>CM060065.1:36229463-36829463 GCA_030533445.1 Cyprinodon diabolis | reverse complement strand
TGAAGAAATCTCTTTATTTAGCCAGATATAATAAATAAAAGGTTCTGTGCTACACAAACCACCTGAAAAATAAACGTGATGACCACAATGAACACCTCAAAACCTGGGTAGTCAGGAAAATGGCTAGGAAACAAAATATGCATATTCTTGTTCCACACAGAGGCTCTTCCATGAACTTTGGTCCCCATGATACAGAAACTAATGGGGCCCTTCAGGCCCTGTAGCTGTTGTTGCTACATATAACTAATTTTAAAGGGTTGGTACTTTCCTGCAGTGCAATAATAGCAATTGCACAATATTACTACTGCTATTGAATTCTACTTTCATCTGTTTACATACACTATGCAAGTCACTATTTAATTACAAAGTTACACATTGGGATCTGTTCTCTTAAATGAGAGTATTTTGGTCAATTGTGGACAGATTTTTACATATTTAACTAATACTGATCTAGTTTAAACGATAGAAACCCTAGTAATAGATGTTGTTTGTGCACAAAACATTGTCAATAAAATATCACATTGAAAAACTTTTAATTCAGTTCATGTGATGATAGACCAACACAGCTTAGCAGATAATTATGAAGTAGAATTAGAATGGACTATGATCATAGACTATGTTAGCATTCTTCTTTAAAAGTCCCCTGAGTAGTAAATGGTGTCCACCTGATTGCCACAAGTAAATGTGTTAAAATGTGGAGAGTGTTATTGTGTTGTGGATATTGCTTTTGCAGAAAACTAACACAATTCCCTCTAGTGGAATACATGGTAGTTGCAATATTATGCTATCTAGATACTTTTCTTTAGTATGGACAGAACGCCTGGTGAAAGATACTTGAAAAGTGTATGCAGGACAATCATGATACAAAACCTTGAAGGTTATGTGTATACAATGAGAAAAGGTGGAAAAGATGGAGAGGTGTGAATACTTTTGCAAGGTTTTGCAATCATATCCAGACAAACTTCTGTCCTTTGTTTTCAGTGAATTTTCTGTCCTTTCATCTTTCCGACTCCTGCTTGCTCAGACTCACTGACAGCTGATTGGTGTGTCTGAGCAGGATGAGACTGCATTTGTGTAAAATCCTTTGATGGTGCTGAACTAAAAGGACTCCAGGTGTTGTAGACAGTGAGCCCCTCAAAATGTCACTCTGTTTTTGTTACAGTCCTTGAAATACCTCTATACAGCGTCTAATGTGATGAATAATAATTTAAAGTAGTCACAGATGAAGGAACCAAAAGCCTATCTGATGCACCATAAATAACAGAAGCACATTTTACATTGTCTATTTTGTCTTTGAATAGCAACTATCAATATTAAGGATTTCATTCTTGTCATGAGATTTATTTATAGAAACCAATTTTATTGTAAAATACTTACAGACTTCCATAAAAAAAACTAATGACCCAACCAACATTGCTATCAATGTAAAAAAACAAACCCTCTTGGGGTGGGTCATTTAATAAATTTCCACCAGGCTCCCCCAGCATTTACACTCATCCACACCTAAGGGGCACGCTCCCCACTGTGGGAACCACTGCAATAACAGATGGATGATCTTGGCCTGAAAATGAGTGAAACAAATCTGAACAGACAGACAAACTGTTGATCAAGGCAACTTCGAGGCAGAGGTCAATCTGGTTAGAGAGCACAGCACAGGAGGCGGATCCATAATGCAACAGCACTTTTCTGTAACCGTGCTCCTGTGGAGTAATGATTTAATGATGCCCTTTTATTAGGCCCCTAAAGAGCTGCTTATGTCATTAGAGTTTCAACAACTGGCTGTTGTAAGAGCTTTTCCTTTTTTTAAAAGATATTTTTGCAACACGTCGGTATGCATGTCTTTACATCTCAGCAGCAACCTTTGTAAATCACCCATTAAAACAATGTACCACATAAGATACCCTCAGTTTAGTACCTTTTATATGGATTCTTTGAAGATAGGGCCCTAAGAGTTTGTTACGTATTGCTCCTTTAAAGCTTTAATTTTAAATCTTGTTTATATTTTAAAAAATCTAAACACATTCCCTAGCATAGGTATGTAAGTTACAAAAACTGTTTCTTTTAAAGAGTCAAACAGTCTTTGCAGTGTTAAACAAATTTTTTGTAGCTTGAAAGGTAAAAAAATGTCACTCGGCACTTTAAAGGTTTCTGACATACAACTTGGACTAATTTAGATAATGTTCAAACATTATGTTCAATGAGAGAAGAGAAAAATAAACACCTGATCAGTCTTGGGAGGAATTACATATTACCTTCATAGGGTTGGAGAAATTTCCCTGAAGCTGAAAAAAGAAAAAGACAGAAATATTAATGTAATTCCAATTTTTATATTATAAATTTTTCAGTCAAATGTCAAATTGTCTTCCGTGTGCCATTATCCCATTCAAAACATAAAGTATCACTGCAATACAATTTCTACCGGAAATGTTTTATCCCCTTTCTATGGTATATGATATGGAATGGATGGGAAAAATATGATGAAGATCAATTGTTAGTTTCAGAGACTCCCAAATGCTGGAAAAAAATTAAATTTAAATACATTGATCATCAGTATTAATGCTGATGAAGGTTCTCAGTCATCCAGGTCATAGTCATTCATTAACATCTTAACATGTTAAGAGAGAAAAACCAACTTTAAACAGAGGTGGTGGACTCAGATTCCAGCTTCCAAAAACATACAATTCAATCATAGACATGATCCCTTCCAGATATCACCAAACCCCCCACCCCATCACAGAGGAACGAGGGACCTACCCGCTCCAGCCGGTGAACAATACCTCCTTAACGACCGACCCTTAACAATCATAGACAGGTTTCAGGTATTACAGGAGACAATCCCCCCCTTAATGGCAATCCCCCCTTTAACGACCGACCCCTAGAATCATAGACAGGTTCAGATATTACAGGCTAACGATGGAACTAAACGACCCATTCATCGGTTACCATTTGCATGTTTCCAAGCGATACAAGGCCTTGTCCGTATAAGACTCAAACTCACTGCGGATCCAGACATTTGAATTGAGAAAGCTTCCTGGAGAGGTGGCGAAACGTCTTCAAATCGTGAAAACCAAGTCCAGTGGATATTTTTTGAATTTTTACGGAACATCAGTATTAATATTTTGGTCTACAAAACTACCAAAATAGCTTACTAAGAAAACAACACTTTAATTTCATCAACAAGATGATATGAGGGCATACCAAAATTTTAGCTTTTGACCAATTTAGACATTGTTAAAGCTCAAGCTGTTCATGGCTGGTTGCCATTCACATGGAGCCTTGTTCTGCTAAGGGTTTGCAGAAGGAAGGATTCCTTTCCACCGTCACAACGTTCATGCTCTATGTGAGGGTTTACTGCAAAGCCACAACACAATCTAGGTGATCGTCATCATTTGAAATTACATGCTCACCCAGAAGTTCTGATGTTACAAGTTCCTGATTTGATGTAGTGCACGTGATTTCTCTATGCGAAAAAAAAAAACATTTTAACAAATTCCAATAATAGACATAACTAAAATCATACTGCATAATAACCGTAACTAGGATTGTTATTTAATCAGATAACTTTCAGACAGTCATATGTCGTTTTGTGAAAACATGTTCAACAGAACTGCATGAAATGATCAGAAATAATTTTGATTGGCTGAAAACCCTTTCCCTAACTTTGCAAGACCTGTGACCTCTAATCTGTTTTGGAAAGGTGATGTTTCTCCAGAAACCTTTGATAGATGGGTCTGTGTTTGGATGGCCTAAACCATGGTACCTTAGTTCCTCCTTTGTTCCTCCATCTTCCAGTCTTTGCCCGTTGAAGTAATTCCTGTAAATTCAGAGAGAAATGTTTCAAAAAGTCGGTTTCCAGGATCTGGTTCTGAGATAACCAACTGGCCCACTTACATTTTGGCAGTCATAAGGTTCTGGTTCCTGTGGCCTGCATGGCCTTCCATTCATGGGCTCTCTGGTGACTGAGGAGGGAGGGGTTGTAGCATTTTGGAGAGGAGAGTAAAGATTTTGCTCAAAAATGTTGAAAGTTACCCAATCTGGACATCCTTCCCCAATGTCCAAAAGTAAATCATGGTTTATTACAAAGCACTAAGATTTTGACTCTCCTAGATTTGTGGGATGTTCTTTCATATATACCATGAATATATACAGTGTATTTCGTGCCTTGAAGAAAATATTGTGCTGATATAAAGATGTCTGATCACACCTAAATGAATTCAATTTAAACCTTGTAATTTTAAAATAAAACCTTTTGATGAGTTCTTTAGATTTTATTAGATTTTCATATAAAATATAACCTGAGTAAATGCAGAAAGCAGATTTCAAATACCAAGATATCACTTTTAAGAGGTTTAAAATATTCCTACTGTTGCCATATGTGTGAATGTATGAATTTTTCACATCATTGTGGATGATTTGCCCTTATCATCTTAGAATTATAATCTATTTGCACTGAATTAATTTTTCTTTTGTTTTTTTGATGTTTTGTGCTTTGGATGAGTTTCTTGCTGAACAACCTGAGTGCTTCTACATTTGTTTCAACACGTTTTTTACCTTGAAACTTCACCATTGCTTTCATACCCATTCAGTCTCTAATTAAAGTCTTTTCTAGCAGCTCAGAACCTCCTGGGAATATTCTCAATTGTCCTGTTTTCTGCATGCTGATAATTGCTGCCAATTTG
This sequence comes from Cyprinodon diabolis, assembly GCA_030533445.1. Classification (NCBI taxonomy): domain Eukaryota; kingdom Metazoa; phylum Chordata; class Actinopteri; order Cyprinodontiformes; family Cyprinodontidae; genus Cyprinodon; species Cyprinodon diabolis. Next base: position 36,824,784 of record CM060065.1, on the reverse strand, counting down.
CAGGGTCCTAAAATCTTAGAAATCACTTTGCTTTCCTCTCCAGACTGATAGATGCCAGTAGTTGTTGTCAACATTTGTGTTTAGATCAGTGGATGGTGTGTTATTTTGGGGATTATTTAGCCTTCTTCATGTTGTGATGCATGTTCTATTGAAATGCTTTTGGAATCAACAGGTTGAGCAATAATCAGGCCTCTGTTGGGTCAGTACAATTAAACCAAAAAAATCTGGCCAACTCTTAATAAAATGTGGTTTAAAATACAGATCGGTTACATTTACAGGCATCTAGAATTAGTTCCGCCATAATCAATGAAACCATAATTTAAAAACTGCTGTCTTTTTTTATATAGGATATTTGTATCTGATATTAAAAAGAATTTCTATCTAGAACACTTAATTTTGACTTGCAAACAACAAAGGAATTTTGTACGAGGGCAGATACCTTTTCACAGTGCTGTGTTTGTGACTGAAAAGCTCTCTCTGAACCTCCAGGATTGTGAGGCTGCCCCTCCGCCGCCACCTCCTCCTGCAGCGCAGGAAACTAACCCCAAGCCAGAAGCTGCACCGCCTGCACCAGGCAGCCCTCAACGCAAATGCCTGCAACCAGAAACCCAAGAGGACAAAGCTCGGCTCAGAGTATGAAAACCTCAGTTACAGATGATGTTGAACACATCTGCAAGCAAACCTTTTTAAAATCAGCATAGAGCTGAGGTTTACTCTCAAACACATTCATTATGCGTTTTAATTTATAATCATTGTTTTTCAGGAGATAAATTAAAATAAGGCAAAAAGTGACTTGAGGAATGCGTGATCAATTATTAAACTCCATTTGTGCACCAACAAATAGATTACTGGTTCATCTAAGAGCCAGAAAGATTAACTATTACTAAAAAAACACAAGTGTGTTCTCTATTCTCTCATAGCAGATGAAGATAACCATTCATACCAGTTTCTTGCAACAACTTCCCACATGCATCCTGCTGTACATCTGGTTGATTTATTTTCTGAGGTCTACTTTAATTGAGTGTTGCATAAAAAGTTTCATAAATGTATAGATCTTCTGTTTATCTGACCAAGTCTTTGCTGCCCTGCAGGTGCGTCCAGTTTTACAACGAGGTGGCAGCTCAGCATCCCTCCACAACACATCGCTGAGGAGCCCCATCTTCCAGCTGATGATCTACACTCTCGACCCACTTGGGGAAGGTAAAGCATACTGGTTTCTGAGGGGTTCTAGACATAGATGCTAACTAAAATACTTTGGGAAATCCCTGAATTTTTATTGTTTGCCAGCTTTTAAACTCTATATTGCCAAACCAGTTTTAATTTGTGTTTGGGATCATTGTTTTGGTGTGCCCACATTTAAACATTGTTGATGAATTCACAGTGGAGAGTATGGAGGTAGTTGCTCTTCTTTAATTTCTCCTCTTAGCTAAGCAAAAGAGACTGAAAGGCTCAGTCTCTAGGTTGTTTGACCATAAAAGTGACCTACGTATTAACCACTGTAATTTTAGCCCTATTTGAAGTTGTCAGTTTTGTTGCAGGTGGATCTTTCTTATATACTTTGAGGGCATATTGATGTAAAACCATTTCCACTGTTGGCAGCTATACTGGTTCCAGGCTTTCCTTTCATCAGACTCTGGCAGTATAATCTTTTGGGTCTTTGCAAAGTGGTTCCATCTCTGAATAATTTGTTCAACTGCTTTAACCAGGAGAGTGATCTTTTCAACTTGTGTGAATGCAGAATGCAACTATTGGAACATTCACTGAGTTCCTCGACTCTCTCTCCAGGTGTTGGTCAATCCAACCGGTTTCACAGTTTCAATGGAAAGTATTCAAATCACCTTTTACAAAAAAATATACATGAACTGCTTTGATTTTAGCAAAGGGCTGTGATAAAAAAAGAGTGAAAAACTGAAAGTTGTAGGGAAGCGGCTGTTCCAACGGTTGCAGTCCCGAAATCTCTGAGTGGTGCTTGACTTTACACGACTGAATAAAGTGAATGTGATTGTTTGGTTATCAAGAGGGCGGGATTGTTGTAGCGGTAGGTTCGCAAGCAAATTTGGTTGTAGCTGGTTTATTGGAAGCATCTTGCTAACTAGTTAGCAACTTAGTGCTAGTACATTTCCAATGGGAAATTCCATTGGGACCAAGTAGCACTAAATTGGTGACTTAGCAACGACACTGTCAAGGAACTATGGACAGCAGAAACATGCAAGAGGAGGAGAGTTTTGGGTCGGAGGTCGTGGATGAGTCTCCTCCGTCATACATTTTTTATTTAGAGGAGGAAAGCGGGGACAAAGTTGTTGTGAAAGAGGACGCCGGGGTGGCAGAAGCTTGGTTTGGTGTAGAAGGCTTCCAGCTGTACATGTTTGAGCCCTTGCCTTGCAACGCTGCCAGTTCTGTTAGCTCTACGCCTGCCGAAGACACAGACGTCCATCCCCGTGAACACTGGGAAGGATCTCAATGGGAAAGGAAATTATTCGTATTTCAACCGTTGCGTATATTAGCTGCGACATACATATCGAGATGCTATGACTGAAAAAATTTGATTGACAGATGACCGTCGATATATGATTGGTCGAATTTAGGTGTACAAGCTGACGTGTAACTAACTGGCCTGCATAAAATTATTTTAAAAAACCACAGATTTTAAGACAGGTCTGATTTAAATATGAATTCCCTACAACTTTAAATGGGCCTGAATACTTTCTGTACTCACTGTACGTCAAATTGAAAAGAAAAATACTGTACCTTACAATACCATACCAACTTTATTTATGAAGCACTTTATGCACCGGACAGGACCAAAGTGCTGTACACAATCATAAAATACAATAAAATTATAAAATAAAAAACGAGTGTAAAATACAAATTAGTATACAAAGAGAATAAAACAAAGTAAAACCTCTCAAATTGTGCCAAAAGCCAAGGAAAAAAGATGAGTCTTAAGAAGGGACTTAAAGGTGAAATTTCACCACTAGGTGGGGCTAATGAGCACGGTCTGTACATCATTCAACACAACATGTATAATAATGGTGCGTTCAGACCGGACACGGTGGCCACTGGAGGTGAGTATTGGCATGAGTGTTGCGATTCGATACATGTCGCGATACTTGGGTCACGATACGATATTATCACGATATTGCAGTATCACTATATATTGCCATATTTTCTCCAGCTATCAAAATCAAATGATTAAAGAGCAAGTGCTGTATATTTTCATCAGAAAATATTGATTAGGTATTATTATCCATGTTGTTTGGGGTTTTCTTCCACTGTGACTGCCTCAAATACAGATTTGGTGCTGCACGCACAGTTAAAGGGCTCTACAGCGCTTTCTGCCACAGTAGTGGTGCAGAGGTAGCCCATTTTCCCATCAATGTTTTATGTAACCATTTTCTTTTTCTTGAAAATCGATACTAAGAAGTAAAAGATCGATATTATATTGGGCAGCCGAATATCACGATATATCACCAAAACGATTATTTCCCACACCCCTAGTGGCCACAGTGAGTGTGGTGGATACACATAGAACTCCTATACAAACCGTGCTGTGAAGCGGCCAATGCTGAACTCCACGCTGTGACAGTGACAATTGCTCCTCCCTGACCTCGTGCTACTAGATAAAGCTGAGGTGTTGTCAAACAGCAGCAATACAAGGAGACAGAGGAGCGGTGATCGCTGACGTTAAAATGAGCTGAACTTTTCTCTAAATCGCAACATGGCAGCCAATTAGGGAGAGGTTGTAGGCGAAGCTTTTTTCTCTCAAAATGGTATACAGGGATAACTAATATTAACAAAGGTAGAAATAAGGAATATGCTCTAGAGTTTTTTTAGGTTGCTATTAAAAAATCTGTTTTAATTTAGTCCTAAAAGGACTGTTAATCGTCCTCACTCACCTCGAGAAAAGAATCCGAACTGTAACTGCCCAGCGTCTGTGCTTTCTGTCGGGGGCAGAAACTAAAGTCCAACCCAATCCGACCAAATCAGAACTGTGTCTAAATCTTAAAAACCATCAGCACAAAAAGGTTTTACCTGCACAAAGGAAGTAACACCGAAAATGGAAGCTAGATCATTTGATTCAATTTGAAGCTTAATGAGGCGATAGTTAACTTCTGGGTGACATAAAAAAAATCTTTAATATCTCTCAAACAACAGCAGTTCATGTGATCTTTTTTTCACTTTTTTCAAATGACAATTTTAAATGAACAAACCTGCACTTAAGAAGCACCAAGTATTCAGTCCATTTGCAGATTTTTTTTTCATGTCTTTGGGGTGTTGGCTTCATGCAGCTGAAGCTCCTCCTATTTGATGATGTGCTCCAGAGTTTAAAAAGTGCATCTGAAATGCAGAGCGGTGTGAACTACCTGCAGGGCTAGCGGAAATCTCCGTGTCTACCATGCCCGTTCTGAACGCAACATAACAAGGGACACCACTATGTACCTCTGCTCCAGGATCCCCTTGTACTGTATGCACATATTTACTAAGGATAAACACTATAAGTGACACAGAACCACCTTTCAAGGAATATGTCTTCTGAAGAAGTAAATAACTCATGATTTTAAAATGCTGTTGGCAAGAGAAATTTAAATAATTGTCTTTCTGTCAGCTGATCGCTGCCTTTTAAAGGCAGGCTGGCAAAGAAAATCCAGTTGTATTTCCCATAAAATAAAATCACATTATCCATTAAAACTCTTTTTTTTTTATTTTATTTTTTTATCGATGATGAGGAAAAAATACCAGAATAAAAACACATATTTCATGTGGAGTTTTTGTCTCTAACTAGGTATATCCGCCGTTTTAGATTATGTAGGTTATATGGGCTTATTTATCAATCTGTTTGCTCCCAAAATCAAGCATAAGTTCCCTTTCTCAGTGTCCAAAGTACTTCGGAAATGTCCTGTAGGTAAGAAGTGTCCACAGGCGCATGCCTCACCGTAGTCCTTGCATAGCTGGAACTCCGCAACTGAGAAACCAATCTAACTTTGATTGACATATTTTATTAGATTGTGGATAGATTGTGCTTATTTCTGTGTGTAAGCAGTGAGAAGAGAGGAGATGTGCACAGAAAATGCATTGTCAAAATTCTGAAAGAGCTTGAATAAAAAAGGTGTATAAAGCTAAATATAGAAATAGTTTTTTGTGGTCAAATTAGTTATGAAATTCAAATTGTCAGGTTTGGCACTTTTGGTCCCAATTTCAATCAATTAAACTGAATGGAAATTTTGTCAAATTACCGTTTTTTATGTCAGCATGTCATATGTTCAAGTAGTGAAAAAGATGGAGAGTAGAAGAAGTGATGACAAACATGGTCTGCAGATATACAGTACATGTGTGCTTGTATATTTAAGGAGATTTAGCAGAACGTTGTTTTGTTGGTTGATGTATGAACTCTTATTAAGCATTTCCATAATTTGTTGCACGACTTTCCTCCTTCAGTATTTTTATTGACTGTTTTTGGATCAAATGATTTTTTTTTAACATATTCTTAATCTTTTATTTTTTATCAGTCCAGCCATGGCCTTTACAGCTCTTTTAATGTATTCACCCTTTTTACTGGTCATTTTATTATGTTTCTCAGCTCTAAGTCAAGATAGCCTTCAAAATGTTCCTTCTCCATCTTTAATGCCATTTATATGAATGAACACCTGCATGTTCATTCTCAGAGGCGTGGGTATTTGTAGCCTTATTTTTAATAATTGTGGAGCTAATTAAGCAGATTTACATTTTCAGGATCACACACTCACTTTAGGTGGTCTGCAAAACTTTTGCGAGGATTATTTAAAGTAATTTACTGAAATTTTAAAACGTTTGTTAAATACAACATGTCGGGTTCCTGAAGTCCATGGTAGGAGGAAAGGTTAGAGAAATTAATGACAAGAATATGAAAATGTAGTTGCATGAGGCCCATTTTTGGATAATAAAGATAATTGCTTTTATTTTTATTTTAAAAGTGGGCTGACAGGAAATTAGATTAAGAGAGGTCAGTAGGCCAGGAGTCAAACCTGTGACAGCTGAGTCAATGACTAAGGTCTGAGTGCAGGGGTTTTATGCTTTACCCCTGTGCCACTACAAAACCCAAGCCTGACAGATTTAGTTGAATAAACCTTAGAGCCAAATGAGTTGACCGTAACAACCTTATTAGTGTGATTGTCCTGATTATGATGTAATTGAGCACTATTTGTAACTATGGTCAGAGCTAATGGCCTCCTGGATGAGATGTAACATTTCTACAAGAAATGAGAATAGAAGTCAGGTTGCCACTTGAAGTTACTTCAGCTTTATTTTTTTCCTCAAATGTAAGTTTTTCCGTTATCATTTTACAATATAAAGTACCTTGAAGGTTGAAAAAAAAGCATCTTATCATAGACATTTATACTTTATTGTGCCTCATTCCTACTGTTTTTGTGCTAGTTTTTGTGAATGAGACCCTGAAGTAGAAAAAATGCACACCTACTTTCAGCCTATTCCTACCATTCATGTCTGTAGAAGTAATGAACATATTTTTTTGTTTAGCGATCATACCGGGAAAGAAACACTTAAAAAGATTTCATAATTTTTTTTCTCAGTAGTCACCGTTTGTAATAATGCAGAGGGAACTATAATAACTTGAATAAAACTAATATTTTCAGTGGATTGGCTGAACGTTGCAGCTTGTCATGCTGTAGTTAAAGCTACTGGTGACTCAGCTCTGCTCGTTCTGTAAGTCAGCGTTGTGAGATGAACAGTGTGACCTTCAGGTTGTCCTTGGACTTGGCGTGCTGCTGTTCCCTGCTCCCAGTGCCCTCGGCCACTGCTGATCCTTAATCAGCTTTCCAATACAGGCTAATAAGAGCTGGATAAGAGCCAGCATGGTTGCTTTGACTCTAGGGAAACCAGCTGAGTCTGGCTCTGTGCAGCTGGACAAGGCACTTAAAGGTGCAGTAGGAGATCTTTTCTAACACATTTTTTACCAAGTGGCTTAAAGATCTCCCCACAGCCACTTAGCAAGCAGTGAAATAAAAGGTCTGGAAGGGAAACTAAAATAAATGGTCCCGACTACAGTAAGAAATCAATGAATAATTTAACCAATCACAAAAGACGGTCCATTGTACACGATTGGTTCCATGACACGTCAATCATGGTCATCTGCTTGTCCCTGTCCCCTATGCGCATACCCTGACACATGAATGAATCGACCCCCCAATGCTCATACAGGACACCATGGCTGGAAGCTAGCCATGTTCCCGCCTATAGTGACCAGATTTGGATTTCTCAAAAGGAGGGCAATTTTTTTTTTTGGCAGGGGCTATTTGATTTAAGATTTCTTTAAAGGAAATGCTCTTTGAATTTTAATTTAACCTAAAGTAGGACCTATTTTCATGTTGATCGTTAAAAAAAATCTAATTTTTTCTCCATAAAATAAGACCTTTTGGTTTATTCATACCATACGATACCTGTATTTTCCATCTTAGAAACAGCACTTAGAGGAGCCGTAAGAACCAGTCGGCCAAAGAAAGCTACAAAAGGTAAGAGGGCTAAATAATTACCTATTTGTGCCATTTCTCATCATGTCTCTAGTAAAATCAATATATGGTTGCTTCATATTGCATTATTAGCCACATAAACATCTAACAGTTAAACAGAAGCGTGTGGTAGCAATAATTTTTTGAGGAAGGGAAACCAAAAGGTGTGCATGTAGTTAATGAGTGTACTTTAGAGGACTAGCCATGACTTTATTCAGGAAAGAGACACAGCTAAACACATAAGCCACTTAGCCAGAAATACTTAGTATTGGTTAGAGCAGGATTTCTTAACTTTGGTCTTTGAGGTGTTCATGTTATAGATGTGTCTCTACTCAAGCACCTGATTCAAATGATTCCATTACCTCCTTGACAGCCATCAAATCTTGCAAAAGCCTGTTGATCACCTTTTTGTTCAGGTCATGTGTGGAGACAGGGGACCATCTAAAACATGACATGACAGTGGGCCCTAAGGAACAGGGTTAAGAAACGCTGGATTAGATAAACCAGGACTGCAAAATGGTATTTGGTGAAATAACCTCTATTAGAAAGAATGCAGAAAAAAACAGACTTCGGATCAGAAGTAGTTTTAGAGCTTTAATGGTAGTAAAATTACTGAGAGAAAAGAACATAACGCAAAGTTATGTTAGTGTTTCTGATATTTTGGATTGCCAGTGTAGATTTAGGTGACCTTATTGGCTGTGAGCTACTATCTTTATGTCTCTGAAACCTAACTGAACATCGAAAGAAAAATTGGATATGACTTTAAATCTCTTGTTGTCCGCTTCTGCCAATCAGAAACGTCTTTTAATGGTGATGTCAAAGGGGTGAGGCTTGTAAAGAAGAAAGGTAAGCTCTAGGTAAGGTGGTGTCGTATATTTCTGTAAGCTTGATTCCATCGTCCTTGGTCTCGTCCCAATTTTTTCATTAAAAAATTGAAATCTCCTCCATTTTCTTTGTTTCTTTTTTTTATTAGTTTGTCTGTCTCTCTTGACGTGTTCTTTAGCAGAGGTTCTCCAGATTATTTTCAAGTTCTAGCCTTTTTTTTTCATTCCCAAATTTGGTTTATGTTTTGTTTAGCCAGTTATTATGGGACAATAACTTAGGCAAAAACCTCTAATATTAAACAAATATTTTTTATTTATTTATTTATTTTTTTTTAAGAAAATCTGATTCTCAAGTATCACATTTTTTTTAGCATTGGACTTTTCAATGCTAAGATTAGACAAACATTTTAAAAATCTATAATAATAATTTAAAAAGACTCAAAAAAACATCTGGATAACTGTTTCTTGAAATCTTTTTCAAATAGATTGAGTAAACTACAAAGAAAATGTTACTGGTCATAAATTTGGCTAAATTCGGTGCAATTGGTGTGTCGTGAATTGCTGCATGCTTGTTTGTTTGCTTGCTTGGTTCTGTGGATGTGGGTTCAGATTCTGTTTGCAGATTCTGGTTCTGCTAAAAAAGCTTCCATGTGGTTGTGGTGTTGTGAAAGCTAGACAGATGAGCCTCAAGCGCAACTGCTTTTTTTCTGGATATTGGTAGAAGAAAAACTAGCTGTTTTCTTTCAGGGTTGCATAACTCTTATTATTTATTGATTTTCTTGGATGCAGCTGGCAGACCTGTGGGTGGATGACTAACTTTCATCCTTGAAGGATTCAGTGCTTGTGGCTAATTGAGGCTCATTACTCTGCTTGCTGTGTGTTAAGGTCAAAGATTGAGTGAAGTGGTCACTCAGAACAGCTTGTGGAAAAAGAGGGTATCGCAGACTTCTAATTATTCTTGTAAAAGTGACAGTTTTCTTAATTGCAGCAAAGAACAAAGTAAAACCTATGGGTGTCCCTTTGACAGAGAAACAACAGAACAAGTCTCTTTACCGCCATGTTGAAGGTAAGTGAGTCATATATGGAGGTCTGCCGACGTTAAGGAATAATAACAAAAAAACATTGAATTTGAGGACCGGACATTTAATTTGAGACACACAGAGGAACATCAGGGAGTGACGTGTTTAATATAGCAGAGAGAATGTACAATACTGTCTGTCATATAACATAGTGACTACTAATGGTAACCAAAACAACCCCACTTTTAATAGTCCTCCATCCCTTTATTAACATCTTAGGCTTATGAACAACATTTAAAAATAAATCTCATTGACATCGTAATAGATTTTTCCAGTTTTCAATCTCTTAAGACAGAGGGATTGGGTTTTGCTGTGCAAAATAAGTAAACATTTCTTAAACCTTCAAACACCTTTTATAGGAAAACCTTTTGCATTTAAAATCAACCTCTTAATAATATTTGGCCCTATGTAGGTAAAAGAAGGAAGGGGCTTTGATAAATAATGGCCTAATGGTGGCACACTGCCAATGATAAATTAATTACTTAACTAGATACAAAATTTTAAAGATTGCCAATAGGTTTCAACGTGTTTTACATCTTATTGTTTTCATTGCTGCATTATAATTAGATCTGCTTTTTAGATTATGCTTATAAAACTGAACCAAATGATTAACGGAGGGTAAACTGGAGCTTGTTTATCTGGAATTTTTAAAATAGTTTTATTAAAAAATAAAAAATATCCTTTCCCTTTGTTGTCGTATCAGTTTAATAACAAAAGAAACCTTTTTAAGGTTCTGTTTTCTGTCTGTTTGAAGAACAGCTTTTAAAGTAGAGAAGTCTGTTGATGTAAGCCTAAGGAAAATCTTTATAAATTAGAAGGTAGTTATGTTAGATATGCTTAAACTTTTAATGTTTCTCTGATGAGAAGAAACATTTGATGGAGGGTAACCTCTGCAATCAGTGCTGACTCTTAATCTCTTGTGTTCCTGCATTACATTATGCACTAATGAGGTGCTTGAGACTCGGAGGTCCTCGGCAAAGATGAGCTGCAGAGAGCTTTAAGAGGCATCAACGACTCTGAATCAATCAGCTCCCAGGGTTAACATGCAGATGGGAGGCTCCTTCAGAGGAGTGTGTTTATCTGCGAACTCTCAAATCTCTCCCACTCCCACTTCATACAGGCCAACATAACAGCTTTACCGATATAATAGGGTCTGTTTTATCCCAGAGGGGGATAGAAAGAGGGGGTGTAACCAACTCTTATGAGATTTCTGTTTTCAGTAAAACATTTTTAGGATTTATGTTTACATAAAACAACACAGCTACTAAAGGAAGGCAGTGAAAATGTCTTTCTTCAGTCTCAGAGAGTTAAATGAAGCCTTTAAAAGTTTTTCTTTCCAAGGAAACCCATAAGATTTTACAGTTAGCAACATTGTCTTCCCCAGGAATGGGCTATGTTTCATACAAATATCTCTGAGGTGTGTCACAGTCTCACGGTGATAAACAGCACTGTTGCCATGGTTATTTGGACAGGTGTTGGATGCCTTCCTGATGTTTTCACTGATTTCCATATGTATTTTGGGGAGGGGATGGGGCACATAAAAAGTAAACAAAACTGTTGTTAAATCAGTTTTTTTTTTCATTCTTTATTTCGAACATGCAAGAGAAAAACAAAAAAACAATAAAACAATGTTTAAAAACATTGGAGAGAAAAACAACAAATAAGGTACCCTTCTTTCCTAAATTAATATACCTCTATTACATGTGCGAAAAGGAGTAGGAAGAAGTAAAACTCATGTACTCCTACCCCTTTAATTCTTGTATTTCTTTAATTTACAAAATGTATAATTATGTTGCTATATAAATCCATATAAATACATACCTACCTACACATATACATATATAAATATGTATACACATATACCGTCATACCTACAGTATATACAAATTAACAAAACAAAAAACACAAACAAAACTTTCTACAATGCTTCTCTATACCTTTTGAAAATAATTTCTTTGTACATTTTTTGGAAAAGGAATATGTTTGGGCATTGCTTTAGGTTCTCATTTAGTTTGTTCCACAATTTAACTCCGCAAATTGATAAACATAATCTTTTTCTTGTTGTTCTACATCTATTAGTCTTAAAATTTCCCCTTCACCTTAAATCGTACCCTCCCTCCCTTTCAGAGAACATCTTTTGGATATTCCCAGGCAGTAGGCTATGTCTTACTTTGAACATGAATACTGCAATTTGGTATTCTATTAAGTCCTGGTATTTTAGCAATTTAGATTTTAGAAATAATGAGTTTGTGTGATCCCGAAATCCGGTGTTGTGAATGATTCTTATTGCTCTTTTTTGCATTATGACTAGTGGCTGTAGTGAGTGTTGATAAGTGTTTCCCCAAACCTCTACACAGTAATTCAAATAAGGTAACAGTAGTGAGCAGTATAGGAAGTGCTTTGGAATCCAGAATGTACTTAGCTCTTGCTAGGACTGAAATACTTCTGGACAGTTTGGTTTTGATGTGTTTTATATGAGGCTTCCAGCAAATCTTGTCATCTATGATTACTCCAAGGAATTTATTTTCATGTACTCTTTCTATGTTAACCCCCTCTATCTGCAGGGGCGTGCATACATAGACACTAGGTGGTGCTAAAGCACTAGGAAGTTTGCCCTTTATCAACGAAAATGCCCTTTTGAAACTCGTTTTTTTTTATTATTATTAATATTATTAAGATTTTACTGAGGTTGGTTTTGAAATGATCTTTTGAAAACCTGAGCCATTAAAAACAACTGAAACAATGCCCTGAAATGAGCCACCTCCTTACGCACACCCGACCAGCCTATCTGTCTTCCTTTGTCACGTGAACTCGCGCGGTCGCCCGCAGGGCATGCCAGATGCACAGCATCATAGCAGTTCAGTAAGCGTCTTCAGATAGCAGGAATGGTCGCTGACAGGCGGCTTCTCTCGTGCCCCATTAGCCAGGTAATATACAGATCAAGCTAAATCATTTTGTTGTGCATTAAAATGTCTCATTCAGTAGCACCAAACAAGCATTTTTGCCGACTGGTCCCCTGATAAACTAGTTAGGCTAGATAAAGTTTTACACTGTAGCCCAAGTCAATGACAGATAACGTGAGGACGACCACATAGGCTACAAATAATTTCGGTTGCAATTGCAAATCTATGTGTTAAGACAAATGTTTTCTGTTGTATAGGTTTTGTTTGGCAACATAAATTAATACATTTTGGTCTCTTTATTGTCTTAATTGTATATTGATTGAGTAATTGCAGCACAATGCCAAGAAAGGAGGGTTAATCATATTGAATAATCTTAAAAGCTGTTCACATTTTATTTTTAAGTGGTTTATACAAAATCAGCAGGTATTAAAATAGCTATTATTTTGTAGGCTACCATAAGTAATATCCACGTGACAAGACTTCCAGTCATGTTGCCCTATTAGCCCATTATTTAAACTAATGTGGCATATTTGTTAAAGCTATTATTATTATTATTATTATCATTGTTATTGTCATGATGTTATTATTATTATTGTAGCCAGTCACAGCAGGGAAGCTCTATACCATCAACATCTACCAGGACAGGAGATGAGGAAGAGTTCAGGGAAGACACAGAGACAGAAAAAGACCAGGATGAGGGAGAACAGATGGATGAGGGAGAGCAGATGGGTGAGGGAAAACAGGGAGATGAGCCAGATGAAAGAAGAAGAAATATGAACAAGCGTACTACTTTTTTCCATTAAAAACTCACGTTTAGAGAATGTTACAAATAAAAGTCAAAATTCATTCAACATGCGTGTGTATTTATTTTTTTATAATTAAGTGTTCCACGTGCGCTAAAAAGTGCCCTCCCCCCCTCCTGAGCACCTGCCCCCCAAAATGTCTGTGCACGCCTCTGTCTATCTGTATTTGTGCTTGATGCTTAGACTTACAATTTCTGAATACCATGAATGTAGTTTTACTCAAATTTATTTATAACCTGTTTATGTCAAACCATTGTTTTATTTTCTTTAATTCTGAAGTGATTGATTCCAAGAGTTGCTGTAAGCTGTCACCTGATCCAAATATGTTTGTATCATCTGCAAATAATACAAAATTCAATCCTTGAGATACTTTACAAATATCATTGATATATAATAAAAATAACTTTGGTCCCAATACTGACCCCTGGGGGACACCACAAGCAATGCCCAAACATTCAGACCTATAATCTCCCATCTTCACAAATTGTTATCAGTCTCTCAGGTAACTACTTCTCCAGTTTAGAGTCCCCCCCCCCCCCCCGATCCCGATTTCTTCCAGTTTACTTATTAATATTTTGTGATTTATTGTATCAAATGCTTTTTTTATTGCAGTTCGCAAATTTCTGAATGTATTGCTACCACAAACTTTTAAAAAAATGGCATTATTGTTTGTACTTAAGGCCCTAAACAGAGTTTAAACAGGTGCACATATTCTAAGTCAGTAAAATATACAGTAGGTAAATGGCTGGAAGGAGCCACTCACATTCAGCCATGCTGCAGCAGGGGTGCGGTTAACGAGACGGCGACAGTCAACGCAACGATTCTGCATTCATTTAGTTTGGTAGGCAATTAGATCAAGGTCCTGATTTTCATGATCAAAACAGGAAGAAGCAGGCATAAAACTGAAAAAAGTTCTGGTGAATTTATAAATAAAATGACCCACAATATTATTCTAACCTAACTTAAAAAAAAAAAAAAAAACTACAGAAAAGAAAACCAAGGAAACAGAGGGGCTATAGCAGGATGAAGCCGTAGCTGACTGCAGTCTCCTTTCACAAAGGCTGAAGTGCATCCCATTTTCACTGAAAGCACATTTAAGGGTTTTAATAAAAACCTGAAGTACGTTAATAATTTTCTTGGATTCTTCATATTTATATTTATAAAAGCAACTATTTAATCTTAAATTTAAACTTCTCCCATTCAAAATATGAGATCATTTCAGTCCTGCGTTTCTGCTGTGTACATAAGTGCTCTCCTTCTGTTCCTTTTTCTGTTTTAAGACACAGGTCAGAAACCAAAGTCAGAGCAGTCTGCTTCTGCTGGTACAGCAGGGAGCGTTGCAGCTCAACCGTCCACCTCGCAGCCTCCAACAGAGGAGAACGCGCAGAAGACCCCTGATAAGGCGGAGGAGTCAAAGGCAAAACATTTTCAATCTTTTAATCTGCTGAAAAAAAGATAAATTATTTGTTCTTTCTAACAATTTGATAGGTCTAACCCATTAGTAATTCAGAACTACTGGTACCCTGCAAGACTTTCAAAATTAGACATAAACATACGCTACAATAAAAAAGTCTTTATATCTTATACAACAGATTATTGCAGGATAGACTCAACACTATTGGTGTTACTAAACCAATTTTTGGAAAATAGTCTACTATTGACTTTTAAAAATAAAACCCCTCTTCTCTAGAGTAACTGATTAGGTAGGAAGCTGACAGTGGAATACAAGATTTTAGCATCCAAGGGGGTTCCTTAAAATGAATGTAACTGAACCAAAGCTGCAAAAACCTTGGCTATATTTTACTTTCAAAATAAGACTTAATTATAGTCTACAAAATAAAAGCTTTAATATTTCTCAAATTCAATTATCTTAGAATTGAAATATACATCATATCTGGAAATCAAGTCAGTGCTAAAAGGGGTTTAACTTGTCCTTTCAAAATATGGTTTACTGATATTTTCAAAATAAAAGCCTTTATTACTATTTAATCTTTTTGTTAATTAAAGGGTGCAGAAGATTTAGCATGAGAAATGGGTTAACTTAACCAATCTTTAAAGGAGAACAATGCTAAACTGTCAAAAATAAGACCCTAATACGTTACACTAAATGAAATCCTTTATATTGAATCTAGAATGTTATTGAAGAAATGTTGATGGAAATTATTTTAATGTATATCTCTGAAAGTATACCTACATCATAATTTAAGGTTATAACAGAATATAATATATTTCAGCATATTTTTTACTTGACATACTTAGCATAATTTAGGTTCCCCTTCCTAAATCATCTCTGAAAGATTCATATTGTAAATGTGATGCTCAAGGTTACCCAAAGAACGTCTTCTGTAGATGTTGGCAGATCAATTTTAAAACTAGTTATAAGAGAAAAGAGAGAGAAAGACCTTCAAATAAGAGAACAATTGATCAAAAATGTTTAAAAAGATAATGATTATATGACGAAATAAGCAGAGGGTAAACCATAATCCAAATGAAACGGCAGAGCTTTTAAAAGCAATCTTCTGTGTACAGAAGGAGAGAGGATCTGGAGGCTCCCAGAAGAGCAGTGAGGAGGACAGCGGTGAAGATGAAAGCAGCAACTCTAGTGAGAGCAAGGAAGAAGATGAGGAAGATGAAGAAAATAAAGAGGAGGAGGAGGAAGAAGAAGAGGAGAGCGAGCCCCTGACCTTGGAGTGGCCAACGACTCCACGCAAACAGGCCACCTACCTTTTCTTGCTCCCCATTGTGTTCCCACTGTGGCTGACGCTGCCAGATGTCCGTAACCCGGTGAGCAAAGGACAATCTTCATCATCATCCCAGAAACATCTGAAAACATTTGTTAAAGCTGGATCATGAAACTGTGTTTGTTTCAGAATACCTGCTAGTTATGGTTTTACTCCACTTAAGAAGACATATTATGGTTCTGCCCTCATACCAGTTACTTAAATGTGATTAAGAGCTTTGGCTTTAGAAAATGTTAATAAGAATCCTAAATTGTCTCCCAGGCATCCAAACGATTCTTTATCGCTACGTTCCTTGGCTCCATCTTCTGGATCGGCATCTACTCCTATATGATGGTGTGGTGGGCTCATCAGGTCGGTTGATCCATTCCTCAACATCTCTCTTTGGAGACCAGTTATATGATTCTTCTTCTACACATGGTGTCTTTTTAGAAATATTAAGCAATTCTTCTGGCCTCTAGAATGAATGCTTTCTCTGTTTTGACAGGACCAAATGAGTAAATTCACATTTTACTTTTTAAACGATTTTAGTGGTTTAGGGAAAAAAAGATTTATTCCAACCATCCTTCCTCTTTAATTAAAAACTAACAGCTGCTTATGCTAATTACTGTTGCTGCATGCTTACACTGGTATCAAGCGTCAGCATTAAGGAATTATTGTTTTGACCCATTTTTTTTTGCATTTTTTTTATATTAAGTTAAACTCAAAGCTTTTCAAACATGAATGGATTATTTAATTTTTATTCATGTTAATTTGCATCAATCTCATTTGAATTAGTCAATGTCCAGTCACTAAACCTTCATTATATTATTTTGGTTCTGTTCAGAGGTGGACTTGCTGGTATGCTTAGAATTATCGTTCTGCTGCAGAAACCTAGTCTGAATCAGAATTCACAGTTTTATATTTTGACATCAGACAACTTAGCTCATCAGTGCACAGAATATAATTTTCCCAAAAGTCCTGAGGGTCAATACGAAGTCTTTTTGCAGGTGTGGGATGGCAGGGTTTTGGCCTTGGCAGTCTACCATAGATAAACATTTTCTTTTCTTTTCTTTTTTCCATCTACTTATACTCAGGTAGGTGAAACTATTGGCATTTCAGAGGAGATCATGGGTCTGACCATCCTGGCAGCAGGAACATCCATCCCAGACCTCATCACCAGCGTGATTGTGGCTCGGAAAGGTTTGGGAGACATGGCCGTCTCCAGCTCTGTGGGAAGCAACATCTTTGACATCACTGTTGGGTGAGCATTATTTTTTCCTTTTCCTTGGAAATTATAACTCTCTGTTAACAAAGTTCCACCTACGTGCAAAGATTTTAATTATATGAGGGAATATGCTGGTTTTTAGACACAAATTAGACAGAACTCATTCAGCTGCTTAGAAAAAATAAAACAATTATAGAAGTTTGTTCTAGGGGAAGTATAAATGACTGATTTATTATTTAGAATAAGTGTGAATTAATGGCAGGTTTCTGTGTTTGGTCTAATTTCTGATCTTTGCTAACTGACTGCTGATTCTGATTTCCTCTAAGAATTATGATTGCTTTGTCTTCCCCCCTTTTTTCTATTTTTTGGGTTTTTTTTGTGTTGACCAGATTCATTCAAAAACTGTTACGCCTAAAAGTCACCTGCCTTTTGTGCTTTCAGCCTGCCTGTCCCCTGGCTTATATACACTGCCCTGCACGCCGGCGAGCCGGTGACCGTCAGCTCCAACGGCCTGTTCTGTGCCATTGTGCTGCTCTTCCTCATGCTCCTCTTCGTCATCATCTCTATCGCTGTTTGCCGCTGGAAGATGAGCAAAAAGCTGGGCGTCACCATGTTTGTACTGTACATTGTGTTCCT
This sequence comes from Cyprinodon diabolis, assembly GCA_030533445.1. Lineage (NCBI taxonomy): Eukaryota > Metazoa > Chordata > Actinopteri > Cyprinodontiformes > Cyprinodontidae > Cyprinodon > Cyprinodon diabolis. Next base: position 36,807,092 of record CM060065.1, on the reverse strand, counting down.
CGTCCTCAGTGTCCTACTGGAGAACCGGGTCCTCATCTGTCCCATTTCTATCTGATGCCATCGATGCACATTAATTTCCAGTCCAGACCGGCTCTGCAGGAGTTAAGTTGGATTACAGATTAAAGATTTACCATTATTTATGCACCTCAGAAATCTGGTAGTTCTGCAGGTTCTATTATTTATTTCTCTTAAGCTCAGCAAGAAGTATAAATACTAAAAGTTTAATATTTCAATGAATAAGATCTAATCGGTTGTGAAAGTAGCTAAACGATCCATAAAGTTGATGTAGCCATAGTGTCTGGATTATAGAGCCTTAAATAAAAGCCGGGTACCTAGACACCATATTTAATGTACACTGCAAGTAGCAGTTTATGTCAACAGGGGGAAGTTGAAGGTCTTGACATTACCTCCAGGTAGCAGTAGTTCACTTTGTCTTTCCAAGCTTTGTAAGATGGGAGAAAATATCGTTTTTTTTTTTTATTTACAGGTAACTAACAGGTCAGGTCTCCGGGTAAGGGGGGGTGTCCTGCCCCAAGTGGAGGAGTTTAAGAATCTCGGGATCTTGTTCACGAATGAGGGATGAAGGGAGCGGGAGATCGACAGGCGGATTGGTGCAGCGTCTGCCGTGAAGCGGGCGCTGTACCGGTCCGTCGTGGTGAAGAGAGAGCTGAGTCAAATAGCGAAGCTCTCGATTTACTGGTCGATCTACGTTCCTACCCTCATCTATGGTCATGAACTCTGGGTCGTGACCGAAAGAACGAGATCGCGGATACAAGCGGCCGAAATGGATTTCCTCCGTAGGGTGGCTGGGCTCTCCCTTAGAGATAGGGTGAGAAGCTCGGTCATCCGGTGGGGACTCGGAGTAGAGCCGCTGCTCCTCCACGTCGAGAGGATTCAGTTGAGGTGGCTCGGGCATCTGGTTAGGATGCTTCCTGGACGCCTCCCTGGTGAGGTGTTCCGGGCACGTCCCACCGGGGGGAGGCCCCGGGGAAGACCCAGGACACGCTGGAGAGACTATGTTTCTCGGCTGGCCTGGGAACGGCTTGGGGTTCCTCCTTAGGGGCTAGAAGAAGTGGCTGGGGAGAGGGAAGTCTGGGCCTCCCTTCTTAAGCTGCTGCCCCCACGACCCGACCCCGGATAAGCGGAGGAAGATGGATGGATGGTAACTGTTAAATGCTGTTTAAAGCACACTTGAATTGTACGTTAAGATACAAAATATATTTTGTTCTTGCATTTTGATTAGTTCATTGTTCTTCATGGTTTAATAAGCAGGACTGAAATGTTTCAAATTCAAATGTTTCCTCAAATTGTTTATCAAACTTCAAGTTGTTTGTTGACTGATCATTTCACGGCTTCCAGTCAAAAACTAAAACATGCATCACAAAGAAGCTTAAATTGGGAGGCAACTGGACCTTCACTCAGTTTGTGGAAGATGTTTCAACACCTATCCAGGAGTCTTTGTCAATTCTGTTGGCCCACACTAGAGCAATCAAATCAGAGCTGGTTGACAAAGACTCCTGGATAGGAAACATCTTAAAATATGTGAGAAATAGTCTGGTTGCTTCCTTATAATATCAGCCTGTTTGTAGTTGCCATGACCTGGATGAATGAGAATTTACACAGACATAAAACACCCATCAACAGCTCTAGAAACATCCCCCAGCAGTCCACCATGCAAGGATGCAACTTCCTGTTTTATGCTGATTATTTCTGACCTTTGAAACTTTAACTCTGCCCAGTAATTATCAAACCTCAGTTTGGTTCCATTTGATGTACAAAAAGAAAGAAAAGTGTTTCAGAGAGCTTTTGTTTCATGTGTGTCCGATTGATGTAGCTGTGAGGAAGATTTGAGCCGTGTCACTTTGTCATGTGACTGTTGTTTAAAATGCTGTTTTTTGAATCAAAATGGATGCAACACATGGATAAATAAATAAAGAAAAAATCATTTGTGAGATCGCAATTCCATGCTGCAATAAATTACTTTTTTTAAGAGTAAGTGGTGGGTTGATTGATTGGTATTTGGTAAAGGGGATTTGGAAACTTTCTAAGACACTTTATTAAATAGATTAGTGTCAATCTGTTATTTGGAGTCCCTTTTAAAATGGGACCAAACAGACTCGACCTGTGCTTTAAAGTGTGTTACATGACCTTTTTAATCTGTGCTTTACAGGAAACCCTCCTAACATTCCCACTGGTTAAATTTTTAGTAAGCTGACAGATTCTTGATGGATCTCCAGCTCCAGAACTACCAAACATAAACCACTTTTTTTTGCTTCTTATTGTGGCTTTTTGGCCTTGAAAGAAATGGATGGAAGTGAAACTAAGCAGTGGAACACCTTTGGAAAATCAACCCTCTTTTCGGCACATTAAGAGTTTAAAACTTTCATGATTTAAAGACAGAAGCTATTTATTCAGTTGTTGCTATGGGATTCCTGCCCTTTATACACATTACATGTTTCAGTGTTAAAGTAGCGAGAGTTAAGAGTTACATTTAAATTTAACACCAGTCCAAGTGCACTGGGTCCCACTCCGAATTAGTGTTAAATAAACTCTAAATGGTGTATCTCTTACTCCAGTTGTGGTTGTAATAACTGTAAAAGTCAATGTACTTTGACACTAAATATTTAACACTGGAATTTACTGTGTATAGCGCAGCAGGGGCATTCAGTAACAACTGGCAGACAGCTGCTGTGTAGAAACTATTAATACTATTAAATACATTTTAAAACTTTGGTGCCCATAGCCTTTCAGATGGCAGAAAGTATGAAGCTAGAATATGGCAGGTTTAAAGAACCGTGTGATTTATATTTGAATTACAAAAAAAAACTAAGAGAAAATTATGGTATTGGGAGTAAGTTTGACTGCTTATTCAGGGAGACAGATTACAGATACAACTCTATCAGAGACATGTATAGGATGAAGGTGGAAATAAATTCCTGCACTTAGATGTATAAAATGGGTTTGGAAATGAAATCATGAGAATTAATTTGATTTAAAATTATTGCTTTAAAACAGCATTGCATCTTACAATGCAATGCCGTTGTAAAGTATTCCTGCGTCAGCTGCACGATTTTGTACATTCTTTGGTTGCAAGTTGGACTATACTAATGGGAAGGACGCAGAATAATAATTACACCAGAGAGAAAGGGCTTTAAGGTTTTTTGCACTGTCAGGCTAAAATATAAAAGATTGATTTGTGTCAAAAGGCCAAAACTGAACGATTTGATGAAAATTATGCATTTGCTTTAAAAGGATAAATTGAATCTGAAGGAAGGCAGAGGAGCATTTTATAAGATATTTAGTACTAAGTACAGTGTATTACTGAAACTTCCCTGTAGAAAAATAAACAATTATTCTGTTCAAATGGTTTCTCAAAATTACCTTCAGCTTCCTCAGAACTCCCTGTATTTTACATCCTTTGGGTTAAAAGGTCAGCAATGCAACAGATTCAAAGAAAGAAAAATTTTAACAGCATAATCCTTAGTGTTCAATAATAATCAGTAAAACATTTTCATCCGCAAAATAAATAACAAACAGGAAAAAATAAATAAGCATCCAACGATGAGAGCGGTGAATGATTTTATTTACATTTCCAGTCCTGCAGATCTGGTAGCTGTACACAACCTTTAGCACTTTAAAGACCTGCTGCTATAAAATGTGCTTTGAAAAAACAAAACATTAATGGACTTGGTTCTAGAAAACCTTTATTAACAATTTTAAACATGAATCCACAGGTTTTTTCTTTTTTTGACAGTTCAAGCAGAAGATAATACCAGTTGATCAGGTCTTTTTTTCTTTTGTTTATGTGATTAAAGTGCAACTTGCTGATTTCTCCAGTTTTGGTCTCTTCTGCAACAAATCTTACATTTGGTTGACGCTCATGAAACCCTCAATGTTAAACTCAGGGGTTCTCCTTCAACCAAATTCACTAGCATTAATGCTAAGCCAGGTACAGAACTCAGACTGGTTTCATACCTTATTAATAAAACTAAATAAAAACGCTGTTAACATCAAGTTCTGCCCAGTTTGTTTGGTTCTTCCCAACAGAATCTCATTGACTTTTCAAAGCCCCTACCCAAAACAAACTCCAAACTTACACTTCATCATAAAAATAAGATCTGCACCTAACTTTAAAAATGCAAAACAGTAAAACCTAAGATCCTGATGCTTCTGGATCCAACATTTAAACATCGTACCTCAACTTTGAGGTACGATGAAAATATTTGCTGTGGATTTCATGTCTTGAAGTCTGACAGAAGAGAGCAGCTGGGACAGAAGATCTGGAGAATACTTCGTTCTTTCTTTGAAAATCACCCGATATGTTTGGTAAGAGTAACAGTTTGGCCTAAAAAGTTGTACCAATGGAAGGAATACACAAAAAAATAGGATATTTTCAGTTCAAGTTTCCAGTTTTTGGAGAATATCCTAAAACCTCAGGATGAAATATCAAGATAAGACAAAATATTCAAAATGTGAAAATCTTTGAATTTTGTAAGTTGTAGACACAAAGGCAGGTTTGTTGATCTTTAGAGTTTTGAGCCAAAGTTCCATTTGAATTGCTTTTTAAATTGAAATATTTGCTGTTTTGCTGACATCTGTTGCTGAATTATGAACAACTAGAGGGACTATTCTTTGTATTTTTGCTCATGGCTCCATCTGTAGACCACCTGACATATGGCAGATAGTTTTACCTATCTGTCAGGAAGAATAAGGGCTTGACCAATCAGACGCAAACAGGACATTTACAGGGCATGTGATAAATACCCAAGAAATATTTATCATTTGCATGTGGACAATAAAAAGCTGAATGCAATACAAATAGGAATCTGACATAGTTTGAAATATTAAGCCTTGATCTGTATGGACACCTGTCGATCCATAGATATTGCTTTATCTTTTTATCCCTAAGCTAGTCTGTCAATCATGATTCAAATATCCACTAATTAATTCTCCTATTTATTAATTAGTCTGTCCATATATTCTTCCATCCCATTATCTATTTTAATACTCTGAAAGCAAAGTGTCTGCCAAACATTTAAACTGTATTATCTCTGCTGCCTTCTCTCAATCATTGAGTCCAGCCTCTCTGAGGCCATCGTCGCTAGCTGGGTCACCTATGTAGCTTTGTGTCAGACTTTCTGAAGCAAAGAAGACATTAAACATCACTTAATGAATAAAACAATCAACAGACAGAAGCTTTTTTCTAGGCCACATTTAAAACTGCTGCATTTGATGCAGCTTTACTTGACAAAATGCTCTATATTTTTCTTTTTATGGTGGTTTGATACAAAATGAAACCTGTTTTCCACAGTTTGGAGCAGTGTTGCCAACTCCTCAGCAAGAAAAGTCGCTATTCTGTCCTAAAAGGTGCTAGATGACGTCATTGCCTAAATTGCATACCTCATGTCATTGGGCTGAATCCCTAAAATTGTTTGTTTTCTCTTTTTTTTGGCTCTCTTTCAAAGCAGCGGTTGGATAGCTGGGAGGAAGAACTGTGGGGATTCAAATAGTTTTATAGAGACTTTAACAAAAACAGGCAAAGAAAAATACATATAATTCAGCCATTTAGTTCCACAAAAAATTGACATGAATGCAAAATTAGTTGTTTGCCATCTAGCAAATGAAAAAAAAAAAAAAAGAAGTAGCAGCAGTGCAAAGAAAAGCTGAGAATGGAGGAGCAGGACGGGATATAATGAGGCTGTAGATTGAAAATGCAGTTATTTAATGTGAGACTAAACTGTCAGTTAAAAGTCTTCATGATTCAATGTTGCGATTTAGGGTGGGATTAGCAGCAGCTTTGCATATGCACATTTATTTTGCCATGTGGATTTGCAGTGTAAAGGTTTACTCTCTGCTGCAGCGCAGGCAGGCAGCTCTGCATGATGACAGCGGACAACCAGATAGAGAGGCATGATTATGATTGCAGGAGGACAGACTGGTGCTTTTATGTTGCTAAAGTCTCTGTTTACACAGCCAAAAAGATGCTGGATTTGGCTTTTTTAAAATAAAGGAGCTAGAGGGACCTGAAAAGGCGCTAAATTTAGCGACTAAATCGCTAAGTTGGCAACACTGGCTTGAAGGTGAGATCGTGAGTTCTTGAACAACACTTCAATGATAGGATGCAATAAATAAAGCTAACCAGGTATAAATAGAATTCAAGTTCAAATATTGCTAAATTATTCTTCATGTGTGATTATACAATATAAATGTTGAATTAAAAACAATGCATATTTACAGTACTACTGTGTGATTTTTAACAGAAATGAAGAGTCGCTGGATGAAGAGGGGTGTTCTTCAGCTCTGTGACTTTGAATCGTCGGCAAGCTGAAAGCTGTAAAATGTTCAGGCTACATTGAACAGAGTGGAGTGGGTCGGCTCCGCGTGTTATCGTAGTGCACATTCAGTCTTCCTGCAGGGTTCCTGAGTCAAAGCCATGAGGAGGGAGATGAAAGTTGACCAATTTACAGATAAGGCTCTCCAAACGTCCTGCGGCACTCCATCACGCCCGCGCTTGGAGGACGGTCACAGTTGTGGGTCAGCTTCACCAGGTTGGGCAGCAGGCGGTCATACGCCAGCTTGTACTCCCGATCGAAGGCATCTAGGAGACAGAAATATGTTTTTTAACAGGTTTCCCACATATTTAATGGTACTTATTTGACCCTATGGAAAATACTCTGTTCTTTCTTTGAAAATCAGCCAAGATGTCTCCCATGCTGAGGCTAAAAGCATGTTTTAGGGATGGAACGGTTTATGAAAACCGTACGAACCGTTCGGTTCTACTGTCTCGGTTCGGTTCGCGTGTGTTGCGTTCGGTTCATGCGCTGCTCCTTTTTCTCATAGGCGAAGCGTTTACACTCCCGAGCAGAAGGTGGCGGTACTGCGACCAAAGCCAACCACCACTAGTAAACAAGAAGAAGCGAAGTAGTGTAACTGGGTGTAGAAGAAAAAAATCAGTTGTTGTGGAGAATTGTGTGGGTATGGCGAGTGGGAAAGAACAGGAGTTGGAAGACGCGCCAGCAGCACTTTATAGGTCTGCTGTATGGGACCACTTTGCATTTAGAGTGACCTACGATGACGGCGGAAAGAAAGTTGTGGGTAAAAGTGCAACAGTGTGCAAGCATTGTGCAACACGTTTTGTTTATGCTAACAGAAACATGACCAACATGTCATGCTAACAATCAACATATACCAAACCGAACCGAACCCAAAACCGTGACCACGAAACCGTGAACCGAACCGAACCGTGGATTTTGTGAACCGTTCCACCCCTAGGATGTTGGATAAGAGTTACATATTGGCCTAAAAAGTTGTACCAATGGAAGACCATAGAAACGCTGTTCTAAAAACAAAGATATGGGCTCTATCAGATAAACAACAGCTGGAGAAATGTCGGAGGATTTTATTTAACAAATGTGAGAATCAGCAGCATTAAAATGTTTGGAAACATCAGCAGTGTCAAAATAAATCCAGCTAACTATAGATGAGAAACATGTTTAGCATTAGAATCATTTTATCAGGATACCTGCGGCTAAACAGTTAAATGAGTAAAATGAGAAAATACCAACTCACCAATATCAATGTTATCTTTTCCCAGAGCCACCAGGGAGAGGAAGAGGATGTCCCGGTACAAACTCCTGACACATAGACACCAAAAACTGCATTAGCAACATTCCCACAGGGAGGGATCCTAACATGATATATTCAGACCAACTCAGAAGCGTTACCTTTGCCGCTTGACTCCAAGCATCTTGTCCTGGAGATGCAGCAGCTGGGTCATGGGCCGACTGACGTCGTTCCTCTGGATGCTCCTCACCACGCCTTGCAGCAGCTCATCGGTGAACGGCTTCTCCTCCTCTGGGACCGGCCGAGACAGCGGGTACCCCACATCTATCAGAAACACCGACACACACACATCAGCAGCCAAGTTTCCTTTTTTTGGCTTCAGATGCACAAAGAGAGGAGGCTGACTTTATTTCCCCACTTCAGCAAAGTCAGCGGGTTTAATGTAACAAAAATAATAAGTGATTAAACACTTATTTTTGTTACTAATATTTTATTAATAAACACTTTTTTTTAAAGATTATTCTATAATTAGTCATAGTTTTCTCTCTTTTTTAATTTTTCTTGGGTTTTCAACCACAAACACTTGGTCTACTGTATCACATAAAATCCAATAAAATGTTTTTGTTTTGAATGCGCGAAATTTGAACCAGTTTAAAAACTTATATAAGGCACATAAATAAAATACCATTTACATCTTTTTATATCTGATCAACTATGAAGGGATTTTACAAGAACTCTGCTAAAAGAAATAAATGAAACAGCAGCCAGAGTCTATAAAAAATCCACCAAAGACCCTGCAGTGACATTCCTCTTGAAGTTCCTGCGTAGAAACAATAAGGCAATTGAAGCAGACAGTCACAGGAGATGCAAACCCAAATAAAAGCACAGAGCAGGACCTTACAGAGAAAGAATGAACACTGCTACACAGCTCATCAGCCATGCTGAAACTATGACAGGTAGAGGCTGAGTTTCCACAGAAAACAAAGTAGAGCACCAAGCAAAGCACAGACAACAGAAGACAGGCACGACTCATCTGAGGGAGCCTGCAGCAGAGAGGAAGACTCACTCTCTAAATACAGAGAACAATTAAGCCCTGGAAGAAGAGAAGAGAGCAGACAGAGCAGATTAACAGACTCCTCAGAAACTGGCAGCTTCTGCACTGCTTTCTCTGCTTGTCTATAAATTTCATTCAAAAGGAGTCCAAATCTGCTTTATCCACACATCATTTTCTGTTTTAATTGTCCAGACAGTTTTCTTTCAGCTAATTTTCTAAAGAAAGGTTTCAGAAACCTGCACCAGTTGGATGCAGCTTTGGTTTCAGCCTAGTTCCTCCTGTTTTTGGGCTCAGCAGTGACTCACTGTATGTGTTCCAGAGGATGTACAGAGGCTGGATGGGGTCCTGATGCAGCTTCAGGTTGTCCCACAGAATCTGGATCAGCACGTGTTTACTGTCCTCTGACATCCAGTGACGAGGTACCTGATGACAGTCAAAGTCTAAGTTACTCCAACAGAGTCTCCATCATTGCAAGGAGTCTGAGATGATGACCGTTTCTGACCTGGGAGTCTCTGTTGCAGTGCTCAGAGGTAAGGATGAGGCCTGGTAAGCTGCTGGGCAGGTCCAGCCGTCTGAAGTACCACACCAGGTTCCAATAGATGATGGGATGATGGTCCACCATGTCTGCTTCGGCGATCACAGGGTCGCCCTCGTTCTCCAGCAGACTCTCCAGCTCCTTCCACAGCACCAATGGGCTCAGATAGGGAACGGTCACAGGCTCAGGGTTGTGGAGCTGCCAGTCCATGCTAAGTGGGTCCTTGTCGGGACAAAAGTGAGAGAATTTGGAGATGGTCACTCACTTAGTCACTTTAGGTGAAGTCAGAGAATCAAAATATGGCCGACTCTAACATAGTGGATTCCTGGTGGGAATTTCAGAGTAGAGTTAAGGTTCAGCATTCTTGGGAGAACAGATGCCGTTTTTTTTTTTACAGTTAATGATAAAATCTCTTATAAGATGCTGAAGATATCTCGCCTTTGATGCATTTGCTATAAAGCATCAACAGAACTCCTTTGTTCCTGGATTTACAGACTATTCTCTCACGTACGCCACATGCTTTGGCCTCTGCTACCAATAAAGGTAATGAATCACTGTTCACTATGCAAAGTCATTACTTATAAACTCTTAAATTATGGTTCCTAAAGAGAAAGAAAACAAATCTTACTTTTCCTAAATCGTAAAATAAAAACAAATCTGACCTGTTTCTCTTTACATTTTTAAGAGTTTAACTATAAGAGTTAGAAAATAAAAACAATGGAATGCTTATTTGACTGAATTTTTTTATCTGTTTAAAATTTAGTATAGAAAATTGTCTAAAAATTAAAATACACATTTTTTGTAATACTTCTTCTTTCTGATGTCTCTAGGAATCCAGACATCATCTACTGCTGTCTCTCACTATCCCAACCCTTCCAGAACTTTCCACTGATTTATTTCCCTGGAAGTTCCATATCAAACCTAATCCTTCACCCCATAAATCCAGTGTCCCTCCTCTGCACAATCCCGTCTCCAGCCTGACAGCCCCTCTGATGTTCTCATTTATAGTTGCTATTAAATTTCCTCTACCATGACAGAAGCAGAGGTTGTTTTCTATCCTTGTTGAGACAAACCGTGGCTTCGTTCAGATGGCTCGGCAGGCTGCCTGACGTCGGCATTTGGTGGCTGAGGTGGAACTCCTCGTCCATGGGGCCGAAGGCGCTGACGCTGCGGGTCATCGGTCCTCCGGAGGACAGCGCCCCTTGGCGCCGATCTGTGGGGATGTTAATACCTTGAGCTCTGTTGGGTTGAGCCCTGGGAAGATAAACGAAGGGTGTAGAGGATGGAGTCAGGATAAAAACTGTTTCAGTAAAAATAACGGTGCTGTGTAAACTCTGCACCATTCCAATTAAAAAGGACTATGCAGTTAGATAGAGATGAAAACATACTTTTATCTGCACAAACAAAATGTTTAAATTATTGAATGTCTTTATTGTGATTTTCTAGTTTTGAATTGTAAAATTGGTTGACACTGTGTTTTAGCTTTTTCCCGTTTAGCTTAAATTTCCTTCCCATGTGAATGAATGAAGGACCTACCTTCTAGGTGATGGTTTTGCAGCTGCTGTTGGTGATGGAGGGAACACAGCTGTAGTCGGACACGGCGTTGACAGCGTGGATGTCCCCGTGTCCAAACCTGTGGAAGCAGAGTATGATGATGTCATGGCGTCATCCACTGATGGGCTGCCCTTCAGGAAGAGCCTGAAAATAGAAGAAAACACTTGATACCGTAATCCAGGAAATACTTATTTTTTCTTTAACATCAAATGGAGTTTTAATAAGGTTAAAACTTTAAAGATTAAAACTTTGAAGATATTGAAAGTTGGAAGAAATGTCAACAAAGATCCTTTCAAAGCAGATAAAGTTTAAATTTCCTCAGATTAAATTTCACCCATCTGTTTTGCTTCATGCTTATCCCTGCTGGGGTCGTGAGGGGGAGAGAGGCGAGGTACAGTCCATCGCAGGGCAACACAGAGATAAACAGAACAGCCATTCACGCACACACTCACACCAAGGATAATTTAGAGAAGCCAATTAAACTATAGGTCATGTTTTTGGACCGTGGAAGGAAGCCGGAGAGAACCCAGCATGCTCAGGGAGAACATGCAAACTCTATGCAGAAAGACCCTGGGCAGGGAATCGAACCCGGAACCTTCTTGCTGCTAACCACTGCTACTTTAGTAATAAAGGACCTAACCAAAGTCTGAAAAAAAGCATTTTCAGATTTGTTTTCCTATTTTACTTGATCATAAGTCTGAACTTTTCCGTTATTATTAAGTAGGCTCTATGAAAGTGATGCAATAATCATCCTCTTGTACCGTCCAGGTCCTCTCATGTCTCTAATCTCCACCCCTTCCTGCCTTGAGAAAAGGCAGGAAGGGGTTTCCACAGAACGGGCAGGTCGTGTTGAGGTTGGAGTCGTCGGCCGTCCAGCCAGCCATGATCTCTTCGTCATAAACCAAACAGTCACACGTTTTACAGCGAGAACAACTGGAGATCAGCAGCTGCAGGAACGTAAAACACACAGCTCTAAGACCCAAATATTCAGAATCTAATCAGTGTTTCACACATGCCAGGAATTTGCTCTAGTGATGGGGCACTACTGACGTTCAAACCAGATTAAACAAATTTAAGTTCAATAGAAATATAAAGAGAATAGACACCTTGAATTTTATTATTCATATTTTCTAAAACAATGCATATTATATCTATTTTATCCAGTAAAAGAGCAATAAACATTTGAAATGTGTCATCTAGTGGTTTTACCTCCATGGCGTAGTTGTTGAAGATGCTGGTGTTGCTGGTGTAGCGTGAAGATCCGAGGTCTGACTTGTCCGGCAGAGGGAATCCAGACAGAGAGAGAGGATATCCTGCAGATACATGAAAACCAGTCAGGAAACGTGACTTCTGTTTTTATTTTAAGCTAATATAAAGGATCCAACCATGGGGGTTAAAGGGGGTTTTCCTGGAGTTCCAAGTTAAAGGAATAGTACACCCAAAACATGATTAGCCTTCATTTTCTACTCACCCCCATGCTGAACAACACTCTGGAGTACTTTTTTGATATCTCAAATGCATCTGGAGATCTGGGAGGCTTCTTACTGTCTGCTGACATTCAAATAATGGAGGTTTCCGTAGGCTCGTGAACTCGCGCCTGCGAGTTCACGAGCCTACGGAAACCGCGGCAGACCAATCCAGATGAAAGTGCGCATTCAGCTCGGCAAAGAACTCATGCTCTTCCTCAACACTGAAGTCCTCAGACATTTTTCTTTCGTTGTTTCTTTCTTTGCACAGGTAAACAGCACATTTCTTCTTCTACGCTTGCATTATCAAGAGCAGACGCTGAATGCGCACTTTCCTCTGGTTTGGTCTGCCGCAGTTTCCGTAGGCTCGTGAACTCGCAGGCGCGCGCTTTTAGGAAATCCTATACACTACTGTTTATGCTCTAAAAACATTCTAAAAGACTTTGTTTCGAGTAAATTATGGACGCTACCCACTCAGGACACTTGGAATACATTGGACGAGCAGTATGGAGGAATATTGACACGTTTTTTGTGGACTTTTATGGACCTTTCTGCCTCGGGCACCATAGACCTCCATTATTTGAATGTCAGCAGACAGTAAGAAGCCTCCCAGATCTCCAGATGCATTTGAGATATCAAGAAAGTACTCCAGAGTGTTGTTCAGCATGGGGGTGAGTAGAAAATGAAGGCTAATCATGTTTTGGGTGTACTATTCCTTTAAGGAAGTTCTCACCGGGAGGAAGAGACGTTGGTCTCCCAAGGCTGCGGCCTGCAGTGGGACTGTTCACTCTGCTGTGGACAGGGCTTCGCCTGGGGCTCCTGCGGGAACCAGAGGGGCCGTTTCTTTGTGGGGAGACAGCGAGGCCCTCCATGTCCTCACATTCTGCTTCATCCTGCACAGATGAGCTGTCTGCATCTCCAACACTGAGGGAGGAGACACTCAAACGGTCGATGTAAGAGTCCTGGATGGACAGAGGAGACAGAAACAGATTAATCATCTTACAATAAGTTTTAATTTCTTTAATAGGCAATGTCTGACTTATATTCAAAGGAACATAAGCACACAGGTCAGAGATGACATACCATCTGACTGTAACAGATTTCAGCTTCTATAAGCTGGTAAATGTTTTCACTTATTGTCCCAAAAACAAACCAGGGTTCCAGCACCTTTTGATTGTCAACTTTACATATTAAATTCTAAAGTGTTCTTAGAGCCAAGCTTTTTTTTAAATATAATTAAAATATATATTACTGTAATTATATTAAATTACAATATAATTAGTTACAATAGAATATAATCCCTAAAATTATATTACATATAAATATAGGGAGAGATCTTGTCAGCTGGAAATAGCAATTAGGTAAAAAACATTTTCCATTCCATTGCTTTTGCCTTTTTAATCTAAACTTGGGAACCGTTCAGATTCCTAACTGCAGGAACCCTGAAGTTTAAACATGCAGCCAGCAGATGGCAGCAGATCTCAAGGAAACAGCCTCAGCTGAACAGCAAACCTTTTAAGACATTGATGCATAAAACAGGCTGAGACTTTCTGCTTCTGCGTTTCCTGTTGCTAGTTTTATTCTTATAAGGTTGTTTAAAATGTAAAGATTATGACCCTGAGCCAAATATCAGGAAAATTATGTTTCTTTCCAGTTAGTAAATATAAATAATCTCCTCTTTTAGCATGAGCTAAATCATCTTTAGTAGCAGGCCTTTATACCTTGGTGGGTGTGGTGTATGTAGACAAACGTGAGTACAAGCGGCTCGCTTTCTCTGCTACGCCCTTCCCAGCAGAGAACATACTGGTCTTGAAAACGTCTAGTGTGGGTGTGAGTAGGGTGTCCAGAGCGAAGGAGGAAGAGGAGGGTGAAGGCGACGCCAGGCCTGCACGTTCGGGGTGCTCCCTGAAGGGGCTGGGGCTCGGGCTGAGGCTCGGGCTAGTGCTGGAGCTCTGACAGGAAGGTGACGACATCAGCCGCTGGCGGGCGATGGGCCGGGAGGGAGAGGTCTGGTGGAAGGTGCCGGAGCGCGGTACTCCGGTGGTCCTGAGGGAGGTGGTGTGGGGCAGGCTGGATCTGCGGAAGGCTGAGCAGGGGTGGAGGAGCAGGGGGCTGACTGGATCCTGCAGCTCAGAGCTGGATGTGCGGCTGCTTAGCGGCGTGTCCATGTGGCTCATGTAGAGTTCTATCTCTCTGGCAAGGTGCCTGCGAGTGCTGGCCTCGTCTCCTTCTAAGTACTGGTTCATATCTCGCTCAGCCGTCTGAGACTCTGCAGCCAGGAGAGACAGGGGGTCATAGCCTGTTTCAATGCCTGTTCGTTTCACTGCTCCTTTGGACGACACGGTGGCCATGCCTCCGTAGCTGGCACTGCATTCAACATGTTTTTTGTGAGTTTTAAGACGTTGGTTTCCTGATTCAGGCTTTTCTAAATCCAAATCTTCAAAATCAAAAATTACTTCTGCGTTACTCTTTTCCTCATCACTGTAGTCCAGTGCTTTTTCCTCCTCCTCCCTGTGATTACAGCTGCTCACTGCTTCAGCAGACAGCCTCTCCATCCCTCCAAAGCCTCTTAAATAAGGCCTCCTGCTTTTGCTGTAATTAGAGCTGGAAAGAATTTTGGCATCTGCGCCCAGGTGTCCTGCAATCTTATCTGGGTCTGTCTCAGCCTGGCTCATACCAAGGCCAAGGACAGTGGTGCTGCTGCTTCCCACTGTGTCCCCGCTCAGCCTGCGGCCCCTAACGACCTGCCAGTCCAAAGTGCCACCACTGCTGGAGCGGCCCACCACATCCTCCAGGGCGCTCCGATGTCTCCGAAGCAGTTTGTTGCCATGGACCTCTCCAATTTCATCCAGAGAGGTGGTGAAGAGGAGACCTGCCATGTGTCCTAGGAGACAGGAGGAAAGGAAGGAGGAAACATGTTACTGTTCAGGTGGGAAGCCTAAGCTAATGTTAAAGTTTTGATAAAAACAAAGTAAATCTTTTTTTGATGTCTTAGGTGTTAAAAAAAATGGACATTATTTGGTTATTGAAAAAGAAGCATTTATACTTTTTTCCAAAAAAAGTTTATTTTCAGGCTATGAAATTATGAGTTAAAATGTTCAAGTTCACGACAGAACGTTTGCAAAAGGACAGGACTTATTGAAAGGGATGAAGAAGAAAGACTAATTTCCTTATAAAACAAAACAGCACAAAATTCTTCCAGATGAATCAGTCGTATCATAGTTCAAAAAGGTACATTGATGAAACCAAAGTGGAAATATGTGTTCATGGTTCACACCACCATGATTGGAGGAAACAAAACAAAGCAAATAAGCAAAAAATGTATCATTAAACTATGAAAGGCTTCTTATGCTGCAGCAGGGCCTGAGTCTGACATAAACTCCTCGATCTACAAAGTGTTCTAGAGTCCAATGTGAGGCCATCTGTGTGACGGCTGAAGCTTGATGTAACACTGGGTAATCAGTAGAAAAAATAGCCCAAACACAAAAGCAGTTTTTACAACCAAACTATTAAAAAACGTTAAAATGAAGCTATTTTTAATGACCCAGTGAAAGCTCAGACCTCATCCTGAATAAAATCACGTGACTGAACATGATCTTAAGGATTGTGTGTCTTAAAAAAGGTACCAATATGTTTGTTCGTGCGGAGAAGAGGGTGCACAGTGATTTGTGTTTACAATCCATCTGTGTGTGCAAACCATTTTTTTTGCGTTTGTGTTTCAATCAACATTCAGAACATATTCAAATGACTAAAGCACACAAATTCCTGTTTAATGTAGACATTCTCTCCAATTGGAAACTCAACTGCAGCAGCAGTTTTTTGGTGCATCAAATCGTCGGGCAGAACCTAATCGGTTTGTACGTCTTGACATTTGCGCAGCAGTCTTTGTAGATCGTCTGCAACCTGCCTACTTTTTGCACATACTAAAACAACAAAGATATGTGCACTTCAGCGCCTCTTCTTTGGGCTCTTTGAAGATCAGGCCCAAAGAGATGTGCTGAAACATATTTTTCTCCAATGATCTGAACTGAGGGCTTATTAGTTTCTTCATAAATACAGTATTTTAGTATTTTGACTTCATCTCATCTTTTATATTAATTGATTATCCTGAACTAAAGATTGGATGCTTTCTTTTATCATTGCATCAGAAAGCTGACAGATACTAAACATAGATGAAAAAGGTAAAGTAGTGACCCTAGATGAAGCTCTTTGAGCTTTGGTGGTCTGGATGTACCTGAACTGGAGGAGCTCTTGGGTTTACTCGCTGAATCTCCATACGGATAGCTGCTCCGAACAATTCCACGAGGTTTAAAGGAGGAACTGATCTCCAAGTCCAGCTGAGGGAGACAGTCCTTGCTTCCCTTTGCACTTTCAGTCTCTGACACTAGACACAGGAAAATCAGATTCAGAACGGTTCCTGTGGAGCCAAATCTACAAAACTCTCCGGAGGAGATGAAGGCAGAGAAAGTGGAGAAGCCTACATGGCTGCAACATTATCTCGTATTAGTTTCATAAAAGGTCACATCAGATACACTACTGACAGGAGCTGCAGTCGCTCTCCTTCTTGTCATCTTTCTCCAGGGTGGGGTCCTGGGGAGCAGGCTCTCCTCTACGAACCTCGTCCTTGGACAGGGAGTTGTAGCCCAAATCTGACTGATCTCCTGGAAAACCAAAAGGAAAAACTTTATAGTGGTAATATGAGAACAAAAGCTTAAGTTTATGTCACTTTCCCCAAAGACAACTCGTTTTTTTTTCGTCTGTTTCTCACAGAAATAGAAACTGTTCTGCTTTTTTAAATCTAGACCAAAAGCAAATGTACTATGAACTAAAAAGCAAATAAAAAAATCTAAAAACATTAACCATATTATTTATTATAGTGGTCAATAAAAAGCACGTAAAACTGTTTTTTCCTCCTACTTCCCAGCTACGAGAATCATTAAAAGAACAAAAAAAATCAGCTAAACTGAGGGGATAAAGACATCCACCAGATGCCCTGCAGATCTCTATAGTTTCTGAGGGAAAATAAAGTTGTTTTTCACAGCTGCTGATGATTTTGACAGCAAAGACTTGAGGCTGACTCCTCTCCCCTACTCCAACTTATCTGGGTTCCTAGGCAACGATCTGTCGTTAGGATTTCCCTGCTGTTATCCTTTCCATGAACCTCTCATGTCGGCTTATTTGAATTAACCATGGGACACCACAGCTTCTATATGATGCAGTTTGAAGCTACATGTCTACAAGTAAAAAAAAAAAAACCCTCTTTTGAGCAATGAAAATAAGAAATGAGCCACACATTTATCTTTGTCTCTGTAACCTCTTTCCATCTCTCACACAAAGTGCCAGGCTGCCTGCAGAGGCACTATCTCCATGATTAAAATGATGTCCATAATCAGAAAGAATGTGCCTCTAGGCAATTACAGCATATAATTAACAATGAAAAAACACTGAGAGGACCGAGAGTAAGAGTGAAGGGTAGGAGAGGAATGAGCAGCAGACAGATGTGTTGGATAGAGGACTGACAGCACAAGAGAGGAGATCATAAGATCCACTTGGAAAAGCCAAAAGAAAATAAAAGAAAAGAGACAGATGAAGAGAAAGAAAATGAGGCAGAGTGACTGAGATGTTTACCTGGGTGGAGAGTGGCTTCTCTGAGCTCAGAGCCCACCCAGTGTGAGCGTGCCACCACGGGCCTGGACCCCGCGCTGTCGCCCCCACGGCCAACTGCATGCAAGGGCAGCACAGGCAGGGCCAAAGTGAAGGGCAGGGTTAGGGACAGAGCAGAGCAGAAACCACAGCCGAAAAACCAGAGAGTGAGAAGGAGGGGCCAATTAAAGGTGGAATGAGGAGTTCCAGAGGAAATCAGGTGTGAAAGGAAGAGGGTAACGAGCGGAGTGGAGAACAAAATGAAGGAGGATAAAAAATGTCAATGAGAGAAAGGAAAAGATGTAAAACATGACAGCTGCCATTGGCCGCAGCCATCTGAAGTGTACCTGTGCTAGATCTATCGTCAGTTGGGTCTATTTTGGTGGAGTCAGAGGTGAAGGGGCTCTGCTCGGCCAGGTTAGGGTCAGCAGAGCTATCCAGACTGCCGTGACTCACAGCGTCCAGGTCACTGCCATCTGCCCACAAACAACAAGCTGTTAAAGAACGACGACTCTCCGTGTTATAATGGCTTCACTGCTCTTTGTTCTTTAGAATTGAATGTCTTCATGTTCTGGGATTTAACCTTTTTTATCAGATAGGTTTTGACTACGACATTGGTAAATAAGCAGAGTTCCTTTATCTAGAGATCCTAGACAACATTTAGCACTTTAAGACTCAGATTTACAGAATGCAAAGTTGATGGATGGATGGATGGATGGATGGATGGATGGATGGATGGATGGATGGATGGATGGATGGATGGATGGATGGATGGATGGATGGATGGATGGATGGATGGATGGATGGATTTTGATATGCCATTTTATAAGTTGCGAACAAAACTAGTTTGGTATTTTTTAAATTGCTAGTCATCAATAGTTAATAGCTGTGTTATGCCCAGATAGAGACGAACGTTCTGGTTGAATAAACATAATTTCTAAAATGAATAAAATCACATGTAATAAAGGGACTTTTGGTTTTTAACATCAAACCTGTGACATACCAAGTTTTCATTTTTTTCCCTTTGTGTTAAAGGTGATTTAACATATTAAAGCTGAATGGATCAGAGACAGGCCCATGACCTGCTGGATGTAATCCAGCCATTTTATACGAATGTGTTTGAAAGCTGCTGGATTACAGAGTGGGACGTTCTGTTGCTGACACCTCAGGAACTAACCCATTATCACATTGCAGCTAAATCTACTAGCTCCAGCCTCGTGCTCAGGGTACGGACATGTTGACACATCACTGATCAACACATTAGAGCCTTCATGGTGGCAGAAAGAGATGCAGTTCTACATGGCAGGAAGACGGTTCTCTAAAAGTCAGTGAGAAAGTTTAAATAGTTAAAATATGTATGTGAGGATGGATGAAAAGATGGATGGATGGACGACGTCGGACGGATGGAGGAGGAGATTATGGATGGATGGATGGATGGATGGATGGATGGATGGATGGATGGATGGATGGATGGATGGATGGATGGATGGATGGATGGATGGATGTTTTATCACTGCTGTGCTGCAGCAGTTTTTGCTCATGTAGGGATGTGGTAGACCATGTTTATGTAGGCAGCGATCCTTGGGGAAAAAAAGGGGTGCGAGTAATAACCCAGAACAAACAGAAAACTGCAGTGCTTTTTGTATATATTTCACTAAAAATAGGGACACAGTGAACTATAAAGAGAAATCTTAGTGCCTTTAATGTCTACTAGGTGTAAAAAGGAGTTAAACTGGAACAACCGACTGTTTTAAAGTGGACCAGCACTGAACTCAGGTCAGGAACACAAAGCGCTGGCTGATAACAGGGAGGATCTTAAAAAAGCAGGGATTAGGAGCACAGGGATTATCATGCACTGGGTGGGGAGGAGTTCACCTTCATGCAGAGGATGTAAAATCACACAGTGAAATAGAGATGAATTTAGAGTTTCATCCTTTTATAAATGACTTCAGAAAGACTAGCTGTATTTATTTTTTAATAAATTTATATTTCAATAGTTTTTTGCTTATTTAATTTTGGCTGTTAAGAATATGTATTTTATCAACTAAATAATATAAAAAATTACAATTTCGTCAGATTTTTTTTTAAATCAAATAAAATGGCTGCAAAATATTTAAATTGATTCAATAAATAAAAAAAAAGTATTTCAGTTTATCAGTTAACACTTGAAAGTAGTTTATTAGATGAAACTAGTTAACACATGTAAAATAAAGAAAGAAAATAATCTTTTTTTTTCTTTTCATTTGTCTATTTATATCAAATAAAAATCATGGAAATTGGCCTAATCTTAATCATATCTTCATCTATACAGAATTCATAACAAGAAAAAAATGTCCTAGACTCTAACAGCAATGAAGAAGTTTGACATTCCCTTGAAATAAGTAAAAAGGTTGCTTGATATTATTTAACCGGGCACAGTTTTGTCTTATGATTTTATTGTTTTGAATACATAAAATGTTGAAGGATTTAAATGTTTTCTGTAGGTTAGGAATTTAACAATTAGATGGCCATTTATACTTAAAAAGTTGGCCTGTGTGTACTATAAAAAAAAAACAGCCATTAACTAAAATGGAACAACACATATCACTTGCATATCACATGAAAATTTTGTAGAAAAAGTTGAAATAAAAAACATAAAGCAGTAGGTCATATTAAGCTTTTTTTTTTCTCCCAAATAAATCAAAATGTTTCCGTTATACTGTGTGACTGGGGGTGTTGATTGTGTTTAGTCAGGAACCTCAGTCAAATAGAAAAGTATTAACTAGGGATGCACGATATAATCGGCCCCCTATCGGTATCGGCATGTATCGGCCTTAAAACTGAATATCGGACATCGGCCACCAAACCGATATTTAACCCGATATTTGATCCGCTTCTGAGTTTCTTAAGTCTAAAAAAAAAAAAAAAAAAATACTACTTCCTCAAAAACTTCTTTTTTACAGACTTAAAAACTTCTAAGGACGAGGGTAAAAATATTGATACATTAAAATGTCACAATATCTTCATATGCTGATATATTGCCATTTAAAAAAACCATATCAATCTCTTTTACTAATGAAATATTGCAATACGTCATCGTTATGCTACGAAATCCCCCGAAAATTCACGAAATTTTGCCATATTTTTATTTGTTGATATATTGACGCGGTATCGATCTATTTTACTAACAAAATCTCACAAGAATTTGCAAAATATCACGAGAGTTTGTAACAGAACGATGAAATTTCTCCAGATTTTGAAAGTAAAATAGATCGATACCACGTTTTTAAAAATCTATTTGATATCAGCATATGAAAATATATTTAAGTATATTATTTTTCAAAGTGTCAGAAATGGATAACAAAACTGCTATTTTCAATGATTACTTCTTTTTGTTCAGTTTTAACATCGGTATCGATATCGGTTATCGGCTACATGAGTTTTAAAATATCGGCATATCGGATATCGGCCAAAATCCCAATATCATGCATCACTAGTATTAACTAAACAACTCAGTGATGACAAACATTAGTTCAGGTGATAAAACAACCAGTTTGGACCAAGATGGTCAAGACTAAAGAGAGTAAACTTGCATCAGTGCCCCATTATGTAAAAGTCTGATAATGAAATTAAAATGTATATTTCCAACTATTTGCATCCACTTAACTACAACAATAATAAAAAGTGTATTCCTGTAGATATGATGTTTTTGGATGGTGGCAGTTCCAAACAACATTGTCTGGTTCATTAATGACTGAATGCAGTTACCTGACAGAGGGCTTTGGGTTAGCGGTCCATTTCGACGTAAAGCTCTTTTGAACTGGGCAACGCCCAAAAGGACATTTCTCAGCTTCATCCACAGGAAGTATCCTCCTCTGGTACTGGAAGGCCATGTGCTCTCCAACACCGCCTGGACACAAAAAGAAGGAGGAAAAGAAAATATTTAAATAATATATGAATGGAATACTAAATATGTGGACCAACTTAAACATGAGCATACATATTATATAAATAATAAAAACAGATATTCATATTTATGTAAAATATGAATATGTACTTTCTTATAATGTAAAGTTTTTCACTTATAAAAAACTATTTTAAAGTACCGTAAAAAGTCTGCTACATTCATCTAGGTATTGTGTTCTTTGGATAATGAGAGATGAATTTATGTAAGGAAAATATTAAAATCAGTTATCTATTGATAAAATAAATAAAGGACTTATTTTCTCAAGATTTTTTTTAGCATGACAAGATTTGTGGGTATTTTTATTGATAGTAAACAATAGTTAACAACACTATTACATAATATGCAAACACATTTTCAGAAGATATATAATTTAAATGTATAAATGAGGCTACATATTTAACCATAATAAAAAAAAAAAGAAAATCTCCTTTCTAAAATCAAAAAACCTTTTTGTTTGCTTTTATAATATTTCCATTGGTTGTTTAAAAGAGTCGAAATAATTAGGGCTGCACCATAGTGGAATTTTGACTGATATCCAACATTTTATAACTCAACTGGTCTAAAACCAATACATCATTTTTTTTACTGGACACCTTTTTAAAATCACTGTGTTGTTTTCTATAATTTTTCCTTTCAAAACTAAAAGTTTTTCTTTACCATCCATTGTCCATCCTTAGTATGGGGCTAACATTAAAAATATGTGTAATAAAACTCACCCCAGTGCTATCACCAATGATCCTGCCAATGCAGCTTAGGTAAAGCTACTGTATGTTGTAAAAATTCTGAGATTAGAAAACAATGCAGTGAGATTTGAAATAGTTAAAAAAAATGTATTCAATCCAATATCCTCAGTGACTGAAAAAAGCCAGTGACCAGTTTCTCCTTTTCCTTCCTGGTCGCCATGAATTCACTGCTAAGTTTTAGTTAAAATTTCTTGCTTTGGCTCCTTTTTACCTAACTGATGCTGTGCAGTCTTTGTAAATAGCAGTTCAGCTTTTATTTACATGCATTTTAAAAACATCCATCCCATTGAAATAAATTCACTTCAAGATCTATCCTATGTCAGACCCATGCATCAGGTACATGCAAGTGGCATTATAATGACCAGTGATTTATATTGATTAACTGCCCAATATCAATTTTAAATCTGGATATTGATAACATGCCAATTATATTGGGCATTCACAGAAATAATTTTGATATGCCATTTTATAAGGGACATTTGTTTTTTAACATTAAACCTGCAACATATCAAGTTTTTATTTTTTTTTCCCTGTGTGTTATTATATAGGTGATTTAACATATTAAAGGGGAATTGATCAGAGACAGGCCCATGACCTGCTGGAGGTAATCCAGCCATTTGATACGAGTGTGTTTGAAAGCTGCTGGATTACAGAGTGGGACGTTCTGTAATACCTCAGGAACTAACCCATTATCGCATTGTAGCTAAATAGTCTGCTAGCTCCAGCCTCGTGCTCAGGGTACGGACATGTTGACACATCACTGATCAACACATTAGAGCCTTCATGGTGGCAGAAAGAGATGCAGTTCTACATGGCAGGAAGACGGTTCTCTAAAAGTCAGTGAGAAAGTTAAAATATGATCTGATTCTTGCCAAGAAATAAAAGCATTAATAAGATGATTAATTTGTATTTTGAGTCTCTAGAAAAAATCCATATAGTTTATTATAAAAAGGGATACCATATTTTTTGCTGGATAAAGCTGCCGTCTTTCCAAGGTGAGAGTTTCTAAAGCTAACCTGATTAAACGTCATTGCTGTGGCCTTGTCCCCTGACAGATCACTCCCTTAACACCACGTATGCCATACATATATGGCATATATACTCTGTGGATCACCAGATCAGGGACAAAGGCATGATTCATCCCTATATGTATGACTGGTAGCACAACAGTGAACAACCTTGGCGATTAACTGCTAATTTTATTCATGTTTCGATCCACAACAGATAATCCTACAGAGACATCACTGGTGCCTTCTGAGTAACAACTCTGGTGCTGATTATGATTAATGATGAATAAATAATCAAAATAAAGTTTGTAATCAGTCCACTTCTTTCTCCTGCAAAGCTGTAGGACCAGAGCTTCAATTTGATCTATTGAAACAAACCCTGAAAAGCTGATTAAAAATAAATTATGCTTATCATTTCCATTTTATACAATGTGAAAATGTTTCATTTCAAATCAAATGTCTTTTTTTTATAGTCACCACCAAGCATCAGTGATGCAAGAGCTGATTTTCTGTCAGGTTTCCAACATATTTAAGTTTCCTAACTCAAATTTCCAGACTCATTGGTCCCTCTTAAGACATTTCCAAACATCTCAATGCAAAGGTTGCTTATGAATTTATTTTAAACCCTGTTTCCTTTAATTTCTGGACAGTGGGAAGGAGCCAAACAACCAACAGCGAACCTAAACATTGATGCAAAGAAAATGTGTTAAAAACTGCCTCAGTCGTGGTTTAAGTATAGCACCTGGGAAAACAAAAAACAGTCAAGTCGGACGATTGGTTTATAGTGAAGGATCCAAGATCTTCTTCCATATTTATCTTAACTATGAAAATACCTGAACTAGATTAGATTTAGGGATCCTGCTCTTGTTAAGGCTGATCATCTAATCGAAACCAATTCTATCATAAATTCTTTTAAAATTGGTCAAATTTGATGATGTAAAACAGAAGTTTAAAGTTGCTTTTATTTAGGGTTGCTACTCTGTAAACTATTCTGCTGGATTTATACCGTGTCTGCTCTGCTCCGCTGTGAAGTCCAGAGAAGCTCCAACGAGCATGAGCAGATGCCGTCATAACATCAGCGATTAGCGTAGAAGCTAGACCAAAACAACTACTTCTGTATATTTTTGGGGTTTTTTTTTGCAACGAGATACTTTCACTAATTGTGTTCCAAAACACTTAAGTACAGTAAGTGTTAAGAAGCTATATCTGTTGTTTATTTCAGTCCATTCAATGTTTAACTGTTGTTTTATTACTTAAATTAATTTTAAAACAGCCCAGTAATTGATTAAATATCTGCAATTACTAATATACACACATACTATAAATAAATATATATATATATATATATATATATATATATATATATATATATATATATATATATATATATATATATATATTATATATTATATATTTTTATATATTATCATAAAATTTCACACATTCTGGGTCTAGCATTGAAAAAAAAAGAAAAGAAAAAAATTGAGCTGAGTGTAATTTTGCCAACTTGCTGTCTGCTGCCCTGTGGATGCAGTGTAAACATTGTCATTGATAATTTACACAGAAAGATTCAACTAGATTTTAAGTAATTTTTACATCAAATGCAAATGGTAGTCATAGAACTGCTGTAATCTCCAGATACCTTGTTGTAGTAGCCATAGGTGATAGCGTTGGGGTGAACACCGGCTTTCTTCATCTCAAATAGGACTCTGACAGCCAGGACAGGCTGGCCATACTGTCCACAGAGCTGCATCAGGACCCGGTAGCACACCTGTGTTAAAGGTGTGGGATTGTTTAGGCAGGAAGTTGGAAGCATGGGATGCTGGCTAATACAATGAGGCAAAAAAACTGAAAACAACTCATGTACCTCATCGGGAGGTTGCAGCTTTTTTGCCTGCATCTTCCTGAGGACGTCGTAGGCGGTACGAAGCGCCCGCACCTTGGAGTGACACACCTTCACGTACGCTGGCAGACAGATGAACCACAGACCATAACAATGACGGAGCAGGCATTTGGACCACAGCTGAGGGATGGATGAGTATTTCTTGGCGATCTTCTGAGCTGATTTTATCTCCTGGGGATGAAAAAAGTGGATTTCCTTAATAAGAAAATTTTATACAGTTTTTATTTAATAAAGTTTAATTTATTTATTATATATATGTAATGAGGTGTATAAAATAGCTTCATCTGATGCAGCTGGAAAATCCAATGGTAATAATCCCCCTTTATTTGTCATTGCACCGGGCTTCATTTAACTCATCCCTAAGGGAGCAGTGAGCAACTAGCTGCTCCCCGGGGATCACTGTGGTGTTAAGGGACTTGCTCGGAAACCAGGAATGATAGTCTAAGGTTTGATTTTGCTTCTCCGGGTCAGAAAAGCACTCTTCTCTAACCACTAGGCAACCAGTTGCCCCAGCATTTAATCAAGCTCATTATTAGAGTGGTCAGCATAAGGAAACATGAGGAGTTTAAATCCTCCAGGGAGACAACTGTGTTGACAGTGGATGTCAGAGAGCCTAGGGGACAAACACCAGTGAATAACATGACACCCCAAATCACCACTCTGGATTTAAAGCAATATGGATTCTGTGTCTCTCCATTCATCCACCAGACTGTAAGACCTTGATTTCCAAATCGAATACAACTCATCTTTCACCTGAAAAGACGCTTTTCACCAATGTCTGCAGTGGATCTTTATGGACAAACTCTAGTCCCCGTTCATTTCTTGTGAAGCTCCTCAAAATTCTTGACTAGACAATCTTCTCAGTGCTGCGGTTATCCATGTTTGTGGATTGCACAGGTTTTCCTTTCACACAACTTTTTTTATTTGATATAACTTTTTACTAAATTCTTCTTTTCTGAAAGACGTTTTTGAGTTCTTCATTATCTGTAAACCATAATAAAAAAAATGACCAAAATAAATGGTGAAAATGTTTTTCTCTGTATGTGTATTAAATCCATACTACATCTATCAATAGTTTCCCTTTATGAAATGAGGGACAAGAAATATTGAAACTTTTCAGGTTGTATCTTCGTGTGGCAGCTTGAAGCCTTGCAAAGTCAACTATAAGCATATATAGGATATCATTTTTGTCATATAATTGTTTTTTTATAGCTTATACCTATAGCTGTAGCTGCATCCCAACATATGGAAGTCTTATCAAACAAAATACAGCATAGAAGACAAATAATCACAGTAAATTCTTCTCCCGAGCATTAACTGTATTTAAACCAATCCAGAGAATCTAGGTTACATCTGCTCCCACCTGTTTGGTGCGTCTGAACATGGGGGCAGGACTGGTGGGACAGCTGTGTCTGGCGGCAAGGCGGGAGGAGGGTGTCCGCAGACCCTCCACAGGATCAAACAGTTCCAGAGTTAACACTGGGAAACCATCATACCTGTGGAAGAACAGCAACACAACCACACATTACCCTGTTCTATTTCACACAGCTGACTAATGTACCATGCTGTCTTGGTTAGGACCAAACACTAGGTTAAAATACAGAAAAGTCTGGGCGTGCTTTGATGGCGCAGTGGTTAGCGCACACAACCCATGTATGGAGGCCTTAGTCCTTGATGCGGCCGACCTGGGTTTGAATCTGACCTGTGGTCCTTTGCTACATGTTTCTCCCCCTCTCTCATAACCCCTTTCCTGTCAACCTACTGTTCAAAAAACAGTCACTAGTACTGTAAATACTCAAAATAGAGAAAAGTCTAAAATAATACCTCAAAAGACCTTCACTGAGACCTGGGAACAATTGTTAAGGTCAAATTCTAGGAAGATATCAGACTCCTTTTTGATTTATATGAATAGTTCTAGGATCTGGGAAATGGAACACAGAGAACGCACATATTATGTGTTCTTCCATTGTTTGAAAACAGCTCCAGTTTGTACCTGTAACACAGTGGATATTCCTCCCCATCAGGCAGAGGCGGCAGCTCTGGAGGTGTGATGAAAACTGTATGCTCGCTGCGCTGGGATTCATCAATCTCAATTAGCCTGGTCTCATCTGGGCGATCACCATCCACCTGCAGACAGCAGCATACAAATGTGAAGAGACATTTCTGAGTGGCGACCCTTTCATCTCCTCAACTAATGGAAATAAGGAATGCTGTACTGAGTAAGAGAGAAGCATTCACCTACTGTATATCAGCACAGAATGGAAAAGCATTTGAATGAATGGTTAGTGGAATATAACTTTTACACTCGTTTCTAAAAAAAAAAAAAACTCTTGAAGGTAATTTAACACTATGCAGAAGATGGGACAAATTCAGGGTGTGACAGCAAATGACCTAGTTTTTCTTTTGTCTGTTTTATTCCCTCTACCTCTGCAGCCTTCTCTGCACACTGTTCCACACTGCATGGTGGCGTAAAGTAAGAGTACGATAAACACATTCACATCTATGAAATAATTATTTTTACTAATGATTAAACAAAAAAATGGAAAAAGAGCAAGACAAAGACAAGCAGCCTGTAATAAATACAGATAGAGCTCCATAACAGAAAACAGGCAGTACAGCCAGTGCAGCATCCTAAATGCAGATCAGATCATAATGAAAGCTTTCTGCTGTAAATATAAAACATCCTGTTCCAGTAAATTTAAGTCATTATTGATGAGCAGAGAGAAATCCCTGGATTCTGCCAAGAGCCAAGTGACATCATGGGAACCAGTTGTGTGACCATCCATGTAAACATTAGGCACAGCTGATTGAAAGGCAGAGACACAACACCATGATGAGCATAGTCTGTCTGCTTTTCATCCATTGAAAAATTAAACATCTACTGTGGTCAAACATTGGTGGGACATTTGCCATTTTTATAGGTCATCTGCCTTGCTTGAGTACACTCGACAGACCCAGAGCACATTTGCAAACACAATGCATGTGACTCCCCTGAAAGGCCCGAGTACCAGCAAATACTCTACAGCTGAAGAGAGAAGCTGAAAGGTGATTTTAACCTCTTCTATCTGAGATCTAATCATTTCTCCTGATGATCTATCTTTTAAAGCCATGGCTGGAACATGAAAAGGAAAAATAAATAAGGAGTTGTAGCTTCGCCTTTATTTTTTGGGTGTCTGTACAAATCAGAGGATTTAAAATACCTAAAGATCTACTTCAAAAGCTAACGCAGGATAATCATTAAGATTTTTTTCAATCTATACAAATCCAATTGTTAGAGCCGTTTGTTCATTCGTGCTTTAGGATATTAAGGAGATATAGTGTTTATTTCCAATAAATCAGAGGTTGAATTGGACCCTATACTTGTAGTTAAACATCCATCAGTAGAAAAAGATTGATCAATCTCTAGAAATCAAAGCTCAGATACACAACATGGCTCCTGTTTAATTTTCCTAACTTTGGCAAAAAGTCCTATTCCACAGGACAGCACCACTAGTCTTTAAACATGATGCTAAATAACGTTTTGAGCTATTCACCATGTTATGCTATTTGCCATGTTGTGCTATTTATTGATCAGAATCATGCCCAGAGTATTATTTTTCTAGATTAAAACATGGCTGATACATCTTCATGGATTCGACTCTCTGAGTAGCAGACTCTTATCCTCCAAAAATAGATGGCATCACTGCTCTACACAGGAAGACATTAACCATCGCCCTCCAGGAAACACATACCTTGACCTGTCTATGTCTCCACAGCAAACAACACGCCCTCCCTCTCTGCAGGTGATGTGAGGCAGAGCAAGATTATTTCTCTTTAAAGTTAAGCAAATTAGGTTCTTTTAGCATCTAATCTGAACATTGACAGCGGTTGGTTTTTGTTTTGTTTTTTTCATTTCTTAGCTAAATTCTAATTGGTAAAAATCTGTTTTGGGCCAAGACTGATGTCAGACTTTGTAAAAGCCTTCTAGAAAAGATCTCAAAGGCCAGATATGAAGTCACGAATTGGGCGTCACCCACTTGGAAAAGACGACTTTTGTTTAATTGTAAGAATCTTCCCTCTGTGTTGATTAAAAAAAAATACATAGCAAAAATTGGATCCTATAAATGCTTATAGTTGACTTTGCAAGGCTTCAGGCTGCACATGATACCTGAAAAGCATAAATTTTTATCTTACTCCAACAGCTGCAAGAACTAATTTCAAATTGGATTTTCACAGCTTGTTCTCGACATCACATGGGAAAACTTTGTCCTCGCAGATTTTCCAAGAACAGCTTTGCATGTAGTTTGCATTTGGATGGCCGGTGTTTAAGGTCTTAGCTAGAAATCTGTGTGAAAACAGTTTATAAGTACAGTATCAGTATCAGTACATCAACAGAACATATAGAGCAGTGCAGAATGAGGGTACAAAATCTACCCCCCAAAAAACAACATCTATTATTGTTTTATTAATTTTTTACCGGTGGTTATATGCTAATATTGACAAGAAAGGATTCTACACCAATTAGAACAATAGGTCAGATCCTAGAAGCTCCATGACAGTCAATCTTTTGAGCAAAGTGGAGAAGATTTTTCTATTTTGATATTGGGTCAGGAAATCCTCCCCATTTATTTCAGGTGCGGAAATATATAGTTATTTTTCTTATAATGTATATTATTAGGATCAGCTGGCTGACTGTGATGGAAAGTTATGATCATTCGTGAGATGTCTTATAACTAATGTAAAGCATTTTGCTCTCCACCTCCTTAACAATCCAAAAATAGGCCTTCTCTGCCTTTGTGTTGCTGCTGTATTTTGTTTGGTGGGCATGATGTAAACTACAGCAGATGAGACTTTTAAGAGTTTGGCATTTGAGCTTCTACGAAGTAATTTATTTTTGTCTTTACCACTTAAAGAACAGGAACCCATTCTTGCAGAGAATGTAATAGGCTTTAAAAAGCATAACCTGTAGCCCCCCAACCCTAAGACACATTGAAAAGTCTGAAAAACAAACGAAAATAAAGGTCTCATTAAAAAAGTTTAAAAGGAGACTATAAATGGATGACAGAGGATAATGGGCTACTGTATCAACCAGTCCTCTCCATTTCAAGTTAGGCAGATTGTCATTTCTCCATAGTCTACTTCAATCCATCTTCTTTCTAGATGATGCTCTGTTGTAGACAGGTAGTTGGTTGCTTAGATTCTGTTTAGGGGCACAATCAGTTAAAAAAAAGGGCTTGACACAAAAGCATGGCTGTATCTTTAGTATTTATTAGTAAAAATGAATAAAAAAAATATATTAAGAAAACATATTGAAGGTTGTGGTTATAAAATTACAAATGTTTGGAGAAGTTCAACTGATTTATGGGATATTTTAGGGAAAGCACATGAATTAACTTTAAAGCTACAGTGTGTAATAATTACAGGGATATACAGTCAGAAATCTAATATATTATACATAACTATGTTATTTATCATCATCTACGAGCTCAGCCTCTTAACCTTAATATTTGCGTTGCCTTAGAATTCGTTATTTATAATTACATAGGAGCGGGTCTCGCAGCCATGGAGGCAGGCATCTTTGCGCTACGGCAGCGCAGAGCCAACAAACTAGCGATTGCGACATCGCCCATTACGCTCGAAAGTAACTACGGCAAGTTGAGAGAGATGAACTGAGACTAAACTGAACAATAGATGGCAGTATTATGCCTGAGAATACTATCTGTAAAATTATCTATGTAAACAAACCTCATCACTTGAGAAGGTAGGTGATGCGGACGTCGTGGAAGACATTTTGTCCCGTAACGCTCGCCGTACTGTCAGGGGGGAGAAGCGGTGGGGGGGAGATGTTCATGTTGCTGCGGTCTGCAGTCTGGACGTTAGATGTCGCTAAAAATTACACACTGTAGCTTTAAAGAGTATATTTTCACATGTCCAATGATTATCTGGTGGCAGGGAATAGTTTTTAACTTTAAGGATGAATATTTACAGTCCTGTAAAGAATCTCACATAAGTGTGGCCTCAGGCAGATGATATGTTTGCTATGTGGCCTTTTCACAAGCTTACAATTACCTCGGCAGGAATCTGAAATTACTATGAATCTGAGTTTCTAATGCCACGTTTACAAAATTGACTCTTTACCCAAAAGATAAAGAGGTTACAACCACTGGCTGGTGGAGAAAAAAAAAACAATGAGAATGTTTTATTCTCCTCAGAGCTCTTTAGATTTAATGCAGACTTACACTGACCGGGGCTGACATACAGTATAACTCACAGATAGTCTTAACGCAGGACATCTGAGATTTATGATGGATTACAAAAGAGTTACAAGACCCAGTAGCAAGCAGAGTAAATAAATAAGAAAAAGCTTAATGACAGGGTTTAGCTGTGCAGGCGTTAAGTAATCCATGCCAGACAGAAGAGATGGGGGGAACTGTTACTTCAAGTTCATAATTTAGCCTAGTTATCCTGGAGGTAATTAAACACAATCTTAGTAAAGGTCAAAGAGTTGAAGACTGTTCAATTAGGAGTGAAGAAAGCGATCTTGTTCTGCTCCTGCTGTAGGTTATTTTAGGTCATATTTGAACAAAGTTTTAAGCTTTACTAGGCAGAAGGCGTTCATGGCAGACATTTCCTATCACAAAAAAAAAAGAAAAAAGAAAGCTCAGACAACAAACGCTGAGTAACTTTTCAACCTACATAAAATATTTTCATAACTTTTCTGATATACGTCGACTTACAACTAGTTGAATGACATCTCTGTTGTGGCCTGAGGTGGTCTGTGCCACTTTCACCAGCAATAGGCAACTTTGAGGAGGGTGGCAGTAACCCTGCCACACAAACAACTACAATTGCGCAGACTGCTTCACGGTAAACATCCCTTCCTCCCTTCCCCATTCGTTACGGAGACAGAAGATGTGACTAAATTTCCCTGAGAGACTGTATATTTGTCCAAATTGAGCAGGGTTGATATTCAGGCAATGCAACACATTCCTGCTGGGATCTTTACGTGTGTTCAGTGGATTAAATTATCTAACATAACATTTTATTGATTTGTTTAAAGGCTCTAAACTCTTCAGCACATCAGTCGCTGACAAGTCAGGTGATGTGGGAGAGAGTGGTGTTTACCATTCCTCTTTGGAGCATTTCAAAATATTTTCCAAAGTCCTGAAATGAACATTGGAGAAATGAAGTTTATTTTGTGTCCATTAAACAATTTCAAATTAATTATCAAAGCATTTTGAATTATTGAGTGATTAAAAAAACAAACAAACATGATGACCTATTTTTAGTCTATAAATAGGGACCTCCTGATGTCATTAAAAAGGACCTGGTACCCATTATGTCCATTATGCTTTGCACTTTATGGTACATGCACACCAAAAAAGTCCTTTGGTCACTTTGTTTGGTCCAGATCAAAAGCTGATTTTTTCTTTGTCCATTTTGTATTGATATTGTAATTTTGCAAGTGAACTATAATTTACAACAAAGCCCTGTTTGACGATCATTGCTTCCGTAGGTCAGAAAGACTACAGGAGGACAGAGCCTAAACCAGAAATGGAAGAAAACTACCATGGGGTCCTCCATGCAGCACCTCTGTTTTGGATATGTATGATTTTATTTCAGCTGCAATTACACTGAGCGTCAAAAGCAGATCATTCAAGTAGATTTTTAGACTTTTATATTTCTAATCTTGTGACGGTGTTGGAGAATTCATCTTTCGAGCTGAGGGAGATCCATCACTGGCTGGCAGCAGCGCTGCTAAGCAACAGAGTGTGCAGCAGGAATTATTTCGATAATACGTTTATGAAGCATTTGAGCCAGACTGAGACCTGAAACCGCAAACCACACTAGGGCTTGTTAAGTCGTGAGTGGAAGCTAACCGTGTCCACCTCTAACTTCACACCTGCACAGAAGGTCTCAACCAACAAACTCTGGTCCTTTTAAAACGGACCAAACGTGGAAGGTATGAATACACCCTAAAAAGGTTCCCAGGGTCACTGGAAGGCAAATGAGGATAAAGCATCACAGGACTTACACTGGATTTTTTTTTTCCAAAAAATCTATTTTCGTTTCAAACTTCCAAACAGCTATATTTCAAGTCTCATTTGACCAAAAATAAAATATAATTCTTAAAGTCTCAGTTATGTTTATGAAAGAGGACAGGAAACACTTTCTGTTCAACTGACTCCAAACATGTGCATGCATATTGTACCTAAGGAGTGATATTAAAGCCTCCCTGCTGTAGGCCCCAAACACTAAGCTTTTAAGATTTGGTTTGTTCTCCAATAATCGTCAAGCATGCCCTTTAATTAATGATATGATCTCTTGTGTATGATCTTATTTGAAGAATGCATTGAGTGGTGTCATCATTGAACTATCCTACAACTCTGTCTGCTCTTACTTTGAAGTAAATCTTAATAATTAATTCATATTAAGACATTCAAAAAGCTCTAATTATATTATTTACAAAATCAAGTTTCTCTCCTTTAGGGACCAATTAACTTTAATCAGACTTTTAATACTTGAATGATCTGCATGTGCGTAGAGATCCACTGAGGTTTCTCAGATAAAAAGAAAAAAAAACAGATCTATCAAAGAAAAACTAAGGATTTAACCGTCCATATAAGTCACCGACATGAGGAGCAGGAGGAGATTAGGACAACCCAAACCAATCCAACTAAAGTTAGAGCTTATTCCAACAACTTTACAGTCACTCTGACTGAAACAGCTACAAGCCCACCGGGCTAATAATATAGCTCAAGAAAATATAACAAGACATTGCAAGGATCATTCTGGCTGATCATTCAACTTGCAAGGCCACTCACTTTGTAACGAAGCTATTAGTCTGTAAAAAAAAAATTACCCCAAAAAACCTTTCTCTTCTGGTAAAATTAAAATAATTATGAAAACATTCACGTTCTAAACTCATGCAACATTAGATTTAGCAGAAAACTGTGCATACCATTGACCTAAAACTTTAACATATGCAAGAGAAAGTGCTGTGGCAGAAACTATTATACATGCGGCATACATCTAAAAGAATATTTAAAATTTAGCACAAGGGTGCTGATGCAGCCTGAATGCAACTATGTAAAGGGTGTAAATATAGGAAAACCAGATCTGCAGACATGGAAGGCCTCCTAAAAGGCTCTCAACACGTTTAGTTATTTGCACAGATCATGCACGTCTCGGAACAAGCAGAGCTGGTGATGATAGCAGAAGCCTTACCTTCCCTCCTTTCTCTGCACGTTCTGAGTTGTAGAGCTGCTTGCAAGACAAATCAAGGGGAGACACAGAAGAAAACTTAGCAACTGGAAAGCAGAGACGGTTCTGGGAGGTTTGCTGAATTCCTCCAAACCAAACGTTATAACAGGAGGAGAGAAAATTCTTTGCCAAATAAAAATTTATCAGAATGAGGAATCTAAGACTCACTTTGTCCACACAGTCATCAAAGAATGCCAGGCTGGTGTCCTTGTCGCTGACGAAAGAACATTCCTCAATGAAGCGGATGAACATCTGGGTCTTGGTCATGAGGGAGTAGAACTTCTGGTGTGAGCGGTCGCGGCTCTTCAGGAAACCTACAGAGAGAAAATATGACACTTTAACATCTGCACTGATTTCACTCTGTTCAATTTTCCAATTTGCTTCAGGAAATGTGTAGCTGATTCCAACTGAAGAGAGAGAAGATGAGCTCCAACAGGAACAATTAACTGACTTCCTCCAAAGGTGTGTGATTTTGTGGTTAAGACTCCATTATCTTATAAAAGGCTGTAACATTTTCTATAACCTCCATTTGTCTTTGGAAAAAGCATGCCACAGTGTCACAGTGTTATTAGTGTAAAATTTAAAAGTGCGCAAACATCGTGAACAGCCATCATAATTGGTGCTGAAAGCAGCCTAACTGAGTAATAAACCTGTGCTCTTATCAGACAGGGCAGGAAGGATGGCTGCTGGCACACAGCTCAGAGGTGGACAGCTAAAGCTTCCTGCAGCTGATAAATATTTCAATCTTGACAGAGGCTAGTTGTAAGCAGGACCATCAGTCACTTTGAAGCACAAAGCCTCTCTCAGATTCTTTTTCCCAATATGAAAACATCACTTTCGTAGTGTCCTGGGGAGAATATTAAGTAATGAGTTTTCTACAGAGTTGTGTCCATCTGTTTTTTCTTTCCTTTCTGAAATACAGTTATTAATGAATGGTCTTTACTTTAAGATACATACATACAAATTGTATAGCTCTAAAGAAAATATAAAGTCACGTAAAAGAGATAATTATACAATCAGTATCTGATAAGGGAATAAGATGAAGTTCCCAGCTTGTAATGCCTGTTTTTTTTTATGTATAATGTAGAATAACAAAACGGCATTACTAATGTGAATATAGAAAAAGAAATATATAAGAAGGGGCTCATGCAAGAAGAAGAAGGTTCTGGGTTCGATTCCCGGCCCGGGATCTTTCTGCATGGAGTTTGCATGTTATCCCTGAGCGTGCGTTGGTTCTCGCCAGGTACTCCGACTTCCTCCCACAGTCCAAAAACATGATTGTTAGGTTAATTGACTTGTCTAAATTCTCCTTTTACTTTAACAACAATTTAGCATTAAAGGTGTAGTGGTGGATATTCATGAATTTTTCTAAAAGACCCGTCCTCTCCACTAAAAAAAAAATGCAGATGCACACCCTGAAACTGGTCCTGAGAGGGAACTCCTATGAAACGTATTTGAGAGCATGCACGAGCCCATTTCTCCTCATGCACGCCCTGTTTAAATGTTGCTGTTCTCATATCTCATACCAGCTTACAGTGCCCGAACATCCGCTCTAAATCCTAAATCCCTTTATCGCTATATCAGCAGGCAAGAATGAATTGTACGTACAGGCAACATTTTTATAGTATTTTTGTTTGACATATATTTGCTGCTTTTTCCACACTTCATTAGGCTTTGTTCCCTATTATTACAACTGTATGTTTCAAAGCTATGGCTATGCTATAGCCAGATCTATAGTTATATTACGTTGAGTGTGTTGGGAGTTTGTTCATTTCTAACTATGCATTTGTAAATTTGTAGAGCTGACCTTTCACAGTTATTCTAAACACCTATTGGTCCCTATGCTTTCAGCACCAAACTTTGAAATTCAGATCTAAAAGATTAAACCGTCAATGAAATAATTTTTTTGATCAAGAAATAAAAAGTTCAGTGGCAACTTAAATGTCACCTTAAGCGATACCGGTGTGAATAAACAGCAGCTATAGCATTATCAGCAATGACATTTGTCGCCTGTTTGAGAGAGGCATCAGATGGTGTTATTACAGTCAACGTTTTTATTTTCTGGTTATTTATATAAGAACATAAGGTGAATCACCCATGAGGGACATACTGTTCAGTCTTTGCTCAGATAATTGAGTAATTTAGTGACACTGTGGTTCTGAATGGCTGAGACCATCAGTCAAACTGGGCATGATCTTGGCTGAGTTAATCCCCAATTGATGCTGCTGTGATTCTTCAGTCTGTTTCAGTTGCAGTCAGATCCAGCTCCCATGGCGTTTATTTTCAGAGGCTTGAAAAAGATCTTTGAGCCTTTAAGCAGCTGCAGTGTCAATACTGCTGTATCTACCTTGCAAAAGTTCTTGATTTAATCAGCAAATATAAGCATTTACATGTTTCATTTGTTTCCTTTTTCTAATTCTAACTAACTTTTTCAACAGCGTCTAGCTGCAGAACTTCAACAAAATATGTGATCTCAAACATGTAGCATCACTGACCTAATTCCCCTCAAGAATATCACATCTCCTTGGTTATTTTTCTAAGTCATCCTGCATTTCCACTTCACTAAGATAAGATCTAACTGGATGTCATCTTTCTCCCAAATTTTCCAGTCTTCTTTCTTAAAAATAATCGGCAAAGTTCAATGTAATTACATTATTTTCATGTAGTTGATGTCTTGTTTTTCAAGCAAATTCCAAACTTTTGCTATAGTGCAGAGGGATCTTGTAAGGTCTCACAAATGAGACCTTAGATTTCACTTTTTGTAGAAAATATTTATTAATGCACCTTAACCCTATGTCTTTCTACAAAATTATGCTATGGTTAATATATTAGAGATATTTTATTTCAGCACCTTTATTAGGCTGAAGTGGGTGATTGTTTTAAGTCACACACTTTTAAGTTCAAAGAAAAGAATCAACGCTCAGTTTCAACATGCGATATCTTTTTTTTGCATTTTTCTAAAAGATCTGCCAGCTTTGGAGAGTCTTCAGAGAAAGAGGAATGCATCAGTCTGTAGTGGACTTGTTATGGTTCCTGTGTGAAGGCTTTGAAGAGGCTGCTGGGAAAAGGGAGGGCCGGGATAATTTATTCAGCCCACTTTCTCTGTGAATTGGATCTCCGGCTTCACATGCAGAGCTTGTTTGAAACTGTTTTGATCATAAGATACCTTGTAAGTCGAACAGCGAGCTGGCGTCCGTGGCTTTCTCCGAGGGTGCCTGTGTGATTGGTCGTAGAAAGGAGCGGTAGCCCTTCAAAATAGCTGCCATGAATCGCAGGAAGGCTTCCTGGATCTCCAGCTCCAGCATGTGGAGAGTCTTCCCACCGCTCAGCTCTTGTGAATTAGTCATGCTCAGCTCCAGCAGCCCATCAGAACGGTACTGACCTGGTAACAGAGATACACATTAGCACTACAAGATTGTTTTCAAAGCAAAAGAGCCTAAAATAAGGTTTGATTATTTGTTTTAGTCAAAAATTTTGAGGGTCCATTCAGGAAAATTTTTTCTTCGACCAACCCTGAGCTCAAAATCACAAAAGTTACTACACTCAAAGTGCTGCAAAAGATGAAACAAGTTAAGCTCAAACTAATTTTGATTACAGGGAATAATGGCCTGAATACTAAAAACTGTTTTCAAATGTGGATCCAGCTTTTTTGCTTACTTTGTGTTGTCAGACAGAATCTGGAACTAGTCAACCCAGGATGTAATTAATCAAGGTTGGTTATTAATTTAAAAAGGGGAAGGAATAATTTCTCCCAAAGGCTGGTATAACTCTTTGTTTACCTTGAAACCAGAAATAATTATGTAAACATGTTCTTTAGAACAACTCAGGTCACCTTTGTCTCATGTTAGAACTACATTTTTGATAATTTGACACATTAAAACATAAAGGCATTAAAAACAAATAACAAAATAAAACTGTAAGGGGCCAATGCCTTGTCAGAGAACTGTAAAACGAACCTGAACCTATTGAACCTGAGCCACACATGATACTAATCTCTATTCTACAATATCATTTATCATTCAGAGGCATAAAACGAGGAGATAAAAGCTGTTCACAGCTTATTTAACACACCAACAGCCAATTCTTCTTGTTTTATAACTTGAAACTGGATCATGCTTAGGGATGGGGATCGAAACCCGATTCTATCAAGGACCCGGTTCCACTTTTTTCAAAACCTGAAAATCAATAACGTTTGGGCTTATCGATACCACTATCGAATCTGGTCGGTTTTTTTTTCTCCCAGAGGTCCTGTAACATAATTGTATGTCCCTCGAGTTGCGTCACAGCATTTAAATCTAATCAATCCAATCACTGCAGCATGTCCACCAATGTTTTGGAATGAAATTGTAAGCAAACAGATATTAAAAGTAAAACAAGTGACGTCTGGCAGTTAACTTTGCTCGCGACTCAAGGATGCCTGAACGGACGAAAAGGTCTAAAGTTTGGCTTCATTTTACCAAGCTCAAAGATAAAGAAGAAGCGAAATGCAACTTATGTTGCAAAATCATCTCTTGTAAAGGGGGGAGCACAACCTCAACGGCCAAGCACATTAGTATTGTGCATCAAATAAAGGCCAAATGCAGTACCTTCGACTGTCTCCGGGTTGAAAAGACTCCTCCTCCTCCTGCTGCTGCTGCTGCTGCCGCACCACAGTCGGGCCCGTCTTAATCATCCACTCAGAGTACCGCTGGTAAGCGCACGCACAGACTTTGTAGCTTGTCCGGTCAGTTAAAAATAGTAATTGTGAAATCCGTGTTGTAATCGGCAGCATACAAGCTAGTTAGCTTGAAAAGTAAATAAAGTTTCAGACGTGATGCGCGATGATGTGTTCAGATTGGCTCAGTAAAACGACAATTAGGTTATCGTGATGCGTTCAAGTGTAACGTAAAGAAAAGGGAAATTGAGTTTTTGGCGAGAAACATGAGTAATATAGTTGTATATTGCTCTAATTATTTTAGAATATATAATTAAACTACTGATGCCAATATTTATTAAAAATTACATTTAATTCAAAATACAATTATTTATTTGCTAAATATTTTCCTAATCACTAAAAACATGATGAAAAGTGACAGTAGACAATACATTAACCAACAATTGTGAATTTATATATTTTTTTAAACCAAAAGAAGACATTTCTTCAAAATATAGGACATTTCTTCAAATAGTTTTTTTTCCCGCTTCTTTTCTGTCTGTTAAAAACATATTGTCGCATCGTCTTTCCACCAAATAACAGAAAAGTATCGATGGTGGTATCGATAAAGACTCGGATCGATAAAGGTATCGATATCAATAAATATTAACGATCCCCATCCCTAATCATGCTCCCTTTAAATATGACTTCCTATAATATATTTTTGAAGAAAATAAAAACCAGTATCAGGCATGAACTTTTGTTTGTAAATGGGTTTATTTTATGCAAATTGTTTAGGTCATTATCAAGTGGAGACACATCTGAGTAACTTCTACCGACCTATAGTTGCTGAAATGAAGAACCTTCAATTTTTCTGTTGTTTAAAAAAGGCTTTAAAAAACTTTTCAAATTTAACTTGCATTGATTTTCCCATAGTGATTCAAGTAAATTCAAAGTTATAACCAGCTGTTGTCTTTATGTTGTATACTGTAAAAATGTAAACTATAAAAAAGTTAAATAATCAGACAAAACCCAAAATTGAAATCACTGGTTTCTAAGAAAATCTAATGGCAAGAAATGTATTCAAAAATGGAACAACCAAAGAGTGAATGAAGTGTCTAAGTAGGTATTACTAAAGTAACCTGGATTAGCATCACATATTTAAAAATATTAAGCTCAGGCTTATACCTACTTTTACCAAAAGGACATAAAACTTTGGAAAGTAGATCCACTTCCAGACTCCTGGTAGTAACAGAGGAGATTTTCAACTTCAGTGAATCAGAAAATGAATTTATTCAATTACTATGCCTGAATAAGCAGCTTCCTTTGATAGGCCCACAGCCACTGAGCCTCTTAAATAGCAGAGAAATCTGTCAAGAACAGAGTGAGCGCCACAGCAGGGTAGACACTGATTAGGATATCACCCCATGATGGATTATTTTTTCTTTCATTTGCTGGATGGACAGGCCGGGGAATAAGTGAAGAATAAAAGCTAAGATTGTAATAAAATAAAATAAGGACAATTAATAAACCATATATATTTCTAATAGCTTTGATGACTCAGAGAGCTTTAAAATTGTAAGCTTAAACCCAGATTGTGTTCCTGTTTACATATAACGAACTTTGTTGGTCACTGACAATAAAATTGTCATCAGAATAGATCCCATACTTCAGGGAGAAGTGGGAACAATGTGGGGCTGAGGGTCTAGTTCAGGCACCCAGAGAGGCAGACAGCAGGGCTTGAACTTGATGCCTGCAGCTTTCTCAGAGAGCACTATGTCACAACTCCCCTCGACACCTTCCATTCACGCAAAGAAAAATGAAATGTTCAAACCACAGAAAACATCTAGAGAGAAACACACTGAGTACTCACCATCGACCAGCTGCTGGTGAAGATTACTCAGCACATTCATTAGGTTTTTACAGGCTTTCTTTGGCAGGATCTTCCATGTGAGAGCTCGCTTATCGTCATTGCTGAAAGAGCAAGAGGGACACACTAAGCTCTCTGGCCAAGACTAACCTAAACATCAAAGTTCAGACCACCCTAAAGCTCTTTGGTAGGTAAGACGCCCACGGTTTACATGAAAAACTGCTGACCAAAGTTTACATTTTGGGAAAAAATAATTCTGGTGATTTTTCTTTTTTAACAATCCATCACCATCCACCTACTCTCTAAAAATAAAAATTCATGACTTGGCCACTTTGTGGACTGAAGAAAATAGGAAAACCCAGCAACAAAGATCAGGCTTAATGTGATGTGAGAGTCACTGGTGTAAACTCTAGTAAATGACATGAAATAGGTACAAAAACGGTCAGTTCAAAGAGTTCAGCTTTAGTTTAAGGAGCGTTTACTTATGGAAGATGGTGTTTGTGTCCAGGTCCACACAGTTCACGTCAGGCGGAAGGTCATAAAGGTCAAAGTAGCGAGAATCCACTCCAACAATAAATGGACACGGGGCGCTCAACACGTCAGCCAAGGCCAGGGGGCACAGCGGGATGTAAGGACAAGGCCAGTGGAAGGGAAAGATCATCTGAGGTTGAGAACACAAACAGAAACTCCAGGCATGCTGCTTCTAGATTACTTTGTTTTAACAACAAAATAAAAGGACTAACACCCTTTAAACCAAATATCCGTGTGTTTCACTGGACATTTACAGTGTGAAAAAGCCATGTTGTGTGATATGAATAAAGAAGAATGTAGAAAAACTCTCCAATGATATGTCACTGAAATATGCCAACATTTAAACCAGCTTATAGCTAAACCAGCTTATATTAAATTTTGTTTTCATAGACTGTCTTACCCGTTATCAACTATAGAGAAACAAATAAATAATCTCTAAAAACAATAAGTTTCTTTAAAACAAATGTTTTGGTAGAACAGAATGTAATGATAACACAGTTCATCACCAATAAACCATTGCAGTATTTTCCTTTTCGTTACACCGAACATATTTTCATCTAGGCCAATAAAATCATGGACATCTCTGATAAGAAATAGTCATGAATAAAAACCTAATTACTCTTGTTAACGGCTTCACCAGAAAAAAAAACTGAATGTATTATTATTATTGCCTTTTCAGAGCCCAGAACTACTGCAAACCACTGAAGTAGGCTGTGGTAAAGACACTGGTAAGTGTTGGGGAACCCTTGCATGTTAAGTGAGAAAATATCACAAAGACAATATTTTGGAAAAAGATAAAACTCCCAACAGACAAATCTGAATTTTGAAACTGAATCAAAGCTAATTTAACAAATTACTAACTACAGCATCTCTACTGTTTTGCAGTAGTTGCAGCGTTTGCTAGTTTATACAATTATTCCTGCAACAGTTTTTGTTGACTTTAAAGGATACATGAAACATTAGAGGTGGAAAAGATTTGAAATAATTAGCTTAGTCCAACCTTAGTTTTTTTTTATATTGAGTAGACTTTCTATACATGAGTGAAGCTCCTAAATGGCCCATCAGAAAGGCACCCCTACCCTTTCTGAAAAACAACACATCTTCATGTCAAGAAGCTGCAATTTGGAGCACTCTTCTGTAAAAGTTCAAATTTTGACTTAAAACCTCCAGACCTTAACAGAAAAGCTGGAGATCGAATTAATAGTCAAGCGGACTCCTTTCGCTAATTAGGTGACTTTCTTAATGAAAATGATTGGACGGGATTCATTAAATGGTACCAGAGTAATGCAAAAACATTGCACATCTGACAGATTTTAATGTACAAAAGTTATTTTTGCTTTGAAGCAAGCCTTAAAGCAGATCATAAAAAAACAAAAAAAAAAATCAATAGATATTACATGCGTCTCCCAATCTAAATGAGGTTACTCTACAATTTGAACATTTTCAAGTCTTCTGGTGAAAACGAGAAAAAACCATAGTAACTT
Organism: Cyprinodon diabolis; assembly: GCA_030533445.1. Taxonomy (NCBI): domain Eukaryota; kingdom Metazoa; phylum Chordata; class Actinopteri; order Cyprinodontiformes; family Cyprinodontidae; genus Cyprinodon; species Cyprinodon diabolis. Next base: position 36,763,917 of record CM060065.1, on the reverse strand, counting down.
ACAGACACCAAAGCCTCTGTGACACTGGTCAGCACTGCGGGCCGTAGAGAATGGACCAGGATTTTATGTTCAGTCACAGCGAACACAAGTAAGGTGATGGCGTTCTCTGGACCGAGGTTATGGAGCAGTGTGGAAAATCTTCCTCCACTGAAGAAAACAGAAACATAAAAAAAAAAAAAACATCTTTAACTCAGAAATCTGTAATGGGGAGATGTGAAAATGCTCTATGTTCTCTACATCCTGAAAATATTTCCTCCTAAAATGATTTACTTTTAATACATCATTGGTGAAGTGTAAAGATATTGTTGCAAGTTGCAAGAAAATGTAAAGACTTTCACTGAAAAAAATAATGCAACCATTTTTGGCATTTACGTAATCATATTTAGTTACTTTATCACAGTTGTTTCATGTTAGCAGGGCAGGACATAAAACAGTTGTGTTAACGTGACTAAATATGATACATGCCAAAAGCAGTTGCATTCAAAATAAGCTTTTAACTAAAAAAAGAAAAGAAAAGAAATTGAAAAAGAAAATTTCTTAAGTATAAAGTAGGTTGAGGAAGCAGACGTGACTGATCTTAGTGAGACTGTTTAAACAATCCTGAACTATTTCAAATACTGTACCAACCTACAATAACAATCCTAAATTTAGAATAAAATTAGACAAATCAATAGTGCACTTTTGCCAGAATGGCCCTTAATGGTCAATATGTTGGAGCTAATGTCTGAGAGGAAGATTTAGGTTTGCATTAAGAGCAGCTACTCTCACCTGAGTGGTAATGGAGAACTCACTGGCTGGCTCAACATCAGGCTGTCATGAGGAGAAAGCTGGAAGAAAGCTGAAAAGTGAGACAAAAACCAACCTAGCAAGAAAGAAAAACCAAAAACACCTGCAATAAATCATTTAAACACTCATTTATAATGGAGGACCCAACTACAACACCTTGCAGGCAAATCAAGCAACCTTCTTTCATTCTTTCCCTCTGTGCTGTGGTGATTATCCAAGATTAACATGCAAAGAATACAGTCCTGCAATTAAAGAGCATACCTGCACCAAGATGCGGGGCCTTTGGGAAGAAGGGAAGGGAACTTTGTGCATAAAGTGAGAGATGTGCCTGAGAAGAAGAAGAAGAACGGGGGACGTGAGGCCAGAAATAACAGCAGTGGGTGGCAGAATACTGTGTTTTATGTGCAGCAGTGAAACATTGAGAGGCTGTTTCATATTTTACCAGAGGAACAGAAATTCAAGGGAACACTTTAATATTACCCTTTTCATGACAAAAGCGTGACTCATTAAAGTGAAACAACAAATCCCAGATAGCACCATCTGCGTTTGTCTGATTTAAAAGTCAATAACTTTTTAATAGTACATTTTATTTTCTGTAGTTATCAGACCAATTTCTATTGGAGTATTACATATTTCCTTGGAGTAAACTTGTTATAACTTTAGGTGATCCTTTTTTTTTTTTTTAGAAAAATCTAAATCCCGACTCAATCCTTCTTGTTTATTTCTGTTCTGTCTGTGGCTTTACTTTTGATTTGTTCTGCTTTCATGCGTGAAGTACTCCTGCCCCTGCTGTGTCTCTTTACAGGATGGAGCTGCTGAAAAAACTACGGTTACCACTTCATGGATATATATGGACTACAATAGGTTGCATGTAATGAGATATGAAATGGACCAGCTTGTCCTGTAAATTACCTAAAAAGACATTTGTTGATTTTGGCAATAAGTGAACACATATTTTATTTTCAAGAACAAGAAAACTAGTTCTCAACTTACTTCTCAATGGGCAGCACATGAGGGCCGGAGATGGAGTATCGATAGAGGAATGTGAGAAACTTGCGGAAAGCATCAAAGAAGGGCCAGTGTGAGAGCAGGCAGATACACTTGTTGGTGAAGACAGAGCTGGCATTAGCGGTGCTGTTTTCAGTGGTGTTGGAGATGTCTGCTGCAGAGTTGGATGGAGATAATTTGCTTTGTTCTGGACCCTGGAGACCCAACTGGGAGAACTGCTGATCAGTCAGGCACTCCTGTGGGTACGGCTCATAAAACTGGATGGCGGCGCCATAAACCTGAAACAGTAGTTAAATCACACCTTCTAAGTACAGAGCCACTCACATCCACAAAAATAAATCACCGGGAACAAAAGTTCTATAATTATATTTTGTGAATAAAAATGATAATAGCAAAGATGTCCCGCAACACTCAGCACCGTTTGTAAAGTCTTAGCTCCATGTTAGTTAATCAGCCATCAGCTGGTGTTTGGGTGGGACTCCAGAAAATCCAGTATTTTTTTTACAAAACCATTTCACCTCCTGAAATCAGTATAGATATGCTCTCTGAAAAAGTTAAGTTTATTTTTTTCTGAAAAGCAACAAATTTAACATTTTTAAGATTTTTACTCTATTCTATGTACGAATATAAATCTGACAGAGATTTCGATTTATTTTTTCCAATAAAACAAGACACTTAAATTGTCACTATTAAGGATTTCCTGAGTATAACTTACGCAATGTTATTGTTAAAAATTGTTCTTTTAATACCTAGACAATTAGGTGAGCTATTTTAATACGTCATAGAAGCTACGTTAGTATTGGAAAACATTTCAGACATTACATAACTGCTGTTTTTTTTTGTTTTTTTTTTTTCTCCAACACCACTGCATCTGAATAAGTAAACATTATCTTTCCAAATATCAGATTTTACTGATAGCTGACGGCCATCTCATGCTTTGCTGCTCCTGGGCTTTGAAGTGGTCCAGTGATGACTTCTGTTCTTTAGCTCTGCGTGTTTTTAGGTCTAAAACCAAACTGTATTATTTTGGTGCACATTAGTGCATAGTGGAAAGATATAAAACATTTTCTGCAGGAAAACATGTCAAATAAGACCCTAAGTATAAATTATGTATAGTCAAGCTAGAAAAAAAATTTATTTATGGAATTTAACTCTACATTTATTTGGCTCTTCTGATGAAGATCGGCAAATAAAATAAGTTTAAACAATAAAATTCAGTCGGAGTTTTCATCAAAATTGGAAGAGATTAAATTCTGTTTCTTCAGGGAAGCAATGGCATAAAAAAAATCTTTCTCATGGTAGATGCCATCCATGGTGTTTGCTTAATGAAACTATAGACTTTAAGAGAACAATTTATTTTCCTCAATGAGACTAATATGCAGTTTTTGAGTGAGAAACCCTACAGTTGGATCTGGTGTGATGCAACACAGGTAAAAGGTCTGAATAATACATCCTTTGAAGCATCCGATGCAGGTAAAGTGTATATATATATATATATATACTGTATATTAGATAAATAGATTGAGTAAACTGTTGGAGTCCTGTGAAGCTGCTCAAAGTTAAAAAAATGAGTCACCATCCTTCCTCCTCATCTCCATGCATCACAGCGGCAACTAAAGCCTTTCTCCAAACATGAACACAAACACACAGAGATGTACACACAGTTCCTTGACCCAGCAGCAGAGTCTGACACGATTTGAACTCCTACTCCATTAAACAAATGCTGAAGATTATTTGTTTTCCTTCTGATTGTGTTTCACCTCATGGTTCAGGGATATGGGTCAGCTCTGGTCTCTCCCAGCATGACCACTTCACAAACAGAACCAGAGCAGCAGGGTAGGGTTTATGTTTTTGCTTCTGAAGTCAGGAATAAGCATTCCTACAAATTTTCCATCTCAATTCTCTACTTTTTCACAGTGAAATGCCAAGAGATAATATAATCAGGACTGTTTACCGAGTTTTGATTTTATTGTCTGTATGTTGAATATTAACTAAATGCTGAAGTTAATGTCCAATTTAATAAAGAGGGTTAAAGCTATTCAGGTACTTTTAAGGGCTCTATTTTAGTGAAAAAACATATAATACTAATGAATACTGAATCACGGATGAAAAATAGGGCGTGTATTATTTTATGTCAAACCAGACACTTTGGGTTTTTGATAAATGGGATTTTTTATTTCATAGTCAACTTTATTATATAGGATCATGTGGGCTCTGTACAGCATGAACCCGAAAGTTTTTCATGTGAGCAGTTCAAAATAAAAAGGAAACACCCACAAAAGACATGGATTAAATAAATTAGGAATCTAATAGGAGATAAAATATTGCACATTTGTTCAATTTGTAATCATAATCAAAAAGCTGATTTGAATTAAGCTGTGTATTGCTTCTCAAGATATTAAAAAACCAAAACTTAGTCTGTAATTTATCTTGTAGGTCGAGAGAAAACTGGGCTGGTCTTCCTCCATCCATTTTTTGGCCCCAATACCGATACATGGCTGTGCAGTATCGGCCGATACCGATACTGTACCATCTGTTTGAAATTGATATGTGTGTGTATATATATATATATATGTAGAACTGCATACTATTTGGATGTTAAATAATTGCCATCATGGCTTTGTCAAGCTGCTGCTTACCTTTATAAGGCAGGAAAAAGACTAATACTAAGTGAAACCAGTAGAACTTTTTATTGCCTACCAGGAGTGGGTGACAATAGTTGAATAAACCTTTGGCTCTCAAAATGGTATCGGTGCCCTATTTGTTGGTACTCGCCGATACCGACACCTCTATTTTAATATTGGATTGGGGTCCCGCCAGATACTGGTATCGGTGCAACACTAATAATATACTGCAAACATCCTGTGTGCAGCACGTTATAAGGTTTTGTGATAGAGAATTAGACATGTTTTCAGCGATCAACAACAAATATGGTAGTCGCAGTTTTACCTAAGGGATGCAGTGCACTGAAGGGTTCATTGTGCCTTTCTGTAGTGTGTTTAGTCTGCAGATACAACATGTGCTTACATGACAGCCATCATTATTATCAGTCTGATGCTGCTGGGTATGGAGGGCAACAAGTGTCACAGTTCAAAACTTATATAACTTGTGAAATAATTATTTAAATGTGCCATTAATTAATTAAAACTGGATAAAAATATAGAATTGATTTAAAAAATAACGGCCTCAGTTAAATTAACCTTATTTATTTTATTAAGTAAAAATAGTTCTTTATAATTTAATACATTATTTCATATTCCTGGGTTGAAGCACACCATTAATTACTTTAAACTGTCACACATCCATCAAAGTCAAAGAGGCGGGACTAGGGCTACTTCCATATAAACCCTTACGTCTGCTTGGCTGCTTCACTCCCCACTGAGCAGGACAAGAAAACATTTTCCTGGTTTTCTTTTATTCTAAAGGCATGAGAAAAGTCACACCTCTTTAACTTTTATGCATGTGTGACAGTTTCAATTAATGCATGGTGGGCTTCAGTGCAGGAGCATGCATGCATTTGCTAAATCATATAATAATTATAATAAATTCTTTAGATAAAATGTATATATTTAAGTGAGGCACTATAATTAATTTTATATTTAATATGAACATTTATTTAATACATTCTGTATTTATTGCTAGTGTTAATAATTTAATCAAACATTAAAATTATTATTTAATAAGTCATTTGCGGAACTTTTTACCCTCCATAGTAAAATTTATATTTTACCATCTTACCTTCTCTCCAGAGGCTCCAGTGAGGACAAAGGTGGAAAAAACAGGGAGGGAATACTTGGTGTTTGCTGGCCAGGACTCAATTGTGGCCCCCATGGGAAGGCAGAAGAGAGGGACCGACTCTGGCAGCGGGAATGACTCGTAGTCCTCCTCTGGGTATCTGCTGAATAAGCCTTAAAGGAATAGTACACCCAAAACATGATTAGCCTTCATTTTCTACTCACCCCCATGCTGAACAACACTCTGGAGTACTTTTTTGATATCTCAAATGCATCTGGAGATCTGGGAGGCTTCTTGCTGTCTGCTGACATTCAAATAATGGAGGTCCGTGGCGCCCGAGGCAGAAAGGTCCATAAAAGTCCACAAAAAACGTGTCAATATTCCTCCATACTGCTCGTCCAATGTATTCCAAGTGTCCTGAGTGGGTAGCTCCCATAATTTACTCGAAACGAAGTCATTTAGAATGTTTTTAGAGCATAAACAGTAGTGTATAGGATTTCCTAAATGCGCGCGCCTGTGAGTTCACGAGCCTACGGAAACCGCGGCAGACCAAACCAGATGAAAGATGAATGTTTTGGGTGTACTATTCCTTTAAAGAATGAAGAAAAACAAGCACTGTGAATAAAATGGAAGTTAATTCTCTGTGGATGCAAATCAAAAGTTTTTCTGGATCCAAATTTACTCTTCCAGCTGTATTCATTACATAATCACAATGATGTGCCTCATTTAATCATGGTAGAAATCCTTAGCTCTATAATATTCTAAAATGGGTAAAAAAGAATTAGTTTTAAGAGTTTATTTCAATGATTTTGTAACAAAGGCATAAAATTTGCCCAAAAATGTTTCTCAATGCACTGCAAGATTTCTTTATAATCTTCACAAGGACTACAACTGATCTCTGAAGTGTTGGAAAAAGCTGCCTTTACTTTCTGTGTTTGGGATATTGTTTGCATTGCTTAGAGCTGAAAGCTAACACTCTGCAGTCTAAATAACCTAATTTAAACAGAAAGATTATGACTGAACTTCAACACAATGTTAAATTCATAACGTTTACAGAGCTCTTATATGTAAATGAATATAAAATACTCAAAACTGTCTGTAAATACAGACTGTGTCTGTGGCTCAAATTGGACATATATTTAACTTTTCTGTGCACACTGACTCATCCAAAGCGTTAGTCAGCCACAGACACAGTCAGCCAGTCCGCATCCGATGTTAATACAACAGAATTCGCTCATCATTATAATCAGGGCAAGTCTTTTTGTGTTTTTGGCTTTCAAAAGCAGGCGTTTCATGTAGAAAGATAATAATAATGTCAACATGACAAGTCTGGTAGGTTTTAAGCAACCAAAAATACTGACATACCCGGAGCTTATCTTATCACTTATATTTCTGGTCTAAATGTTTTAGCAAGCCTCAGCTTGACAGCAAGAAGTTAGAGAAATGCCCTGATGCAGCTGGTACGCTGCAGTACCCGTCCTTTAAGACAAAAACATCCAGGGAATATAGAAATAACAGTAGAAATAATCAGCAAAATAATAATCTCTATTAAAAAAGAACATCTAAAAAAGGGGCCCAAGTCCAGAGAAAGACTACTACCCTGCGGATTTTAGATTCATCCCTGCTTTAACACGACTGAATTAGATGAATAGCTCTTCCACAGGCCTCTGCAGAGATGAGGAAATTGTGATGTTTGATTCAGGCAAATATATCTCTACTGTACTGATATTAAGAGTAACATTCAGAACTATTTCTCATCTCTGATGCTGGATATTACAAGCTTACCAGGAAGTGAAAAACAGACTTGGGACTCACCTGCTTTGTAGGCGATTACGTTGGTTTTGGCCACAGACTTCTTGTAACACAAGTAAACAGAGGAGCCCCACTGTAAGCAGGAAAACAATAGCAGGAATCAGCTAGGGGTGTAAATAATAATCGTTTTGTATTGATGCATCAATCCAACAGCCGTCGATCCGATGCATCGACACGTCCGCAAGAGAATCGATTCATGTTTTGTTTTTCCTCCGATCTATTTTTATCCATTTGCTCCTAGACGTAATTCTGACTCCTGTGCTGCGGTGGTGCTAAACCTATTTTGCCCTACCTTGCTTCCTTTAGCCACTTTAGCCACTCTTTTCGCTTGCACACACACACTAGCTTCAACAGTTGTAGTTTTATTTGTTATTGTTTTTTTTCCAATAAGGAATAACCTTAAAAAAATGCTGGAAAACAATACAGAAAATAGATTAAAATACAGGACATACAAAATCAATCCAGCTCATTCCTTAAACCACGAAGCACCTCTAGACTGTTATCCTTAATTCATTTCTTTATCATCACAATATATGTATCTTTTTCCAACGAACGACATGGCTTTCATGTGAACTTGCTGACCCATATTGTCCTGTGTTTCTCTTTCTGTTCTTCCATCTTGCTAATCCCTTCATATCATGTCTAACCCTGCACCATCATAACTACTGTGAAACATGGTAGTGGCACCATTAGTTTTTGCTTTAACAGGGACTGGGAAGCTTCTAAGCACTGGTTCTAGAGGGAATTGGGCTTAGGACAGAAAACTCCTGGAAGAACACCTGTACCAGCAGGTTGCCAACTCTATATAAACAGTGAAAATTAGTTGACCAAAGTATATTCATTTGTTATATGGGTCCAGTCAAAGTCTATAACAAAAACCAATGTTTACAGATGCTTTCCATCCAATGTCACTGATTTGGAATGGTTCTGAAAACATGAACAAAATGATCGGCTTTAAGATACGCAAATCATGTGGAAACGTTGCCCTGATTATATAAAGATGTAATCACAACAAAAGATGTTCCTACAAACTAATAGCTGAGGTTGACTGAATAAAAATGCATGCCACTAGTAAAATATTCAGAAAACAAGATTCCTGCTTAGCTTTAAACTAGCCAGTCCAGTAAAACAAATTGAAGTTTGCGGGTATAATTTACCACAATGTAATAAAGCAGCTGTATCTGTTTTTCATCTGTGTCTGGATAAAACACTGATATATTTCTTGTATGAGTTTACTTCATGCACCAACATGGAGAAAATCTGAATCTTTTAACTTTTTGGTTTAATAAAACAATGGGGGCGGCATTCCCTGGTTGAATTTAAACAAAGGACCCTCTAATAAATGACCACTGTCTCCACCATCAAAACCATTAGTGTTTAAGATCCCATTTGGATCAAATTTAAAGTTCTTGATCTGCTAGAATAAGCAGAAACACCAGTTGTCTGAAAATGTAGGACTGTACGAATGATTCAGGAGCAGAAAATAAGAGTGTTTTGCTGCTGGGACATGCATGTGACCTTCAAGCCCCTTAGCAATACAGCACAAGGAATGTTACCACCAAGATCAATATGACCACATGTTCTTCCTGCTGCACTCAGAAATGTAACTGGAAACTATATTGTGCAAGAAAAAAGCTCTGCATGAATTATGTTGGGCAGAAAGAAAACCCAAACCTGCTTTTGATCAGATGACTCCATATTTCAGCTTTGTGATGGAAAATATTAAATAGAACCCACTGTACTTTTATCAGCAACCACTAGAAAACTAGCTGTGATGGTGAAGGGGGCATCAGAGAGTGAGCTTTTATGGGGCTGCTTTTTTCCACAAAAACTATTAATTCATGAAAATAATGACCATAGATCGCTGGTGTCCTCTGTTCCCAAACCTGCAAGGGATTCATTAGGAAGGGTTAGTCTTACAAACAGTTTTCTACTTTTCAGCTACATATAAAAGCTAAAATTTCCCACAACTGCTAAAACAATCTGAATTTTTCAGTTCGATGCATTATTAAGCTGGGCCTTAACCTGAAAATTGTGAGGATTACCTTTGACTAAAACTGGATTATCCTGAATTAAACAGACATCCCATAAAGTGCATTATGTGACCAGTGAAGCCTTTAGTTTGTTAGCAATATTTTACAATCTGTCAATGGTTTGTTTGGAGGTGAAACCAGACTCAGTTAAAGAATGTCAACTCCACTTTCAACGACCCTGATTGTAAATTGACTTATAATCCAAACGATCAGTGAGATGGTGCCGTTTCCCTTTTTTTTTTGTATATGTAAGTGTTAAAAAGATAGTGTTTGATGTGGAGAGTCAGAAATACTGGATGTATTGGGAAAAAAACACAGATATTCAGGATTTTAAGCTCTCATCTTTTATAAAGTAAAAATTTAAATTAAAAAGGGATTTCATTAGAAATGCATTCACCATAGTATTGTTGAATAGGGTAGCATCTCTTGTGACTGACCCATGACTTCCTAGTTCTTTCTTTTCCATCATAGCAATGTTTGATCCTCTCTCTGAAAACTACAGCCTTGTTGATACATTCTGTGTCCCAATATATCTAGAAGTCTATGGTCTAACTGGTCAAAAGTGTTACTTGCATCCAACAAGCCCTTTTCAGATACTGATAATGCTGCGTTCACACCGGACGCAGCAGGCGCGACAGTAGCAGCGAGTTTACATGCAAAGTCAATGGTTGACGCGCGTCAAGGCGCAGCAAAAGGTCCCGCAGCACGTTTTGAGCAGCAAGCGCAGCGCGTCTGAGCAGCTGAAGCAGCACGTCGGGTGCATTTAAGCATCTGACGCGCGTGGCACGCCGCAAACGTGCTGCTGCTGGAGATGGAAAAATTTTATTTTTGCTGCTCGACGCGCCGCGTCAACCAATCAGAGAAGCTGATCTGGGAGCTAGCAGGGAGAGAGACACAGCGCTGATGATACAGAACGCTATGATCACTCCTCTGAAACAGTTTATTGACGCATAAACTAACTTAAAATGCAGAGATCTGCCGGCAGAAAATGTTCGCTTTTATTATTCTGGTGCCTGCAGATCGGATTATTTAGATGAAAAACACCTACCAGCTGCCGCGGTGAACCGCAAGGAGACGACCCGTCCAGAGGCTCCTGTTGAAGACATTCCTACTCTCGGCGCACCGCTGGTATGTGGGGGTCTGAGCGGCTCCGACAGAAATAATATTGGAAGGCAGGATTGTAATCTGGATGAACTGACTGCACTGATGAAGTTTTCAGGTGTATTTTCTCACTTAAAAACGTATTAAAACTACTTTATTCCCACTGATCACAGCAAATATAGCTGCGAGGCAGAGAAAGGATAGTGAAGCTCCGCCCAACGCGCATCAGACACACTTTTGCACCGCAGCCAGAGCAGCAAAGCTGCTTCAGCCGCGCGTCAGAACTAACCGGTACAAGCAGCTAAAATGAAGCAGCAGACGCGATTTTGCTGCTTTTGCTGCATCCGGTGTGAACGTAGCATAAGACTAAAAAATGGAATTGGGTTTAATGTGCTGCTGAAGAAAAAAGTCTAGAAACTCAAACATCTTTTAATACTCAATATTGTCAGAAAGATTAGCAACAGAATGGTGTTAAAGCAGTTTTTTCCAGCCTAAGTTTATAACATTCACTTCTAAATCATATGACTTCAGTTCAGCTCTAGTTATTCACAAATGATTTGCTAACATCCAAAGTAGCTGTTTAGTTTTGTCATCTTTGGTTCTATCATCTGGTTCCATATGATGACTAATTTGGCCATACTCTGGTTAGCAGTTTTAGTTATTTCAGTGTCGCTGTTTTTCTTTGTTCTGGCCTGTTGTTTTTTTATGGTATTAATTTAGGCAGCTATTCTGTTACATTAGTTCCCTAATATTGACTCATTTTCCTGCTTTCCACTCAGCAGTTAGTCCAACCTTGTCCTTCTGAACCTTTTAAAATTTCCACTGTTTAAAAAAAACGTATGTTGTTTTCAAACCGGGAAATCACTATCAGGCTTCAAAAATGTTACTTACTAAAAATTTTTCAAGAAACCGTAGACATTGGATTGTAACGACTATTTTCCTTATCAAGTTTGTTTAATAACTATTAATCAGGGTAAAGCGGTTTAGGTTTAAAAGTAAAATTTATGCATTTAATATTAGGGATGCACGATATAATCGGCCCCCTATCGGTATCGGCCTGTATCGGCCTTAAAACTGAATATCGGACATCGGCCAACCCACCGATATTTAACCCGATATTTGATCAGCTTCTGAGTTTCTAAAGTCTAAAAAAAAAAATAAACAAAAAAATACTACTTCTTCTTCTTCCTCAAAAACTTCTTTTTTAGAGACTTAAAAACTTCTAAAGACGAGGGAAAAAATATTGATACATTAAAATATCACAATATCTTCATATGCTGATATATTGCCATTTAAAAACACCATATCAATCTCTTTTACTAATGAAATATTGCTATATGTCACCGTTATGCTACGAAATCCCCCGAAAATTCACAAAATTTTGCCATATTTTTATATGTTGATATATTGACGCAGTATCGATCTATTTTACTAACAAAATCTTACAAGAATTTGCAAAATATCACAAGAGTTTGTAACAGAACGATGAAATTTCACAAGATTTTGAAAGTAAAGTAGATCGATGCCGCGTTTTTAAAAATCAATTTGATATTAGCATATGAAAATATATTTGAGTATATTATTTTTCAAAGTGTCAGAAATGGATAACAAAACTGCTATTTTCAATGACTACTTATTTTTGTCCAGCTTTAACATCGGTATCGGTATCGGTTATCGGCTACACGAGTTTTAAAATATCGGTATATCGGATATCGGCCCAAATCCCAATATTGTGCATCCCTATTTAATATGTATTTTATACGATATGTTATACATTATTTCTGTTTAGGGCAATAACCAATATTCAACCATTTCATACTTATCTTATGTTATGTATGTTTGTATCTATTAATGGGTCTAATATGTAAAAAAAAAATGCTGAGACAGATGTTACAGGTGTTTAGTGCATTTCTTACCCGTTCAATAATAGGTTTAGCTGCTATGGTTTACTGATCCTTATTCATTTTTTTTATTACTAAGTGTTAAAATGATGGTCTTGTCATAATACAAAAATAGAAAACACTTCTAATTCATTTATACCATTTATATGCAGGAAACTTTGAAGATTTGAGAGGAGATCACTGTAAAAATAAAGTCATTAATTTTTGCCTGACTAAGAAATGTCACGCAGTGACTTGGAGGAAAGAAAAATACCAGCAATGAGTTCTGACATTTCAGGAAGCTCGCCTCTCCTCAGGCTGCACCTGCTACCTTAGTTTCCTCCATTTGCAAGGATTTTCTCTTTTTTGTTTTCTTAAAAGCAATGGAAATGGAAAAACGAAAATTTCACAGGTATTTTAGGTTTCCATCCATCATTAAGCTTATTTTGCTACTTTTTCCAGTTGAATAAGGTCAGCCTTTATGTACACGGATAGCAATGGCTCTAAAATAGGTACATTCTCATTGTTTTGTCATAAAGACAGTGGTTTATCAGATTCTCACCCTGCTACAATATTGAACTAGAAAGACGATGAGATGAAATAGAACATATGATACAACCAGCCAAATAATTTGGTGCTTTGTTGAGTCCATGGTGATGGACAGGAACGAAAGAACAGTCTGAAAAGCTCAAGCTTATCAGTGCTTACAAAGCGACAGAGTTGTCCGTGTGCTGAGGGCAGATGTTCAACCAAGCCAGTGGCTGAATGATTCCTGCCCTAATGCTGGATGGTGGTTAGGGACTAAGTGCAGTATCTGTACAGCTGGACACCAGCAGTCATGCAGCCACATAAACCTGAATAAACATTTGTTGGGGTGAGAAAAGGTGCAGATATTCCAATCCTTCCATAAAAACTAATTTGTTTTTATCTGTTTTAAGAAAAACTCGCCAAACTAATAGTAAAGTAATAAGAGCAGTTTAACACCAAGCCTCGTGTGTCCTCACCATGCTACTATTGAGGTTCTTGTCCACCTTGCAGAAGGTGTGTGGTGGCGTTTCCCCCTTGCTGGGGATGATGATGCAGATATCGGTGACGGCCAGAGAGGCGTGGGGCTGGCTGTCGGGCGCTCTGCGGTAGGTTATGTAGATTCGCTGGGAGGAGTTACTGCTGATGTTGGCGGGTCGACCCGCGGGCGTGGTCTGGATGAGATGGCAGCCCTGTTTCAGTCGCTCCTTCCACTCATACAGGACTCTACATGAAATTAAATAACAAAGTTGTGAAGCCAACAATACCAACCAAACTTAAATAGTTCAACTGAATATATTTTTTCAATATATCAATTTTTAAAATATTTGACCAAAAATTAGATCAAGAATAACCATTCAGTTTAAGGGGAAAAATGGTTTGTCTTCATTTGCCAAATGCTTTGAATGATATCCTGTGCAACCAACATCCATGTTTGTCAAAGAACACTACTCTGCTTTCTACCAGTTTGTGACATTAAGTTGCAGTATTGAGCAAGTCCCAATGCTGTATCTGGTGTCATCTTGAAAACCTTTTTCTTGAAAACATTTCGCTACATATGACGGGATTTTTCTCTGGCCAGAAGATAAATGGCAAATCTAATTTCTAACAGGCGTCAGATTGTCCGCAGTATTGTAACAAAGTAGAAGAGATTGAAAATGAAAGCAACTCAGCTTCTTTTGGGCTAAGTAAAAGTCTTTTTTTAAACACCAAGGTCACAAAGTATATTTAAAGACCTTAAGATTTTATGGGAGCTTTAGTTTTGCTCGAGTACCATCCACAGAAGGCTTCAATGAATAGATTTCAATAGCCAAGCATAACATAGTCAAGTGTAAAGTAAAGTTTTCGATGCAGTGCTTTAATCCTTTGATGCAGTGAGTGCGGCTAACACCAGGTTCACACAAGTCAAGAAGTCTTTGTTGGTGAAATGATCTTGACTTTTATTTATTTATTTTTATTCATTTATATGTGTATTTTTCAGGGACAGAACACATTACTAAAAATGACTGTACATTTTTGAGTTTTCATTGGTTTCATTTCCATTTTATGTCATTCTAGTTGTTTTTGGTTGTAATTTTTGAGTTCTATGTATTTTTTGTTAACTCTCGGTTGTGTCAGTCTCCTTCCCCTAGCTCCCTTCTAGATGTCTAGTTGCTTGTCGTTTCTTGATCCTCATGCGTATTTTTCCTGACATTATCTAGTTTTTGGTTTTCTGTATTTTGTTATTTTTGGATTTTTGCCTCAGTTGCCACCTTTTCTAATGATTAACTCTGCAAGAAACTACTTCAAGTTTCGTCTCTGCATCTGGGTTCTCCAAAACCTTCTCTCAACCTGACAAGTTTTCAACTGTTGTCCCTGGGCAAGGTGTATAATGCCAACAACAATTATAAAAACAAAATCATAAAATAAACAGAAAAAAATAAAATAAAAAATAGGCTACATACTCACAAGGACAGGTCATACAGTTCAAACAGATACATTATCATAAATAGGTATAGATGGGGAGGTTTAATGAGGAAGAATGTGACGAGTCCACACGGTGCCCTGACTGTAAGCTAATAAATTTTTTTGGATGAATTAAACAGATAACAGGAAGCAAGACCTTCTTATTTACTGTTAGATTCAAACCACACTAAATGCTCTAATAGAAAGATGATCAGACATTTCGTGAAAAAATAAAAACAAACCCTTAAACAAAGTGGAAAAACCTACTCATATGAGTTTTAGCAGAAGTAGTTGCAAAGAGCAGGCTGAGACCATATCAAAGAGGGATGTCATTTAAGCCCCTTTGCATACAAAGGCAAATAAACCTGCATATCCCAGGCACTTTGTTTTTATATCCCTGGCTGAATTAAATTGAAATAATTACTTTAGTTGACTAAAATGTTATTTGTGCCCCACTACTTCCAATTTTAAAGATTTGGAGCTCATCATTAAGGTTTAAAGCTAATATGAGTGGAAACATGCAAAAAAGCGCTCTAATTATAAGATTTGACTGCTGTAATATGAATACAGATTTTATTAATTATCCATGAAGAACAGAATGAAAACAAGCCACTTTAAAAATAAACTGCAGATAAATTATTATTTCAAAGCTGATACTCCTTTTACATAGTTGTTAAGGGGGAAGCCTGTTTGATTTTCTTCTAGAAACTAACTTCTTGTACGAAAAATTGAAATAATTTTAAATCTAAATCTGCTGTAGATATTAATACTAAAAGATCCCCTTAAGGTCAATATCGAGCCACTTTTTCACTTGGGTTTAGTGAGAAATTATCCATAAAAAATAACAGACTGGCTATTTATGCGCTGCAATTTTTTAAGCATGTGTACATCATTTGTGCACTTTTAAAAAAAAACATAAAAACAAACAGCATAACATCCTGAAAAATGAAGTAAATTGAAAACCTGACTAAAATCTAAATTAAGACCTCTTTAAAGGATAAAAAAAAACAGGAAAAATCCATTACTTACAGTAACTCATCCATATGGAAAACATGCAGTTTATTAGCAGCAATTTATGCAGAAAAATGGAAAGCTCTGCAGCACTGCTGCATGCATATTTCAAACATCATAGGAATCACAGAGTTTAATTGAAATTCAAACTCAAGCAATGAATTCTGGTTGTGGTGAATAATTATAGCGTACAGCAAATTTTCATTCTTATTTAGTTTGTGTATTTTACCCTGGAATGAAGAATCTGCCGTTGAGTTGGACCAGTGCATAAAGTATCAAAAACTGTCCTCAAAGACAATCCAGTTTTTTCTTTTTTCTTTTTTTATTAACTCTCCTAGTTCTCTATGTCTCTTTTGATTGGTCAGTGTTTGAAGTAGAGCACATCATGCACAACCGCTAAAAAAGGACGCCATAGGAGTGTTTTCACTTATAGAAGAAAGATCCAAGACCGTAATAATCAAGACTTCCTCCGTATGGAAAACTTTTAAAGATATAGCTCAGAGCACTTAAAGGCACATAATGATTACAGTGATCTTAAAAACTACGTCCCATTCAGTAACTTGTTGAATAATCTACCTGTTTTTTGTGGGAGTAACTAAAAGAACAACACTTCATATTCCGTCTCAAGCAATCAGATTTTACCTTTCTGCCTTTTTAAGATGCAGTCCTTGTCACAAAAGCAGTATCGATGTATGCTTTATTGACCAATACAGCATTTCAGTACTATTTCAAACTGCTTTTTGTTTGCCAAATGAGGCCTTGAACGGACCCCTAAAAAACAACCGCTTGTGTAAGAAGGTCAAAGGTTTGAAAAGCATTTACAGGAACTGCTTTTTTTCAGCCAGCCCCCCTTTGTTTGGTTTGGGTTTTTTAAGGGTTTGAGAACCTACTCTACATTGCAAACATGATCTGAGAAGTACAAAAGCTCATAAATGTGTAGAAATATTTTCAAACATTTTCTTTTAACTCATGGGCAAATAGCAGTATAAGCTGTATCAAATGCCGCGGGGGAGGGGGGGGGGGCGGGGTTCAAAAAAGGTCAGCTAACATTAACAGGAGAGAGGAGAAACATTTTTTGTGTGTGTATATGTTTTTTCTGAATATGAGGTCCATAGGTCAGAGTAGATGTGTTCACAATAATGTGCTATTTAGGAGGGATTAGCAAAGTTTTAGTCATTCCTAATATGTTGGAGTTTATGTCTGAAAGTGGTGATAGATGTAAATGGTGAGGGTATTTATTTTGTTTCAGTTATCTGCTGCTGTGAAGGGAAATCAGCTGTGATCAATAGTGGTACTGCAGATGATGAGTTTAATGTGGTCACTTGACCTAGTATGGTACTGGCAGTAACAAGAAGAGTTGAGGGACAGGGTGGTGTTCTCCATGGGGTTGTTGTGTAGATTAAAAGAAAACAGTATTGGAGTATTGGGTATGGAAAAGAGTGTAGAAATATGCTTTAAACTTGATGGTTGAATGATAAAGAGTGTCTAGTTTGTTGAGATGCCATAAGGCAGATGATGTCATTACAGTTCAGATGGATGAGAAGTATCGTGAACTTACCGAGGGCGTTGTTGGTAGAGAGTATAATAGAATAGAATAGAATAGAAGCAATAGAAAGTCCTGTTTTCAATTTGATCCCAGCTATGTAATCAAAGTGAAGGTGTGGACGATTGTTCTGATTAGATCAGGATTAAATTCTACCGTTTCAGCTACATCTTAGTGTATAGTCTTTCCTTGAAAACTATTTAAGATTAAAAAAAACTTAGACTTTGTTAATAACCCTAATTAAGCAATGCTTTGAATGAAATCATCTATTAAACCCAAACTGTCTCAAAACACTAACTGTGAAACTATTATCCATCTTGTGAAGCAGTATTGGCTACACCTGCTCATTTAGCCCACACAGAAGCCAAGGTGCTGATTGCGTCTGAGCAGAGCGGCTGCATCAGTGCCTAATAAGCAATGAACCTTGCTGTTTTAGAGAGAAGAATGAGTCAATTTAGCACCGTCCCTCCCACTGCCTTTGGTGTGGGAAGATTGAGAATTGAGTTCACATAATTCAGAGGATCCTGTTTGCATGACACCTAGAACAGTGCTTAACATTCACCTTCCACAGCAAAATCATGGTGTGGAACATACTGCGGACAGACAGAAAAACAACTGCTGCGCTGAGTGCTTCTAATCACTCCCTGAAAGTGGGAAGATCAGCCTTTTAGATCAGCTAAAGTACTGAAGCTGGAAGTTGAAAGAGCAAGAGCACTACACTGTTTATTAACAGCAGTAGTGAACTATAACTAAGAAAGGGAATTCGCTAAAAATACATCCTATGCAGCATTTAACTTCTGAAAAAAGAACCGCGACTTTATAAAGTTTTATAGAAAGACCAAAAATATCTGCATTTAATAGAAAACTTCAAAACAATACAGATGTCTTAAGCTGAAAACTAGACGCAGGGAAAGAAAGACAGAAGAATCTACAGCTTCAATGACTCTATACCAAGTAAGACTGAGACCCTTAATACTGTAGTCAGTACACCCAGCTATCCCATTGCCAACGGATTAATGTATAACACAACTGACTCGATGCCTAGATCACTATAAAAGGCAGACCCTTTGTGAAAAAGGAGCACATGCTGCAGGATATTCATCCTCCAAGCCAAGCTGCCGGAAATTGTAAAAAGCACTTAAGTGGCCTTGGTAATTCTGGTTTCCTGTATGACAGCAAAGTGAGGGATCAGCTTTTAAAGCTAAATCAAAGAGCAAGCAAAACCCTTTGTCTGAGACCAAGGTGCACCGTCCTTGCAGAAACATCCCCTGCACGGTTAGATTAAATGGCGTTGCAGCAGGTGAAGTTGTTTTCTGCAACTACTCTATTGTGTGAGAATTATATGGGAGAATTATCCTGCCATAATGCAATAGCACATAATTTCAATTTGAGAGAAGAATTTAATCTTCTTGCACTCAAAAGTTATAATGCTCACACTCAAAACATGCGCTCTCTCTCAAATATTTTCTCTTCTCTCTCAAATCTTTGTTTCTTCTCTCAGATTTAATGCTTCTTGCACAGATATTTTTCCCTCTCGCTTGCCTCCTTCTCTTCGCGCACAAACCGTGCTCTGCTCGAGTCTCAGTTACGCTCGCAAACCCGTAGGCTCTGCTTGCGAATTTTTTTTTTTAATTAATTCTCTTAAAACTGGCAAATCATTACAATAGGGAGTTAAATGAAAATGGTTTGACCATTTCACCAGACTTGGAAATAGTCTTGACTGTGAGGGAACATTGTAATTATTAGCATCCTCCAACAATTGTTTAAATTAGATCGAAATATAATGATGGTACCCACCCGAGATCAGTGAGCGGCGGTTTGTCCCGGCCTCGCTTGTAGCACAGGAAGATCTGAGGCGCCATGAGGCCTCCATTGTTAAGATCGGCTGAGTGTCCGGTCGGCGTGGCCTCTATGCAAACGAACCCGGGAGGTACCTCCTCTCCAAGCGAGCGGATCACCAATGCCACATCAGTGATGGGGGCTTTTGGCTTGGCCATCTTGTGGCAAACATCATCAAAGTGGATCTCCTGGTCCAAGGGCTTGGACGGGTCCGTCAGACCGGCAACCACAAAGTAGTCGGCTACACGGGGGCCTTTGTCCTCCATCATTTCCCATCCCCGCCAACTCCCCTCTGAGGTCAAAAAGAGAGCGAGAGACATGTACAGAACATCAATTATTGTTACAGAAGAAGCGGGGTTTTTATGCTTGCTTTAGCAGTGCTATAACACTATCTGACAGGCATTAATCTTTATTAAAGAAGAAAGGGCAAATGAGAGAAAGTTAAAGTGTGAAGAGCGAGGGTACATTTTCAGGTATGAGGCAGGCATTTGAAGATGAGGAAGTTACAGTAGCTGATGTAAGATTTAAAATTTAACATCTTTACTCAAGGACACAAAGCTTCTATGAGAACAGAGCAGAACTTTTGTTTAGAGCAGGCATCCCCAAACTCGGTCCTCGAGGGCCGCTGTCCTGCAGGTTTTAGAGGTTTCCCTGCTTTAGCACAGCTGATTATAATGATTGCAGTAGAGCAAAAGCTTGTTAATCAACTATCAATTAAAATCAGCTGTGCTGGAGCAGAGAAACATCTAAAACCTGCAGGACAGCGGCCCTCGAGGACCGAGTTTGGGGATGTCTGGTTTAGAGTCTTAAAGATCGCCATAAAGATCTCTGTTTGCAGGGTTTTTGAACAGTTTGCTTCTAACACTGCTTTCCAAACTAAAGTTTCCTGTTTTAGACCTTATACATCCAGTTTAAACACAGTATAAATTACAAGAAATTTTAAACAACTTTTGAGAGGAATATCAACAGTGGTTATGCATTAATGTTTCCATTTCCGCTTTTCCCTTTTCCAGCACGCTTATCCCTATTGGGGTCGCGATGGGTGCTGGTGCCTATCTCCAGCTGTCAATAGGCGGGAGGCTTGGTACACCCTGGACAGGTCACCAGTCCATCACAGGGCAACAGAGAGACAAACAGGACAAACAACCATTCATGCACACACTCACACCCAAGTAGAATTTAGAAAAGCCAATTAACCTAACAGTTTTTGAACTGTGGGAGGAAGCTGGAGTACCCGGAGAGAACCCCTGCATGCACAGGGAGAACATGCAAACTCCATGCAGAACTTTCTGTTGTGCCACTGTGCACCCCTGCTTTAACATTGTAACTGGTAAAAATTACAGACAGTAAATAGTTCTCGATGTAATCTACAGTAAATGTAACATGTTTTGTTGTTACTAAGAAAATAATGTCTTTTTTTTTGGATGGCACAGGAAAATTGTGTCTGAGTACTGAAAAAATGCTGTCTGTTGACGGTAAAGGTCTTTTTCATCAAAATCAAAAGCAATAAATTCTTGGCTTGTCATGAAATCCTAGAGCCTCATTAACTTATGAGCAGCAATTCAGATCACCAGCAGGCCTTTCTAACAGTAAGCTCTTTACTTTAATAGTGCTTGTTCGCACTTGATCACTTATTGCTTGCAGTGTCACGATCACATAGGGTATTTTGGGAAGACCGAGGACGTGGAACAAATGAGGTGGAAATGTGACACAAACAGCTATATTAGCATCTGGGAGGGAAATTAATGAAGTGAGGAGAAACTTTAGTTGTTCCAGGAAACATTCTGAGTTGCAGCAGTTTTAACGAGCTGTTATTTTCTTTAAAACAAATAGTAATAACAAACCTTGTAATATACATTTCTACCAGAAAAGCTGTTATTTGTAGCTATGTCACATACTGCTACACCCCAAAAGGATCATTCTCCATCACTCTCTGCAGACTTGTAATTTTAGGGGTTGTGCTGTTGTAATGTCCCAGAATGCCTCACTACTCTACTCACTAACACAAACCTTCAGGACATGAATGAGTCTCTGTGGGCTGCAGTGTGCATTCATCCTTTGTGTGTATTCTCATGATAAATGATGCAATACCACGAGAACACCATTAGAATCATGAGGGCTGCAGATAGGAAATGTGGGAAACAGGTTCAGGAGAAATCCTTTGCAAAAAATTCCAATTAAGCAAAAAGACAAACAAATAAAGAAAAATAAATGAGGGAAATCCATTTTAATCTTTCTGCAAGGATTCCCTAGTTAATGTTTTACCAGCTATGAAAAGATTTTGACTTTGTTAAGACCCACAAAATAAGCCGACTGAGGTCAGAGAGTCCAACCATATGCAGATGGAGGGTGTGGGAACAGATTTTCATTAGTAAGCTGTGTTAACTACAGCTATTATGCTGGCTCAGGAGGACATGTGTGCTTTCATGTGATGCAATGCAAGCCTGATTCAAGCTGCCATAACTGCAACACAGATCTACTCTTAGTACCTGGATTATTTTACCTTATAGCAAAAGAATGAACCCCAAGTCCAGACAAGTTGGCAATTTTTTGTTTCATCTTTTATTTCTGAATAATTTAGTCTAATCCCGAGGGTAACTGCATTTCATTTCAATAATGTAATGAATGTTTCTTTTTGAAAGAAACTG
This sequence comes from Cyprinodon diabolis, assembly GCA_030533445.1. Taxonomy (NCBI): domain Eukaryota; kingdom Metazoa; phylum Chordata; class Actinopteri; order Cyprinodontiformes; family Cyprinodontidae; genus Cyprinodon; species Cyprinodon diabolis. The sequence continues at coordinate 36,742,052 of CM060065.1, read as the reverse complement.
CTTTGTACACACGGAGTGAAGGGAATCATGTTTGTTGATAAAATAAAACATTCTTCGCAGGGTCGGTGAGCTGAGCTTACTTCCAAACAGAGAACAACGTGTGTTTGCTGCCCTGGCTGTCACTGCTGTGTTATTGACAGATGGCGAGAAAACGCTGTTTCAGAGTGTTCTGGCTCTCGTGCTCAAATTACAAACACATCTTGCTTCATCATTTCCACACTCTGGGAAAGTGACGGGGAAAATAAGAACAGCCACAGCATGCTGAGATGATTTACTATGCCAAGTGACTTTTATACAGCTGTGATGAGGCAGAAGGTAGTTTATCCCATCATGTGTCAGCAAAGACTTACAGACATACGCAGCTGTAAGATTTACAGCTCTCCATTTTACATTTATTGGCATCACTGATAACAAGCGATAAAAATGTTCAAGTTCTTTTGTTGTTTTGTTGTTATTAGGATGCCTCATTATTTCCATTACTGACTGACTGATTGATTGAGTGGTTGGTTGATTGATAAAAATCCATTAAAAAAAAGTACCTTAATCAATCAATCATTTCTTGATGAAACTCTTTAAAAAATCTAGGAGAAAATGCCGCTAGCTTAAATTTGTAGGGATGCACGATATTGGGATTTTGGACGATTTCCGATATGCCGATATTTTAAAACTCATGTAGCCGATAATCGATATCGATACTGATGTTAAAGCTGGACAAAAATAAGTAGTCATTGAAAATAGCAGTTTTGTTATCCATTTCTGACACTTTGAAAAATAATATACTCAAATATATTTTCATATGCTGATATCAAATTGATTTTTAAAAACGCGGTATCGATCTATTTTACTTTCAAAATCTCGTGAAATTTCATCGTTCTGTTACAAACGCGTGATATTTTGCAAATTCTTGTGAGATTTTGTTAGTAAAATAGATCGATACCGCGTCAATATATCAACATATAAAAATATGGCAAAATTTTGTGAATTTTCGGCGGATTTCATAGCATAACAATGACATATAGCAATATTTCATTAGTAAAAGAGATTAATATGGTGTTTTTAAATGGCAATATATCAGCATATGAAGATATTGTGATATTTTAATGTATCAATATTTTTTCCCTCATCTTTAGAAGTTTTTAAGTCTGTAAAAAAGAAGTTTTTGAGGAAGAAGAAGAAGTAGTATTTTATTTTTTTTTTTAGACTTTAGAAACTCAGAAGCTGATCAAATATCGGGTTAAATATCGGTGGGGTGGCCGATGTCCGATATTCAGTTTTAAGGCCGATACAGGCCGATACCGAAAGGGGGCCGATTATATTGTGCATCCCTATAAATTTGATCATATTTACAATCAGAGCAGCCGTTATCTATATGGAGTGGGACTTTTAACGACACCTGTGTGTTTTGGCCAGATGCTACATGGACGAGGCTTTTAGCTACAAAAACTCCAGGTGGGTTTCATGTAAAACTGGGCAAGTTAAAAGCACCTCAAAATCACAGCAAAGGATCTGTGATACGCCAGCACAAATCGGAGCAACCTGTGAAGAGTGTTAAAGACCACAGCATGATGAAGCAAATCTGAAGTACAAGGATACTACAGCACCATACTTAAGGCTGAATTACATCTATAGGTACCCTGCATAGGGGCAACCTGCTAAAAACAAGCTCCATAGTCTTCAGTTTGTCCTTTATTTATATAGAAGGAATCAACAAAGCAGGGAACCACCCAGAGATACATGACAGAGAGGTATTCATTTATCTTAGTTCAGTTTTTCCACTGGGAAATAATGAATATAATTACTGTTCCAGAGTTTATAGCATGCCCAATCCAAAAACGGATAATTCAACTGCTTTAAAAATGAAACTATAATGCCTGTGTTTGAACTTTTTCCTTGCACTAAACTACTATTGAAAAATATTTAACATCTCGCAAAGGTATCCAGTTAAAGAGGATATTAACTCAGTCACATTATGGTCAACAATTCATTGAATTGTGGCTTGCTCCTCCCAGAGGTCTTTAAAGGGGTCATAGAATGATTATATAGGGTATATGGTGCTGGTCCTTAAGGTCTCTGAATAGTGTAACATTGGTTGGGCTGAAAATGGCATATTTGCTGTTCTATGAGCCCTAATACAAGCCTGGTTAAAAGCCCTAGAATTGAAGGACAGGTTTCTTCCTTTTATGGTATGCTCATGAATATTTAGATGAGCTGTGCGCTGATTGGTTGGTTTACAATGAGCGAAGTTGCTGATCAAAGTTGCATTATAACAACAAGCACTCACTCACTGAAACATCAAATTGTTGATATGGTAGGGTGACGAGACGTTCTCTTTTTCCCGGACATGTCCTACTTTTCGTACCTAAAAAAATGTCCGAGGGGAATTTTAAAATCTTCCGGAATTTTCATCAACTACAGTGCAAAACTTAATTTTCTTAACAGTAGTGAGCTTAGTTTGTGTTGATCTTTCATATAAAACTCAGATAAAAGTCATTGAAGTTTGTGGCTTAAATGAAATAATATGTGGAAAGAATAAAGGGAAAGAGAATAGTTTTTCAATGCCGTATAAACCTGAAACAGCCCTGTGCAGTAATCTCTTTTCTTTTTCATATGTAAGTCATTACTGGAATCCCCCAAAGGAACTGTCCCAGGATGATGTAAAGCTGTGACTCACACCGATGACGTGCAGAAATTAACGTCTAGAGCCAAATATTTAAATTTTCTGGTCAAAACATCACTTCTCTTCGTGCCATTGACCTGGAAGTCTGACTTAGTCTTCAGGTGAACGCCCAAAGATCGAAGTCAAACTGATTTATTTCCTTGATGAAAAGCAGATTAGCACTGAGCAGGGTACATGGTAAATCCCTTTAAAAAACGATCTGTTCCTTTATGCTGGAGCTAAAGCTGTACAGGGTCAATTTATGCATTGCTGATTAATGAAAATTATGATAATTAATTACAAATAAGCCCTGTTGTTCCACATGACTGCAGACTAGTCATTTTTTCTGCAGGATATATGAATATTTTGCAATAGCCTCTAAAAAGGATTAATTTCCTCCTATTTTATTTGGAGACATAGAGTAAGGACTTTAAACTTCAGATTTGCTGGTTAGGCTCCAGAGTTGTAGACAAACTTCCCTGCCCAAACTCCATGACTTATATTCCCAGCTGGAGTTCAGGGAGGATTGCCATATGATGTCCAAGACCCTCAGGCCTCTGGTCTACTTTCATAAGATTTTTGTTTGAGCCAAAGTGACAGAGGGAACGATTTCCAGCTGTCTCAGCTTTAGCCAGAAAGAGGTCAATGAAAACTAGCCATGGGACTCTGGATGGATGCCCCATTCTCTGCTGCAGCTGAATAGACATCCAGCAACGAGACAGGCACAGCAGGGCAGACACGTGGAGGTGTGAAGGAATGTGCTCAAGAATATAAACACCAGCCAGTAGGAAGTCCAACATCTGTTTCTAGTTAGCAAAGAGCTGCAGGCCTTCAGTTTCTATGTCCTTCAGCAATATCATGTATTATAACATCTTACAATCCATGAGAAAAATAGCATTTTAGGGAATGATTTTGAACTCGACTTAAAGTTAAACTAACACCAAGAAATGCTAAAACAGATTAAACTCAGGTTGTGTCCTTTCAGCAAACATCAGCAGTTTAAAATAAAAAGTCCCTCCTGCACCAATGCATTGCAGAAGACGGAATATAAAATTCCCTTCTTTGTGCTTAAGGCACATTTATGGACTTCTTAAGATAGATGATTTCTAAAAGTCCAAAAGTCAATCCCACTACCTTAGATAAATTTGGTAATAATACAAATAATAACACCTATAAATAAATAGCAAATATATGTTCCATGACTTTTACTTTAGATTAGAAGCTTTGATTTACCTTAAAGGAAACTCATAGGGTTTCATAAGGTTTCATAAGAAATTGCACAAATGATTAATCCAGCTATTGAGATGAAAGAAATTTGCATTTTAACTATGAATCTGGGAATAAATGTACATAGGGTTGGGCTGTAATTCCATAGATTACCCAGACCAATATATATATATATAATGATTGTATAACATATAGGCACAAATCATGCATACTTTTATTAATAATTCTGTAGAGTAAAATATTAGAAAAGGCTAGATCAAGTGACATTACTTAAGTCTTTCTATCAGCATCTAATACCATAGATTTTAGATGCAGGCTGATATATATTGTTTCTTTAGCTGATCAGAGCATTATCTGATATCAATATCAGTTCAGGAAATGCTTCATAGTAACTTCTTTCAATTTGATTTAGTCAAAGAAGTCACATGAAATAGAAACATTTCTAATCATATAACTGTATCTTTTAATCCTGTCTTATTTCCTATTAGAACAGATGCTATCTTTATGCAACCAACATTACATTTAGCAAGTGAGCTATATTTAAACATATTGCATCTGGTTTGTTTGTTGTTTTTTTGTTTTTTTTACTCCATAACATGTTCTCCATCTTCAATACAGTTGTGCAACAGGAGCACTTTCTGGGGTAACAGTATATTAATATAAAAGACTTGCAGCACAAAGAGAGAAATAACCATAAAAAATTGTATAATATGGAATAGTTTATTTAAGTATTTAAGATTAAAGTATGTAAAGGCTTTAGTGCAATGGGAGGTCTTCTCATCCTAGTTCTTTGGACAGTAATAGCCTGACGGAAATGCAGAGCTCTGTGGATATTAATCACAACGTCTCCATGACATCTGATCTCATAGGCCAGCCTCATAGTCTTCGACTCCATCTTTTAATTCCCCGGTTGGCAGAAAATCGTTCTCAAGTCTTTGGCTTCAGTTTGGGCCGACTCATTTATGTAAATTCACAAATTAGCCCCCAGCTTGGACTCTTCTTTTTCTCCTTCGTTGATGGCTTTAATCACCTCAACCATGGAAGAGACACTGTAGGGAATTGTGTTTTTTTATGTCTGTACAAACAGTACAGACATAATTACATTAACCTCTTATAAAATGTTTCTTCTCGACTATTTTTTTCCCTGGTGGTGGGAATAAATCTGAAATGAGCCAAAAAAAAAAAAATGCTCTTATAGGCAGTTTACTAAAAGTTAAATAAACAGCTTTGAATACATTAATTGCATATTCTCAGCCTTTTCCATCTTGATCTAGAAACTGACGTATATGAAAGATTAAAGGGAAAATTGGTTGAGAAAAAAAGTATTTTGTTTCATTTTGCTTAACGTAATTAAATGTCAATAATCACATCAATCATTTTAAACTGTTAATATGCTTCGAACTTAACTACTGTGGAACAAACAAGCTACCACCCCTTCAAGAGTGTCAGCCTACAGAAAACATTACCTGATTTATTCAGACACTGGAGGCCAACTTTGCTTTTGAGTTGTAAATCTCACTTATTTTTTAGGTCCTAATATTAATTTTTTTTCCTGACAGTAGATGCCAACCCCCCCCGAACAATAATACATCCGGCTTTTCTCCCAGCAGACAATAGAGCATTAAGCTAATTAGTGTTTGTGGACACTACTCCCCAGGAGCATGTAATCCTATTCTCATCCGTTCTGACAGCACCTCTCTGCCAGCTTCTCCTTTATGGTACAGTAGCTCCTAAAGAAAATCACCTACAGTAAAATAAAAGAGGAATATTTGCAGGCGAAATATGGAGGATAAAAAGTGCCAAAATTAAATAAATAAATACAGCATTAAATAAATAATTAAATGTGTCAATAATTAATTAAATGTGGAATTAAATAAATAAATGTGTCATTCATTAATTAAAACCACGTCACTAATATAAAGTGCCACAATTAAATAAATAAATACAGCGATAAACAATTAATTAAATGTGTAATTCATTAAATAAATAAGGAATGAAATATATAAATGTGTCATTAATTTAATAAAATACGTCTTCATTTTATTGAAAAAATATATATAATTATTTCCGTGTGCAAGAATCTGTCAAAGTCACCCATCAAAGTTAGGGGGCGGTTATCTTTCACTTGATTGGTCACCCTGCACATTAAGGCGAAGCAAATCGATTACAGAGACTCTATTCGCCTTAACCCCGCCCCCTAACTTTGATGGGTGAGTTTGACAGATTCTTTTAATGGTTTCGATGCACTGCGACACAGGACCATGAAATAATTAAATGCACACTGAAATAATTATATAAATTTAATAAAATGAAGACGTATTTTATTAAATTAATGACACATTTATATATTTAATTCCTTATTTATTTAATGAATTACACATTTAATTAATTGTTTATCGCTGTATTTATTTATCTAATTGTGGCACTTTGTATTAGTGACGAAGTTTTAATTAATGAATGACAAATTTATTTATTTAATTCCACATTTAATTAATTATTGACACATTTAATTATTTATTTAATGCTGTATTTATTTATTTAATTTTGGCTCTTTTTATCCTCCATAGTGACAGTAGCACTACTAGTAATTATAAAACCAAAGATGATTTTTACGTCATTTCAGCTCTGCTTCCAACAAGTTTGGGTAAAATGAGTGGAACTCAATAAACAGAACCAGAGTATAGTTATTAGATTTCATATACATGTTATAAATATATCAAAAGTTGTTCTTAAAATATAATTCAAGCATTGCTTTTTTGCTTACTTAAGTGATACATCGTGGCATTAAAGCAGTTTATTATTTATCTGTAACTACATTTTAAGTTAAAGGAGAAAATCTTTATAAAAATCAAAAGTTTAGTTTGCTTGATGGTTTGGAGCCTGAAGTAAACTCAGCCTGAACGTTACTCTCTTTTAATATACCTGATTTAGATGATAACACAAAACCAAGTGATCAGCCATCAATGGAAATAAAGTGAGCTGAAGCATGCAGTGAAACATGCAGACAACAGCTCTCAAAGACTGAGTTTGGATAGCCCGGTTTAGATGTTTTTTTTCTTTGATTTTATATTTTCTTAAATAGCAGTTGTTCTAAGGGACGTAATGAATGGACTCTTGGAAAACTAAAAGAATGACATACTTTGGCATTACTACACAGCAGCAGTCTGAGATTGACCATGAGGGTGATATTTGTTCAGATTTTCTGTGTTTGCCTTGGCACACAAATACTCTTGGGTTAATACTGGAAAACTAAATTGTCTGCTAAATGCATCTTTTGAGGAAGTTCGTGTGCACAGAGACTTAACAGAGTAAAATTTACGGGCTGGTTAGTGTTACGAGCAATGCTGATATTTCCCTCAGAGCGTCTCTGAAAAAAAGTTCAGAAACTTCCTTCTTGTTGAATTGTCAGAGAAAAGAAAAATGTATGTAGGGCCAGCACTTCTATAGATATCCTTGGCTTGCTGTGAATGAATAAATAAAAACGCTGACATAAAGAAATGTAAAAAAAAAAAATGCATTAATCATTCATTCTGAATGCAAATGCATTATTTTAAATATGAAATACTTTGATTTTGAAGGTAACTGCAAAGGAAAAAAAATATAATAATAATAAAATAAAGCGGGGCTTAATATTGGGTGTGCAATATCACCAATGAATATCACCAACTCATGAATATCGTCATATTGGTATCTCTTCAGACAGGGCGGCCATGAATGAATATTAGAGTTCAACAAATACCTGTTTTTAAAGGCCAAAGCCAACACTGATTATTTTTATTTCAGTCCCTGATATGCACTGCCAATTTTTGGGGAGCTGATTCTTGAATCCAGTATCGCTTTTTCTTCCTCCATTTACATGATAAAAATCAAACAGTGATAATACATTTTACACAAGTCTCATTTGTCTAAGCCAGGGGTCGGCAACCCAAACCGCTCATCGGACAAAAAAACAATCAACAAATCTGTCTGGAGCCGCCAAGTCTTATAAGCCTTGTATGGCAACACAGGCTCTAAATGTATTAGACCAGCATGAAAAAAATGACTACGTGGGCTTAAATATATAATAAGCATTAATGATTAAATGTTTTTCCTGGAGCAAATGTCACATAGTAGCATGAGGTGAGGGAGGAGCAGTGAACGCTCTCACTGCACACTGCTTCACCTCCCTCTGTGCGGTTATAGTTTTGTTTGCATTGATGAAATTATAGAAACACAATAAAGGAATCTTTCGATGGTGGACGTGTTTCTGTTGGGAGGAGTTGATTGAGTTATGAGGAACCAAGCAGGAACTGACATACATCATAGCAGTGTTCTCTAAACCCGAAATCCCACATCCTCCGTAACCAAAGTTCCTTGATGATATTTTGAGGATTTGGGGGGAAAAATATGGAAAAACTATTCACATACCTGCATCAGAGCGCTACCTGTTTGATCTGTGGGCGTTTTTTTTCATGCTTGAAACACAAGTAGCAGCAGTAGTGGAGTTTGGAGATGCAATCCACTCCTTAAATCTATCTTTGCTCTCCTCTAATTTATCCAGAAGTTCTGCAATCGCATTCTTTCTCTCACCCAACTTTGTGATCGGCTGCATATTTAGCCTTTCCCTGGAAATGCCTTTCCAAATTACTATTTTTAATATTTGACAAATTCTCGTGCCAAATCAAAAATGCAGGCAATCCTTCCGCATTGATAATGAAAGCAAATGATTTGGTCGATTCTTCTTTGAATCCTCTGTTCTCATCAGGTATCTTCCTTTTTTCCCTTTGAAGCCGGGTGTTGCCGACCACTGGTCTAAGCAAAAAAAAAACAAAAAAAAATACTCACTAATCATAGAAAATTTTATTAATAAAAGAGAGCAACTAGACCAAGCGAAAATACATGCACCTTATTTGACCTTCAAGCAGGCTACTGAAAGCACTAATGAATTACCAATGAATGCGAGATCAAAAAGGCTAATATCAGCCAAAAGTATCAGCTGGTTGATGTTTCAATCTCTAATGCACACTTTAAATTTTAATAATACAATATTCACTGATGTATCAGTCTTCTGATACATCACAGGTTGTGCATCGTTTCGGTCAACTCTAGTGGCGGCAGATGCGGAAACAGGTAACATTATTTAAAAAGCTAAAGGTCAAAAAGTGTAAGAAAATGGTTAGAAAAAGAAGAAAACAATGCAGCCTATATCATTACTGCAATACTGCTCTTCAATTTATAGTAGATGTTGCCCTTTTCCACCTAACCCTCTCATCTTTGTAGCATGCTGTGTACTAGGTCACCATAACAGCTATTTTTTTTCACATGAATTAGTCATGAGATGTATTAGAATTGGCACATTCTAAAGTAAAACCTTTTTTCAAAAAGGAGATGTAGAATAAATCACTTTCCCATAAACAAAGCTTTTTAATTTGATCCATTATTGTTATCTGTATACAGTATTAAGCAGAGTTGTCTCACTGCCATCCTCACATAGTTCATTGTTTATCTTTTAGGGCCACTTGTTTCAGCAGAATTAAGATTGTAGTCGGTTGTTACAGTTAGAAAGAGTCATTGTTAGTGTTTTCTAATGAGTTATTGATTGGGAGAGTTAAAATTTATGAGCATCTCTGAGCAGCTGTGGTATTAACTATGTTTTAGAGAAACAAGCTGCTATGTTGCAACAACTCTTTGTTTAAACAATTTTCTTACGCACACAAACAAACCAAATTGTTTGAACAGACTGATCAAGTCACAGCCATGGCTTTTCCCAAGAGGAAAACAGGAGAGACTGTATCTGACTCTGCTTTGCATTAATCAACTGGGACACATTCAGCAAACCCCCATTAAGATTTTTACAAGTAAAACTTAAGACTTAGGCCATTCTGTTTTCTCACTGAGATTCTGGTTTATTCATGTTAACTTAAAATTTTCTAATCTTAGTGTTAAAAATTTGGTTTTCAGATAATTTCCTACGGAATGTTAGTTTTCTATTTTTTTTTGCGAATTAAATAAAAGTATTACTTCAGAGTAGGGGTGTCCCGATCCAATATTAAGATTTGATATAGTCCAATATTAGTGAAAAAAACTATCAACGGATTTTATCAGCCTTCATCTAAAACCTCAGATATTTTCATGCTGATAGAAAAGCTCTGCTTCTGTTTAAAATGTTTGTAACTCATTGGCTAATTTAACATGTGTCAGTTATTTTAATACCTATTGTTGTTGAAAATGGCTCTATGTTTTATCACTATCACTTGATCAAGCCTTTTCAAACATTCTGCAGTACAAAATAAGTGAAACAAAGCATAGTACTTCAAGGGCTAATATCATATTGGGTCAATATCGGTATTGGTCAATTCTTAAAGCTGTAATATTGGTTTTGTATCAGAAATGAAATAGTTTTATCGAGACACCCCTTTTTCACAGATTAAACAAAAATGGTTCAAGTTTTGAAATGAGCAGGCAAGTGAAAAGCATTTAATGTGTAAAAATTAGGTGCAGTAGGATACACATTAAAAGAAACGTCTTTTCATGCATATATGGAATCCATTGGAACCCAGGTTTAACCATCAAACATAGACTATCGTTCTTGGATAAAATGAAGTGTTGGATGTCTAGGAACAATCCAGGAACATCAAGGGTCCTAATCCAAGCTGTTAAAACACTGATATCACCACAGTGATTCAGGATTCACACCAACAGGGACTGCAAGGATAGCAACCAGGAATAAACAGCCATCACTCCCAAAAAGCCCCTGCTACATCTTTAAGGTGAAAGTTAAAGTTCCCCTTGTGGCTATGACAAATATTTTCTGATGAGACCTTTTCCGATCAGACGAGGCATTTAAACCTGAGATCACTGTAGCAACTGTCAAACACGGTGCTGGCAGCATCATTCATTGATAGAAGATTTGCTACCAGCGGAGGTGGTGCAGTGCTAGGGTTTCTTTAACTTCTCAAACCAACAGCCAGATGGTTGAAGTTACGCACCAATGGAGTGTCCCAACAGGACGACGAGCCGAACCCCATTACTTGTAAGGGAATCGATAAAGCAACGAGCATTAGGTCTGAGCAGGAGATGTTAGAAAATCAGAAAAGGTATGCTGTTTATATGGAAATTACTATAGGTCACATTCCTAAATACTAGCAGGGCCTGGATATATCATGTTAAAGTCATTTATCTAAGTTTTGTACTGTACAATCATACCAGCCAAAAAAATTAGTAGGAGCCCAAAATACATGAAATGTAACCATGAAATGATTGCATACTACTGTATTGCTTTTAGACCAGAAGCTTCTTCTACTCAGAGTTTTGAATTGTAAATAAAAATATTGTTTTGAAACACAACAGAAAACACTAAGTGCGTGAACCACTGATCACAGACAATTGCAATACTCACATAACTGGGAAATTAGATAGACTGGAATGCAAATCCCTTTGACTGTTGTTTAATCTTAGCATTTCTTCTCCATCACTCCTTCAACTGGAAGTTTGAACGCCAACTTTATCCCAACAAGCTCTCTCAGTTAAAAGTTTCACTACTTTTAATAATGCCCTGTTTTGTTTAAAGCTTAAGTTATCATCTGCTAAAAGAGGTTAAAAGACCAGCTTGCCACCACACAGGAATCACTTCATGGTGTTACAGTTCAGCTACGGTTTCATAGCAAAACAACCCCCATAGAGAAAAAGGAGATTTTTACATTAATTATACAGGCATGAAATGAAAACCAGCTGAGATTCACTATGAGACAACATCCTCATAGAAAAAAAGAAAAAGAAATCAATGCATACAACTGAAGGAAAACCCACAATCAGACAAAAGCAACAGTACCAGAGATGGAATCAGATAAACATTCTCAACAATTTCCAGGCCCGGTATTGAGAATATTCCCATTCTATAAGTTATCTCTCTGTACAGTCAACTCGTTTTACCTATTTGTTTTGTTCAATAATACTCAAGATGCAAAATAACGCAAACCATGCGCCTGAAGCATTCAAACCCATCCCAGCCACAAGAGACGGACAGACAGCGGGTTACCTTGAGGCACACAAAGTCTAGCTCTCTTGCCTCCTCCTTTTTGATGTTTCACTCACTGCTGCAGATCCTGCACACAGCTACACAGCTAGGTCAGTCAATGACAGTACATGCCATTTGGCCCTTTTCAGTCAGGCAACATTCCTTCATTTTAAGTATGACCTTTTCTTCCTCTCTGGCATTCCAAAAGGACAACCTTGTACCCTCTGGACATGAACAGAAATGACAAGCAGTTCAACAGAAGGAGAAAAAGACCTGGCCAACACGTGTAAAAAAATAAAAATAAAAAATAAAACATCAAAATCTTCCTCTTTGATGACGCACATTGTGATTAAATGCTGATTTAAAAAAAGGTTTATACAAAATGTTGTGGGAGATCTGAAAGGGCTTTCCAGTCTGTGCAACATTAAGAAAAATAATATTAAGCTAATAAGTAAGAAAAGAAACCCTTTGACTGCCTCTGAATCAAAATAAGCTCCAGCAGCTATTAAGGTGAAATGCCTTATGCGTCAAACATACAGTGTATTTCCTGCAGCTACTTTTCCAAAACAACTATCCTCCCTAACAAAATCAGCACTACAACTTCGATTATTTCATACATACTTTATATTTAGTGAAAATAATGAAATTCCTTACATGGATGCAATCTGAGTCATCTATATTCTCATAACTCTTATGCACATAAAAATGTTTATGTTTAAAAAAAAATGGGATGGATGGATGGATGGATGGATGGATGGATGGATGGATGGATGGATGGATGGATGGATACTACTACTGAAGGATTTCATGGAGAACGGTGGAGTTTCTCTCACAGTTTCTTCCCCTGAAGAGGAGATCAGAGTCTGAGGTCATTCAAAACATGAATTATGTTTATTTTCCTTTTTTTTTAAGATAAGAAAATGTGCTTTACTTGAAAAGTAAAAACAAGAGAATGTTTATTAGGGCTGAAACAATTAATCAGATTAATTGATTGTTAAAGTTATCGTCAACTAATTTAGTAATTGATTAATCATTAACTGGAGTTTAGAGATTCTAAAACATGCCTTTGGCTGAAAGAACAATCCCACCTTGAGCAGCAATTATACCAAAGTTGTAAAAGTTTGAAAAAAATAATCAAAAAATGAATCGATTTGCAAATTAATCGTTAGTTGACTAATGTTTATTAATGTGTTATGTGGCTGCTTATAACTATGGGGTAGTTTGTTAGCTTATAACTAGCCTCTGAGTGAAGAAGAAAGTAATCATTATGTATCCTGTTTCCATCCCCAAACAATGTACAACGATGTTCTGGTTTTATTTACTGTGTTTTCCATAAAAGCTGTGAACAGCGTTATTCCGAATTTCCCCATTTTGGGACATTTAAGGGATTTTCTATGCTATTCTATTCTAATCAGAAGGAAAAAATATTGATTTTTAGTTTTCCTAAAGAAATGTCACTGAAATGTCTACTGATGATAATCACATTCTTATAATTACTTTATTGTTAAATGTTATCCCTGTATCATAAATAAAAATACATTTCACAATGCTTTAAGGTTTATGATGCAGCTCCTCTAGGCTGCAATTTGCAGCCATGCCATGTTCTGTATAAAAATTGTGCAGCTTTGGTTACAAAAACACGTAACATAATATTTTCATTCCACACTATGAATGACAGAAGCACATCAAAGCTGGCTCTGAAAACTGTTTCAATCATAATCTGACACCAAAATTACAGAAATGATTTATTCAAATCACAATCTTAAGGTAAACAGTGTTATCCTTTTTTCTGAATTGGAGCCTAGGCGGAAGTTCAACTGAAGAAACTGCTTGCTCTCCTATATCCACCTGCGACACAGCCAATCAGTTTTGAACCACACCTCCACGAAAGCCAATCGGCATCCAAGGTTAATCTTATAAGTGCACAGGCTGTGGATGCGATGTGTGACTTCATTCAGACGACACCGTTTCAACCCACCTCCAGCCTCTCCTCCACCATCGTAGCTAAAGCTTCATCAGAGTGTCATTCCTCCCGGACTCTTACTGCTTTCCCTGTCTCATCTCAACCAGTCCGGCAGAAGCTCGCCATGTTGAGCCTGCTTCTGCCTGAGGTTTCTTCCCAACGGGGAGTTTTTCCTCTCCACTGTCGCTTCATGCTTGCTCATCATGGACAGGTTCTCTCAACCTGTGTTATCTAACTGGACTTCCATCTTCTAGGTCCCTGAATGAAGCTCTAGTATCAGCTCACGCAATCCACTGGATCTCCCCATAAAGCTCAGCAGACCGTCTCGCTAACCAGCAGTCTATAGACTGACCAACTTCATCTATCTACACTCTACCACCAGTTTCAGGCCTGGGGGGAAACAGCCCTATTCTTTGCTCCTGTTCGTGCATATCTATCAAAATTAAGCACGATGTTTCCTGCCGAGGTCTGAGCGCCAAAGACAAAGTAATTGTATTAATAAATTTCTCCTAATTGTAATTTCTCTTTGTGTGAGTTTTTCAGATTGAACTAGTATCTCTCTCTTTTTGGGGGAGAAAGGAAAGCTTTGTGTCTCTGCAAGTCATCTAGACATCTTCTATTTAGTAAGAGAAAAAGAAAAGCTGCTCAACCTATTAGATACAGAACCAAGAAAAATAATAAAATAGAAAACGAAGAAGCATTTTATGTGTATATATTTATTAGCAAAAATAATAAAATCTGGTCTGACATCAGTGTTTTGTTGTTGTTGTTTTTTTTAATGGATGTTAATATTCCTGGAGGGATTGCCATGTGTTTGGCTGTGTGGGTGGTGGCAGAGGAAAGGGCCCAACCCGGGCCCCTATTGATGCAAAGAGCACCTCTGTTTTATGCATTACTTTCTAATGTAGTGTTTTTGCAACACCTGTCACAAACTATCACGTGATCATTATAAAGCTTAATTTGCATAAACTAACCACCCAGTCATCATGCTGCTCTCTCCCACACACACACACACACCATCTGAAACATTTTTTTTTTTTAAAGCTAAAACAGTTTTGCACTGACCTACCTTCCAGTCTCCCAGCAAGAAATCCCCCACAGCACACCTACATGCAATCACTGCAACTTCTGCACCAGAATAAGCATATTCTATGAAGGGAAAGCTAATTAAATACATAGCATACGTTCAAGTTATAGGATGCAGGACGAGTAAGGAAATACTGGGGTTATTTTTAGCGCTGAACCGCATGCTTGACAGGTTTAAACCCCAGTGACTTCACTGTTTGATGTGGTTTGGTTCACTTCCATTTAGTGAAATCTAGATTCCCTTAATTGATTTAATTCGAACAACCTGTGGAATAACGTTCAGTTTCAGCTTAAAGGGCTCAGTTATATAAAAAAGCCGGTGGTACAATGTAAACACATATAAACAAGCAGACAGCGCCCGTGAAGGCGACAGAGGCAGCACAATGTTGGTCGGCAGCTGTTCCGTAAATCCCTCCAGTGTCTCGGTAACGGTTCATCATTCCCTACTTACCCGCTTATGGACGTTAAATCGGCTCACGGCGAACTTCACTTGGTGGGCTGTCCATGCGGCTGCATGGCTGAGGGTTGAATGGGGATGGCTGTTTTATTTCGGTTTGCCTCACAGTCTCACAGTTGGACGGGTTGCCTCCTCCGTGTGTCCGTCACTCACCGAGCCAGACCGAGCCGGCTGTGCGCTTCGGCGCCATCTTGGTTTTGATGGGAGTCCGCTGAACACACACACACACCACATCACACACACCACACACGCATCCCTTCGTGTCGACATCGCCAGTGACACACCCACAAATCAACTCTGCCAGGGATTTACTTTGTCATTGAAATAATAATAACAATAATAATAATAATAGTGCAAACAATGTTTCCAAACTTCAGCAAATAAGAAAACACAACTAAATAAAAAAAGACCATCATATTTTTTTTCCATTTAACAAACTTGCTACAAAAATCAAAAGTCCATTAAGTAAGTCTAAAAGGAGTTCATTAAATTAACCCTGTTCCCCTGAGGTTTACTGCAGGGGCGGAGCTAGATGGGCCAATGATTGGGGGATAGGGGTGGCCATTGCCACCCCTGGCCCCCCAATCATTGGCCACCATTGGTGTCTGCGTAGGCATCGGTCGCAGTGAACAAACAGACGTCCCCGCCCCCTTCGCAGACACTCTGCTGCACCTCTCCCCGTCCTGTTTTGTTTTTATGACCGCAATTGCGGAAAACAACTCGTGAAGTTTGACCAGCTAGAAGAGCGAGGTGCGCAAGAACGCTGGGACCCTTTTTCCACCTGGATCCCAGCTCTTTTTCGCCGTCTTGTCCCTCCGTTGTCGCAAAAACTTGCCCCCACCTCCTCTCCGTCTCGGCAGTATCTAGACCCACAGCGTATAGAGCAGACCACGCTTCAATATTGAGCATAAAGCAAAAATGTCTTCATCAAGCTCACTGTGACACACGGCTGTGAGGAGTACAACCAGCCGTTAATACAGACAGTGGCAACAGTAAAACTCTCAGGTGGGAAATTCTATTTTTTGTGATTAATTATGTTCATCAATATACTAACATTAAAGATGATAAGTACAGATTTTATGATCTTTTCAGAACTACATTTGGTGTTATATAGGGTAAAATGATAAAAATAAAATGATGTTTCTGCAAGTCATCTAGGAGTTTTCATTGAAATCAAAGATAAATATTTTAATAAGAACTTGAATAATCAATTTATGTAAATATTAGTACTTGTAAATATCTATTTTATGCATAAGTATTATTGATACAAGTAGGTAAGTAATAACAATGGAAAAGATGTTAGGCGCAGAACTCAAACTTATAAGAATATGTATCCACTATACCTTTTATCTAGAAAGCATGGATGTTTAAATATTTGCGTCTATTTGTTAGCAAAGGCTGTAGGAAAGTATAGTTTGTCTTTATTTAGAAAATATGGATGTTTTGCTTGTTCATTTTCCTGAAGCAGCATTGTAGATTGACCCTGAGGTTCTGGCGCCTATCCACTTTTGGCCACCCCTCAGTGTACATTGGTTGTTGCCCAGCCACCCTTGTAAAAATGTTCTAGCTACGCCTCTGGTTTACTGCAGTCGGTTTTGCTCCCCTCCTCATTTTCTGCTGTCAGATGTTTGAGGGTTTTCTTTAATGTTCCCATGGAGCCCCTTTCACATCATCCTGCAGTATTACCAAATGTGACTGTTTTAATCCCATTCGAGGACATTTTATTTCTGAGTTTCATGGTGATCCTTGTTGGATTTATTTGTTTGTTGTGGGTCACTACAATGTGCATTGGTTAAATTTCTGCCGCAGTTTAAGTCAAACATATCTGTTGTGTATATTATTGAGCAGCTGTGGGCATTGTTGCCTTGCTAAAAGGTCCTGGGTTCGAAGTTGGAACCCAAATGTGGGGTCCCTCTGTTAGCATGTTCTCCTTGTGTCTGCGTTATTTCCAGTTACTCTTGTTTCCCCCTAATATTACTGCCAAACATGTCTTCTCTGCAGGCATTCAAAGATATCAGTTTTAGACAAAGTCAAATAAACACTAGTCCAGAACCCTGGTTTTGCTGTTTCTTCTTGTTTTCTCTTACAATCTTAAATTCAGCCTCTTTATTTTTGTACAGCTATTGACTTTGAAATCAGCAGGTCCCATGGTGAAACTTTTTGGTAGACCATTTTTTGGATCATGTGCTCTGCTTTTCGAGTGAAACTGCTGGAACAAACAAATCTGGCCATATTGGCGCTTGCTTTGCATGTCCCATGCTTTAAGACCATGTTTTATACCCAGGAAACACTGATGTTCTTTCAAGAACTCTACATCCTTTATCAGACTGGGCCACTGAAACCAAAAGATTGAAGGTCTTTGGCGATTTGAAATATTCAAAAGCCTTTGACTTGTCCGATAAGCTTTGAATGAACACGGTTACTGTACCAGCCTGGTTTTTGCTCAATTTCAGGATTAATGTCACATTAACAATTGGCCTTTATGCCTGTAATGTGAAACAGGACTGATCTATACATATCCACACATTTGTCATCTAAGATATGTAGAAAAAAAAAAATATATATATATATATATATATATATCTTAATTCTACTTCAGATTGTATTTATTTTATTTTTTTTACAAAGTAACCTTATTCAAATAGATATTGTAAATATTTCCAATAAGCTGTTTAATGTGCTGCTTTCTTTCAAATTAAATTAAATGTAAAATAGAGCACCAATACACAAAACAGATTCTTTTATACAAAGAAATATATAGTGAAGTGAATCAAAGGAACATGTTGAAACTCATTTACACTTATTTAAATTAAATCCTGGTTCAAAAAAAGAAGAAAAAAAAAGAAAAGCAATTTTTGTGCATCTAAGGAGATCCAGGTGATTCCTTTTAGTTGCTCACTTTGCAGCATTCCTTCCTCAGTAAGCACATTGCAACAATAACCTGTTGTCAATCAAGCAGCCATATGCGACCACCAACATTTTATATTCATTAATATTAATTTTATACGTGTGTATTTAATTTATATTTTTTATAAAACTCCTGTGCTGATTGTAAGACAGTTAGCCTGTAAAAAATAACGTTTTGTCTTAGGAATAGTATCATTTCAAAGGCTGTCACTTAGTCAGTCAAAATATCTGTTAGATGACTAACATTAAGTTAAAAAAACAAAACCTTATAATAAACATCTGCTTTTACCTGAAAGTTATTGCTTTTAAGAACACCTTATGGTAATATTTTGACAAAAATTCATATTAACCTGAAGCATGTGTCTGTTCTCTGGGTTTTACATTTGTTTACATTAAATAGCTTAAAACACAGAGAAATATATAATCTTTTCTAAAAAGTCTAAATAAACTTATGAACCTTTATAAAAAAAAAGAAAGAAGGAGGCAGTCCCACAAAGCATGCTTCAAGTTTTATTTAGTTTTGAGGGGTAACTTTCCGTCTCTAATCATTATTATTTATCCAACCCAAAGGGATAGTTTCACAACGATCTTTATCCAAACTCGAGTCCAGATCTCTCTAATGCTGGAAATTAGAAGAACTTCTGGGAAACTATAATATTTTATTTGTTTGTGACTCACACGGTTTGTTACCAAAGTAAAGCTGATTCCCTGCAATAGATGTGTAATTCATGTCATTGTGAGACACGTGATCTGACTCTTGCTGATACTCAGTGTTTTCTCCCAGCAGGAAGGAGGTCACATAATCTACCTGATGCTGACAATTAAATTGCTTAAAGACTTATTTTTAATGAAACTGACCTATTTCTGGGTTTAATTATTAATGGAAACCCAGGTTGTCTTTAAATGAGCGATTGTTTGGGAACATGAAGAAAACTAAATGTGACAAATGTAAACATCTTTTATCAGAGCTGTATTTCCACTGCCGATTTTTTACTGCTGTTGTTTGTTCATTCTAACAGAGGATGGTTCCTTTTATGAAGCTCGTCAGAATTTCCATCCTATCTCAAAGAGATGCAGCTTCTTCTAATGCTCACTTATTATGCATTTTATGAAGATGACCCAGATGTTGCCTATAGGCCCTCCTTAATTTATGGTATATCTTTTCCATGTTTCTCCACAGGAAAAACACAAATGAGGATGTGCAGTGAGTAGAAAAAAAGCATATAAAAAGGCTAATTTTATTTTCTTTGCAGCCAACCCGGTCAGTTTGGTATTCACAAATTCTTTACTTTCTGGACAGGAAGAAAACTGCTTCAACAATCGCCACAAACAGTTCACAAACTTTAACCAACACATTTCAGATTAGCTACAAACAAATAACTAGTTAATTCATAAAATTAAAAATGCTCCACACATCTTGGTGCAATAATTTCCTCACAAATTAAACTGAGTAACAACCATTTTTATTTAAACCTGTTCATCAACAGGCCCCCAGTTGCTCTTTGTAATACATTACTTCTCTCTTTCTTAAATCATTAATGTGGTTAATA
The DNA here is from genome assembly GCA_030533445.1 of Cyprinodon diabolis. NCBI lineage: Eukaryota > Metazoa > Chordata > Actinopteri > Cyprinodontiformes > Cyprinodontidae > Cyprinodon > Cyprinodon diabolis. The sequence goes on along the minus strand of CM060065.1, from coordinate 36,722,210 downwards.
GACAGAGCAGTGGTTGAATTCTTATTTATGTAGTGGAACTATATACTACCTAAAATGCTGTCAGAGTTCATGACGTGCTTGCCAGATAATTCTCCACACAGTCTTAACCAAAGGGTTAATCTAAGGTTTTGATTTAACTGTCTAATATTCAAACCAGCTGGTTTTAACATATCAAAGAACAACTTCTGTTGTTGCATAATAAAAACTTGCCATTAGCCAGAAACAAGAAACAAAGAAAATTGTAATGTATCATAGGAAAAACCTTTTGAAGCGGTAGGGGTCTGCAGTCTGATCTACAGTTTTCTGTTTTAATGTTCCAAATGTGCTCTGCAGAAACGTAAAAATAACTAATCAGCTCACTGAACTGTTTCTTTACTTTGAACACTAAAGCATGTTAAGGCCACACCAGAAACCCGAAAGAGAAAGAAATCAGAAACCAAACGTTTTAGTATTTCAAAAGACGATACTCTTGCTAAACTAGAAAACAGTGCTTAGGATAGAACACAGAGAGCAGCAACATTTATCAATGTTACACCTTAAATTCAGACTTGAACATCCAAAAGCATTTAAAGACAATTACAAGGTCGGCTTTCTATCAACTGAAGAACATTTCCAGGATTAAAGGACTAATATCAGCATGATCTGGAAAAACTTATCCATGCTTTTATTTTTAGTCGAATTGATTACTGCAACAGTGTTTTCACAGGTCTGCCTAAAAAGTGGATCAGACAGCTGCAGCTGATCCAGAACGCTGCTGCCTGTGTCCTCACTAAGACTAGGAAAGTAGAGCACATCACCCCAGTTCTAAAGTCCTTACACTGGCTCCCTGTATCTCAGAGAATAGACTTTAAAATACTTCTGTTAGTCTATAAATCTCTGAATGGCTTAGCACCTAAATACATCACAGACTTGCTATCAGTGTATCAACCCTCCAGACCACTCAGGTCTTCTGGCTCCAGCCTACTCTGCATACCTAGAACCAGAACTAAACATGGAGAAGCAACATTTAGTTCCTATGCTCCACTTATCAGGAACAAACTTCAAGAAAACTGTAAAAGTGCAGAAAGCCTGAGTTCCTTTAAATCAAGACTAAACACACATTTGTTTAGGATTGCCTTCGACTGTTCTAGTTAAACAGTTCAACTGAAACATCATTAGTCCAACTTTTTTTATTTTCCTTAGTCCAACTGTTTTTTAATATTCTTTTGTTTCTGCATTTTTTATTTTTTTTCTACTTGCTTTGATTCTGTTTTATTTTCCTATATTTTAATCATGTAAAGCACTTTGCATTGTCTTTGTACTGAATTGTGCTATACAAATAAATTTGCCTTGCCTTGCCTAATAACAACTAATAAATCCTTAATGGCCTGGCTGCACAATTTCCTGCAGAACATTTGTTTTTTTCACATTTCTATGCACTAAATATGAATAAAACTATTGCTCTTTCCCAGTCAAACTGCTGAGCTCCTTCAGGCCCTTCCTGTGAACATGTTGGAGGATTTGCTAGATGTTGTTGGGCCTATAAACCAGTTGGAGAATTTTCTTGCCTTCTTCCTATTGTTCTTTCTACCCAAGCATCCTGGGAGTGACTCACTGCTTAAGCCTCTTCCAATGAACAATCCTACAGGTGCTGGTCATAAAATTAGAATATCATGAAAAAGTAGATTGATTTCAGTAATTCCATTTAAAAAGTGAAACTTGTATATTATATTCATACATTACATACAAACTCATATATTTCAGATGTTTATTTTGTTTAATTTTGATGATTACAAATGACAACAAATGAAAATCTCAAATTCATCATATCAGAAAATTAGAATATTGTGAAAAGGTTCAAAATTGATGGCCCCTGGTGCCACACTCTAATCAGCTAATTAACTCAAACCACCTGCAAAAGCCTTTAAATGGTCTTTCAGTCTAGTTCTATAGGCTACACAATCATGGGGAAGACTGCTGACTTGACAGTTGTCCAAAAGACGACCATCGACACCTTGCACAAGGAGGGCAAGACACAAAAGGTCATCGCTAAAGAGGCTGGCTGTTCACAGAGCTCAGTGTCCAAGCACATTAATAGAGAGGCGAAGGGAAGGAAAAGATGTGGTCGAAAAAAGTGTACAAGCAAGAGAGATAACCGCACCCTGGAGAGGATTGTGAAACAAAACCCATTCAAAAATGTGGGGGAGATTCACAAAGAGTGGACTGCAGCTGGAGTGAGTGCTTCAAGAACCACCACACACAGACGTATGAAAGACATGGGTTTCTGCTGTCGCATTCCTTGTGTCAAGCCACTCTTGAACCACAGACAGCGTCAGAAGCGTCTTGCCTGGGCTAAAGAGAAACAGGACTGGACTGCTGGTGAGTGGTCAAAAGTCATGTTCTCTGATGAAAGTAAATTTTGCATTTCCTTTGGAAATCAAGGTCCCAGAGTCTGGAGGAAAAGAAGAGAGGCACTTCATCCACGTTGCTTGAAGTCCAGTGTAAAGTTTCCACAGTCAGTGATGGTTTGGGGTGCCATGTCATCTGCTGGTGTTGGTCCATTGTGTTTTCTGAGGTCCAGGGTCAACGCAGCCACATACCAGGAAGTTTTAGAGCACTTCATGCTTCCTGCAGCTGACCAACTTTTTGGAGATGCAGATTTCATTTTCCAACAGGACTTGGCACCTGCACACAGTGCCAAAGCTACCAGTACCTGGTTGAAGGACCATGGTATCCCTGTTCTTAATTGGCCAGCAAACTCTCCTGACCTTAACCCCACAGAAAATCTATGGGGTATTGTGAAGAAGAAGATGCAATACACCAGACCCAACAATTCAGAAGAGCTAAAAGCCACTATTAGAGCAACCTGGGCTATCATAACACCTGAGCAGTGCCACAGACTGATCGACTCCATGCCACGCCGCATTGCTGCAGTAATACAGGCCAAAGGAGGCCCAACTAAATACTGAGTGCTGTACATGCTCATACTTTTCATGTTCATACTTTTCAGTTGGCCAACATTTCTATAAATCCTTTGTTTTTATTGGTCTTCAGTAATATTCAAATTTTCTGATATGATGAATTTGAGATTTTCATTTGTTGTCATTTGTAATCATCAAAATTAAACAAAATAAACATCTGAAATATATGAGTTTGTATGTAATGTATGAATATAATATACAAGTTTCACTTTTTAAATGGAATTACTGAAATCAATCTACTTTTTCATGATATTCTAATTTTATGACCAGCACCTGTAAATGAAAAGCTAAGGAATGAATCATAAACGCGCACTTTTCAAATGGCCTTCAGTTTAATCCTGATCAATACTAAATTAATTAAAGGTAACTAATTATGATATGGTTGGCTTAGAGCAGCTGGGTTTCATCTTGTGTTGAAGGGCTATGCATGCTTTGAAACTGCTGGCAACATGTTCTTACACATATGTGCAGATTCACATTTATATTATATAGGTGTCATTTAAGTTGTTCTCAAAGGTTTAGATGGTGAGATTGGTTGGAGCCTATTGTTCTGGTGAAAAGTTGCATTCCTTCTCTTAATGTCTCAGCAGAAAAAGAAAATGCAGGCAGTGTTGTTTGCTGTAAGCTATTAAATTTGTTTTGTTCAAAAAAAGTATGATGTTACTTATAAGATAGATTTAACCCTAAAAGCCCACAATCAGATCTCACACTTTATTTCTAGTTTTAAAAACATTACAAACCTATGAGGTTTATTGGAGCGAAGATGTTAAAAATGCTGATAATAGGCTTATTTTTGCACATGAAGTTTCCATTGAGATATCTGGAAATCAGATTTTATTCCTTCTGAGACAAACCAATGATCTTGCTATGCAAACTTTTGCTGTAAGGCAAAGTATGTAGGAATCTATTTGGTTCTGCTGCAGCCATCATTATCAAAAGGTCACTGCTGCCATCTGCTGTTTTCTGCAGCCAGGTGCATGCAGTCGCTCCACTGCGGTGTTTTTTGTCAAATCTGCAAAAAAAACCTTGTGATCAAAAGGTGAAAAAAGAAGGCCAGGGTGTAACTGGATGGAGAGCAGACTTTCGGAAACCAGGTGTGACTAAATTAGGCCAATGAGTCCTAGGCCTTACTCCCTGCACAATAAAAACTGGCCATGGTGGAACCAAAGCTGCACACAGTAATCCTATAATAATATAGTCAGGGGCGGATCCAGGATTTTTCAAAGGGGGGTGCGCACCTAAGGGTCATGGGGTCACGGGGTCACAGGTCAAGACAATGTGAGGCTAAAAGACCAAAGAATACCATTTTCACTCTTTCACACTACCCTAATTATTCATCCAAGGGTTTTTAATTGATAATTTTAATGGATGAACATAAGTAGAATTAGCATGATTACATTATTGTAATTAAAAAAGGATCTCTCGGTTTTTTTAAGCATGCACAAGGTTAAAAGGTAGTTTGAAGAAAAAAAATGATCCTTATCAACAATTAATCCAACAAGGAATTTCTTTATTTTCAGAAATGATATTTACACAGAACATTAAATAAAAAAACCCAAGGACTTGTGTTCAAGTATGGTTCAAGTAAGACAAAGGAGTTTTGAATATATTTTAACAAGATATACTGTTGAAAAACAAAAAAAAAATCAAAGTTAAACCACACAAAGAATATTGTTCTTTACTAAAAACTTTATGATGATGATAATGGGTTTACAAATGTAAACCTTCTGGGATGCTTCTGGGCAAATATGTCTATGATTTTGTTGATGTCTAACTGAATGTCCTTGTGCACATACAAAAGTAGCAAAGCCACAAACCTTTTCTGTCCCATTGTTGACTTCAGCAAAGTTTTCACTGCTTTAAGACTCGAGTTAGCACGTTCCACAGAAGCACTGGTAACAGGTATGACTGACAGAAGGTGAAGAATCATATAAATGTTTGAGTAGCACTTCATATTTGTTATCTTTAGAATTTCAGGGAGCTGGGTTTTTCTACTGATGATGACCACTTTGTGTGCCACAACTTCACTTCCTGCCTGAATATTGATCCTGACGGTAGATCATCTTTATATGATGTAAAAATGATAAAAAGTCATACTTGTCCAGCCAGTCCCTCTGGCATGTTCTTTTGGTCACCCCACTGGCTCTTCGGTTGTCTTTAAATTCTCTGGCAGGGAAATTAAAAGATTTGGGTGGTTTTCTGGTCTGAAGAAGCTGGAATTTTCCAGAGTCATCCATTTCAGTAATCCGGTCCTTGGCCTTTGATATATCTGTAATAAGATTGATATTTACATTGTCAATTTTGCATGGGTGCTGGTGGAGTTGTAAATCTGCCTACATGAACCTTTTGTATAGTCTTGCTTTATTATGAAATAATTATTATGAAATGTAAGATTTCAAGATTAAGCAAAAAAGTCAATCGTGAAAAACAAAATTAGTTATTTTGACATTGAAAAAGATAGAGCTATTACTAAACTATGTCGTAAGTTGTTTGGGGCAAATCCGCTTGGTTGAGCGCCGGCTCTTCAGTTGTCTTTACATCGAAACACGGTCCTTGTTGTTCATCTGGAAAAGAAAATAATTTTTTTATCGTAAATTATTAAATTCACTGAACAGATATCACCAGGTGCACAAAACTGAATATACTTAAAAGTAAATTGTATTTTTATTGTAAAATAATAAATGCACTGAAAACAAATAACAGCAGAGTTGTAGTTATATCACAATGTTAACAAGACTCCCTTAGACTCCAAGCATGTGCTTAGAGCATTCATTGATTTGGATCCTTACCAATTGATAAAAGTTAGTCATGTTTTCATAAAGGATACCGTTCTTATTTTTAACAGTACAACACATGTGGTACAGGTTTAGACCCAAAAATACACACTACAAACTAACTATTGTATGCATGTCAATGGCAACTAATGTTGCTTATTTTTGTTAATTGTACACTCTTTTTATTACTTATCAAACACTGCAATTTTCATAACTTTCCCGTTACTGGTTAGTATTCCTACAATTGCATTACTTTGCAACTTTAAACAACTTGTTTATCAACAATGTTGATAATGTTTTCTCATTATCAACATTTTCTAGCAATCATCATACCTTTTATCTGTGCGTCTCCAATATCTGAACGTTCATACAGGTCAACGCTGTGGTCATTTTCTGTAGTTGTGCCAGGTCCACTGAAGAATAGAAAACAAGATATAAACATTTCAATCTGTGTTATTTAGATTATAGACATAAGCCTATAGAAAATAAAGTGATAAAGTTGGTTTCTACTTACCCTTCTGTTGGATTGGACCAGAATCTTAAAAGAGATGGTTGTCTGGTTTTCTTGTTTGGCCTTAAATCTTCCAGGTCTTTTCATGCTCGCAACGACGCCATTGTGGTATGGCAAGCCGAATTGGGCTAATAATCGTCCGTACAATAGCGCAGTTCCAACCCGTATTTTACGCGAGCGCGCGTTTTTTACGTCACCGCATGTTCTGGCTGGAAACGCGCGATGAGGTAAAAAAACGCGCGCTCGCGTAAAATACGGGTTGGAACTGCGCGTTATTGTAGAGACGATTATTGGCCCAATTGGCTTGCCAATCCCAAAGTAGGGTGCGCGCGCCCGCGGCTCCCCCGCCTGAATCCGCGCCTGATAGCTTTATATTCATTAAAATCCATGGTATGAAATTTGTATAAATTGTAATACAAAATGTAAATAATTAATGTTTATTAAATTATATCCTGTGTAAGCCCAGCCTATAGATTATAGATGGAAATTTAGCCTCTGATTAGAATCTGGCTAGTTTACAATCATGTGTTTTTCTTGTTTCTTAGTTCACTAACATGCACTGTCCTAATCAAGCAATTAAAGGAATTAATATAAAGTAAAAGAAACCTGCACAGGACAACTAGTGAACTGGAGGGGTTTCACAAATAAATGTTATTAAAAATTTTTGAGTTTGTATGAATTTCCCTGAATTTGTAGGGATTTAGGGTCAGAGTTAGTTCTACCACATGCCAAGCATTTTTTTATGTGTGCCAGAAAGAAAAGGGTCTGAAATGTGATGGTCCTGCTGTTCTACCAAAGATCTGTTCACTTCAAGACAAAGTTGGCTCAAGTCCACTGTCACCACATGCTCACCCAGGAGGAGCGAATTCAGCAAAGTCAATGACTCGATCCAATCAGCTGGGTATCCTTAGATAAAATAACTTGTCTGTCTGTATGATTGATTGATTTGATTTCTTACCGTAAGGTGCCTTAAGATGGCATGTATTGTGAATTAGTGCTATATAATTAAACTTAATTAAGCAATAATTCCTCAGATCAAAGTTTAAAATCTATGTTTATCTGTGCATAGTTCCTTCCTTTTCTATGCTCCTTTGTGAAAAACTCATGTGTTAGGATAATGAATTTTGACTTGTTTTGTATTTTCTATATGAACTACTGTTTATTAGGTTTTAATTTTTCAAAAATACTCCATTGTTCCCATTATTCCTAAAGGGAAATTAAATGTTGCATCAGCCTAGCACACCTGGACTTCGGCTTTCAACACCATCATCCCACAGCATCTGTTAGGAAAACTGGAACAGCTGGGCTACAGTACACCCCTCTGCAATTGGCTGTTAGATTTCCTGACAAACAGACCTCAGTCAGTCCGGGTCGGACAGAACACCTCTGATGTCATCACACTAAGCACAGGCTGCGCACAGGTCTGCATCCTTATCCTCCTGCAGTTCACCCTCATGACACATGACTGCGTCCCCAGGTTCACCACCAATCATATCTGGAAGTTTGCAGATGACACCACGGTGGTGGGCCTCTTCAGAGACGACAACGACCAGGACTACAGAGAGGAGGTGAAGCAGCTGGTGGACTGGTGCAGAGAACAGCCTGATCCTGAACGTGGAACAAATGAAGGAGATCATCGTCAACCTCCGGAAGAACTGGCTTAACCACGCTCTACTGCTCATCAACAGCTCAGCTGTAGAGGTGGCAGCACCAAATTTCTGGGGGTGCACATCACAGACAACCTCACCTGGACTGTAAACACCACCTCACTGGTCAAAGGGAACCAAATGCGCATGTACTTCCTGCAGAGGATGAAGAGAGCTCACCTGCCTGCACCCATCCTCACCACCTTCTACAGAAGCACCATAGAATGCGTTCTGACCAGCTGTTTCACTATTTTTTTCACTGCTGGATCTTTCTGCTGCTGTCTCCCTGGTTCCTGTGTTCTCTCCTCATGTATTTCAATTTTTTGCTTTATTACATTTTTCACTCCACATGCCATAATGTGTCTACCAATGTCCTGTTGCCATTTGGGTTCTAAATAAACCACTAACATTACACCATTAATAAAGTAATGGCTGGATTTAAATATTGATTTATTTAAACTATTTACGTATGGTAGGTTGTCCCTACGGTGATTCCAATCAGTGTATAATGTTCCCTCTACACCAGTGTGACCAAGACCAGTTTTTTTTTATTGGCTCCTAAATCCAGTCCTGTTGTCGTGTATATGCAGTACAGAAAATAACAAGATGCCTTTAATCAGCTGTCCTCTCCTCTATGGGATAATTTAATGCTTATAGTGAAAAGTGCTCATTCATTGGGGTAAAAAGCGGTTCTGATCCATTAAGGAATAACATGGGTATCAGAGCAGGTGAAAGATCACATCAAAAACCACTCACTTTTCACTCCATCTATTATAGTTTGGATTTAGTCCAAACCATCCATCTGAATAAGCTGATTATTTCTGCACTGACAATGTAAAATTATTAATTGACAATAATAGTGTTTTTGATGCCATTTTCTTAGATCTTTATAAAAACCTATGATACTATTGGTCATATAATTTTACTCTCTAAAAAATATCCCACAATCCCACTGGAAATTGGTACAATCCTATCTTCCCTACCGATCACAAACTATCTGCACTAGTAGTAAACAGTCTGACACATTTCAACCAGTGCACCACAGCAATTTAGTCTGTTATTCTGTGTATATTAATGACCTACCATTAGCACCTCCAGAAGTTAACAATCAAATGTTTGCAGATGACACAGTTTTGTATATCCATGTATATCCATGGCTTGTTAAAAACAGAAGCACTGAATAAACTTACAGAGACAATGGTTAATGTCAGTGAATGCCTTCAGCTGAAATGTTTTTACTAAATATACTTAAGAACACCTCTGTTGGTGAGATCTGGTGAAAAAGTAAGAATTGTTACAGAATTTAAATGTATTGGTATTCTTATAAATTGTAATCTTGAATTTCAATCCCAACAAAAAATAAATAAATACATTTGAAATGTTCACTTTTTATTTTATTTACTCTATATCCACCCAAGCAGCCTAAACCTGCATTCAATGATCTTCTCACATTTCACACATCGCCTCAAGGCTCTTCCCCTCCTTATAAGAGGAAGAGCTTTTAAACAATGTACAGTTAAAACGCTGGCTTCTTACCAACCAGACCTGTCAGCAATGAGTATATGCCACTGCTATCTTGTCTTATTTTACAAGTGTTTTTTGTGCAATTTCCATATTGCACTTGCTTTGTTTTTGGTTTAACTTTTTTTATAAATGTTTTTAAATGTCCAATGTGTCTCTTACTATTGATTTTACTGTCTTCTTTAAAGTGGTTGATGCTTTTAATGAGGTTTAGGAATTTCCTCTATCCTGCTGCTGCATGAATTTACCGACAGCTGCTGCTATGCATCAAATCGTTAATGTTAGTTCTTATAATTGTCTTCCTGCATCTGCCTCAAAATATGTGTAGTGTATGCATTTAATGCTTTTGCCAGATATTTATTTGCTTTTGTGTGCCTTTTACCATCTGGCTAAAGACTATTGATGAAAATATCCTTTTAGCTGTACCTTTAGGTTAATATGCATTGTCCTTGAACAACATTTAAGATATTCTAAAATATAAATGCCCATAACGCAGGTTTTAATTCACAACCCTTCTCACTTGTTGAGAAAAACTGTTGCTATGACATTTTGCATAAGATAATTGATCTTTTTAAGTGTGAAACAATAACTACTGCTTGAAATCATGAAAGCAGTGCCTGGGAAAAAAATTTAATTAATATTCATTACCTACATAAATGTAGGTTATGCTTGTATCTTATGATCATTAGTGGAAATGTATGCCAAGTTCCATTTGCATTTCATTATTTTGTCCAAACAAGGGTTTGTACATTGCATAATGATCTAGTGATTTTCTTGTCATCTCTTTACTTACCCTACAAACTACAAGCAAAAGCAGAGAAGCAATAAAAATAATGATAAACTCTTGGTAAAGAGTTGTGTTTAACATTTGTGTTTGTACTTTCTCAGCAGACTGAGCCTGTAACACTAATAACAGTAATGAGGATAAATGATAAATTAACTTAACTGTATCTTTAAGATTCTCTTCAGGACAATTCATAAATACAGCCCTTTTTAATGGTCAATACAAGGAAATAGTACCATTATAGCGAGGCTCAAATTTTGTGCAGGTTCATATTTCACCGTCACTTTATTCCTTGCTGCCTTTTACATAATTCTATGCTGACATTAGTCATTTGGTTAAACTTCAGGTCTGCATCTAGACCATGCCTTTGTGCATCCCACTGTAAGACAAGCCGCTGCAGCCTGTGTGAGTTACTGGAAACTCTCCTTTCGCATATTGATTGCAAACAGTGGGGTTCGCAACTGTTAACATGACTTGCAAGAGACATATAAGCTTTTCCAAATGATCCCCTCACTCCAGCTCTCTTCACTGTGCATTAGAGGATGGGCAGGAAGTGAGCCTGTTTATAAGCTGTAGAGAGAGGACAGAATGGCTGTCAGATATTCCTACCCATTTAGTCAATCACTTTCTAAAAACTCCCATGGAGTGGAAACTATACAAACATTCCTGTTAAGATACTTTCCTTTTTTTGTCATTTCATGGCTGACTAAAAATCTGATGTCAAGTTGAAGTTACAAAATCCTGAGCTAAAAACAATTTGTGTTGATTTGGCCATAAATCTTTGAATCATTGATGAGTTCTGATCGTAAGGAAGGAGGAAGTGGGCATCAGGTGACTTTTTATTTATTCATTCATTGTTTGTTTCACTCTGAACTCACCTGGAGTCTTTGTTGTCAATCTTAAAGCACAAATCTCCAGCTAAGATCCTGGTAGTTTTATCAAATATCTTCATATTTATGCTAGGATAAGACAGAAAAGATTGTTACCTGGCATAGCTACCAAACTTGAGATGTGTATTCCATGTAAGTTTTTATGGTGACTTTGTTATTTTTTTAATAATTATTATATATACACTTCTCTTTGAGGAAAAGACCACATATAGTAATCCATTAGCGAAGTTCTTATAAAAATCCTTTCCATTTATTATCTATGCCTCCTTATTCTTGCAGGGTTGTGGGAAAGTTGGTCTGCAACAGAGATTGAATAAACCCAAAACAGGATGCCAGTCCATCAAAGGGAGACATGCAACTATGCACTGATACCTATGAGCAATTTTTAGATACATATTTACTAAGCTGCCATGTTTTGTAGACTGTGGGGGAAAGCTGGATTGTGAAATACCCCATGCCAAGGTTCTAACCCAGGACTTTCTTGAAGCAAAGCAATCGTTCTCCTTACTGAGAATGCACCCCTCTCGGGGACTCCAACATTCAGCTGGGGGACCTTAACACCCATGTAGGGAAAGACAAAGACATCTGGAGGGGTCTCATAGAGAGGAACAGACCCCTGGCTCTGAAACCAAAAGGTGTTTCATTATTGGACTTCTGTCCAAGACAGGGAAGGCACATAATGAACACCTTGTTTAATTAGCACCAGAACACCTTTGGCCAGAGGTTGATACGGTAATCAACTAGTCAAGTGGTCAGGATGATGGCCAGCTCTTTGCAAGTCTGGGTCCATGGCCTTTGACTGGAAAAAGGAGGCTTCTACTCTTAATTTTACAGGAGAGTTCCTACCTCAAGTGGAAGAGTTCAAGTCCTCTGGGTCCTGTTCACAATTGAGGGAAAGATGGAGCAGGAGAACAACAGACAGATCAGTGTGACTGCCTCCATAATACTGATGCTCCACTAATCTGTTATGGTGAAGAGAGAGCTGAGTCAAAAGGCAAATCTTTTGAGTTACCAGTCAGTGTATGTTCCTTACCATATTTAGCACCATTAATTCTGGGTTATGACCAAGAGGACAAGATTCCAGATACAAGAGAGGTGGTTAAGGCACTCCCTTAGACAAAGGGAGATAGGCCACCCAGGGGCCAGTATGGTGTGCATTAATCAGCTGTTAACCCCGCTGTCGGAAGTTGAGCCCTTATTGGGTAACACGCAAAAAATCTGTCACTTCCAGTGTGGTTAGAGGGGTTTTCAAGCAGGGGCAGGCTAGGAGCTGGTCATGAAGCTGACCGCCCGATGCTGACTGGCAGAACATGTTAAAACATTTGACCGACAGTGGTCAGGCAGAAGGAAGGTTTTTCTCTTGAGACTCAGAGGAGAGAGAAAAAAAGCAATAATTCAGTCAGAACAACTGTCTTGTGCTGAACTCTTGCTGGGATTTTTGTAGTTTATTATATCAGAGTGCTTCACAACAGCTATTTTCACCTACTGTAATAATATGTGTTAGTGCTTCAACACTTGTCAATGTTACATTTGGATTTAGTCAACACCAAGGGGGCTCCCCTGTTTCAGGGTCCATTAGCTGCCGCTGGTCTCTTCTCTTAACATTTCTGGAGTTCTTTTAAAATGTATTTAAAAGATGCAATTACATTTTATTTTAATGTTGTTTTGGGTTTTTTTTTGTTGCTTTTTTACTGTTTATTGTGAAATAAGGTGGTAAATATGTATTCAAAAATTGTTCTGAGACACCAACATAAAAACATTCAAAGCTGCTGAAAATGCTCTAACCTTTTTGAAACATTGAAACCTAATTAACCGACCACTGTTTTTAAGCCAAATCTGACCACTGACTCTCTTCCGTCCTTCCATCAATACTGTGTAATTTTTCCAAAGCCCTAAAGATTAGCTCTTAACAACTGGAGAAACTAAAAAGGTACATGACAGAGGTGCAAAAGGAACATGGTGTTTTAGGTTAGGTTTGAAGGTTGCAGGTTGGTTGCCTCTTTATGACAAAGAAACATGTCATGAATATTGTGGTAGTTAAATGCAAACAATCAGAATCAGAGTCAGAAATACTTTAATAATCCCAGAGGGAAATTACTTTTCTTACACGCTCTAGTTACAATTTTACATGATATATACACACATCCAACTATACAATATAATAAAGATAAAAAATAAGAATAAAAAGAGATAAAATATATATACACATATAGCTCTTCTGTATATATATCTGTATGTATATCTATGTATATGTAAAAACTAAATCCAAATAAAGTGAAGAGTCCAATTAAAGTGAATAAATCCAAGTAAAGTGATACGTGGCGTGCAAAAATAGTGCATAAATGTCAATTACGGGGGGGGGCTGAATCACTTGAGGGAGGCGTTATATAGGTTGATGACCACAGGTAGGAATGATTTCCTGTGGCGCTCTGTGGTGCATCTGGGTAGGAGGAGTCTTCTGCTGAAGGAGCTCGTCTGCTGGACCAGTGTGTCGTGGAGAGGATGTGAGTAATTGTCTAAGATGGACTGAAACCTGGACAGCATCCTCCTCTCTGCCACGGTGGTCAGGGTGTCCAGCTGCTCCCCCACAACATCACCGGCCCTCCTGATCAGTTTGTTCAGTCTGTTGTTGTCAGCGACCCTCAGCCCACTGCCCCAGCATGTGACAGCAAAGAAGAGCATGCTAGCAACAACAGACTCATAAAACATCCTCAGCATTGTCCCACAGATGTTAAAGGACTTCAGCCTCCTCAGGAAGAATAGTCGGCTTTGGCCCTTTTTGTAGACCGCCTCTGTGTTTCTAGTCCAGTCCAACTTATTGTTAAAGTACACTCCCAGGTACTTATACTCCTCCACAGTGTCAACAGGAACCCCCTGGATGGAAACAGGGGTCACAGGTGTTTTTGTCCTCCTCAGATCCACTATGAGCTCCTTAGTCTTTGTCACATTGAGCTGCAGGTGGTTCAGCTCACTCCAAGTGACTGTCATGATGGGTTTCAGAAAAGCCCAGTATGCAGAACACCACGGAAACAGATGAAAAGTTTAACCAGATTTATTGAGCACAAGCACATGGAATAAACACAGGTACTGGTTCAGGCCTGGGGGCAGGTTCACTGGAGTTGTGGCACCCGAGAGGTGCGATCATCTTAAAAAAAAAACATAAAACCAAACAGACTGCGGCGATTGTGAGCAGAGCCCTAAAAAGTTTAATCGATTAAAGTCCAATAAAAAAGATAAAAAGATAAGTTAAAAGGAAAAAGATTAAAAAGAAAGATAAAAATACAGACGATGAAGAGCAGCAGAGTCAATGTGCTAGTCTGTTAAAAGATGCGCACTTGGCGGGTACAATGGAGGGCCCCGTCCACCCCAGCGCTGGATCCTCGTTCCGGCACGCTGCGCGTGTGGGCCTCTCCAGCATAGCTGGCCTTAGCGAGGTCACCTCCAACACGCGCCTCTCGCCAGCGTGCCTCTGCGCCTCGCTCCATGACGGGCCTCTTCGCCTCGCTCCGGTGCGCGTCTCTGCAGTGCGCGTCTCTGCACCTCGCTCCGGTGCGCGTCTCTGCACCTTGCTCCGGTGCGCGTCTCTGCACCTCGCTCCGGTGTGGGTCTCTGCACCTCGCTCCAGCGGGCCTCGGCCGTCAGTTCCCAAACCTCTCCTGCTGCTTCTCTCTCACCCGCTCCGTCCGGCTCCCTCCATGATCGGCCTTCCCATGTCCGGTGTGTCTTCCCATGTCCGGTGTGTCTTCCCATGTCCAGGACCTCTCCTCCAACCAAACAGCTGCCTTTTTATCAGTGTCCCTGCACGCTGCTTGGCTGATGGGGAACACCTGTGCCGTTGCTGTGGGCGTGTCCAGGTGTGAGTGGCAATGTGGCCTCCAAACAAAATCCCAAAAAAACATGCAACACACAAAATTGAAAAATAAGCAAACAAGTTCAAAAAAATAAGAAAATCCAAAATTAGAAAACATGCAATAACTTAACAAAAAGGCCACATTACCACAGAGTCTGTGAGGATGACAGTTCAGTTAGCTTGGAAGCAGATGAGTCTGAGTTTGAAAGTTTCGGATTTATACCTTGAGGTGTCCGGGTTTGGCTTTGAGAGAGGAACTGTTGGGTCCAGAGACTGTTTAGTTCAGCAGAGTCCAATAACCGCTTCAGCATCTTACTTCTAGCGTGAGGGCAGACCTTGGCTTTGGGTTTCCAGCTCTTAGTCCAGAGCTGCATGAGAATCCAGAGAAGGGTCTTCAGGTTTGGCTCAGAGGGCTGGCTCGGCAGGTTAAGCTCATCCAGAGCTTACAAGGAAAAAACTGGATTCCTGAAGGCAGAGACAAAGAGGGATTAGAATCCAATCACGAATCAGGAGCAACAAAGGTTCTCAGAAGAAGCTAGGCTCAGGTGCTAACCAAACTGGATAAACACTGCGGCGTTGAGGCAAGGTCTGAAGGCAGGTTATATACTGTGGATCCTCTGATGATGAGATGCGCCTCAGGTGTGTCGAAGGCTCAGCTCAGGAGGATCCACGGCGGACTCTGCTGGAGAAAGGTGGAACTTCTCCAGATCTCAACAGTACCCCCCTCTCAACGACCGTCCAGAAGACGTCGAAGGGAGGGAGCGCTCAAACTCCTCGATCAAAGATGGGTCGAGGATGTAGGAGCCAGGAACCCACTGGCGATCCTCCGGACCGTAGCCCTCCCAATCGACGAGGTACTGCCAACCGCGACCTCGCCGACGGGAGTCCACGATCCGGCGGACGGTGAAGGCCGGATGTCCATCGACGTCCAGGGCGGGTGGAGGGGAGTCGGATGAAGGGCACAAAGGACTAGAGATGACTGGTTTGACCTGAGAGACATGGAACGTGGGATGGATGCGAAGAGTCGGGGGAAGTTGCAGGCGTATGGCTGACGGATTGATAACCTGGGCAATTTTGTATGGACCAATGTATCTAGGTGAAAGCTTGCAAGACATCCCCTTGAGGGGGATGTCCCGAGTGGAAAGCCATACCTCTTGTCCAACCGAGTACTCTGGGGCAGGACGTCTCTTTGAGTCAGCGAAGCGTTTTGTAGTTTCCGAGCAACGATTGAGTGAAGCGATGGTGTCTCTCCAGATGCGTTGACATCGACGGATGTGTCGGTTGACTGATTGCACCGAAATCTCTCTCTCGTCTGCAGGAAAAAGTGGAGGTTGATAACCAAGACTAACCTGAAATGGTGACTGGCCGGTGGAAGCTGACTTGAGAGAGTTGTGGGCGTATTCTATCCATGTGATGTATTGGCTCCAGTCGGTGGGGTTATTGGAAGTGAGACAACGAAGGGTAGATTCGAGCTGCTGGTTCATTCTTTCGGTTTGACCGTTAGACTGTGGATGATAACCTGAAGTGAGTGAAGACTTACAGTTGAGTGCTGAACAGAAAGCCTTCCAGACTTGAGAAACGAACTGGGGTCCACGGTCCGAGAGAATTTCTTGAGGGATTCCATGAAGACGAAAGACGTGTTTAACCAGGAGCTGGGCGGTTTGAAAGGCCGTGGGAAGTTTCCTGAGGGGGATCAGATGGCAAGACTTTGAAAATCGGTCGACGATGGTAAAAATTGTGGACATACCTCGGGAGATGGGAAGACCAGTGACGAAATCAATAGCAATGTGAGACCATGGACGCGTGGGAACAGGAAGAGGATGCAACAGACCTGAGGGTGGTTGATGTGAGGTCTTATTTCTGGCGCAGGTAGAACAAGCCAAAACATATTCCTTGACATCCTTGTGCAGGGTAGGCCACCAGAAACGTCTAGAGATTAAGGCGATGGTTCTGCTCACCCCCGGATGAGCAGAAAATTTGGCTGTATGCATCCACTGGATTAGGCGAGATCTGACAGAAGAAGGGACATAAGTTCGGTTTGGAAGACCGTTACCTGGGTCAGGTTCAGAAGCCATGGCAGTGTTAATAAGATCGGTGATCTCCCAGGTAACCACTCCAACAGTGCAGGAAGCAGGAAGGACAGGTTCAGGCGTCTCGGATTGATCAACAGAATAAAGACGAGAGAGAGAATCGGGTTTGATGTTCTTGGATCCGGGTCTGTAAGAGATTATAAGATTGAAGCAAGAGAAGAAAAGAGACCACCTTGACTGACGAGGATTGGCTTGTTTGGTAGACTGGATGTAGGCTAGGTTCTTGTGATCAGTCCATACAAGAACCGGGTGCTCAGCTCCCTCAAGCCAGTGTCTCCACTCCTCCAATGCCAGTTTGATGGCCAAGAGTTCGTGGTCACCAACGTCGTAGTTTTGCTCAGCAGGGGAAAGTCTACGAGAAAAGAAGGCACATGGGTGAACTCTTTTATCTGTGTCGAGTCTTTGGGATAATACTGCTCCTGTACCAGAGTCGGAAGCGTCCACTTCAAGGATGAATTGCTTGGTTGGATCGGGCTGGATTAACACAGGGGCTCTGGAAAACAAAGTCTTAAGTTTGTCAAATGCATTTTGTGCTTCGGGGGTCCACTGGAAGGTCCTTTTGACTGAAGTTAGAGAAGTTAGAGGAAGAGCTGTCTGACTGTAATTCCTGATAAATCTTCGGTAGAAATTGGCGAAACCCAGGAATCTCTGCAGCTGTTTATGGTTTTCAGGTACCGGCCACTCCAAAACTTCTTTTATTTTTTCTTCAGAAGGCTTAACCTGCCCGCCCTCGAGCACAAACCCCAAAAAGTTGACTGATTGTTGATGAAACTCGCATTTTTCGGCTTTGACAAAAAGTTTGTTTTCTAATAATCTTTGCAGGACCAGGCGGACATGTTTCTTATGTTCAGAAAGATCTTTAGAATAAATCAGAATGTCATCGATGTAGACGAAAACAAATACATTTAAAAAGTCTCTGAGAACATCGTTTACCAAGGCTTGAAAGCATGCAGGGGCGTTAGTGAGACCAAAAGGCATGACTAGATATTCGAACTGGCTTAAGGGAGTCTTGAAGGCTGTCTTCCATTCATCTCCATCTCTTATCCTGAGAAGGTGATAAGCGTTCCTTAAGTCGAGCTTAGTAAAGACAGTAGCCCCTTGTACTGGTTCGAAGGCTGATGCTAGCAATGGAAGTGGGTACTTATTCTTAACAGTTATTTGGTTCAGGCCTCTGTAGTCGATACAAGGTCTTAGTGAACCATCCTTTTTGCCAACAAAAAAGAAACCAGCACCCAGCGGAGAAGAAGAGGGACGGATTATCCCAGCAGCTAATGACTCGTTAATATATTTCTCCATTGTCTCACGTTCTGGTTTGGAAATATTGTATAGTCTACTGCTGGGTAGGGGAGCTCCTGGTAATAGTTTAATCGCACAATCATATGGTCTGTGAGGTGGAAGGGACGTAGCACTGACCTTACTGAAGACGGGAGCTAGATCATGGTTCTCGGAAGGGACAGAAGTAAGGTCGGGAGAGTTCATCTCCCCCCCGCCTCTAGGAGACCTCACAGTGGGAGCTGCCGAACGGAGGCATGTTTCATGACAAGAGGTCGACCAAGATTCAATATGGCGATCTTTCCAGTTAATATGGGGGTTATGTCGTTCCAGCCACTCAAAACCAAGCACCAGAGGAGAACATGCAGAGGGAAGAACAAAAAATGTTAAGGTTTCACGATGGTTACCTGAGATTAACAGCTCGAGGGGTTGCGTTTGATGGGTAACCTGGTGGAGTCTCTTCCCATCAATAGCGGAGACACAGAGTGGCTGGTTTAGAGGAATAGTTTCAATTTGTAGCTGATGAACCAAGTTGGAGTCAATCAAATTCCGTTCACAGCCGGAATCGATGAAGGCAGATAGTGTTAGATTCTGATCTGAGAAGAACAAGGTGGCTGGGAGCATAAGAAGAGGAGATTTCACAGAGATAGAATGGCCCGTCAGACTCCTCAGATCCTCTGATGGGCCCCGGCTTTTGATTTAGCTGGGCATGAAGCGATGAAATGGCCACTCTCACCACAGTAGATACATAGCTTTCCCCTGAAATGTCTTAGCCTTTCCTCAGGGGTTAGCCTCGTATGTCCAACCTGCATGGGTTCGGATTCAATATCCACTGTATGAGAGGCCTGAGCTGGCAAAGGGAGAGACTGGGTCTTAGACCTCGGCTTGGCAAAGAGCTCTGTCGGAGCAGAAAAAACAGTTACATTATTAGATGCAGGGGCAGACTCAAAAAAACCCTGATTCCTTGGTCTTGAGCTGTTTCTAGCTCGGATTCTGTTATCCAGCCTAATAGTCAGGCGGATCAATTCTTCAAGTGTTGCTGGTTCGTCGAGGGTTGCTAGTTCATCCTTGATGTTTTCGTTTAAAGCTAGGAAATAAGCACTTTTTAGAGCAATTTGATTCCATCCGGAAGCTGCGGCTTTGACCCGGAAGTTAATAGGGAAATCCGCTACAGAAGAATTTCCCTGTTTTAGGTTCAAAAGAGAACGAGAGTCAATGGTTTGATCAGTTTCTTGGTTAAATACTTGAGAGAATTCAGAAAACAAAATCTGTGTAATGACAACTGAGGCTTTCTTCGGAGGAAAACCTAGCCTCAGCCCACTCAAGGGCTCTTCCAGTCAGTTGGGACAGAATAAAAGTTATTTTCTTTTGATCAGTTGGGAAACTGCCAGGAGAGTTTTGGAAAATTAAACGACATTGAAACAAAAAACCTTTACAGTCCTTCATATTACCTGAAAATTTCTCAGGAAGACTAGGGCGGAACTCGGGTGATGACGTCACCGCCGGTGACCTTGGAGGCGGAACTGGACCCGGAAATGGTTGTGCTGCCGGCGTGGCATTAGCACTGCTCATGTAGTTAGCATAACTCTGAAGTATCTGATTATGGTGATTGACCATGCAATGCAACTCACGGAGGGTTTGAGTTTGTCCCTGGATTTGAGCATCCTGCTCCTCCAACCGACGACGGAGGTGATCTGCTGGGCCTTGTGTTTGGCCGCAGTGTTCTGTCATGATGGGTTTCAGAAAAGCCCAGTATGCAGAACACCACGGAAACGGATGAAAAGTTTAACCAGATTTATTGAGCACAAGCACATGGAATAAACACAGGTACTGGTTCAGGCCTGGGGGCAGGTTCACTGGAGTCTGTGAGGATGACAGTTCAGTTAGCTTGGAAGCAGATGAGTCTGAGTTTGAAAGTTTCGGATTTATACCTTGAGGTGTCCGGGTTTGGCTTTGAGAGAGGAACTGTTGGGTCCAGAGACTGTTTAGTTCAGCAGAGTCCAATAACCGCTTCAGCGTCTTACTTCTAGCGTGAGGGCAGACCTTGGCTTTGGGTTTCCAGCTCTTAGTCCAGAGCTGCATGAGAATCCAGAGAAGGGTCTTCAGGTTTGGCTCAGAGGGCTGGCTCGGCAGGTTAAGCTCATCCAGAGCTTACAAGGAAAAAACTGGATTCCTGAAGGCAGAGACAAAGAGGGATTAGAATCCAATCAGGAATCAGGAGCAACAAAGGTTCTCAGAAGAAGCTAGGCTCAGGTGCTAACCAAACTGGATAAACACTGCGGCGTTGAGGCAAGGTCTGAAGGCAGGTTATATACTGTGGATCCTCTGATGATGAGATGCGCCTCAGGTGTGTCGAAGGCTCAGCTCAGGAGGATCCACGGCGGACTCTGCTGGAGAAAGGTGGAACTTCTCCAGATCCCAACAGTGACAAAGTTGCCCACCACAGTCCTGTATTCACTCTCCTTACCCTTTTCAATGCAGCCAACAATTGCTGAGTCATCAGAAAACTTCTGAAGGTGGCAGGACTCAGAGCAATAGCTGAAGTCCGAGGTGAAAAGGGTGAAGAGGAAGGGGGAGAGGACAGTCCCCTGAGGCGCCCCAGTGTTGCTGACCACCCTGTCAGACACACAGTTCTGTAGGCGTACATACTGTGGTCTGCCCGTCAGGTAATCAACAATCCAGGACACGATGGGGGCGTCCACCTGCATCGCAGTCATCTTCTCACCTAGTAGAGCCGGGCGGATGGTGTTGAAGGCGCTGGAGAAGTCAAAGAACATGATTCTCACAGTGCTCGCCGGCTTGTCCAGGTGATTGTAGACTCTGTTCAGCAGGAAGATGATGCTGTCCTCAACTCCCAGGCGTGGCTGGTAGGCGAACTGTAGTGGATCAGTGAAGGGCCTGACCATGGGCGTTAGCTGCTCCAGGACTAGCCTCTCAAAGGTCTTCATGATATGGGACGTCAGTGCTACCGGTCTGTAGTCCTGAGGGTCGCTAGGGTGCGACGTCTTTGGCACCGGAACGAGGCAGGACGTCTTCCACAGCACGGGTACTCTCTGGAGGAGCATGCTCAGGCTGAAGACTAGGCTAAATATTCCACACAGCTGGTTGGAACAAGCTTTGAGCACCCAGGGGAGTACACCATCGGGGCCCGCAGCTTTGCCAGAGTGGAGTCTGGTTAGCTGTCTTCTCACTAGGTCAGGAGTGAAGGACACTGTAGAGGTAACAGTAGGGGGAGGGGTGAGGTCCTCATGTTCTGTAGGACAGGATGTGAAGCAGGGGGGAGGGGTGGAGACGGTGGATGTGGATTGCGGTGGTGAAGAGCAGACAGGGGGTCTGTATGGAGGAGGAGTGGAAGAAGGTGGAGTGGTCGTTGGAGGGAAGCCAGCAGTGGAGGGTTGTGGGGGATGGGCCGCAGTATCCTATTAAAACCTATTAAAAAATAAGTTCAGTTCATTGGCCCGGTCCACGCACCCTTCCAACCCCACAACAGTGGACTTCTGGAACCCTGTGATGGTTTTCATCCCACTCCACACATCCCTCATGTTGTTGGTCATGAGTTTATTCTCCAGCTTTCTCCTGTATTTGTCCTTAGCCTCCTTGATTTTTCGTTCGAGTACCCCCTGCACTCTCCTCACCTCCTCACGGTTGCCATCTCTGAATGCTCTCTTCTTGTCATTCAGGATGGCCTTTATTTTCTTGGTGATCCAAGGTTTGGTGTTGGGGTAACAGGTGACAGTCCGAGCTGGAACATTGCAGTCCACACAGAAGTTTATATAATCCGTGATGCACTCTGTGAGCCCATCAATGTCCTCCCCATGGGGCTCACAGAGTGCAGGCCAATCAGTCACCTCAAAGCAGGCCTGCAGTGCCTCACAAGCCTCCTCCGACCACCTCTTTACAGTTCTTGTGGTCGTTGGCTTCCTCCTCACCAGAGGCACATAACAGGGTTTGAGATGAACCAGGTTGTGATCTGACCTGCCCAGAGGGGGGAGAGGAGAGGAGATGTGTGCATCCTTAATGTTAGCATACATCAGGTCCAGGGTCCTCACATCTCTGGTAGGGCAGCTCACATATTGTTTGAAGGTCGGTAGAACTTTGTTCATGGTGACATGGTTAAAGTCTCCCGACATGATGATGAGGGCATTGGGATGATGGGTCTGTAGTTCAGAGATGATATTATGGATGGTGCTGCAGGCAGATGTTGGGTTTGCAGAAGGAGGGATGTACAGAACAACAGCGATGACATGCGGGATCTCTCTGGGCAGCTGATATGGACGGAGTCCAATGGCCAGCAGTTCAACATCCGGGCAACAGAGAGATGAAAACAAAAGTCTGCAGCTCCTCCAGACATATTTTTGGACATTGTGTGTGCTTGTGCTCTGAGAAGGTTGCAAGTACCTGGTTCAATCCCCACAGCCTCCACTCTGGGTACCTGAGCAAAACCCTTAACCCTGCAATGCTCCCCGGGCGCCACACAATGGCAGCCCACTGCTCCCCAAAGGGAAGGTTTAAATGCAGAGTGAATTTTCCCATTGTGGGATAATAAAGGGATTTACATCACATATTACAATGTTTTATAACCATACTTGATGATGCTTTATGTCTCGCCCCTAATTTCCCCAAAACTACCTGCTGTTTCCATTGGTCTTCATGATACAGTTTTGTTCCAAATGTCCTCTAATATTTACCACTGAGCCAGCCAGCCAGACAGACAGACAGGAAAACAATGCAATAAATAATTTAATTTCTCTTACGTCTTCATAGTAATAAAGCTTGAAGAGAACTTTAGCTATTAAAAGTACCCTGGTATTCTGTTGATAACTGGGATGTGATGTTAATGAGCTATAACCCGACTTATTCTTTCCTGTGTGGCTGTGGTTTATTCGCTCAAAACAGTAATAGGTGATTATATTTTCTTCCCTTAGCTCCATCCTCCTTATAGTCATCATCTTTCTCTTTATATTGATCCAGAAGCTCGACTCCAATGTCCTCTCAGGGTGGCTTTACATCTTTAGCTGACTCACATCCTGCCGCATCAGAAGTAAAATCAGTAACTTTAAACGAAACTGGAAAAGCATTGATGACCTACAGAGCTTCTTACACTCTCACAAACTGATGTTAGTGAAGTCCGGTGCAGGTGTTTGCGAGGCGCAAATCACATATTCCAATAAATCAAATAAACTAATGAGTTTACTTTATTATCATTATCATTAATGTAGACAAACAAATTTATTTCAGATAATACATTCAAATTACACATTACACATGCAAACAATATTTATCTATATATACAAGATACATATATATATATATATATATATATATATATATATATAATTACATCTTATTCACAGTATAGTGCTTAAAAGGGGTATGGGGTATAATTTTGTCATGATCTTAGCACTGATGCCTGGCTTAATTGCTCATTCCATTCACCTGCCTGGTTTCTCATCACTGCTCATCTGATCCACTTGCTCCTGCCTCTATTTAAGGTGCTTGCACGCAGTCATCAGAGCCAGATTATTATTGTTCTCTCTAGCCAGTGCTGAAAGTGCTTTTAGCTAACCTGAGTGTTTCTGATTTCCTGATCCTGACCTGTACTGCCTATCAACCACTGAGTCTGCCTGTTCCCGTCTGAACCGTTTTCCCCAACTGTCTCTGGACTCCTGGACCTCTGAGCCTTCCTGTTCCTGTTCTGATCTGTTTCCTTGACGTGGCTGGGACTCCTGCTTGTTTTTCCCGGGCTGCAGTATCTGGGACACTCTGGGTGGCACCCGCCGCATCTTGTTGGCAGCCAACCGGCTGGATCTTACCTCGTTCTCAAGGACTGAACATGTAAACCAGGTTAGTGACTCACATTCATCATCTCCCTCCTTTAGATTTACTTGGTCACTAACCTGTGTTTCCTCTCTCTAGAGTTTCCTGCCTCAGACGCCCTTGCGACTGCAGACCCGCAGCCTGACGTTTCCTAATTAACACTTTTTGAGTAATCCCACTTGGTCTTGCCTGAATACTGGGTCCACAGTTCTGAGCCGTTACACCTTTAATGACTTAAAAGTCCCTCTTGTCCAAAACAGCACAATTTTTGACTTGAGGTAGGAAAAAAACATGAATTCCATTTTATACCGCTCTGCTTCTCCTAGGTTTACCAGTGCAAATACAATAATAACAATAAGTGAGGATGGAGTTTATCTCTTAAAAAGAAGATAAAATATTTCTGAGCAATCACATAACCTTACAGCAAAGAAAATCAGTTTTAATGAACCCTGCCAAATTATGCAGTCTAGAATTTATTATATTCGAACTTTGGCACGAATGTAATTATTAAATGTATAAATTATTTCATTGTCGTTGCAACAGATTCTCTTATATAAGTTCAAAAAAGATATATAAACCCTGCATGTCACGATTTACCTTTACCTTTAAGCTAACTCATATAGCAACTGCCTGCTTGAAATGCTGCGTAAGTTAGCTTATACAGACCCCGTCTTGCAGTCTCTTTACAGACCCCACAAGGTTTTATTAAAATTAGTAAAATTCTCATCCTTGTTTTTTTGGAGACCATATGCCTACAGTATCCTCTTTAAGTGCCTCCCAAGGGAAATGCATGCAAATGCATTGTAATGGTCTGGATATATTAAGTACACTGAAAAACTTGTGTGTATATATGCACTGAGCAGCACGGGGTCTGATGACCAGTGAGGCTTAGGTTACGCTCTCTCTAGTAAGACGGAGAACAGAAACCTCTGCCGATGTGCCTTACTTGCGGGAAGCTGGGCGGCTGCAGGCATAAATAAATCTCCCCAGAGGAAAGTTGATACAGCAGCTTGCATTTCGACAGCAGATAAATATCCAGGTCTGCATCCTAATGGTTACAAAGCCCTGTGCATATGATACACAAAACAACCCCAATCTGTGCAAAAGTCACTAAAAATAGAAATACTACAACACTACAACTTTTTTCATAAAAGTTTTTTTTTTGTTTTCTTTTAAATAAAATGAGTGCAAAAATATATGACATTATATTTGATTTTACAAGAGTAGCCCTGAAACAATTTGGGAGGCCAAAGATAAGGCACACCACATATAATGAAAATCATAGATATTAGCTCTTATCCAGTTGTTGACTGTAAACCTTGCCCACAAGGCTTTTTACTTATTTCCGGTATTTACATAGAAAAATCATTTGAAACAATTATCAGTATGTGCATTTACTTCCTAAACAAAAAGAAGCCATTACAGTTCTGGTCAGAGGTTTGAATCTACTCACCATGTAAATATTGCTTAATTCATTTTTGAGTTAAAGTAATGCATTTGAACAGTTTACAAGAGAAATTATTTTCAAGTGCAATAATGCATAATTGATGTATATGTACACTGCAAGCATGCAAAAGAAGCTACTTTTCACCAAAATGGCTAATATGCACCATGCTCTGCCCTGAACACATTTTTAAAAATGGTCACAAGAGCATATCAGAAGATGGATGGAGTTAAATAATGGAAAGTCCAGAATGATAAATATATTTGAGTCTAAAAGAGACTTGAGAGTGTGTCAGAGGTCTACCTTCCAGCGTGATATTCAAAAAATAAAGTGTAAAAGATTTTAATGTCTAGATGTGCTTGCTGTCATTGCAACAATGTTTTGTTCTACTTAATTGTGATTCTGGTGGAGATATTATAAACATATGCATGAATATTTGAATGTTATTTTTTTAAACAAAATTAACAGTGTGTAATTTTTCATACATATGACGTGGCAGCCACACAACTGTGCAGTACATTGCCTCCACATATTCACTATACTTAGAACATCTAATCGTTGAAACATCTGTTAAAAATGCATATCATCTCCCGAGCATCTAACTAACTGAGAATCAGACACCAATGCAAATTCTTTTGCATTTCATTAATCACTTCAGTCAGCCATTGTTGTTTTCAATGTTCTCAACAAAGAAAACTTGACGTTTATTTCACAGTTAAGCAAATTTGTGCTGTTATACAATATAAAAATTCTAGGGCTTGGATATTAACCTGTCAATTTCAAAAACATTTTTAAAAAACATTAACAGATTTAATTGCATTTTCTCATTTCCCAAGCAGAAACCTCTGTACTCACTGTTTTTTCTACATCCGTAAATCTGATACCAAAGCTACATCACAGGTGTAATTCCACTGGGGATATTCATGCTTAAAGACCATCATGGCTCCAAATACGAATTATAGAACGATTCCTTCCACCAAATATGGTACAAAAATATATGCCGTAGTTTACATATCCATAACAATTTGAGGTATTCAGTAAGTACACCTCGCTGCAGAACTGATGTTCATGCGATGAATAAGACTTCTATGGGAGTAGTTTTTCACAGAGATTGTGTAGAATATCAGCTAAAATATTATAACTTTTAAACAATCCGATGGTTATAACCTAAATAACCCAAAAAGGTGGATTTAAAACAATATGAGTTGTTGTGCTTATATAATCATTTATTCAATAGTGACAAGGAAAAGAGTTTTTTTTATCAAAAGGATTATTTATTTTCTCAATTATATGATTTTCAATTCAAATGTGATTCATTTTGATTAATTTATCACAGACCCTTTAATAAACTTGATTAAACATTTTAATCTTGTCCCACTATATGTACTCACACAATATAAAATACCAATTAAATTGTTTTTGTTTCGCAAAAAGTCAAAGAAATCAAATAATTTATAATTGTTTGGGAATAACAAGAGATTTCCATACTAGCAGGTTTTAACAAGGGGCTGGTATGGATCAATAGTCCAGAGGCAGAAGAGGCTCAGACCCAGAGAGGCAGAGTCAGAATGTAATAACCACAAGGAAGATCCACAAACTGTAACCATGAAGTTGGGAGGGAGTCAGAACAGAGGTAATCATCAGTCCAATAAAGGGAAATAGCATTATGCAGAAACCAGGGTACAAAAACAGAGTTTTGGACCAGAAACCAAAAGCAGATGAGAGATCCACCAGGAACAAGACAGAACAGGGTTATCCAGGAGACAGAAACAGAGTTTTGATCAGGCAGGAAAGACACTAGACCTTTATTCAAAGGGCTTAGAAATAATCTGGCAGAGTCTGTCTGCCATAGAGCTGCATTTAAAGGCAGCAGAACAGGTGCACAGAATAAGCTGGTTGCAACTGCTGACAGCAGAGGTGCAGGTGGAGCTGATGAACTTGGTTAAAAATGAGCAGTGAGACAGAATCAAGAGATTTAATTGGTTTTTATTCTTAACCATTTTCATTTCGTCTGCTTGCGGATGCATCAGACAGCCATACTAGTTTAGAATAGTGTTTTTATATGTTTACGTGGGGTCTCATACAGTGGTATCAAATTAGGTAGTATGTGTATGGGTACCTTCATGGTTAAAACATCAGTTGTCATATAATTTCTGTCCCACAAACAGGGCAACAGCGATTTAAAATCCACAATGCGTTTTTAAAGGAAGCAGTGCAGTTACTGCTATTCAATACAGTCTTCTGATACAGATCAATGGAAACAGCAGAGACCAGTGGAGCCACACAGACTCGCTGCTGATTCAATTTACGATCTCTATAATTCATATGATCCAATGCACTGACAGTATGCACACAAACGCCGTACACTCTCACAATGGGGCAAATATTATGTTATGATGGATGAAGATTAAGCACCTTTTAGTCCTGAGACAGATACACAAGTTTGTCTAAAAAGAAAAGTTTTGCTTTTATTTATATTCAAAAACTGTTACGAAATGTAACTTCTCGAAAATTCAGATTACCTTACTTGCTAAAACATTGTGGTTTTAGCTAATTGTGGTGCAAGAAACAATGAAAAAGGGTACGGAACAAATATTTTTACATTTTCTGTTATTACTTTTTGTTGCCTAGACTACTTTCAACTAGACAATTTCATTATATGAAAAATATTTGGACATTTCTCTATAACAACAGATGCATGCAAAAACTCATCCTGCTCATTGTTGAGCATGATGATGGATCTGTAGTGCTGGGGGCCTTTTTCTCTTCCAAAGGTCATGGAAAGAGTTAGTTCTCCTATGGCATCACAAATCCTTCAAAACTCTGGTACAGTTTATATTGATTAATGCAGCCCAGAAATCTGATACTGTCCAAAAACATTAGACCAAGTTAACACAAAAAAGGTTTAATCTGATTCAAAATCAACCTTCTTCCAAATGTATACAAAGAGGTTTTAGAGAGATGGTGGAAAGAGGAATGGTTTCTAAATTCCTTCATTATCTTTTATTGTGTTAGAAAGACAAAGTCTGTCCTGCTGGAAACAGGACAGCAAAAGTGTTTGTAAATTAGAGTATAAACAAGAATAGCAAGTGAGGTACACATCATTTTCTTGAAAACATTTTTATTTGCAGAATTCCCTCTAACCAGAACATGTACTTTAATAATGGTACCTGCGATTGTATTTATTTTGACACCTTTCAAATGCTAAAAAGTTTATAACATCTCTAGTTCCATAAAAACATGAAACAGGATTTAATATATCTTGACTGAGTAGAAATACATTAAATGTTTTCTTTTTTTTCATATTCTATTGTATAAAAAATAATCAGCCCAGAATCTCTGGTCTTTCATAACTGAATCAATTATTTATAAGTGCTCCTGCAGACTATGTTGTTCAAGGATCAATGCCTTCTGTGTTGTGAACTGATACGGTCCTTGCTGTAGCAGGTAATGCGGCCATCATGATTTTATCCAATGTTGGAGGCGCTTGCTGAACAAAACGCTGCGCCACACCCTCTTGACACACTTCAAACAAGGCATAACAAACAAGAGAACCCTAAAGCAAAATCAATGCATATTTATTTTTCATCTTTTGCTAATACAAAGGTCAAGAGTTACCAGCTGATGGAAGGTTTGACTAATGCCTAAACTACTGAGGGCAAATTAAACAAGTCGCAAAATTGTATTTTTATCAGCTGGATTCAGAGTTTATTAATGTTAATTAATAGTCTCAGGCACTACTTGAAATTAGCTTTGTTCATCTCATTTTATTGGCCTCTACAAAGTACTCCAAGGATAGCGCTATTTAGTTTTATTTCATTGACCAAAGTCCTTATTGGAGGTATTGCTGCTATTCATTCTATGCTGTCTTTTTGATATAAGGTACACAGGTTTTACATGTTTAGCTGTGTTTCTTTCTAAGCTAAAGCCAATTAAAAAATCTACTGCTGACTTTAATACCATTGTGTTTCTTTTTTTATTTTTATATTACCACTGTCTTTTTTTCAGATTAATTGATTCTATATTACTATGCTTTAATGAATTTTTCATCCTGTTAAATCTAAGAGGATTCATCCCACTGTCACCAAGTGCTTGTTCAGGATAAGGGAATCCTGCAAAGTCAATTACTTCATCTGATTCCTTAAAATAAATAAAATATAAGCATTATCATTCAGTCACATCCCATTTCCTGCTTATCTGTACACCCCCCTTTTCAGCACAATGTTTTGTCAATACTTTTCTTCTTGCTTACTTTTTGTTTTAAACTTTAGTTGCATAAATTAGCCATTTTTATGGACAGGATTTCAAGGTGCAATTGTTGGAATCTGGAGAAGTTCCACCTTTCTCCAGCAGAGTCCGCCGTGGATCCTCCTGAGCTGAGCCTTCGACACACCTGAGGCGCATCTCATCATCAGAGGATCCACAGTATATAACCTGCCTTCAGACCTTGCCTCAACGCCGCAGTGTTTATCCAGTTTGGTTAGCACCTGAGCCTAGCTTCTTCTGAGAACCTTTGTTGCTCCTGATTGGATTCTAATCCCTCTTTGTCTCTGCTTTCAGGAATCCAGTTTTTCCTTGTAAGCTCTGGATGAGCTTAACCTGCCGAGCCAGCCCTCTGAGCCAAACCTGAAGACCCTTCTCTGGATTCTCATGCAGCTCTGGACTAAGAGCTGGAAACCCAAAGCCAAGGTCTGCCCTCACGCTAGAAGTAAGACGCTGAAGCGGTTATTGGACTCTGCTGAACTAAACAGTCTCTGGACCCAACAGTTCCTCTCTCAAAGCCAAACCCGGACACCTCAAGGTATAAATCTGAAACTCTCAAACTCAGACTCATCTGCTCCCAAGCTAACTGAACTGTCATCCTCACAGACTCCAGTGAACCTGCCCCCAGGCCTGAACCAGTACCTGTGTTTATTCCATGTGCTTGTGCTCAATAAAACTTGTTAAACTTTTCATCTGTTTCCGTGGTGTTCTGCATACTGGGCTTATCTGAAACCCATCATGACAGCAATAAAGTAGACAAGGTCGACTTGCTTGTGAACATTATTGCATCATCTTTGCATTGTGAGCACAACCCTTTTTTAAATCATAAGTTTGAACCCCTAGTTCCTGAGCAGTTTTGAGAAATAAAACCATTTAGTTTCACTAACTTAATTCTCTGGTGGTGATCTAAACTTTAGCTGTTTATTTGTGCGAAATTTATTTTGCTTCCTTTTAGCAGTTTTCACTTTTTGTAAAACAGGTCCCAAGAGTTCGCAGCCAAATAAATTGATTTGCGTCTTCTCCAAAGTAAGTGGCATTCATCATTCTGTCAGGCAGAGTGATAATGTGAATGGCATTAAATATTCAGCTAAGAGGAAGCTGAGTGTCACTACATCTTGTTTGATGCCAGGAATTTATCGATGGCTACACTTTATCTGCTTCAGCTGAAGGACCTCATTGAAGGGGATCCAAGAACAGCCCAAAAACCACTGGGAGTAATATTATTTCTGATATGAATCATGAATTATACATCCTCCAAAATTCACAGAGCTCAAAGGAGTGCCTCCATGACCTCATGTTGACGGATGGCTTTTTCAGCAGCACTTGCTGGAAGTTCAAACTGGAAGAGACTGGAAGGTCGTTCGGGTCAATAATCAAAGCTTTGCCGTTTCCTGTGCTGGGTTCAATCGTTAATTTCAGTCAGTCCACAGCAAGAACCCACCGTTAATCTTCAAAATCAATCTGTTTTGCTGCAAAGCATCCTCCGCAGACACGGTTAAACAGATTTAAAGATCCTCAAGAAATGCACTTTGATGATTTAAGCTCTAATGAAGTTGAAAAGACTCAAACAAGCAGAAATAATTCACTTTCAGCAAGAAAAGAAGCACTTTCTGGTTGCTCTGTTTGTCTTTTATCATAATTTTAATTTTTTGTCGATAAGTGTGCAAATGTGGATGTAAGGCTGAGTGGAGGATGCTTCTCTCCCATTAACCTGACACCACTCCTCCCTCCTCTCACCCCCATCCCCATCCACCCGTCCCTCTCTGCCCATTCGACCTCACTCCACCTTCACTCCATTCATCCAGACTGCTGAAGAGGAAACTGCTGCTCCCTCCGGGGACTTGGCATTATAATTATATAGGAAGCAGAGCAGTCTGCCGTCTGTTAGAGGGCAGCAAGGCTGAGGACTGCTCACCATGAACAGCTGCTGATACCATGGATGTGGACCTCTGTTTCTAAAACTCTTTATGAGGTAAGATAACATCTTGAATTAATCTTTTAAAAATGCATCAACTACTTGGGATTAAATCCTCTCTTTGTTTAAAATTCAGCATTTCAAAATAAGTTAAAAACAACTTTAGTCTTTTTTTGTATTTTTGCTATGTAACTTGATTTGTTAAGAGTGGAAGGAAACAGAAAGAATTAAGTTAGACTGAGTGCTTGATGTTAATCTTAAGACACTAATACCATAAAAAGTCTTTAGTTGTTTGAGATTTCTTCTTTTTTTGCTTTTTTGCAGCTTTTAAACACCAACTTATTTTTTTTTTATAAAGATATGAGCAAAAGAAAAAAAAAATAAACCGCTTTAAAATCATGGTTTTATTTATTAATATAAAAAGCTATCAAAACTGAGCTGCCTGTAGCACATGGCAATGGCCCTTAAAATTAGCTGATTTATCTGCCATTGATGGAAATAGTTGCTTACAAGTTTTTGCATAAAACGAAAATTGTCTATCAGGATTTGTTTGGATAGTCACAATTGACGTACTTCCAGTCATGAATAAACTGCCTATTTAAAATCATAGACTATTTAAGACCAGGCTTTGAGTAGAACCCCTCTAAATCTGCACTTTTTTATTTTAGCTATCTTGATGTGTACCTGGTAGTGTGTTTTGGATCACTGGCTTGCTGCAGAATTTACCTGCTATTGAGCTTAAGGTAAAGACTAATGGACCAACAGTGTCGTCCAGGATTGATGGCTGAAAGCCGCAAAGCAGCATAAAGCATGATCCTGTATCACTTGCTGTTGGTGTGACTGATGCACTTTGTCGGATGAATGTACAAAATCTTTTTTTTTCCAACATTTTTTGGACTGTTAAGATGCTCCTCCGACTTCTTTGGCTTCTACACAAGCTCTACCTGTGCTTTTGGAGTTTTTATGTAGTTTAGTCACTCCGCCGAAGATTCCCACAGTGCCATATCGTTTCCATATTAATTATGTGTCCTACTTTGGTTTGCTAGAGTTGCTTACAAATATTCAATAACCCTGTTAGGACTAAAAGATGCCAGTTACTTTGCTTCTCATCTGATGTTGAACACCTTTATTTCGGAGCATAATCTGTTGCTTTCTAGATATTTTAACCCGCCTTATTTTGTCAAGTTTTATCAAAGTTTTATCTAAGTGACCTCCTGATTCTGCAGAGTAGACAATAGAAATGCCTAGGTTTGGTTTTCTAACTTGAAAAAGAAAAAACAAGAAAAAGATCTATGCTGGGCTCCCTTTGCATAACAGAGGTTCTTGCATCATCACAAAGACTGAGTCCAGCCAGGCGACTTGAGGAACTCCTTTCAGCCAAAAGCTGCACTTTTTCTTTTCACTTTTTAGAAAAAACTTTCTATTAATTTAGATTCATTCTGTAGTATACTTTTTAGTTTAGGTTCCTTTAACTTATCTGCAAGGGGCAAAGTCTTACCTCTGAACTGAAGAGGCATCCACCTTTTTGCAACTGAGACCCTTGAAAAGCTCCCCTTAGCATCTTCATCTTCAGATCTGAGTTCCTCCTTTCAAGGCTAAAAGATTCATTTAAATAGATTTTCAGAAAAGTCTTTAGTTTCATTGCTTTAGATCTTGTCCTGTGTTGCTGAAAAGCTTATATCAAACTCAAATACAGATATATACTTTCAATTTTTTTTTCTCTTTAATGCTACATAGCTGTTGCAGTAATTTTTTATCTATTTTTATCTATTTTAGGTAGGTTAATCACCTAAAAACTTAAGGAACACAATTGAACCCTCCTAAAGCCATAAAGTGTCACATGCTATGATGCTAATATCACTCAGGGATAAACAAATAGATACTCTGCAAACAAGTTTCATAAGCAGCTTTTGTGTTAACAGTTGCTTAATTCAGCCTTAGCATTGTTGTTTTTTTGTTTTTAAATCAAACTATTGTATTAGAGTAACTGAGCAGTTCTGCTTTATTGGGTCTTTTATTTAAGGAACTGATAAAAATCCCTTTAGAATTGAGAAAGTTCTCCATATCAGTGCTTGTGATGGTTGGACAGGCAACATTTCTTCTGGTATCTATCAAAAATAATTAGTTAGCATGGACACATCCACTAAAGGTTGTCATCAGGAATTTGGGACCAATATAAGCCACACCTTGTTGCTGTTTTCAAACTATGAGATATGGATGCGGTTTTGTTTCCTCTTTCTTACTGATCTGTTTAATGCTGTCAAAATGAGTTTCAGTTATTGGTCAGTCTTTTGGGACTTTTCACAGAAGCATTTTGTGATCCATTTTCTAATTATGCAGCAGCAATTGACAGTTAACTGAATTAAATGGCGTGGCTTCCTGTCTTACTATTTTGAAGAATAGCCGAGAGAAATTGGATTGTTAAGACATTTATATGTAAACTCTTGTATGTTCTGATGTTTTTGCAGAACAAGAAGAGAAAGCAGGCATGTCAGAGAAGAAGCAACGGGGAGCAGACACGCGTCCCAAATCTGGCCTCCGCAGCTGGAGTGCAGACAGTTACATCTGGCGAGGGAAGAAGCGCTCCCGGAGCTCTAGGAACGGTTCTAGTCCCAGTGGAATGGAGACGGACAGTTTGGAGGAACTGGGCGTGCACTCCACATCCTGTTCGAGGAGGCGCAGAGAGAGGAAATGCAGCTGCAGTGCTCTTGGGGATGCACTGACGGTTGGAGACATTGATGGGGTGTGTAGGAAGGCCCTGTCCCGGCGGTCTCTCCGGCAGAAGTTTCAGGATGCTGTGGGTCAGTGTTTTCCCCTGCGCTCCCACCATCATCACCATCACCACTACCACCACGCTGGAGGCTCCTCACGCCCCTTTTCAGTGCTCTTCTGGTCCAAAAGAAAGATCCATGTCTCAGAACTCATGCAAGAAAAATGCCCATTCTCTCCTAAGTCTGAATTGGCAAAATGTTGGCATCTTATTAAAAACCAGGTAGCTCATCCAGGTTCTCTGAAAGACATGGAGACTCCTCTAAAAGCCTCCAGCATTTCATCTTCCACCTCCCCACCACAAACACCCCTCTCCTGGGAGGACATCTGCTGCTCCCCTGGGCCAGGCTGTGCCCCTCTGGAGGACTGGGATCCTTCCTCTCACCATAGGGGTGCAGATGGTACCTGTAGCAACACTGACTACATCCTGGTCCCTGATCTCCTCCAGATCAACAACAACCCATGCTACTGGGGGGTGTTAAACCACTTTGAGGCCGAGGAGCTTCTGGAGGGCCAACCTGAGGGGACGTTTCTGCTCAGGGACTCGGCCCAAGATGAGTTCCTTTTCTCAGTCAGCTTCCGTCGCTATAGTCGCTCCCTGCATGCACGCATTGAGCAGAACGGCAAGCGTTTCAGCTTTGACGTGCGTGACCCTTGCATGTACAGGGATCCCAGCGTGACGGGTCTGCTGAGGCACTACAGCGACCCAGCCACCTGCCTCTTCTTCGAGCCCCTGCTCTCCAGACCGCTGCCAAGGACCTTCCCCTTCCCTCTCCAGCACCTCTGCAGGGCAGTGATCTGCAGCTGCACTACCTACCAAGGCGTAGAGAGCCTGCCGCTGCCGCCTCAGCTTAGGGAGTACCTCAGACAGTATCACATTAAGTGTGACAGGGCCTGTGCAGTGTCTACACCCACAGCAGCTGGGATGAAGGATCTACACTGACACTTTCTTACAGATCTCAGTTCTGAGGGACATTTTGGACCTCCTATCACCATTTCCAACTAATCAAGGTTCTATAATGTCACTTTGCTAATGAAAAAACTACTGTACAGCTGATATAATATGCTGAATTAACTTTGATTCTGTAAATAAAACCAAGAGAATAGCCACTTTAATAGACTTTAGAGAATTACAAAAGTGTTCCTAACTCATTAACTGTTAAACATATTGTCATTTTACAACCACAACTTCAAAACATCTGACTTCCTTAAATAGGGCAAAACAAAAACATGTATTATATATAAAGAAGAACAGACAATAAACTTTTTTTAAAAGCATTTTCTTACCAAAAAAATCTTAAAAGTGCCGTATACATTTTTTAGCCCCCTCTACTCTTGAACCTCTAAATTAATATGAAGGTTAACTTTAGATCAGCTGCTCTGTGAAGACATCACAGACATTCACCAAAACATAACCGTCCACCAAAAACTGCAGGTCAGGAAAGGAGCAGAGATGGTAGGTCTAGTAAAGCTGCAAGAACTCACAGCTCAGTTTGGAAAAACTGTAGTCAGAAATTGTGTTAGTCAAGATCTTTACAAATCTAGAGTATCTGTGTGAGTGCCAAGCTGAGAGTCCATATCTAAAGTAAACAACAAGAAGTCTTGTGGAAGGTTTAACAAAGGTAAACATGAGGTAGAAGCTCCGTTCAAGACCATAAATCTTAAATTTCTTGGCTTGCCTGCAAAATGATATATGTTACAGTAAACTGACACTGTACACTGATCATAGTGAAACATGATGGTGACTGCATCATGTTGTGGGGAAGGGGGCAGAAAGGACAGATATTAAGGAACTAAAGAGGCTGAAGAAAACTTAAGGCTGTGGGGCAGACTTCCTTCAGACATAACATCAATATTAAACCTCCACTAAGAGCAGCAATAGAGATCAGAGGTGGGCAACCTCAGTCATGAGCTGTTGTTCGCATATCTATGTTTTAAATCCATCCTGGTCTGGTCACATGGATGGCTCATTAAAGGCCTGTCTTTAGCTTCAGGTGTATGTTATCCGTGTCAGACCATATTAAAACCTGCAGGACCCAGACTCTCAAGGTGATGAGTAGGTGTGATGTCACTATTTTTTGCACCATTGGCCAAAATTCCCAAGTTGAAAAAACTTTGTAGCAATGTATTGTTACTGTTTTTTAATTTAAAAAATTAATAATTTTTCTGTAAATTCTCTTTTTATTTTTAAAAACTTTAAATGTTTCATAAAAGAAGCTGAATAAGAACAAACTATTGTCCAAAATCAAGTTTAAAAGGTTTTACCTAATAAAAAAAAGTCAACAGTTTCATTACTTTTTGGATCTGAATAATTAATATTTTGGGAAGCTAGAAAAAGTTTTAGTCTGTTGATAGCAAAAAAAAAACAAAACAAAAAAAACAGCTGAGAACTCTCATCACAGAGCCCTTCATGTTTTTAGCTATATTTAATAAATGGGTATGCCAGAGCATTTTTGTGAGATGCCATCAGATGTTTGGGGACCTACTTACTGTGATATCAGGGCAGGAAAATATGGCTGCCAAATTAAACAAAAATACCTTTTCAGAGAGGAAAATCAGAGGAAAATCAAGACTTGTTATTCAAATTTGGGTCTAATGTAGATTCCGTTTTTTTTTTCTTTTTTTTTTTTTTCTTTTTTGCAAAGATGAATGGACAAAGTTTTCTGGATGTACAAAGGTAAAACAGACATATCCCAAAACTAAATTACACTGTTATTAAAAGTAAAAGTTAATATTTTAGTTGTTTAAAAAAAAAAGTGAGAACCATGTGTCCTTTTCTTTTCACTGGAAAATTGTTTGCTTTTTTTTTTTTTTTTTTTTTTTTTTTTTTTTTTGCATGATTTTAATGTGTAAAATTTTGGAAAACATCATTGTGTATGGATAATTTTATAAAGAATGGTTTCTGATTTTTAGTTTTGTAGCATTTTCCCCCAAATCACACATGCCTTATTCTAACTGCACCTTTCCTCATACCTTCTACAAATACTATGAACAGCTCCAAGAATGTTAAATAGTTGAAAGTTTAACCTTTTTATTAAAAGCTTCAAACCAAACCTGTTCAAATTTCTCGTACAGACTGAAGGGACCGAGTTTGGACCATACTATTTCATAATAAGGGACGAGTTATGATCTTTTTTGACATAACTGACATGAAGTTAAGTGGTGTTCTCTCATTTGACCACAAGATGGCGCCAAAGGTTTCTGTAACATGAGAATAAAGGGTTTGTTTCTACACAGTAACACAATGAACTGAAAGTTATTCTCTAAAAGCAGTTTATACAAAGTTTTAACTGTGTGTAAACTACATTGACAACCTCCTTTGGTACATATTGCTGTAAATTCATTAATAAGCAAATCAATAAATGATGTTTCCGTAGTTTTGCTACTCTCTAATATTGTTTTTCTCACCTGAGGAATGTTTATGCAACATATGAACCCTTCACTCACAACATGTTTCTGTTTCTGCTGCAATTGTATCATCTTTAGACAAGCTAATGATATGGAAAATATGACTTTGAAGTAGTGCTCTGCAAAGACGAAGCAAAAAGCAATTCATCACAGACAGAGGAGGCTCTAAATGCCATAGATAATTGAAAGATAAGGGCATGAAAGTTAAGGGTTTTTAGCGGGATTTCGATTTTTTTTGTCTTTGTATGAGTCATTTGGCTTTTCACTATCAAGTTCGGTGGAAAAATTAGCTGAACTGGCTTCACTTTAGGAAAACAGATTTGTCAGTAACATCCAACTACTGTCAGATTTTTCCTTATTTTGAACATTTTAATCCATGTAGTGATCTATTTACTACTAAATTTTCCATTTTTAACTCATCCCTTATCTGGGACAAGTCAAGCTGTTTTTATCACCATGTGAAAAAGAATAATCATAATGAAATAAAAATGTTATTGATAAATATGAACTGTTTTATAATCACCTTTACATTGAAGTCTTTGAATCTTGTGACAGAAACCGAAGAATCTTTAAAAGCAGAGAAAGGCTTTCATAATTCAATCAGGTCCTAATAAGACGAAGTTATCTAAAATATTTAATACAAACAGTGAAGCTGCAGTTGCACAAAAATTATCTTTTGTTGTTGATCATTTATTTCGAAAAATTAATAAAAAGCAAATATAAGTAAATTAATAAAGTCATAACAAAACAAAACAAAACAAAAAAGAAGAAAAAGAAAAAAACATATGTACATACCATCATGTTCGAAAAGGAGTAGGAAGAAGTAATAAAACTTTAAACTAAAACAATAACTTAGCCATGCTTCTTAGGTTTTAATTTGCATAGGTGTTTTTAAATCTAAAAGGGAAATATGAATAAAGGTGTTTAGTTTGATAGTAAAATGCCTTTTTTTAACCATTTGAAAGCCTGTGTGCAAAATTGGGCTGTGTAAGTATTATTGAATAAAATAATAACTTTATTTACACAATACAATCAAACAATACAGTATAATTACAAATTTAACACAAACAAATATAATCTATAATTATTGACATATTTATGTTTTATATATTGAAAAAGGGTATGAAGTAGAAAAACATATTCTGTCATTCAATCCATTGTTTTTGTTTACGGAAGTATATGAGTAAAAAATCTTTCCTTTTGGGGGGATTTCTTGCTCACAGACACTGAGGAGCCATAGGTATTGATCTTCCTAAAAATTCATGAAATATTAATGCCATCTTATATTAAGGAAATCAACTTTTGGATTTTAGGGCCAATAGTATTGGCCCAATACTATTGTTACATATCAGATCAATTCAAAATCCACACCAGGAAATGAAGATTTTCCCTTGATATTTTAATTTACCAATTTATTTCACTCACACCCTCAAACTGGAGTGTTTTCAGACAAGAGCTAACTAGAGTGAACTAGAATTTTTAATAAGTATGAGGGATGCTGAAAAATCAAAGTAAGAGCAAAATAGATTTTTTTGGTAACGATTACATGTTAATACAATAGAGCAGGATATTAAAAAAGAAAACTTTGGTAAAGACAATTGTTACTCTTTTTGAATTTTCAATGGCAGTCTCCAAATTTGCAAATACAGAATACATTTAAATTTAATTTATTTAATTAAAACTTGCATAAATGGATTAATTAATAAAGTTAGTTTGCAGTGTAACTTATTACAAATACATTTATAATACATGTATACATATTTATTAAATTAATAAGCTTTTCCATGCCATGTTGATTTTATTATTTCAGTATTGGTTAACTAACTATTGTGAACATATGCAAGGTATGCATTATGAAGGTATATGTAATGTCAATACTAAAAGCACACTGAAAAACAGCAGAAAAAAAGTTTAAAATATATTGATAGCTTAACTTATATCTGCTTTTTACGGAAGAGGATTAAGGCCACTGAAAAAATAAAAAAAGTTAACAAATTTTTTTAATGTATTTCAGTATATTATGAGAAAAAAGTCAGAATTCGGACTCTAATCTCAGAATTCTTACTTTTTTCTCAAAATGCTGACTTTAATCTCAGAATTCTGACTGTTTTCTCAGGATTCTGACTTTTTTCTCAGAATTCTGACATAAATCTCAGAATCCTCACTCTTTTCTCACAATTCTGACATAAATCTCAGAATCCTCACTTTTTTCTCAGAATTCTGACATAAATCTCAGAATCCTCAGAATCCTCACTTTTTTCTCAGAATTCTGACATAAATCTCAGAATCCTCACTTTTTTCTCACAATTCTGACATTAATCTCCGAACTCTGACTTTTTTCTAACAATTCTGACTTTAATCTGAGAATTCTGACTTAAATCTGAGAATATTTACTAAATTCTGACAGCTATCAGACATGTAAGCATCAAGCTGTAGTCATGTCTGTTTTAGAGACTAAACTATCTAATCACCTTCTGCTATTCCATTAATAAAATAGCATCAC
Source organism: Cyprinodon diabolis (assembly GCA_030533445.1). Classification (NCBI taxonomy): domain Eukaryota; kingdom Metazoa; phylum Chordata; class Actinopteri; order Cyprinodontiformes; family Cyprinodontidae; genus Cyprinodon; species Cyprinodon diabolis. Next base: position 36,681,793 of record CM060065.1, on the reverse strand, counting down.
CAGGGACCCCTCCAGCATGTAAATAGTCGCCTTATTCCGTCACTTTTCACCAATGTGTTACTGGCTCTGTCAATCAACTCACATCTTTGTCAGTGAAGCTAAGTGCTCCCACATCTCTTCCTTAATGGTGTCCATCTACATTAAAATCCACAATTCTGAGATTAAACTCACAATTCTGACTTTTTTCTTATATATTTTTTTCTCCATATTCAACTGAATTAATATTTAAAAATCAGTTAACTTTTTTTTTTCAGTGGTCCTAATCATCTTCCGTATATTTCAGAGTCAAGGTTATATTTTTTGTGAGTTTAAAAAAAAAATAAGACGGGAAGGTAATTTTCGAAATAGAAACCGAATGAATAACGAAAAAGAAAATGATTTACGTTTTTCTGAAGCTGTGTGAACCCTTTGAACAGTGGGAGGAGTTTATACCACTACGTCGTCACGTAGCTGGCGGGAGTTGTGACGCAGAGCTTCCTTGTTTAACTCAGCGCGGGAGTTTAACGGAGTAAGGTAAGAGTAGTTCGGCTCTGTAAAGTTTTAAACAACGTTTTAAATGTCAGAATAACGATAACGGTATTGAAGTACATAATAAAAGTTTAGCATCCAGTGCCGTAAACGCTCTCTCTGTATCTCAGCGCTAATTTTGAATAGGTTTTAACTGTACAGTTTATTCTTGCTGCTGTTAGCTTCTTTCATAAATAGCATAGTGCAGACATGTTCCAGATATGTCATTTGTTTCCGTGTCTCGTCACTCATGTTAATGAACTAACTCTGTTTGGTCAGTGTTCTTAAACATGCCCTGCGAAAGGAAGCCGATGCGCTACGGCCACTCGGAGGGACACACCGAGGTCTGCTTCGATGACACTGGAAGGTTGGTCTGTCCTTTGGTTCAAACACAACCAAATTAAAACCACTGATAAAGCAGCTAGATGTTCCCATTTCAATACCTTAGTCTGCAGAGCTCCACAGGAAAGAGACCCAATTCATTGTAATAAAAGGGTCTGGATGTGTATTGTAGTTGAAAGGCGTTTAAGTGCAGCTGTTATGAAAAACACACAGGATGTTGAGGGCATTTAAAATGAAGCAGAGATTATGACATTAGTTTAAGTTTCCTGCAAAGTAATGACAAAAACTGCCTGACTGAAGGTAAACAAGGCACAGTGGTGTCAAAAGTACACACACTTTTTACTTAAGTAGAAGTATAGATACTGTAGTTTAAAAACACTCTGGTAAAAGTTGAAGTATCAATTTGACCTCTTTACTCAAGTAAAAGTGAAAAAGTATGTGATCCAAAAACTACTTAAAGTATAAGAGTATAAAGTAACCTTAAAAAAAAAAACAGCCAGATGCCACTATATGAATTGAAAGCTCAATTATTCGACTATTTTGAAAAATTCTTTGAGATAGGGCCGAGGACGAGGGAGGTCTTGTTGGTCTCCGTCTCCATCTCCTGATATGCTCTCGCCTGTGTTTCCTTTCAGACATTTCAAAATCTTTTTCTGAATCCCACATTGTAGCATGGCATAGACAATTCACGTTTGCAGTTTTAAGAACACCTGCTTGCTTCTGATGATTTCCTTTAGCTAAGCAATGAGTGTTTGCGTTCTATGACTCATCCAATTAAACTAGTTTTCACTAGATGTGGATGGAGCCAATGATCTGCATTGGATGGCGCACATGATGTGAAATAAATATTTATAAACATTAAACCGAAGCCAAGAGTAACAAGTAAAGTTTGTTTTAAAAATGTAAGGAATAGAAAGTCATGGAGTAAAGTATAGATACTTAAAAAGTGTACTTGATTACAGTAACAAAGTATTTGTACTTTGTTACTTGACACCTCTGACAAGGCATGTATGGTTTTCAACATTTTACTGAGAAAACTCAGAAACTGTATCATCTCCTATCATTTTCATTTAATTATTTTACATCTAGAGACATTTTGTCCCTTCCAATCAGATATCACTGATAATCCAAACAGGGTTACATTTCAAGAGATTGAAGTTTTTCCATTTACTTCGAACAGGTCCTAGCTGGTTGCATATTTCCATTATTTCCTTTAAATTTCTTTTTCAATCTAAAGGGAAACCTTCCTACAGCAAGATGCTGCCTCCAAGAACCTGTGTTCAGGGTGTTTTTCTCTTCTGAGCAGAGCTCCTTTTACATTGAATTTGGAAGGCAGAAAGTTGCTCTGGACTTTATTTAGTTCTACCAGAGTAAAGGGGTTGAATGCACATTATTCAGATGTTTTCTGTTTTGGTTTTTATCCAAATCTGACAAAGAATTTATTATTCATAACATTTTTTTACAGGTATATTGTAACATGTGGAAATGATGGCGATGTTCGGATTTGGGAAAGCCTGGATGACGATGATCCAAAGTTTATTACTGTTGGAGAAAAGGCCTACTCCCTGGCACTCAAGGTGTGCTGTCTGCTGCTTTACATCAGATTATAATTGTTAGGTCTTTGTTTGCATCGCTTCATCCTGGGTGTTTGATAGTGACTCTTTTGGATGTTTTGTCGCCCGAACAGAAAGGAAAGTTGGTGACGGCGAGTTCAAACAACACAGTGCAGATCCACACGTTTCCAGACGGAGACCCGGATGGCATCCTGACACGCTTCACCACCAACGCCACTCATGTCACCTTCAACAGCAGCGGCTCCAGAGTCGCTGCCGGATCCAGGTACAAAAGACTGTTTTCTGTTAAGCGGTTGATATTTTTGTTTTGGTGGATATTGGATGTCTCTTTTGAAAATATCAGATGCCTCAAATTCAAGAAAAATTATTTTTGCTTTATTTGACTTGAATTGTATTTTTAAACCATCATTTATTTTTGACCTGGAGGCCAAATATTGGTAATTTCTGTCTGTGAAACATTCACAGAGGATCTAGATGATGTAGCTCCTGCTGGACTTCCTGATGCTTCTTTTGATTCAATTTGTTTATTCAGTCTGATTGGAATTTACCAAGTGCTGGGCAATAAATCAATATCACTATAGATACCTGATTAATATCAATAGGAAATACCAATAGGAAATACGTTGGATCAAATTTTCAATAATTCCACTGAACTCTGATCCAGAACCACTTGGTACTATGGCGGATGTTGGATGCCTCTCACAGCCAAACTAAGCAAAGTTCAGCAGACTTAAAGAGTAACGGTTATGTTTAAAAGGGATCAGACTTACAGTTAAACTCATATTTTTTTTTTTTTTAATGGATACATTTTTCAACCATATCATAAATCGCTAAATACACCTTATGCTGCTAAAGTTTTGTATCCCAGGATATGAGGACATCTCCTGGCTACAGGTATCTTCCTGCGACCCCATAGATTTATTCTCTGGTGAAGTTAATCTGTTTTTTTTTGTTGTTGTTGTCTTTTTTCTCTGGTTAGATAGAAAGAAAGAAGAAAAAAAAAAAGCAACCAAACAAAATACATTTCTTAACTGATTTGAAAGTTTGCTGACTTGCTATGACGCACCTCCGGAGGTTTCCTGTAGAAAACTGACTGATCTGTTGAAGCATTTATAATTTCGTCCTCTAGATAAAAAACACTGTCCCATCTGAGGACAGTTGCATGACTCAGCCACCACTATGTTCCATGATGGGGATGTTTTTCACATTATGAAAACAAATTTATTTTTTTCAAATCTTTATTATTTTTAACCTCTCTTGCAAACAATGAGCTTCAATAAAAAATGAAAATGAGAATGCAACACTTTTTCTTAATTTTTTTTTTCTATCCTGTATATCGAATTAAATCTCCTGAAAAAAAAAAACTTATCTAAAAATGTCCTTTTAACTTGTGCCGTGGATCAGATGGTGGAAGTATCACTACCAGGACGTCCAGCTGACTGAACACATACAGCTGATGTTCCAGAGATGTTTCCACATGTCACTTTTACTTTGTGAAGCCATCCATGTCTGTTCTGGTGCAGCCATGTGTTCCTATTCTGTATGAGTCCTGCAGCTGAACCCTCCCTCTTAGTGAAGATTAGTGAAGAGTGAAGCCGGATGTGTGTTTGCTTTGTGAATTGATTAACTCAGCAGCTTCATCGCAACAATAAAAGCTCAGAACATGAAGCTGCATTGATTTTTGCTACTTTCAAACTAATGAAGCTGTTTTCTTATTGATTCTTTACCTTCTGGTGTCACTAGAGGAGGTCGGGATAATTTTCCTGTTCATCCGTCCTTTTGTTTCTGTGTTCCTGTGTTTTTCTTTCTGTGGGATTTAGTGACGTCATGAACATTAGCACCAAAGCTGCTTGTTTTATTGCTGTTTCCTTCAGTGATTTCATGGTGAAGGTGGTGGAGGTGTCAGACAGCAGTCAGCAGAAAACGCTGCGAGGCCATGAAGCCCCCGTCCTCAGTGTCTCCTTTGACCCCAAGGATGAATACTTGGTGAGGAAAACTTCTTTACTAAACTACTTTTCTTTGTTGATTTTTCTTTAGACTTTAGCAGCATTTTTTCTTCTTATTTTCAGTTTAATTTTAAATATAAGTACAATAAATATGTTATAGCTTAACATTATTCTGCAGAAGAGCATGTTATTTTTCTTAAAAAAAAAAAATTCTATTTGATGATCAATGAAAATAGATAAAGTTTGTTTTCTACAATGTTATAATTATGATGGTTATAACAACTCATACAATCAATTTGTAATTTTTTTATTTCATTGGAAAAAAAACATCTCTCTCTCTCTCTCTCTCTATATATATATATATATATATATATATATATATATATATATATATATATATATATATATATATATATATATATATATATATATATATATATATATATATAAAATGTGTTACAGTTCCCAATGATAAGAATTGTTGTCATAATCATTTAAGCACACATTTATTCATAAGAATTTCCTAACTAGCTAGTTTTTGTAATAAACTTTAATAATTTTTGTAAAAAAAAATACATTTTATTTAAAATTCTTCTTCTTCCTCTTAATGTCACAGTAATCAGACTTTCTATGCAGCCATTATTGATCATAATTATAACTATTTAATAGTAGCAATAATAATCAATATTATAAATTATGTATAATTCTGAAGTTTCTTTTCTGCTTTCAAAATCTTGCAACGATTTCTATTTACTCCTTTACTCTAAATTTTCATGACGATTTAGTTGACTTTTTTTTTCTAAGATTTTCTATAGATTATAAATGCATCAGAATTTTCTCTCTAGTAATGATTTAACATCATTAAACGAAGTAACTTGTAACATAAAATTATTTCCCGCAAATTAATCTAATTTAAGGCTGATTTGGGTTTAAAATGCTTTTTAATTCTATGATTAATTTTATCAAACTAAAATGCTGTGGGATGTACTTAATAAAAAGTGATATCATTCTGTCTCTCTGTCAGGCGTCTGCGTCCTGTGACGGCTCTGTGGTTGTGTGGAACATCGAGGAGCAGGTGTGTTTGTGTCGCCTACCGTCCATGTCAGCAGATCTTTGTGCTTTTTTTCCCCTGCCAACATTAAATTCCCGTGGTTTCTCCCTCAGACTCAGGTGATCAGTTGGCCGCTGCTGCAGAAGACAAACGACGTCAGCAACGCCAAGTCTCTGTGTCGGTTATCCTTTCAGCCTGGAGCAGGGAAGGTCAGTCACCCAGCAGGGTGCAGCTGTGATTCCAGATGCTGGGGGGTGTTGATATGCAGAGCCATCATCTGTAAACAATAAACCTCTTCATGTGTGGATGTCAGTTTTTAGCTGTTCCTGTTGAAACCAAAGTGCACCTGTATGAGCGGGGATCCTGGGATCTCGTCAGCATGCTGTCTGATGATCTTCTCACACAGGTGAGGACAATGTTTGACTATGAGGGGAAATGTTTGAATGAAAACTTTCATTTTCATAGGAAAAGAAGAGTGGTGGTTTGGTTGTAAGTAGTGAAATAAACCCCTCTCCCTCTGCAGCCCATCAACGTGGTAGCCTGGTCCCCCTGCAGTACCTTCCTGGCAGCTGGCAGCATTGGAGGTTTGCTCACAGTGTGGGACGTGAACAGCAAGCTGTGTGTGGAAAGGTGTGTGTGAGATCCAGATTTAGTTTTTTTACTTGGAAACCATTTTTTTTACCATGAGACCACTTAGTTTTTTGAATGGACCACACCTCTCTGTTCCATTTCTGTTTCTGCTTTTAAAACCATCTGGGCTCGTTTTCCTGCAGGCAGAAGCATGAGAAAGGCTTCACGGTGTGCAGCTTGGCCTGGCATCCTTCAGGCAGACAGATCGCCTACACAGACACAGAGGGCTGCCTGGGGATGTTGGACGGACTCGGTACCTCCACTGCTTCCTCCAGCATCACCAAGGTACCGCAGCCTTTCACAGCCACTTAGATGATTAGTTCTCTTTAGTCAAATAATCTGAGGGTTAAAAGCATCAACACAAATTTAAGATTATGAAACGAGAGGGAAGTTGGTTCTTCTTTATATTTCAGTTCATTTTTGTATTGTTGACATCCTCAGGCACCAGCTACCAAACCTGCAAAAGACTACGACGACCTCTTTGATGAAGATGACGACAGAATGATGGATGAAGGGCTCAGTGATGCCAATTCACCAAAGAAGACTGTAGTCGGGGAGGAAGAGGACGAGGATGACTTCCTGATTCCATCCACGGGGCGCGTGAGGAACAGAGGAGCAATCCTGGACGATGAGAATTCACTGGGTGAGGAACAGCTGATAAAAACAATGAGTGTCATTAATAACCAGAGGAACGGAGGAGGTTCCAATATCACAGGGCTTTTTGGTTAAACATGTCAACAGATTATTACATAAAACATTTTTATTGGTTGTTTGTGATAAGCTGTTCTGACTCAAGTCTTCAGCTCATTTTTTAAGATGATTTAAATAATTTAATGTAGGATTGGAATTAGGGCTGGATGATCAGGACAAAACTGATGACCTGATGGGTTTCTAAATTTCTTTTGACAATGTAAATCATGGATGTCTAACTGGTTCCAAAAAAGGTCACATGGCTGCAGGTTTCCTTCCCAACCAAGCAATAGAAGATCAGACTTCTTTCATCTCATCAAGTCATCATGTTAAGACTGGACTCGCCTGATGAGACGACTGGAGTCTGGTGTGCTATTGCTTGGTTGGAAAGAGTAGCTGCAGCCACACAGCCCTTTCTGGAACCAGTTTGACACCCCTGATCTAAATTGATCAAAACAAAATTAAAGCCTTAGAGAAAGAAAAGCCCACAACAGAACCAATGACAATTATTTCGCCAAGTTTATAAAACTCCAATATAAACATATCAAATGTTAACTTTACCTGAGGGTAGGGTTGTTGCGATACTAAACTTTTCAACTCGATACCGATACTAAGTAAAATATTCGATACTCGTTGTCATTTTCGATACCACAAGAATAAAAAAGACTCCAAAATTCAACAGAAATTTTTTCATTAATAAACAAAATACAATAAATAGATAAATCAATACAATAAACAATATTTTGAGGTTGTATGCTGTGCACAATATTAAGCAAGCTTGATTAAAAAACTTACAAAATTAAAATTAAGTGTTCCTTTCTTGGCTATGCTTTACACACATAACAATGACACTAGCCAAACCAGTTAAAAAACAAAAATAATTCTCAGCAGCTGCACCTGTTACAGAAAAAAGTCTGAAACCGAAAAGTGCACAGAATTATTCAATCACAGTGTTCAGAAAGTGCATTTTCCTCTAATCTACGCATAAGATGAATGAATGTTTAGGTGCCACTGGTAGTACTGTATCGATACCTTTGAAAATGAGTATTGTATCCGGATACAACGTTTCAGTATCAATACTTTTTTGAGTATCGATACTTTTGACAACCCTACCTGTGGGTATAATTTATTTAGGAAAAAAATCAAGTGGTCTCAATAGTTTGGAAGGATTCCTACTACAGATGCTGATAGCTGTAAGTAAGAAAGCTATAATAAAGAAAACAGCTATCAGTGACTGGGGAAACTTAATCTTGGAGGCACACTGTGAAACAAATGTCATCTTCTGTAATACGCCATTTAGTCTGGCCTTTGATTGCGTGCCTAGAACGGTCTGAACATGGTAACCGAGATAACTATTGAGGATAGATAGAGCGCAGCTGAACTGGACCGTGCCAGACACAACCAAACCGCGCTAAATGTAGGACTAGTTCGACAGTAAGGCTTGGCATGGTTCAGTTGTGGCTCGGTTCTCTGATTTAAAAAAGAGTGCATGAGAGGGCCACATCATCTTCTGTTTACAGTCAGCTGATTCATTTTGCGGGTTTTTCGCCATGTCCGGCTTTGCAACTCGCAGATCTCTTAACCTGGTTACAACACAGAGTTCTTCTAAACGGCCTCATAAGAGCGTGGTGGGACCCCTGATGATGCAGAGACCAAGATCGATGCCTTTTTCACCTGACATTCCACAAACGACCAAATATCACTAATATAAACAAACAAACATACCAGTAAGTTCATGAATGTTATGGGCGCTGCCATTTTGGCTTCCGTAACCATTCCCATCTTGAGAGCTGTAGTATCGTGGATCACGGATAGCGCTAGTGTGATGTGTAAATGGTTGTAAGGAACTAAGCACGGAGTGGTTAACCGATCAAAGCTCGGTCCGAACTCGGCATGGATCGCTTTCAGAGGGCTAACGTAAATGGAGCATAAGATGCCACTAAAAAGGGAGGATTATTAGGAAAAAAGCAATTTTATGTTATACTCGGGTTTGGGTTTTTTGACTTAACAGCCACTGGAGGACTCTATAACATTACATAACAATATAAAATAATAAAAAATACAGGAAGCATGACTCTCATGCATCCTGCTATATAAAATATGAATATGTAGCCCTTAAGATTTACCTCAGATGTTACGCTTTAATGTGTGTTTTGAATATCATGTCGCTTTTTATCTCTCGATTATAAAAAGGTTAAAAAAATTATATTAAAATAACCATGAACATCGGAGACAAACTTATGTAATCCAATGTATGTTCAAAAGTCATAAAACGTTATTGATTAAAATGTATTATTTCTATGTAATGATGTTGAATTATTTTTCCAGCCCTAATTGACATTGTTAGTTTTCTTTTCTACTCTGGTTTGTGTTATTAATAAATAAATGTGTTATTATTAAATTGTATTTAACAACATATGAACCTGTTACAGAACAATAGGGTTAAAAAGCATCTTAAAGAACTTTAAACAAACTAAATAAAAGTTTTTTTTTGTTTTTGTTTTTTTTTAGATGATGACGAAACAATGACTAAAACCTTACTGGAGAAAGTTCAAACTGAATCTACCTGTAAGAGCTCCTTAAATGTTTTTAAATTGTTTGTTTGCTTCCAGACACAGGGTCCCTTAAACTGGGTCAAGAGAAGTTTGTTGACGATGATGACGATGCTGGCAGCTCTGTGGCCCCTGCAGCGGCTCCTCTGATGCCCCTACGCCCTGTTTATGAGGGTCCAATGCCGACTCCTCCCCAGAAGGCCTTTCAGCCCAGCTCCACGCCAGCTCACCTCACGCACCGCTTCATGGTAGGACGCGCTGCAGATGTGATTTATTTATTTTTTTTCTGATGCTGGTTTTCCACTCTCATGCAGCCTGAACTGTGTCTCAGGTGTGGAACTCAGTGGGGATAGTGAGAGGCTACAATGATGAGCAGGACAATGCCGTTGATGTGGAGTTTCATGACACTGCTGTCCACCACGCCATGCATCTCACCAACTCTCTGGGTCACACCATGGCAGATCTTTCCCAGGAGGCCGTTCTGCTGGCCTGCCCCAGCACTGAAGAGCTTGCGAGGTGAGATTGGCTCTTCTCTGGTCTTCTTTTCTTTTTGTTTGTTCCAGGTAAACTCTCAAACGGCTCCTGTTTTTTCCCAGTAAACTGCAGTGCCTCCACTTCTCCTCCTGGGACACCAACAAGGAATGGATGGTGGACCTGCCGAAAGGCGAGGATGTGAAGGCGGTCTGTCTGGGTCATGGCTGGGCGGCCGTCGCCACTAGCTCTCTGCTGCTTCGGCTATTTTCTATCGGTGGCGTCCAGAAAGAGATCTTTAGCCTACCGGGGCCGGTGGTGTGCATGGCCGGACACGGAGAGCAGCTGCTGGTGGTTTACCATCGAGGTACGATGCTCCACCTTCAGGGACATGGTTATTATCTAACTTACTGCAGGCTTCTGTTTGAAAAAGGAATCATTTTGCTACTATATCCAAACTTTTCATTTCATTTTTATATTTCTGATTTGCCAATATGCTGTTCCCAGATTTTAGATTCTCTCTGCTGTAATTATGACTGTTATTCATAATAACAATAGAACTTTCTTTAGTGAAGAACTTCATCAGTAAAGATGCTTATTATACTGTGTCTATATGTGGAAACTTTTCTTTATTCGTTATCTAAAATGAAATGCATTAGTTTGAATATGAAATCTGTTGAATTGAATCTGAATTTTATGGTTTGAAACTTTATAAACTTTTTTTGTATGCTCTCTGAGTATACAAACAAAATTTCGTTTTCAGGCAGTAAGTAAGCAGCAGCTTAGCAGTGAAATGAACATTTCCATTTCCAGCAGTGATCAAATGTAAACGGTGTGGGAGAATGAAACATGGTGCAAAAGGTATTTATGTGGATTTAATGCATTTTTTTGGTGTCAGCCAACCAGGTCTTTTAGCAAAAGAGTAATCAAACAGATTCACAGGTTGACATTTCTGCCCATATTTCTTCATTGTTAACATTAGGATAGCAGTTAGTCTGCTCATTTAACATGTTTCAAGGTTGGACTGTTGCTCTTAGTTCCACTCTGTAGCTCACTTCAGAGGCTTTTGTAAATGATAGCTTATTGAAGATTTTATGTTGGGTAACAGATATGATGCTCTAAGGGCCCTCCTTTAGGCTTCCTCTCCACATACTTGTTCAAATAAAGTCACAGTCTCGACTTTTTAAGAAACTGACAAAGAGAACAGACTGGTTAAAGTAGTTCAGAGTGCATACCGCCATAATTGTTAGCATAAGAAAAGGGTTTCTAACAAACTGGTTCAGTGATTCTTCTCAAGTACATTAGGCACCTGCATGTAGGGATATTTTATATCAAACTGATCAAAAACGAATCCTCAACCATTTAGAGCGGAGGTCTTCAACAGGGGGTACGCAACCCCTAGGGGGTCCACGGAGGTACTGCATGGGGGGCTTGAATGTTTTGGTTGATTACTTTTTTTATATTCCCCCCTGCAAATTTTTTCAACTAATTGAAATGTCTTTAAATCCACATTAACATGAATTCAACATATGTGTCATATTGACACCCAAAGAAGTATTTTTTTTATCTTAAATGCAAAATGTTTATATGTTGTTTTACAAATTTGGTACCATTGCTGCTCAAGGTGGGTTACTCTGTCAGCTAAAGGCACATTTTAGACTCCAGTTAGTGATTAATCGATTACTAAATTAGTTGATTACTATTTCAATAGTCGATTAATCAAGATTTATTGTCTAAGCCTTATGTGGGACACATTTGGGTGGATTTAGCCATCAATCATTAAAAGGCCCACAGCATCACAGATCCTCCACCATACATTATATTCAAAATGTATCTGTTTTTCACTGCTGACCCTCCTTCACTGTTTGTTGCTGAAAAGCTCAATTTTTGTCTCCTCTGAACAAAGCTGTTCCTGTGAAAGTTCTGGTTCTGTTTGCAATGTCTACATGTTGGTATTAGTGATGGTAGGACAGAGGAAAAAAAAAATCCAAGCTTTCTTTTTCGTCCATTAGGACTTTGAACAGTTTGTTGTAGGTCTGACTCTCTATGGATGATTGTGCAGATAAACTGGGGTCCTCGTATTTTGACCAGTGGAGGGAGAACGACTCTGTTCCACAGCAAATCTTTATATTCATAACATAATCGAAAATACAAACAAAAAAAAGTTTAAACTTTGAAATGTAGTCCTTTTTTGTTTAAAAGGAACTTAATGGAATGAAAAATTAGGGTTCCTGTTTTTAAAACCATTATTTAAACACAACATTGATCTACGTTGTGGCCACCCTTTAGTTTTCTTTGCTCATCCGCATTTTTATTTTTATTCTTATTTTCATGTCATCAGGAACAGGTTTTGATGGAGAACAGGCTCTTGGCGTTCAACTGCTGCAGTTCGGTCGCAAAAAGAGGCAGCTGATCAACGGCGAATCTCTCCCCCTCTCTCCAAAATGCTACCTGGCCTGGCTCGGGTTTACCGCCGAAGGTCAGACTCTGCTCTCCGTCTCTAATGTCTCAAAGTGTTTCCCTTTAGATGGTTCGTTGTGAAGACTGTTTCTGTGTTTCCAGGCACGCCATGCTACGTGGATTCTGACGGACTGGTGCGGATGCTGAACCGCTCGCTGGGCAATACGTGGACACCAGTTTGTAACACCAGGGAGACCTGCAAGAGCAAATCGGATCACTACTGGGTGGTCGGTGTGCATGAGAATCCACAGCAGCTCAGGTGAGCCCCAGAAGTCAAAGTCTAAGTATCTGAGGTGTCCGAAGCTTTTTATTTGCTTCGCCTATCATCAGAGGCAGTGAACTCAGGACTCTTCAAACATTGCACTGCATGTTTTAAGGAGCAGGCTCTATATTCAAGGCCCCTGGTGTGTCTCATCTTTACAATACTCTGTAGAGTTTCAGTTGTCGGGCCAATCGAACACAGTGACACCATGGTTATTGAACCATCTTTTTGAACCCATGGTGGTGAAGGAAGGTGCCGTCTCCTGCTAGGAAAAGACATCAGCTTTTAATTGAAACTCATCAGCAGAATAAAGTATTTCAGAGAACAAACCAGAACCATATTCTTAACTGGAACCTGCTGGAAAGTCTTCAAGGTTATTCTTGTTTCTGGGACATATTTTCCTACCAAATATTTTTCTTCCACTCAACTTTCTTTGAATATGCGTTAACATTTTTTACATTTTTTTTTATAATATATTAATACTCAGAGACGATGGATGAATTTGGGGTTTATCTGTTGGTAATATTTCATTATAATTCTAAGAAAAAAAGTCTTTTACACAATATGCAATCAATCCATATTATGGGTTATAAAAGAGTGATTTTTTTTATCTATATATTTTATATTTATTGATACACATTTTTTTTCTTGTAATGCAGAGAATCTCTTTCTGTTTTTCCTGGTTAAATGCTCACTCTTCTCTTCTTCCCATCAGGTGTATTCCATGTAAAGGCTCCCGGTATCCTCCCACTCTGCCTCGGCCTGCTGTCGCCATCCTTCCCTTTAAGCTGCCGCTGTGTCAGACTAGCACAGAAAAGGGACAAATGGAGGTAAATACAAACCCAGAAGGCACCACTCACAGAAGAAGCTTTGTCTACTTACTTTTTTTTCCTTCATGCATTTGATTTTTCAACAATTGTTTTTCATCCCCAATAATTTCTGAAAAAGAAAAAGAAATTGAAAGATTGAATTGTTTCAATGCCTAGCAGCACACCTAAACATGAAAACTGTTTATTGCAATTATAGAAATATAATAAATATGTAGATACAGGAATAAATGCATAAATATTTTTATTGCTTAGCCCCAGTTACTGATATATTGTTGTAGAATATTGCCATGGAGACTTGGTTTACAGTAAATTACATTTTTATTTTGAACATGTATATATATTTTTTATTACAAACATCAGAGTGAGAACTTTCCTGACGTTTTTTTTGCCTCATTAAAAATGCCCTTTGCATCAAATTGTCTTGTTTTCCAGGAACAGTACTGGCGTTCTGTCCTCTTCCACAATCACCACAGCTTCCTGTCCTCCAGCGGCTACGAGATCGACGAGGCTGCTCAGACGCAGTCAGAGAAGGAGCAGCAGGAGCTTCTCATGAAGATGTTTGCAGTCAGTATGAACAAGCTTTTCTCAGCAGGGGGGATGGTGAGCACAGCTCTAAAGGCTTTTTTTGTTTGTTTCAGTTGTCCTGTAAACTGGAGCGGGAGTTTCGCTGTGTGGAGCTGGCAGAGCTGATGACTCAGAACGTGGTGACTTTGGCCATCCGCTACGCATCCCGATCCAGACGGATGAACCTGGCGCAGAGGCTGAGTGAGATCGCCCTGGAGAAGTCCAACCAGCTGCAGGAGGAAGAGCTGGAGGTCCCAGAGGAGCAGCCGGCGTTCTCTAGTGTCAGATCGACATCAGGGTAAATCAAAACACATCTTCTTTTTTAACACTTTCTATTTAAAAAATATTAGAATCAACCAACCTCATTGTAGATTTTATTGGTGCCAACTTTTCACTGGAAAACATTGATTTCTATTATTAGTATTTTTTTCTTAATGTAAGTGCATTTGTTCCTGAATTGAGGAGGTAAGTGAGACACTTTGCCAATGGAACAAGACGAGTTACATTTTTAAATAAGAAAACAATTTTATTGTTTTTCTACTGATTTGCCACTGATTTAGGATTGTGAAGCGTTCACAATCACCTCTTGTTGCCTAAAGTAGTGTTGACTTATTCCAGTGGATTGTTTTTTAACTTTTTTGGAATGACTGATCTGGGTGACTGAGAATCTTCTATGATATCACAAACACTACGTCTCATAAGGAATAAGTTGTAATATCTGGAAGTTACAACAGCATTCATCTTTATTTTACATTAAAAATTTCAGTCAGAAAAGAAGGGTTACTGCCTTTATTTTGACAGGTACATGCAGACTGAGCCCACAGATGATCCTTACAGCACCAGGGAGAATCAAGAGGAGGAAGATGAAGAGCTTGGAGAAGAAGACGATGGTGGGGAGATGGAGATGGAGGAGACAACGGAAACCAAGAAACGTCAGCCTGACCTTTAGTTCCTGCTTAATGTTATTTTGACAAACATGGATGACACCAGTTGACTGTTCTCCTCTTATTTGTTTAGGTTTAAATCATTTCGCTAAAGAAGCAGGTTCACCTGTGAAGCCGTCACTGATGCCAAGTGAGTCCATGTTTTTGACCCGATGCAGAGGATAACCAGCATCTGCTAATATAGATGTTGTCAAGTGTCTGCTTCTGAACTCATGAGTTTTTCAGACCTGGGAGATTAAAACTCTGAGTAAAAGTAAAAATACCTCATGTAGTCTGGAAAGGTTTTTTGTCTGTATGAGTTCAGGAAAAATGAGGAAAGAATCCATGTTTATCCATCCACCCTATCTACCTATCCTTACCATCATTCATTCTTCAGTTCATCCATTCACCCATTGATCATTTAAGCATCCATTGATTTCTTTATTGATCCTTGTGATCATCTGTCAGTGTATACCCATAATAATAATGTTGTACAGTTTATTTTTAGACTCTTGTCTGACACCCAAGGTCTCCATAGATCTTAGAGTTGAAAAAAAATGAATTCTCCATCTATTTATCTTCTGTTCCTACATAAATCAGCTTCATCATTCATCCCAACATTAAGCAAAAGTATTCTAAAACTCTTTGAAGTTATAAAATAATTTTATTTGTAGGAGTTCATAAATGAAGTGAAATGTTCCTAAATCTTTCTTTTTGTCTGTTCCAGTTGGTAAATTGGGAAGATCAAACCCTTTCAAAGTAAGAGCTAAAGGTTATGTAGTATAAACACCATGTTATGTTTTCTAGTGTTTTTATCTAATGTTTGATTGTATTTGACGGGTTTAGGTTGCAGGTTCTGGAACGCCGACGTCCTCTTTTGGAAAAACTCGGGTCACAAACATCCTGGACAACATGACATCTAGCAGGAAGTTAACTCCAATCAGCGGCTCAGCTGGAAAACCAAACAAAGGCCCTGTCCTCAAGCCGCTGGCACCAAGAGCCAAATCTAAGGTAACTCCATCCTCACAATTATTTTTAAAATGAGAACTTTCCTAACATCTAAACTTAAATAATGTTTGTATTTTATGTTTACCTGAACATATTTTCATACAGGTTTTTAAAATAAATCGTAACATATCTTAGGCATTAGAAGTATAGTTTTGACCCTGCTCATCTCCACTGGAACTATCCGGAACAAAACTGGAAATCTTTAACCCTCGATTCTGCTCTTCTGTCAGGCTCAGTCCACTCTGCTCCAGATCTCCAGCAACAAAACGGCTAAGAAGAAAAACCAAGAGATGGCAGAGCAGGCTGCAGATCTGCAGAAACAGCCTGATACCACAGCGCCGCCAACACCGACTGAAAACACAGAAAACAAGAGGTGGAGTATTTTAACAGAAGGATCATGTCACTGAAACTTCCGCATTAAAAAAATAATAAGAAGAAGGCAACTAAATTTCTGTCCCTTTAGGCCAAAGACGGGCTTCCAGCTGTGGCTGGACGAGAACAGGAAGATCATCATCGCTGATAATCCAGATCTAGATGAGACGGATGTCATTAAAGAGGCTATGGGACGGTTCAGGACGCTATCAGCAGACGAAAGACTTGTACGTTCTGAACGCTTCATTCTGTTCTTAACCACAATCTTATTCAGACACATTAGATACTCATTTGCACTGATAACGAAGGCTGCCCTAACATCGTCACTAGTTTTAGTTTATGAATAACTTCACTGACCTGCTCTTGTTTTCCACGGATTGTTAACCAGTAAATGCTGCTAACGTTGGCTCTGAACTGCCGCTCTCACCACCAATGAAACAGTCCAGCTGTTTTATTGGTCATTTTAATCAGAGCTGCAGGCTCATGATACAGCTGCTGAACATTTTTTAAAGGATTCATAATCAGACCAATGATTCCCGCTTTCCCAAAAATGAAGTATAAGGAAGTAATCATCCAGAATTGTAGAAAAATGTTCCTTTAATAGGGTAGTGCAGTATATAGTTTAAAACGTCTGTCCTCAATATTTTTCCTGCATAATTTTTTTTTTATACTTTAAGTAGCCTTAAAACTGGTAGTTCTACACTTTTACTTGAGTAAAAAGCTCAAGTTGATAACTTGTACAAAAGAGCTTTTAAACAGTAGGATTTATACTTCTACTTGTGTAATAAAGATAAATACTTTTGACACCCTTGCCCAAAAGGGATGAGCAAGCAAACGATTGTTTGCTTTTAATAATTTACTCTTAAATTAGCAAATCATTTGAACATTAGTCCTGGTGCACAGTTTCAGCTGGTGTAATGTAAAGCACTTATCATTAGGGGTGCTTCACATTACAAAACAAAGGGATTTATTTAGGGGCGTCGGAGTAGCAGGAAACTATATTTTTCCTATTAAAGACACTTTTTCAAATATGTTATAATTCAGGGTCTCCAATTCAGAGGTGGTTTGCTTTCTGTATTGCAAAAAATGATTTTGTAATTATAAACTAAACTTGCTGTTTATGTTGAGGTTTATAAGCCTGATATAAACATGCTTAGAGGTCACAGTGGAGCACAGCTTTCTTTTATCCCAACCCGGCCAAAACAGAAGCCATTAATTAGACCGAGAATCGTCAGTAATTACGGGCTCCTGATTGGTGCCCCTGTTGTGGGGTTTGATAGGGCCCCAAACGCATCACTAAAATTTGATTTTTTTAATCTAATCCTCCCATCACTTTCTCAACAAAAGTTTGGACTTCCTATAACAAACTTATCCACTATATGTAAAAAAAAAATCTAACATTTTCTAAATAAATTATTTTCTTTTTTAAGTAAATTACTTTTTTTTTTTGGCTTGGGGGTGGGGGGGGGGGATACATTTCATTGTTTCGGTTTCAGAGATTTGACTGACAAAATTAATTTAACTATTTCGTAATATTAAAGCTCCAAGCTTATCAAAATGTTTAAATTAGCACAATAGTAGTTCTCAATCATTCAGCTATTTCTAAAAATGAAGGTTGCTCCCTCTGAAAGAACTTTTTAATAATAATAATAATAATAATGTGCTTTTAATGCATGTAAAATGTGAAACTTTGCCAAGATCCCATGCAGAGAAAAATTTAGCACCAAATTAGAATCATGTGTCATTGATCAGCACATATATTTGAACGTATTTGATTTGATTCAGATGTTGGCTCTTTCTGTTCAGTGCGGCCCATCCGTTGATTAGGTGAAAAATGAGGGCAGCTGTGTCAGAAATAATACACCTCACCTTTTCATCTTCCTGCTCCTGACCCTGCATACATCATGTCTCTCAGCTTAAAACCAGATCATTCAAGGCAGAAAGGAAACAGGAGGCGGGGGCATGAAGGGGGAGGGTCTCATGGCAGTTGCCTGGGAACCAAGCAGAGTATTTTAGCTGCTTTTTGATGTGAGCTGATGATAATGCGGTGAGCTAATCAGCAGAGAAGAGGAGCTGATATTTCTTTTTATCCCATAATTTTTTTTTTATTATTTCAGGCATTTTGAGAATTATTGATAAAAACTATAACATGTTATTTCACCCTATGGATGGAGCACAGAGCAGCTTAACACTTTGATCAATGAAACATTAGCATTGGATACTCATCACCAGGAGGGGGTGCCAAAAGTCACTTAGCAGTTGCATGCTTAAAGGTATAGTGGAGGATGTTCTTTTTCTGGGTGGATCATCAAAACAAGTGGTCCTCCTAATTGTCAATCATTCTGGTGATATGTTTACGTAAGGCCGTTCTACGTGCTCGCCCCCATTTTCACTTACCGGTGGTGAGTCGGACATAGTGGAAAACCTTCTTTTGGAAACTGAGCTTGTATGAGCAATGCAAACAGCAACTTTTGTGTGTGCACAATGAGAAAAGGGTTTGTGCATGCGCTCACGTGTTTAATAGGCGTTCCCTCTCAGGAGCGGGTGCAGGATTGTGCATGTGCATTTTTTGGTGAAAATCCTCCTCTAAACCTTTAAGCGTTTATAACCTCCTGAAGGGTTTAAATACACAACAAATTAAGAAGGGGGGAAGTAAGAAGGGAAATCTGAAAGACCATCTGGGTTGATTGAACTGCTTTTAAAGAATAGAAATCTTTAACGTAGAATAACATTTAGATTTTAAATCAACATTTGATATGTTGGTGTTGTGTGCAGGCTGTTAGTACAATGTTATATCAGCTGGAAAGCAACAGTTTGCTGCTTTTCATGTCAAACTCCTGTCTACTGTTGAGGTTTCCGTTTGCCTAGATGAATATGTTCAACACTTTAATGACAGTGCTTCATCGGCTGCTGAAGGTGAAGCATGTATGCATCTCTGTGTGGCAGGTCCACTCAGTTAGCCTGGTGATTCATCCCTGATCTATTACGTCCAGGGAAACACTTTCCTTTTGTTTTAAAGAGAGGAGGAGGGAGGAAAAAATAAAATCACGAGGGGAGGAAAAGAGCCGGCGGACCAAAGAGATGCAGCCTGTCAATAGTGATTATACATGACAGGATGCAATTTCCAGCTGCACGCTTGAGTGTCCATGTGTGCCGTTAGTCATCGCCATGCAGGTGTTTTAGGCCTGACGATGAGGAACAATCTCTATTTTGTCTGCAATTAACGTGGGCATCTTTGTGTCTTCCGTTTCAGTCGTGGACAGAAAGAGCAAAAGGACAAGCAGGAGACGCAGCAGACGCAAGGAAAAGGAAAAGAGCAGAAGGAGATGGAGATGGAGGTGCTGAAAACGAAACGGTGGAAACTGATGAAAATAACAGCAAGAAGAAAAAGTCCCTGGATCCCTCTTCCAAGCTGTCAGCATTTGCATTTAACAAAAACTGAATGTTTACTGTTGAAACGGACAAAATGTCTGTTTAAATATGTGATATTGTGAGACAAATTCGTTTTTTCTCAGTTAGCCTGATCAGAGGATCGTCATGTTCTTTCAAATACAGACAAATTCTGTTTCATTGTTTTATATTCCTATTGTGTGAAAAACTTCACTGTATTTTATCAATTTAATAAATATTAAAATCCATTATTTGCTATGAATTGATTTGACCTATTGATGCCCAATACAATGTTTTAAAAGTACGAGAGTTTATATGACCTCCTCTTTAAGAATAGGACATATTTAGTCTTTAACTTTAAGTACACCCTGTTGCTGCCATAGGATTTATGAAGTAGAAAAAATACAGATGCACTGGTTCAAACACAATTAATTCGATTTTTTCGACAGACCAGAGAGTACAAATTAGGATACTACTGCTAATATTGGGAGTTTTACTGAGGTCTTTTCTTAACCGTATAAAGTCCCATCGTCCTAAAGAGACAAACATCTAGTATCTTGTTTATATCTCTGTTAACATAATCATACTATGCAAATAGTAAAACTTTTACTAAAAAAATACAGCAGCAGCGCTTTGTTTGACAAAGATTGCTGTGAATCGATCAGAAGACTTTTAAGAGAAAGTTTTGAATTAACAGAGTCATGATGTTGGATAAACCAAACTGGATTTTAGCAGAAATACTTTAAACCTTTATTTGTCCCTAAAATCTACTGGTTATTGTATTGGCTAACTCCTTTCCGTATGCCGTAGTATTCAGGAGTCAAATCTAAGCCCATTTCCACAGATACTACATGCTTATAAGTACAAATCTGACTTTGAAGAATTCAAGTTACTGCATTTTGCCATTACCACTTATAGTGCTTACATTGTGGCAAGCTATCTCCAGCAGCGAAAGATGCAATTAAACACTGTTTTTATGCTTCTGAGAGTTTCACTTTTTCTTCTTATAATTTGTAAACTAAACAGTGGCAGGAAGAGCAGTAATCCCTAGGTAATGTAAATCCATGTAAATCAGTAGAAAAAAAAATATTTTTAGGATGCATGCTTTTATATATATTTATAGTAAAAGAAAGATACCTATATATATAAATCAAATCTATTTTTCTCCACCAAAGCAGCAGATAAATTTTTTTTGTCTTATTTTTTCCCTCTTAATGTGACATTTATTTATTTCAATAACTAACCTGGTTTCCATTATCCCCCCTGGGAGGTTATTGTCTTTTAAAGGGCAACAAAATTATGTTTCACAACAAACACTGAAAATATAACAATCACTAAATGTTTGCAGTTGGTGGTGTGACACAAGAACAAGAAAGTTAAGAACTTATGTCACTCTAAGCAAGGGAAATAAAAAGAGAAGATTAGTAAAAAAAATAAAGATTTTCCCTTATTAATAATATATTTCATTTATTAATAAATGAAATATATTGATCGTCCAGCCCTTTAAATGTAAACACTATGTAGGTTCAGATGAAATGCTATAAGGTTGTGATAAAATGATAATTTCTGAATGAGTCAGAAGGAATTGGTTCCACCCCCTCTCAGTGTTCTCAGCCAATAGGAGCGCTCCCCGGATTATCCTGCTGTTATAAAAGAGCGGTGCTGAGGAAGAGTTTCAGAAACACGTCTGTCAACCAGAACCTGTCCTGAGACGTTTCACCAGGTGCTTTACTTATCCTTGATAAACAACTAAAAACCGGTTCAACAGGCGGATTTCAGGAAATAAAAAGCGGCGATGGAGCACTCTAAAAAGACAAAGTACAGCCAAGGAGACAGAAAGGACTCCTCAGACAGCGGCTCCGTCCTCAACGGACACTTTGACGGGTTAGTGAAGCGGCCGGCGGCCGCCTCTCAGGCAGCAGCAGCGGGCTCCCACCGGGGGAGCAGCTCGGTGATGGAGAGCTGGAAGGAGGAGCGGACCAGGAGCCTGGAGGACAACGAAATGAGCCTGACTTCTCTGGCTGCAGCCTACACCACCATCCTAAGGGGGCTGGGGGAGGACCCGGAGCGGCAGGGGCTCCTGAAGACCCCCTGGAGGGCCGCCACCGCTATGCAGTTCTTCACCAAGGGCTACCAGGAGAAAATCATCGGTAAGTTTGGATGAAAGCTGCTGCAAGCAGAATGAGATTTATCCTGCAGGCAACAGGTGAGAAGTTCTGCTGGCAGAGACCCAGTTACAGGACCTCAGTGCTGAGATCAGCAGACAGGATCCACTAACTTTCCCATCTACAAAATAAACAACTTTATTTATATTACAGCCTACTGTATGCTTTGACTACTCTGATCTCTATGCTTTAAATAAGAATTTAGAAATCACCTTGTTGAACAATAAATACACTGATTATATTCAGTCTATTTACAATTTTCGAAGTGGGGAACCATGTTGGGGTGTAATAAAACATCCCAAATTATGTTTTTGTTTTCAGCCTCATACCTGCAAACTTCTGGAGGTGTGCCTGAAGATGGCTACAAAATCCCCTTAATTTGACCTGTTGCTATTATATGATCAAAGATAACCCCTAAAACAGACTATAGAAAGTTGGAAATGTGCACATATTAAAAAGTGCAACACAAAAAAGTACTTGCCTCCTATTATCACGATCTTTGATGAAGCATCATTCTAATTCCCCAGCAACACCCCTAATCTGCACTATGGAAGAGGATTAGGGCAACTGAGAAAAAAAAAAAAAGTTAACTGATTTTTAATTTTTATTTCAGTATAATATGAGGAAAAAAGTCAGAATTCTGACTTTAATCGTAGAATTTAGACTTTAATTTCAGAATTTAGACTTTAATCTCAGCATTCTGACTTTTTTCTCAGAATTCTGACTTTAATCTCTGACTTTAATCTTGCAATTCTATTAAAGTCTTTGAGATTAAAGTCAGAATTCTGATATTTTTTCTCATATTATACTGAAATAAAATTTTAAAATCAGTTGACTTTTTTATTTTTTCAGTGGCCCTAATCATCTTCCGTACTGCACTGACTTTACTTAGATAAGCTTAAACAAAATTTCCCTACCTCTATGACTTACATTAAGCATTATTTTAGCTTTCAATTACCTCAGTTTGAATCAGTATCTGAACGGATTTTTTCATTTTCGCTTTGAAGCACTCTTTATCAAATATATAAAACAAAGTGATAAATGCTGCAAAACAATCTAAAAAATATACTTAAAACCTCTGAGGGACAGATCCCTAGATTTATTGCAAGGCCTCCATGCCATCACCCTAATCTTTCTCTGTCTGATTCAAGTTAAGACCATTGAAATTTTTTTAAATCACTTGCAGACAGAACGTAGTTTTAAAATTACTTTTTAACACAAATGGGTGATGTGTTTAATTTGGTTTATAACAATGTAATACATTTTACTGACTTTTTTTTTAAATGCTTCAGTTTACATATGAGAGACTTTCGCCCAAATCAATACAGCCGTTGTTTGATTTAGGGGAAAAGCCTCCCAACTGTGACACTGCAAATCGCTATGCAACGGTTGCTCTAAAAAAATATTTTTCTCTGTTTTTTTTTATTTTTTTTATTTATTATTAATTCAAATATCTCCAATTATAGATCTATACTTTGCATTGTTTCATTTGATCTGTAAAATTATCCACAGCAGCTCAGAAGAAATGGATACTTATTCGGTGAAGTAATGCCAAATAAGTAACAAGTGCGAGAAGTTGGCCGTAAAGCCTTAAGTTGTAGGCATGCAAGCTCTGTTAATTTCTAATCTTAAGAAATATGCATATTGCAATTCTTATATGCTTTTACAATGTGTTTGCATAATACGATTTTGCTAATCTTGAACAAAGGTCTTAGCTCTTAAGTAGACTAGAGGCACTTTAAATCTAAATCTACCCCTGCTTCTTAATTAGATACAGCCTCATTTTCTTATGTTGTGTTAGTTTATAGTTGGATTAAATCCACTAAACTGAGAAGTTTAAGAAAAAACATCTGATTTTAAGTTCTGCACCCAACTTTATAAGTTTCTAAGTTATAATTTTGGTGAGACCGAGACAGACTGATTTTAATCTTTCATAAATGATCCATTCATTAATAATTACATATTTTTATGATTATAGAAATCTTTACATGTTTTTTAAACATAAAAACGTTCTCCTTTGTGGAAGAACAGTTTGCGTCTGTCCCATCACAGGAGTAAACTCCTGTATGAAGCTCAGGCAGGGGTTGCTGAGTCCACAGGGGTGGACTTCTTCATGCTCTACACCGTGCCGGAGTGGCTGGAGCGAGGGATCTGCCCCCTCCACAGCTCCATCTGGATGTAGTTTTGCTGTCATGGGTGTTGTTGTGTGTTCAGAAGCTTTAAACTTAACAACATGATGGGTAAAAATGTGTGGGGCAAGGTGATTCTTGTTTTTGTTGTTTTAAAGTATGATCTCACGAGGACAGTTTTTGACCTGTGCTTTGAGCTCCTCTTGGATCAAGGCAGAAGATGGCGTGGATAATGATGGTATGTATATCTGCCATCATTACAATGGAGGTGGTGCATCTCCTCTCTGCTGATAGGCTGCTGTGGGAGCTGCCCCTTTGACTTGTTGGGAAGTAAAGAAAAACCAAAAACACATGCAGATCGAAGGCTTGAGATGTTTATGGAGGGTTACTGCATTGTTTTCCCCCGGAAATATTACTTTTTGTCTGTGCATGTGCAGGTCTCAGATTCGGCTTTTATAAAAGCCTTCAGTCGTTAATAAATGATCATGGTGTCAAGACCAGCAAAAGTTATGCAGAGATTAAACTGAATTTCTGACGTTCTTTCAAAGAGTTCTTTCTGCAAAATAGAAAATATATATGGTTGTGCTTAAAAGTTTACACCCCTCCCATAAATTCACACTAAAAATTAAAATAACACAAAACTGAAAAAGTTATAATAAATACAAATTTACTAAATTATAGTTTAGTAAATTAAAATATTGATTTTAAATTTTTGTTTAAAAATATTACTCTAATAAACAAGAAATACCGGACAAAATAAAGTACCTTGCTCATAAACAGAAAACCATCACACCTGTCAACATGTGCAGAATTCTGATTGAAAATTTCGTCAACTTTACAGAAAACACCTGATTTCAGTGATTTCCTTAAAGAGTTGCTCAACAAAATAATATTTCAGGAGCTGTGTCTGCCTTATACATATACATATTTATATATTCATTCATTCAAAATCAATATAATGATTTCCATTTAGTTAATATTACATGTCGTTTTCGATTTATTTCACTGGCAGCTGATTTTTTTTTTTTCTGACTTTAAAGGAAGGGTATGTAAACTTCTAAGCACAACTGGATCCTCAGCAAAACAGATAAGTCTGTATGCCAAATGTAAAATCTTTTTATACAGACCAACCAGTTTTATTTTTATTTAAGATATATTAAAGAGCATGTATCTTTTCCTTCAGAATTTATAATAATGATCTAAACTCCCTAAACCAAAATTTATCATTAGAAATGTATAAAATCTATTTTGTGAAATCTATATAATTATGGCTTTCAACCATGTGTTTTTTCGTTTTGTTTGTGCACACAGTAGCCTAGTTTAGTCAAGGTTCATTGGTTTAGTCAAGAGCTTTTAACTGAAACATGTTTGACCTGGAGTTGAATAATTTCTGTTAATAAATAATGTCATATTTTGAATGGAAGTTGTGTTGAATTTATCCCATATATGTGCAGAGTTATTTGTTTGACCGTGATGTGAGCTCGATTCACACTTTTATTTTTTGTCCTAGCAGACAACAATTGGGGCGAGTTTTCACAAACCAAATATGACACTGAATATTATTGTAATGAAAAATATATCTGCCCTCATTAAAGAGATGGGCATTAAAAATATCATAATTGCACAACAACTGTCTTAAGCCATGCACAGGTTTGCTACTGCTAAAATAAAGATCTGCTGTATGTGTTTTCTTAACTTGTGAGGTCCAGACAAACTGCTGACCTATTTGATCCTCACTGAAAGTTTGGACTCGTTGACCTTTCCTTTTTAAATGAATTTAGAATCAGCCAGACACTTCACTGACTTGATTATATGATTGATAAAGAACAGAGTCATCGTTTGGAAGCTCATAAAATCCAATTCATAACACAGAATGAATGGTTGAGTGAGTAATTGTTCCTGCTCCCTATAGAATGTATTTGTCTATTTGTGTGCAAAGACAATGAGTGATTATCAGTAGCATACCCATTACCTGATAACAACCTTTTCTCACAGTCGCCCAAACTGACTGACGCTCACTTCAAATTCATTTATCTAAACAAAATCAACCTAATGTTATTTTCCCAGTTGGCATCCATCTGTTAATGGGAGATTCAACATCTGCTAAAAAAAACAAAACATTAATATTTGTTTTCTTGGGTTTCTGGCGTCGGATCTGCAGGGTAGAGGTAGATGCAACGCTGTCCAGGGTCCAGGCTTTTGTTGCAGCGCCGACTGGGTTCAGGCATAAATGTTACCAAGTTGCAGGTTCTGGTCATATTGTGTGTTGATGCAATGCTCTGCTGCCTTCTCTGTTTGCTGGGTGCATTTGGTTCTGTTTTAGGCAGGGCTCAATAAGTCCATAATTATACCTCTGATAAATGTCTGTATTTACTATTCTGTAAAGTTTAAGCCAGTTAATTATTTTTGAAAAGACTTTTTATTGAGAAATATTTGAGAGCCAAGGCCAAAGGTGCAACAAATAGTGCACCAACCCAGAGATTTAACGAGCCCTGTGCTCAGCCTGGTCTGCCCATGTTTCACCACAGTGGAGTGAAGGATTCTGTGTTTTAAAACATCCTGTTTTTCAGGAAGAGATCAGGTACATTTTTACTCTTATTCTGAATGAAATCATTGGTCCATCATGGCGTCTCTGTGTGTCTCACCTTTTTTACCCATAAGTCAGTCTCTTACTTCCATAGTCCATGGAATATCCTTTTAGCTGATGGGGGCGCTGGTTCCTATCTGTAATGGTCAATAACCAAAGAGTCACCAAAGTTTTTAAAGTGTTTTATTAAACCAAACTATCCGCCATTAAATTTAGCTCCTCGTTTTGTGCTAAAATGAATAATTTTATGGCTGCAGAGTTGTTCTAGGGACTGTGGATGAAGGAAAACAGTTACGCTCTTATTTGGGAAAGATATTAACAGAAATTCTTAACAAGATTGCTCAGGTCTGGTTTGGTCGGACCTACGCTGCAATTTGATGGGAATGCCATGAACACATCCGCTCTGGGAAAAATATTCCATTTTCAGTCTGCTTTCATCCATTATCTGCTCCCTACAGCATTACCAGGCTATGCTTCTGTATGCTTATTTTAGCCACTGGCTTGATGCGTACTTAAAGTCAGTTAGTAGATGTGTCCAAATTTAAAAACTGAAAATATTTCCTTTTTTTTTTTTACCTCAGCCTTCCCATTAAGGTCAAAGATGACTTTATTAGCTAAATGTATTTAGTTCTAGGTATTATTTTTAGATTTTAACATTTTGATATTGTTCTTTGATTGTATTTATAACTTGGTAATAAAACACAGTTGTAATCATACCTACAGAAAAGTGTATTTTAAAATATTATAATTTGTTGTAAACTTTTAAGATTTTGAGGTTTTCTAGTTATAAAACTTGAGGATATATCTTTTAGATACATCCAGTGATTAACAACGTTTTATCAAAAATAAAATCAGGATATTCTATTTTATTTTAAATTTATAATTGTGTCTTATAATATAAAAGTTTAGAGACGATGCTAAATTCTGGAGATATTTACAACAGAACAATGAGGTTTAGAAATGAAATTAATTTCTATAAAATAATAAAGTTTTAAATTAAACAAGGTTAAAATAGTGGATATCTGCAATTGTGCTTATACTGAAAAGAGAAAAAGGATATAATGTAAAGCAACAAGTCGGTGTCTTTTGTTTGTCTGACTTCACCTTTTTAGTTCCCTCTGCCTCGAACAGATATCCAGTCAGGAAATTAAAAAATGCTGCAATGATAGTGGGAGCCGCCTGTGTCGTCACATACAGATAAAGCTGTTTATTGAACCCTGGCAACCAAAAAAAGCAATAAACGAGCCCCAGAAAGGTAAAACGGAGCTATAATTAGACAGTGGGCTCAATCACCAGAGTTCACAATAAACATTCAGCGAGCTGACTGGACGCCATCCTGCCATGTCCTCTTTGCTCCAGTCTGTGCAGAAAAAACCCAAATGAATCTGAGCATGCTGTTAACTTATTTCCCACTCTGTTTGTCTTTCTCCATAGACGTGCTGAACGATGCCATTTTTGATGAAGACCACGATGAGATGGTGATCGTCAAAGACATAGACATGTTCTCCATGTGTGAACACCACCTGGTTCCCATCTTTGGCAGGGTGAAAATACAGCCGACACTCAAACAGAAAGCGTTTAGACATAAGGTTTCTAAAACAATAGTTATTAGAAGTTTTTTTTCTTCATCCAGATCATTTGGTAATAATTGTTTTGGTAATAATTTACACAGCTTAACTGCTGGTAACTATCACAATTACTTTTAATAACTCTTATTGAAAGTCTTAACAGTCCCTATAATATACATCTAAATCCTTTTTATCATTTATACTCAGTTCAATTTAGAGGCTTTTAATTGAGACTAGCTTTACTTCCTGTTTTCCTTTGGGCTTGATATTTAAAAGAGGAGGGGCAACTATCATTTGTTATAATCCAGCCAGTGGCAGTTCTAGACCAGATTTACTAAGGGTGCCAAGCTAGGCACAATGTTTTTCCATGAAAACACATCATGAAATATTAAAAGAAACAAAAACAGAACAGGGCGATGCTGTACACATACAGGAAACCACAACGCTAATGTTGAAGATTCCTGATCTAAATGAAAAATGTGATCCCGTCTTAATATGACTGAATCTTAAAGTGATATTTCAAAATAATATGTAAAGTAAACAGTAAAGGTAAAAGATCAAGTAAGTCCAAGGCTCCAATCAGTTTTGGTGTCTGCTTTCCGTGCATATTGCTATAAAAAATGAATGCAGTTTAAAGTTTTTAGTGAAGGGGCCATTAAAGGGGCCAGGACCCATTTTCATGGATTCTTGAAAAGCTGAGGATTTAAAAAAGCTATTTGTTTCTGACATAAACCTAAAAAAAAAAAAAAGATTTTCAGTGAGTCTTAACAAGTGTAACGATCTAAAACCTGTTTTATTCACTATGAATGGTGTGGCAGACATCTCTCCAAATTTCATGGGTTGCTGTTGGCTTTTAAAAAGAACAGTTTTATTTAAATTTTAGTCTGTGTGGCTTATGTAGGATACTACAGATGTGCATACTAAAGAACAGCAGAAAATAACTGAAATATTACAATAACTAAAATGTTAGCGCATCAACCCAATTTGATTTAAAAATAGACTTAAAAATAGACTTAAAAGAACTGTTCAAAGATGGAGGCGTGGTGATCTGAGGTTTCTCTATTCAAGAGGGTCTTTACAATATTTTAAATGCTTAAACAGCTAGATAGCAACTTTCAGAAGTTGGCAGTTTTAAATTTTAATCCTTCAGGAAGATAATGATACAAACTATATGGCTAAAACTAAAAACACTTATAGATTTGCATTGTTGATTGGATTGTTCTGAATTTCCCAGTAAGATTTTAATACTGCAGAGAAATAATATTTGAAAGCATTTTACAGATCTAATTGTTAAACTTTAACATCTGCTTGGCTTAGTAGATGCTCCTTTAGGTTCTCAAGTCAAAAACATCAGGGAAATCAAACAGAGGTATCACATGAATTTGTTATTTGAACCAAAGTACTCCAGCATGTGAAGAGATGATGTTACCAGCTGCTTCCATGAATGGACACTTTCTTGACCCGAACAGCAAACTTTATTTTACGTACATGTAAAAATCCAAACCTTCGTCACAAATATAGTAAGATCTCAGCAGATGTTTATCTTAAACCAATTCTTCTGTTTGTCTGGAGGCCGCTGGTCTGAGCAGCTGAGAACATGGGAAACAATCAGATTAGCTGAGATCTGTTTATCTTCAGCCTCCTCTGTTCAGCTTTAGCGTCATTACTCTCCACTACAGCCCCACAAAGCAGCCTCTTCTAATTCTGCCTCTTCTTTCTCTGTTTCCATCCCTCCATCTTCACCTGCAGCTGCACGTCATTTTAAAACAATGAGCGTCTGCTGTTGATCTTTTTTCTTTTTTCTCCACTGTTGTAAATAGGCTGTGATGATAGCTGTGAGTCACGCAAACACGCACCGCGCCACCTGTGTTACAGCGAGCGTGCGTTCATGTCTCTAAGCCTCCTCGTCCCTTACCCCCCGTCATCACTGTCAGCGGCGACTGTGTTGTTGATCAGATGAAGAGCAGATTGCCGTCACTTGGTTTTATTAAACTATTTGAGGTGTCTTTGGGTTTTATTGTGGATTATAATGTGTTTGCGGTTTAAAAAGACCCTCTTTCTCACCTCTCCTGTGAATACTTTGAGATGAAATTGCAAAACAAACTAAAGTAAAAAGGTAGGCGTGGCAACTCGTATTTTATAATATGGTAAAATGTATTTTAGACAAATTAGTCTCACAGCTGCAAAATAAACATTGTAAAATATTATGCAAGTGTGGTACACATTCAAATCCTGCTTTATAATTTGTAGAAACATATAATATATAATAATGGAACTTTATTGATCTCACATTAGAGAAATTTACCTCTGCATTTAACCCATCACCTTGGGAGCAGTGGGCTGCCATCGTGGGGCGCCCGGAGTGTGGGGTTAAGGGTCTTTGCTCAGAGAGCCAGAGTGGCAGTCTGTGGGAGTGGGTTTTGAACTCACAACCTCAGGATTCCAAACTCTATGCCCTGATCACTAGACAGCCACTCCCCAAAAATATAGTATAAATATAGAGTAAATATATGTCAAATTTATTTGGCTTTCCCAGGCAAACATTATTTTGCAGGAAAAAACAAAAAACTATGTGATTATGATCTTAATAGAGTAACTCTATGATATAATATTGAGGTATTAGCTGTGTAATTAGTCAGGCTGTTTGCTCCATTATCCCACCTAAGGGAGGCTGATTTACAGTCAGCTCACTCACACGTTATTAGCTGTAGTTTTAAATTAGTTTGATGTGTGGAGTTCTTTTAGCTTCTACATTAAAACATTTTTTAGGAGCTTAATGATACACAAACAGCTGAATTTAGAGGGTAGTTAAGGAGCCGACTTTTGGCCAGTTGACCAGCAGTTTGTTGCAAGGCATAAAGGAGGGGGAATAATTTGCTGTACTTAGCTGGAAAAAATGATTGCTCCTGCTCTCTCTCTCTGCAAAAACAGGAAAAGAGCTTTACCTCATGGACATGGTATGGATTACAATTAAAAACTAAATAAAATAACATTTACCAGTTTGATTTCTAAAGTGACAAAGATAGAACTCTCAGACCTCAGACAATATGATCTATGTGATGAATAAGCTGGAGAAAAGGGTTTTGTTTGTAGAAATTTTTTTTTCTTCAGTATTTAATTCTGTAATTCATATCCTAGTGTTTCAGTTACCTTTCGCTAACATATTTAGACGTTGTTCCCTGTTTTGGTATCCTATCTTTTTTTTATATTTTGTACTCTTTTTGGGAAGCGTACAAAATTGGGAAAATGTCTGAGTTAATTTAACTACCTTTTATGTCTGGATAATTATGGGGAAAAAATATGGGAGGATATGCGGATGTCTAAAATCTATTCCTTATTATGAAGGAATGATAAGGGATAGATTTGTTTTCCAAAGGTTATAGTTTTTCTTTTTTTTTTCGCATCTATAGTTTATGGTCAAAAAGACTCAAGACCTTCTAAGTTCAAGTCTTAAAAGATTTTCTTTTTTTTTTTGGTTAGTTGTTTCTTAAAGAGTAAAATGTGTGTGAAGATTTTCAGTGCATCCCTTTCCAAACCAGCGCTGAAAATGCTTAGAAACAGCCTCCTTCTGCCTTTGGGCGTGTGCTTGTAAATCGAAATAAGTTGAGTGAAGTAGCAGTCTGTTTGATGTGCGTATATCAGGCTACTGCAGCAGAGAGGAGGAAGAAGAAAGACGTAGAAATTGAGAGATATTCGCACGCCTGTTGCTGCTGCCCTTTTTCCTCTCCAGTCAACAAATTGGCCCTGACATTTAAGTGAAGCTCACTTGGATGTTTGTGTGTAAGAGAGTTAGAGCCTCCAGCGATCTGCAGCAGTGGATCTCATGCTGTTGACTCCGAATCGTCCTCCTTACGACTTTTCCTCCTGATTTGATCTCCTCTGCGTCTCTTGTCATAATAAAAAAAATATATATATATTTTCAGTTTATACAAAATAGCACATATATACAAGTAACTAAAGGGAGTAATTACTTTGTTATGCCTCTCAGTTTTGTTTAGATTTGAACCTTATTGTAGTAGGAAAGCTGCTTGTAAGAGGGAAGAAAGAAACCAAACAAAGCAATTGAGAACACAGTCCAAATTTGCTAAACAGTGATGTTAATAAAGTCACACAACTTGTAAGACTATGCAGCTGCCTTCCTACGTGTCATTTATGCCCTCACCAATGTCTGCCAGGCAAAGCACTTTAGGCCGACATAGACCAATAGCCCCGCCCTGGGCTGCCAGTAATTAGCACGTCAGCGCAACAATCAATGCACAATGGCCACTGACAATGAAAGCTTTAAAAGAAGTAAAACTTCTGCTCCAATTCTGACCAGCGTTGTTGTTTAGGGGTACAAAAGCACCAAATCTCATTTTCTTTAAAACATCTCAGTCAGGGCGACAGTGGCGTTGGATGTAGGTGTTTGCCCTGAAATCGAAGGGTTGATGGTTCAAGCCCCGACTTTCAGTGTCGTTATGTCCTTGGGCAAGACACTTCACCTGCATTGTCTACTGATGGTGGTCAGAGGGCCCGGTGGCGCCAGTGTATGGCAGCCTCGGTTCTGTCAGTGAGCCCCAGGGCAGCTGTGGCTACAATGTAGCTTGCCTCCATCAGTGTGTGTGTGAATGGGTGAATGAATGTAGTGTAAAGCGCTTTGGTCAAGTCTCCTAACTTGAATAAAGGTGCTATATAAGTACATGCCATTTACCATACTTTGGTACTCTTGTACTTGGGGCTTTAACTGCACTATTTTATATAATATTGAATGTGAGGAAGTTAGAAAGTGTAAAAGTCTAAAGATGACAACTGAATTCCCTTGAATTATTACCAAATAATCTAAAAACATATTTTGGGTTTCAGCAAAATAGAAAGTATAGCAGTTTTCCTCCTTAAGCCAGGATACACAGATGACTGGTAGCTTGCAGCAACATGTGGGGGAGGGGAGCATGATTCAAGGCTGTGTTTGGCCTGAAAAAATTTTTATTATCTAAGATGGGGGGAAAATGTTATTTGAAGTGGTGCACCTGAATTTGGTTTCTTATTTTTGAGCAGCTGTGTAATTTTACTAAGAATGACGAAATTAGGAAACCTTAGGACAAAACTTCTGGAAGTTCTTAATATGACCCCCTGGTGGTGGGTTTGAAGAAGGCTAGAATATGGTCACTGTGATATTAAGAGTGGAAGATGAGAATGCCTTTAACTATGTGTGAATACCAACTGATGGTCAAGACACTGTTTCTCACATCCAAGACTGATTTAATGAGAATACATCTGAATCAGTTAGGTAGTGTTCATTTATTTATTTATTTATATTTAAATTAGTGCTTTGGGAAAAAACTGTGAACCACACAAAACTTTCTGCATGACGTCCAGGTGGCTCAAGAATTAAAAGAACTGACTAGAAAAACAAATAAGCATCAAGTTACCAAATCAGTAATTTATTATGATTTAACTAAGAATCCAAAACCAGGGAATAGGTGGAGATCGATGTACTTGTGGCTGATAGCATAAAGCAACACAGCCATTTGCAGCCTGTTGCACAGCCACAGTCTGCACTCCATTTAAAAAGCATTTTTAAAACCAAACCAAAGTGTCCTCAGTATTGCACCTCCTCTGTATTTTTGGTAGTAGCCTTAAGTAGTTGTCAGTGTTAGCAGCCCTCGCAACATTTATTAGATCTATTTAACACGGCAGTGTGTCTATAGGAATCATATTTTGGATAGTTGTCTAGCCTCAAGCTTGATGGCATATCAGATTTTTCTTTATACAGTCTATCTCGCATTTAGATGATCTAACTTAGACTGAAGTTCATAAATATTTTCCTTAAATTGAACAAGTTCTCTACCTTCCACCTTCTTTTTTTTTAACATTTTGACTCCTCATGTTTTTTTTTTTTTTACTGAAAATGTTTTACCTCATGCAGGTTCACATCGGTTACCTCCCCAACAAGAGGGTTCTGGGCCTGAGCAAGCTGGCCAGGTGAGTCAACTTTATCTGACCTGATGAAGTAGCTGCTAGTGTCTGTGTATACAAGCTGATTATTAAAACATCTGATCCCACTGACCCCAATACCTTCAGGCTTATTGTACTAACACCCCTTACTAACACCCTGATACACACACACGCATTCCCCAACCCACTCCCACACCCACTGAGGTGTTGCTTTAAACTATTACAATAAACTGTTGAACTGTAGAAAGGATTTACATTCAAATTAAAAAGAAATACGTTTGGAAAAAAAAGGGTGGAATAATTATATCCATCCATCCATCCCTCACTCTGGTCTGTTACTAAATACATAAGTAATTTATAAATAATGTAGAGAGAAATTAATCAAATGTGAGAATATGATTGACCCTCATAGTTACAAGAGTCATTACATCAATCATTTGGTTCAGTATCTATAATCAGACCCAGGACCCATTATTTTCCAACATGTGGAATCAAAAACAACAGTCATGTTTTTATGGGTTTAAAAAAATAAAAACACATGAGAAACAAACCATGAAACCTTCTCAGTGGGCTATTAGAATAATTATACACTTTTCAGTTTGTTCATACTCGACCATCTTTGGCCGAGTATGAACAAACATTTGATGAAAAAACCTTTAAAACTTTAAATAATTAATGAAAAAATATTTTTTTTTTTGAGTGAAATTCTGAACAGGACTGTTGGCCTATCAGTTTATACCTTTAAACTCAGGGACATTCAGATAACAGGATAATGATCAAGTAAACACCTCTAAAGTAAACCTCTAAAAGGTTAAAAACTAAAGAGTTTTGGAGTGTCCTAGTTAAAGGCTGGACCTGATTCCTAATTATATGCAGCGGAATAAACTTGTGTCTGAATGAAAATAACTCTGTATGGAATAGATTGACTTTCCTCCACATTGACATAAAGCCCTAACAACCAATTGTTAAGTTGAGAAGAGTAACAAAAAACATGTTTAAAAATTATTCAGATTACTACTTAATGTAAAAGAATCAATATATAAGATGACAGAGTATGGTATAAATAAACAAATATATATTTATATTATATATATTTTTCAGCCTTAATGTCTTGATGCTAAACTTAGATCTTACTTTCATTACATACTGTATTCTGTCTCTTGGCATTTACTTGGAGGTCTGTGAGGTAAAGGTCTGCAAAGTTCTTCCGCTCACAGAGAAGAGCAGCAGGTTGAAAGGGAAGATGAGGTCGATTTCTTCAGGATGCTCAGTGGCGCCAAATCAGGGCTTTGATCTGTCATGTTAGCGAAGAATGACCCAACTCTATAAGCAGTGGGCATAAGCTAACATTTAAAATAAAAGCTGTTTGTTGCTGATTTCTCTTTATGGGTGAGGAATGTCGGTTCTGGTTCAACATCTGTAATGTCCTTTGAGTTTGAACAAAATACAGCGGCAGGACCCTCTATTTCCATCAGCTCAAGGAAGATGAACATTTTTGTGTTTAAATATCAGATTTTTTTTTTCTTTTTAATTAAAACTATATTTTCTGAGTCTTGGATTTCAACTGTTTGTGTTTAAAAAAGATTTTCATACTGACAGATTAAAGCAATAAATAAAATGGGAAATATTAGTTCCTCCTGGCCACCTCCTCCTAAACCCACATAATATAACATTATTTTATCTGCATATCTAGATGTTTGTAATATTACCATTTGGGGGATTTATTTAATCCTATATTTAGCTGCTACAAAAATGCTGTTTATGAAAGTTTCTTTTCTTGTATTGCTGCCACATGCTTTTAAATAAACCCTGTTACTGATCAATAAACTGCATATTAAAATAAAAAAAAAAATCTCTGGCTTATAATTATAAAAAAGGATGATTTTTTAAAACCTCTTCTTCTTCTCCTCCTTTTAGGATTGTTGAAATCTACAGCCGTCGATTACAAGGTAGAGTTTATTTAACATTTTTAGCGCTTCTTATAGTGAAGTTTTGTCAACATGTCATATTTCTCTGTAGAGGTTTAAGAGGCTCTATTGTGAAGGACCTTGCGAGAGCCGCCCTATACCATGTTTTTACTGATGAATTAAAGACTGCCTCTATTCAGAGTGTGGTAAAATGAATGATCAAGATAATTTGGATTAATGATAAATCAATTTCTTAAGTGTTTTGAAAAAATGTATTGTGCTGAGAGAATTGTGAATTGCTTTCTCAAAACCTTCAAATTGAATCTTTATTCAAATGTAGGATATTTAAAAAGAAAGTAGTCAACTAAAGCAACCGGGGGTACAGTATGCGTACACCTAGTGGCCTACGAGTGCATTGCAGGGTGTACATGAAAATATTTTATTTAAAAAGTATTAAAATATGATAGGGCTGGGATGTGTTTTGCTTTAATCGAAAATTTAAACAAGCTTTTATTAACCGAAAAGTAAGTTTTTCTTATGTTTGAGTTCACCTTTCAGCTGTGAGTGACACACAAGCAGAGGAACAGACTGGATGTAGAGAACAGCCTGGGATCTGCTGTTTTTCACCCTGAGCTCATCAAAGCAGCTCAGGTGAAAACTAATAAAAATAATTAAGTCAGTCTGACTGTAAATTATGTTCTGTATTTTGTCCAGAATCAATCAAGTTTAAATGTAATTATAAGTGAGTTACTTAGAGCACCTCAAGTTTTATAAATACAGCTCTATAGTATGATCTTATTATGTATTTATTTCGATTCCTTACTAACTTCCAGGCAACATAATTATGTTGTTTTTGTTTGAGATGGAAAGCATAAAACGCCTAAGAATTAAATGGTAAAATTAATAGATTAAGTAAAATGGTTTTTATTTAATAATCAGTTATTCTACATTCCACTTTTGGACAATCCATACTTTAGGGCTACTCATGGTAAGACAAAATTCACAAAGGGGTACACAAGTCAAAAAAGTTTGGGAAAACTGGACTAAAGAACCAAACCACTCAGATTGGGTGCTTTTGATTGTTTGTACTATATGCCCTAAAGGTGCTGACATAAATGAATTGACATACTGCGTGTGGGTCAGTTTAAAATGTCCTATTTTCATGTATACAATGGTGCCGTTTAGAGGAGGATGTTTCTATGAATTGCTGCCATCCAGACTGCTCACCTTTTAAACCCTGAAACAAGCACATTAATCCCAGCCTCTAACATTAGTCTCAGTCAGCAGGCACAACAAAATCTTCATAATTAATAAATCAAGCATAATAACAAGACACTGTTTTTTTTTCCCAAATATTTTTTGTGATTATATGAAGCCGAATCCATTTGATGATACATGATTAATTTCATTGATTGCATCTCTCATTTAGATGATGCTTAACTGCTACTTTAATATTTAAAATTTAGGGAGAGTTAAGGTGTGGCTTTTAACAGGAGTTTGTGACCTAGTTTCTTTACCTAAGTGGAAAATGAAGTAAAAGTAAGGTTAGTTTAAGTGCAATGATCTGTGATCTGTTGTTTGTTCTCACTGTTTGCATTTCTTGGTTTGTATGTCTGTCTTGTGCTTCTCCAGTTCAGGAGAGGTTGACCAAACAGATCGCTGTGGCAATCACCGAGGCCCTGCAGCCCACTGGGGTCGGAGTTGTTATCGAGGCAACGTATGTTTCTCTCTGCAGTTTTTTTTTTTCTTAAACATAACCTTTAACTGTGTAATGGAGCAGCTCAAAGTGTTGGATAATTTTGAAATGGGAGGAAAAGTACTTTTAAATCTGACATGTGCGTGATATATTTGTTTTTACAGTTTATAGAGTCACATTTTACTGCAGTTACAGATGTAGCTATATATTTATTGTGATCTGATATACAAAGTAAGACAAACTCAGATGGACCACAAAACGTTTTTGTTGCTAATTCATTCAGAATTACCTTTCTTGAACTCCAGTTAGCTCCTGAATTTTTCCACCTGAGCTAAAGACCTCTGCAGCTCCTCCAGATTTACCAGGAGCTTTTTTTTTCTGCTTCTCTGAATTTTCCTCATTTGGCAAGTTATTCAGCTTAAGGACCACAATGTTTTGACTCCAAATTTGGCTGTCATCTTGTTCTGTTCTAGCATTCTTCCTGTTCATCCTAAAGAGATTTTTCTTTCTGTCTTTTCTTTCTTAAATAACGCTTTTCTCCTGCTCTGGCTCTCTGCAGTCACATGTGCATGGTGATGCGAGGCGTCCAGAAGATGAACAGTAAAACTGTTACCAGCACCATGTTGGGGGTCTTTAGGGAAGATCCAAAAACCCGTGACGAATTTCTGACCCTCATTCGAAGCTGAAGAGCTCATCCTCTTCCTCCTCCTCCTGTTGCCTGGAGTTACCTCCAC
Source organism: Cyprinodon diabolis (assembly GCA_030533445.1). Classification (NCBI taxonomy): domain Eukaryota; kingdom Metazoa; phylum Chordata; class Actinopteri; order Cyprinodontiformes; family Cyprinodontidae; genus Cyprinodon; species Cyprinodon diabolis. The sequence continues at coordinate 36,643,501 of CM060065.1, read as the reverse complement.
CTGCACGGACCACCTGCTGTGCTCGCTGTATGTGTGTGTGTTTGTGCGTGGGTGTTTCCGTCTCACTGAACACGGTGGAAGGGTGTTCGCTCTGTTTTTATTGACTCTGTAATGACCTGATGAAGCGGCGTTACCTCGATGATTTGACCTGTTTATTCTCACACAGTGAAACAGATTTTACTCTTTATTTTTTCTTGTATATTCTTGTATATTTTTTCTGTTATTGTAACCTAACAGTTACAATAACAGACAAAAGTCACATTTCCGTTTGAATGTTATTTTAGTTTAAAGACTGAATAACCTTTGATTTACTGTCCCCTCAAAAAAAACAACAACAAAAAAACATCACAGAACCATTAATGCCTGCTGGCTTGTTAAAAAAAAAATGTAAATCCCTTTATTGTCCCACAATGGGGAAATACACCTCTGCATTTAACCCATTCCCTTGGGGAGCAGTAGGCTGCTATTGTGTGGCCCCCAGGGAGCAATGTGGGGTTAAGGTTCTTGCTCAGGAACCCAGATTGCAGACTGTGGGGATGAAACCGGGTACTTGCAAACTTCTCAGAGCATAAGTGTACTGCTCTAACCCACTAGGTCAACACTCAACAAAGTGAGTAACGTCTATATAATAAAGTCCCATTAAAGAATATTTATAAAGATGTGAGGGGTGTACATGCATACATCTGAGTCCTATGTAAAAAGAGGAATTTTCAAAAGCAATTTGCAAATCCTTCAGAAGCAGGCATTCTGTTAAAATAAATCTTTTTTTCACATTTTCATTTGCAGTGTACCACTGACATGCTAACTGTTCTACTTTAACTAAAGTTCCTAATACTATTGTTAGCATTAGCATGCTCAGGAGGCACAGCTCCAGATATTTTATCGTCTATTTTGACTGATTTAGTGTGGTCTACCATTTCAGTATACTCACTATGCTACCATCTTTATATTTAATCAGAAGAAGAAATTATATATATATATATATATATATGAATAAAAAAATACATGATCAGATTTGTTATCAAAGCTATCACAGTTCGCAAACTTCTCAGAAAATCCTATTTTGAGAAGAGTAACTTAATTTCTGGTGTGTTAATGTCTTTCTAACAGAGCACACTTTAAAACCATAAAGTATATAGTTTACCAATTTTAAAACAGAGCTGTCAGAAGCAGAATATTTTCCAATTTAAACTTTTTTTCCCAAATCAAAATGGTGCAAAATGCCTAATCATCAGGCATCTGGAAACAACACCTTCTTTTTATGGTGAACATGTTTCAAACATGTTCACATCTTTTTTTTTTTCCCTGTGTGAGAAACTGCCCTTATCTGCCAACCAGCATATGGATTAAAAACCAAAAAGGTATCTTGTCTCTACATAAGGCTGACTAAATATATTTGTGTGTGTTTTCTTCACTGTTTTCATCCTGGCAGTTAAAAAGTTTGTGTTGAGTGACGTTTGTGTTTATGGTGCAACACGTTGCTGCACTTAAGTGCATCATAAGGATCGCTGCCTGGTTTTAATTGTTTAAGTGGATTTATCTGTGAGATGGTGTGTGTGTGTTTGTGGTGATAGAGAGAAGATGAATGCTAAGAGAAAAAAAACTAATTGTTTTTGTGGCCTTGTTTATTCATTGTGCTTATTTAAAAAAAACTTTTTAACAATCAAAGATAATAAAAGTATTACAACTGAGAATGTGTTTTTTAATATGACAACTGAATCTAGATTAGTTTTGTTCCTCTCACCAGATGGTGATTCAAACTAAGAAAGATTAATACATTAAGTTTTTACTATAGATAATTTTAGCAGTCTACAAAGAAATATTAGCAGTGAAATTTTGATATTTGCAAAATATGTGACAAACCTTACTGAGGCACAAATGAGAACAGAGAATACTAATATGTATGTAGGGATAAAAGTAGAGCAATGCAAAGACTGTCAAAGAAGAACCACTGCTACTGTTGCCCCCTTCTGGTCATAAACAAAACTGCAGTTAATAATAAACCTTTGGTGTGGTGTCACCATGTTTTTACGTTTCTGGACTGAAGAGATTGTTAATCATTTCCAAAGTCTTCAAAAAACAAAGGTGTCTAAATGATTTCAAGATGCTGGAAGTCAACTGAGTGAAGTGAGGGTTCTGTTCCATTTTATTTTTTTTTTCCTTTAATAAATAACCTGTGGGTTTAATTAACCTCATTGTCCATAATTAAACTGGTCCCATAGATTACAGTCAAGTGGAGTTACCTTAAAGTCTTCTTAAGTTGGCTCCAATGACTGGCCAAGTCTTTGTCACTTCTCTCGGTCCGTCTCAAAGAAAGCTGTCATGTTTGTTACTCCATGTGCCTAAAAAACATGCAGCCTTATGTAGTCTTAAGAAGATTCTAGAATGCAGAATCAGACACTTCCATTTATAGTTTTGCCAGATTTTCAGTTTGAATCTATGTGCCAAGTTTTTTAATCAATATCATTTTATTCTCAACAAGACTTTTCCTTGTTTAAAAAGATGCATTGAACGCAACATCTGCTCTATGGCTAAAAAATGAAATGAAAATAGTCATTTTACTTTAGATACCTACACAAACAGACAACTGGAGGCCGTTTGTTTGTTTGTTTTTATATAAATCGGGGTCATGCCAAATCACAGCATACTGGTACAATACAGAAAAAGTACAAAACACATCCTGATCATCATTTTTACGCCGCTGTCACAACATTTTAGTTTGTGTCTGAAGACCATAAAGATTCAACAGGTACCAACCTGTTAAAGCAGCTGGGTTCACATTCACGCTCTTTTTTTCAAAACTCATAAAGGGAGCTGAATTGGTTTGTAAAAAAATAAAATTAATGGAACTTTGATATGCACTCAGACTACTGAAAGAAGGATTAATTACTTACATAAGCATTTGCAAAGCTCATCAATTGTTAGCTTGTTTTAAAGTACATCAATTAGAATTGGATGATCACTGCAAAGGAAATAAATTTAAACAGTATTTGATGCTTTTAATGCTGTCAGCTCTCTAAAGTCAACACTTTTGGGGCCTAATTTCTGGAGATGTGGACAAATTTCATTCTAGATCCATTCAAGAGGGGCATTTAACTGAAGGTGATAGTTGTGCTGCGTGAAGGTGAGCCCCGCTCAGCTGTAACTTTCTCCCAATGCGGTAACATAAAGACCATATTTAACCTTTTACATTTTATGATGATGTTGATGTGTCAAGTATACAAAAAAGGCACTGCCATTTGTTATTCTAAATATGACTTTCCCAGTCTTGTGCATGCAGTTTAAAATATAAATACACTTTTTTCCAAATTTTAATTTCCTAGATTTTTTTTTTTTTTTGACAAATTTTTATTATTAAACATACATTTACTTTTTTTCCTCAAACATATAAGTAAGCCTGCAGTCAATACAGGACATCGGCTCTTTGATAAAATAAATCTAAATGAAGTAAAAGGAGCAGTCAAGCAGTAAAACTTTGTTACAGACAAGATGCCTCTCCATACAAAAAAATACAAAAAACTAGAGACAAAAAAAAAAAATAGTCCTTGCATTTAAAAAATAAAAACCGATTTGCACAATCTACAAAAAGAAAAAAAAAAAGCATATGTCTCAAAAATGAAAAAACAAATTCTTTTGGAATATCAAAGCGTTAACATTAATACTGCTTGCGTGCACAGCGCGGAGAGTAACGGAGCTGATTTGGTTTTAGTTGAAGAGATGATCAATGATCCTGAGCTCCAGTTGTTGCACAGCGGAGCCACAAATACCATTCTACCCTCTCAAACAATGTCACCTGATGAAAGTGGCAAAACAAATGATGTCCCTAAAGTCTCTTTGAAAGAGAATTTGTTGTTTATATGCAAAAAACTATCAGGAATATGATTATTTCTAGCAAATAAATCAAATTGATGACCAACTGTATGCCTGAATGAAACAGACTGCCCTTCTGCAACTGATCAAATTGAGTTAATCCGTTGCTAAAAATAGTCCTAAACTTCCTCTGCTGTTTTGAGTTTAACATTTAAATCTCTCCCAAACTGGACTCTTGCTGATAACAATAGATCTCAGCTCATCTTGGATTTATTTTTTGTCTAAATGCAAACTAAAACCCAAAGTGGAAGGGCTTTCCAACGGCCGACTCAGCTCTCTGCTGCGCTCAAAGCTTCAAATATGAAAACAAAAAAAAACAAATCCCAAATACAGATCAACAATAAAAATAAACAAGTACAAAGAAAATGACTATGTTAATATTTGAGATGTATGTATGGTCACCAGCCATAACATATTAACACTTATAGTACTTTAAATAATAAAACACTTGAAAGATCAGTTTTACCTCTGCAGGAAACATGGAAAACAAAAAGGCAAATAAATAATTTGTTTCTACTTTTAAGGGCTGAAAGATAAATGGCAGTGAAGCTAAGAGAATATAAAGAGATCCTGATCTTTTCAAAAAGGCAGAAACGTGTTTCCTATCCATTCATGGTTAGGAATTCAGATTAACCGGAGATGTAAAAACATAAACATTTAACATGTGGTGTGTGAGCCGATCCAGACTGGAGTATTAGTCGGGTTTCTCTGGATCTGAAGGAACTTTCTGCACATTTTCACCCCTTTAATACAAGAAACATGCCGAGCTGTAACACCGTTAAAGCGTTTAAGTTTTAGAGCACAACCGTTAAGATAAAGGGCCAGGATGGTTGCTACAGCTTTTAGCCACCCAGACAACAAACCATTTGATAATGGTGCAACATTGCATCAAAAACAAATAGGAAAAGATTTGAAGACTATCGCCCCTGCAGGCAGATACTAAACATCCCTGCTGAAAATGAAGCAGCACTCCATCCTATTTCATACACTGTTCAGGCACAAGCGGCACTTTCTGTAAATACCATATGCCACATTCCATGTAGGTATTTGTTCTTCTCTGCTGATGTTTGTTTCCTTTGTTTTGCAGAGTGTTTTAATTCCTCTGTGTAATATATATGCTTTATATATAGTGGGATGACAACAAACCTTTAATGACGATTGATTTTTATTGATTTCTGATAATCTATATATGTCAAAAAACAAAAACAAAAAGGTTTATACCTTGTAGTCAAGTCATTTGTGATATTTAAGGCAAACTGGGTATCTCTTTGCAATGAAATGTGGCTTTTTATTGTTTCTGTTTAAGTATTTTGGACAAAGACTAACTAAGAGAAGCTGCCTTCATCAGCAAAAATGTATCTTATAAAGTAAAGGACCATGCGGAAACATGTGTTCCCTGCTAATTCATATACGAGTGGGAACTGTTTGAGTATAGACGTTCACACCTGGCATTAATATCTCCTCAGGTGACCCATTTCTGGCTTCACTAAAATCACTATTTTGGACAAACTAATGATTTAAACTGTTCCAGCTCCATCAAGGTTAGGCAGGTTTTACAATTAAAGGACCAGATAAAATTAGCTTCAAAACTAACACAAGATGGCAGCGGGAAACTTCACTAAGAGCTGACGAAAATATTTTTATTGATGAATTTTAACTCATAACAGTATCTTTTTTTCCCATAGGAAGCTGGTTGATTAATTATTTAACTTTGACACACAGTGATTTGGGCTGTTTCTAAATCAGAATGATGGTCTGTCCCCAGACGTCTTCCCAATCAGTGCCCAAAGTCCAGCATCAAGATTCCTAAACTAATATAAAATGTGTCCAAGATGATCCATCACAAACTGCTTCCCATGCTTTCACACCTCAATTTAGCAACATCCAGGTCCAATTGGATCACCCAGAACAAAGTTTGCGGCCATTTTTAAGAGGACTGGTTTGTTTATGGGTTTTCTTTTGACACAATGATCCATGCGACTCGTAAAAAAGCCTGAATACTGATGATGATACGTAAAAAGTATTTTTATCTCGAGACTTCAAGTTTAGGCAAAGAGAAATCCTTTATGGCTAATGAAAACTCCTAAGCAGCCCAGTTGCTTTAACATAAGAACATTTGGACTTAAGTGTTTAACATTATTAAGTGCAGGAAACAAAATAATTGCAACTAAATTACATCAAAACAAAAAAAAACTAATTATTAAGAAACTAAAGAAATTGATTAGGGCATGGGTACCTTACCAGCAACCTAACCAGTTTATTTGAACATATCCTTAAAGTATCTGTTTTCCAGATGGAAGCACATAGGGATGAACATTAATATGAAACAACCAGAAAATTCGATTAAAGAATAATAATGAAGAAAATATATCCTATTAAGGCCTCTGTTGATTAATTCATCAAAGATACAGGCACACCCACAATCTTTTCCTTCTAAACATGCCAGCAGTATCTACCCTGCAGTGACTGCGTCTGACCAGCAGGTGGAGGTAGGCACTCAGACAATCTCTGGGAGAACTACCCTTCATAGATTGACAGGTTGCTCTTTCTATTAAGTTTTCACCTTTTTCCTTCCCTCAAATATTAATTTGTCACATGCAGCTCAAAGAAATCACCCTCTTTTAGAGAACCCAACATCCCAACATGCCTGGATCGTTTCCCCAGTTAGAAATACATCAACATTCCCTTTCCCTGTTTAGATTTTCCTGAAAAGATTTAGTTCAGAGAACAAGTTTTGGATGAAAACAACTTATCCACTTCCTTCTAACCTCACTTACATGATATCATCCCCATCCGTCATCTTCAGAGGTCCGGCCTCTTAAAACATCCGCTTCCCCTCTTAGCATCACTTCAGCTCATTTCTTTCGTCTACCACATTCTACGTCTTTCTCCGAACCACCTTCCTCCTTGTCTGCTCCACTTCCTGCCATCATTCTCTTAGCTAAAAGATCAACACTAGTCAGCGTATTTTTTCTCATCGTAAGAAGCTAAGATAAAGAACAAGGACATTCATTGAAAACTAGTTTGATGGCTGCTTGTGGGATGTAAAGCTTTCCGTACGTAACTACCTTATATGAATACATGTCTCTGTACCCTCTGACAGTAGCATCTTCATGTAAACAATACAGACACATCATGTGGATACATGTTATCAGCTGAATACTTGGAGAGATGTGATGCTCACTTCTACAAACATCTGCTCAGAATGTTCAGACCTCTCTAAAATGAGTCCAAGAATCGCCAAACGTCCCGCTGCATCCTCGCTGCTCTGCTCGTCTTACTCTGAGGTAACGTTAATGAAGCCGAAGACACCATGTTGATCTGGTCGTTGCGCCAGATGATGTCCTACTGAGACCTGATCCACAGGCCATCGTCTCCCTTCCACAAGCCTCCACAGGTGTGTGTGTGTGTGTGTGTGTGTGCGGGGGGGGGGGGGGGCTGTACTCATGCTCTGTCCAACGTTTGTTTTAATACTTTCTCCAACTGCAGATTCAGGTGACCAAGCATGCTGGCAGAGCAGGAAGGTAGTTTCTTTTATTCCGACCCGAAGGATGATGGGTTGTGTCAGCCGTTTGCAATCAGCCTGTGTGCGTCTCTTAGGTCCTGCCTGCTCCGTTGGTTGAGCTCTACCATCAGCTACAAGGAGGGGGGATGGGGAGGACCAGTGACCTTCAGGTGGCTTATAGGAGAACCCGTTGCATCCTGATGATCTCATATTGTTGATGTGCGATCAGCGCCATCTAAGAGGAGAGAGGACAACAGGATTTCACTTCTTAATCTACATAACAGCACAGATTCAAAGATCAGGAGGAAGTATAGCAGCTTCAGACTCTGAGAACTAACCTTTCCTCTCTATCACCCAGGGCATGCTGGGACAGGCTATAGCTGGGGCAATGAATGAGTGAGACACTTAACCAGCGCAGCTAATCAGATCCACCCAGTGTGATCACTACATTTAATAGAACCATATCCTGATTAGATTTTAACACTAGGACTCCCAGAATTCTGATCCTACAAGAGCTTCCACTGGCCGTCAATTTGACGGGTAACATTTTTCTCAATGGAACACATGAGTAGTGAAAATGGTTCTAGTTCTAGTCTCCCCTCCGCCCGAATCGCTATCATCAATATTTTGAAGCACTTATAAAGCCTGTTTCACTGTTAGATTTCTTCTGAAAGCCACTTTCTCCGTGTTAGCCAAAAAAAAATCCAGGTATAAAGTTGGTTGCTAGGCAACGGTACAGTCCGTCAATCAACCGCGGGAAGAATTTACAATGCAACTAATAGAGCCGCCAAAATGATGGCTGTGGGAGATCCAGGTAAAATTAACCATATTTATTTTTAACGTTTTAATATTTAAGAAAACTACGGGAAAATAAAGGAAATATAAAAACAGAAAAAGTCAGTTAACATGAGCAACATAAGAGGAGTTTTAAATATAGCTCTTTTCCTTTAAAATCTCAGAACCGTCAACATGAAGGCCTTGGGAGTTCTAGTGTTAAAGCACATTTGGCTACAGATCCCTATTAATAAAACAAAAAGCATATAGATTAGGTTCATTACACTGTTTGAAGTTTATTATCAGTATTTACTATTAGTATTAAAAGTTCTAAAAATAAACAAAATTCCTTTTAAATGGAACATGTGTACATGTTTGCTGGGTTGTTTTATTATTTCATGATTTTAAGATAAGATCTTGAGCTAAGTTGTGGTTTCAGTACCTCAAAATAAAGGAAAATTTGATTTTAACCTTTTTTTTTTTTTACTTATATCATTGAATTGAGATAATACTAATCCTTTGAATAGTTATAAACTGAGATTATGATGGGATTTGAGTCCTTTTGGGTGCTCCTTATTTAGCAGTCACTGCATTAAGTCAGTACAACTTTCACAGAGACTTGGCTGAGTTTTTAAACCTGGGTCCCCTACATCAAAGTCGCAGAGTTAGTCTGCTGCACTAGAGGGGCTGATAAGCAGAGATCATATCATGACAAAAAAAAGCTTTAGTTTAAAAACAGTCAGTCCTGGTCACTATTCTTAGACAAGATTTTTAACTCATTTTGTAGTGTTAACCGTTATTATATCCTTTTCTGATAATGAAACCAAGGCTTTTTTGGTAGTGATTACAGTCTGACAACATAACCAATCTCTATAGTAGATTAAGATTGTTTTGGATATTTTGAGGGATTATCTCAGAATAATTGTATTTATAATAGTTTAATCAGATTATTATCTCAGGATGACAAGACCTAAAATGTTTTGCATCAAAAAAAATTAGTAAGGTTAATATTTGAAAAAAATAAAAATCAAGATTTTAATCTTGTTTTGTTAAGAAACATCATTACTGCAAGAAAACTGAGTTTTTAAGGTAATTTTTCTATGAGATTTTACTTCAACTATAGATCTAATCTTCTTTTCATGACAGTTTGATCACGGTCAATATGTATGCATCTACAAAAATAAAGTAAAAGCAAGGCTTATCAGACAAGGGCAGTATTTAAAAGGTATCAAGAGATTCCAACCTTGTTTTGTTGGGAGGAGAATTTGTAATAACCTCTAGAAAAAAAATGTCATTTTTCTGAACTCATTTAGTTATAACAGGTCAATCTAAGATGTGGAGCTCGCCTGGTCATCCAATTATCTTAATTGAAGATAAAACAAACAAACAAAAACAGCTTGATTTGCTGTGACAGTAGTTTAATGAAATGAGCATCTTCAGATGAAACCAAAACACTGATACAGTACTGCTGTTTGAAGCCTTTCTATAATCGGAGAAAATCAGATTATAGAACATAGAAGCCTAGAAATGCAGCTGTTCTTCCATATTCTTTTTTAACTTTCTTCTTTTGTTGCCATTATTGTTATTCATTATCTAATTTGGATAAGGTAAAATGTGTCGACGGTCTGTAGATTCACTGATCTGGTAAACAGCAAGGGGCCTAAACAGTCCTGCTGAGAACGACACATTTGTGAAAATACTGATAGGGCTATTTGGAGAAAAACAGTCTGACAGCTGCTGCCTCTCATGGAGGACATTTTTATTTCAACAAAATAAAACCACCCTTATGATACAGACGCTGTGTGTTTCATGTAATGTGGCTGGAAGTGTTTTACAAAGCAGTGGGAGTTTTATGAACTGGTCTGTTCTCCCCACATTAGAAATAAAACAAAAAGCCATACCTCCTAAAGCGTGCTCCGTCATACTCAAACACAAGGACTCCAGACGATTGTTTATGTCCGGCTCCGTCACTGGAAACTGATGATCTGGGGAATGAACAAAATGTAGAGTTTAATTTGGGGAAAAAAAAACTTCTTTAAATTCTCCAACGTGATAAAATATATAATCATTACAATATCAGTCCTTATCACAATGAGTTTAAATAATAATTTTAATCATCAACAAAACTATCAACTAGTGTAATTCTTATCAATCTTATTGTAATTATTTTCATTTCATCATTATCAATAGCATGGTGATGAATAACATCCTCAACATCATCATTTTAGTCATTATTAATACTTATTTTATTAATATCTATCATCCTCCACCCAATGATTGTTCTATAGTCCTTAAACAATATTAAGGCTGCAGCTAACTATCATTTTGCAAATCAATTAATCTGTCAATAATTTAATCAAGTAATCAATTAATAATTGAAAATCCTTTTTACGAAATTAAGCCAGGTGAAACTAAAACTTGAAGAGTTATAGACAGAGCATACTGACAGACAAAACATTTGTTTTTATCTTAAATGCAAAATAATTAATTTTTTTTTTTTTTTTTTTTTTTTACAATTTTGGTATAATTGCTGCTCAAGGTGGATCATTCTGTCAGCTGTAACTATTAATCGATTACTAAATCAGTTGATTTTTTAAATTAATCATGATTAATCTCAAGGTTCTGGGTTCGATTCCCGGCCCGGGGTATTTCTGTATGGAGTTTGCATGTTCTCCCTGAGCATGCGTGGGTTCTCTCCAGGTCCTCCGGCTTCCTCCCACAGTCCAAACACATGACTGTTAGGTTAATTGGCTTCTCTAAATTCTCCTTAGGTATGAGTGTGAATGGTTGTTTGTCCTGTTTGTCTCTGTGTTGCCCCTGGGATGGACTGGCGACCTGTCCAGGGTGTACCCCGCCTCTCGCCAGTAGACAGCTGGAGATAGACACCAGCAACCCTTACAACCCCACTTGAGATTAAGCGTGTAAAGAAAATGGATGGATGGATGATTAATCTCATTAAATGTTTCAGCCCTAAACAGATTAGCCGTATTGTTGTCAACACTTTTGTTGTCGAATTATCACCATAATTTTTAAATTCAAATCCTTTTTCATGTTTAATAAAATTTAAAGGGGCCTTTTTCACTTATTTAAAAGGTGATTTTAGTCATTTTCACACTAAAAAGCCAAACATCTCATATTTAATAGCATCTTTTTTTTAATGTAATTTGAAAGTTTAACTATTTTCTATATGTTTCACTGTTTAACAGTTAAGTAAATGTGATGTAGAAGCTTGACTAAGTTTATTTAAGTCAAAGACTTGGAGCTGCCTTGTTTTCTTTTTTTAAACCCACAGGTGCTAAAAGTCCATGACCGGGAGGACTGGGTGGAGACAGTTTGGTGGAGAGCTGCCTTCAGGCTGGAGTGCATAGAGATGAATGTAGGGTGTGTATTTAAGACTTAGCGCAGCCTAGCAACCTCTAAGACATCAAGTCTTGAAGCGAGACTTCGACACAAACTGGATAGAGAAAAATCTCCTGTGGCTAGGAGCACAAAACCTGTGTAAAGGTCCATGCAGGACTATTTATAGCCTCCAAATCCCACCATCATCCCTCTGCCAACCCCTAAACACAAAGACACACTATGAACACAAAAAGACAAGTACACACACTCATGCTTCTGCCTGCATTCTCTAATTTTATGAGTGTATATGTTCTTTATATATCTGTTGGTAGGGAGATGGGAAGATCTGGAATAAAAACAGATGAGGGGGCAGGGGGACGTCTAGCTTTTCACGTCTACTCTGGCTCCGACCCAACTACAGCCAGCCTCGGCGAATACTGTTGTGTGTGCATGACTCTGCAGAGTCGACAAATAAAGGACGGCAGGGGGGGGAAGGGATGCTAGTAACAGAGGAATGGGAGAAAGAGAGAAGCAAGAGAAACAGTGAGAAAGAAAGTGAGTCAGGAAGAGCGTGAAGGGAAGGAAAGCCGGGCCAGGGAGCCCCATCCTTGTTGCACAAAGGGCCTCATTGTGAGCCTCCTCACTCTTTCCTCCCCTCCCTGCCTCCATCTCTTCCTCTCTCACATATATCCTCTACTCACTCTCCAGCTTACTTCCCTACTCTCTGCTGCTTTTCTTTTAATAAATCCATTTTGTCCTGGTTCTAAAAGGAGGACATTTCTGGCAAATCAGAGGGAGGCCGACTGCTCTAAAACCGTCTTCAGTTCCTGTGGGAAGGAGGTTACTGCAGGTCACTCTGTCTGGCACTTATACTTAATGCGACCTGTGGAAAACGACCGGCAGAGGACTTCTAAGTCATCCTGGTCATGGCAACCAAAAAAACAGCCTAAATTTGAAGACGGACAACGACACACAGCAACCCAGGACTAACCACCTTCCTTTTTACAACTTTCTCCATACTTTGATGAAGGTTTTCATTCATATGATTCCTTGATTTACAGAGATTAGGGAACTGAAAGACATCCTCAGTTGTGATGAAACATTTGCAGAAAAATAGGACTCTTTAAAGTGCAAAAGTAGTTTCCTCAATGTTATGGATTTTAAACACTAGAGAGGATTCTGTGTTGGTCCAGATGGTGAAGTATATGAATGGTTAGGAAAGATTGTTTTCACAATAAAAGCAAAGTAACATAAAAATAACTTAAAAATGAAGAACGCACAGCAACACCTCCTAAAACACCTTTGGTAAAACAATGGTAAGAACGACCGCATTGCTGAATAAATGAACCCGAAGCAAGTAAAAGGGTTCCCTCATTCATTCATCATTCAACTTTGTTTTACTCCATCAGTCTTGTTTAAGTTTCTCACCGGCTTGATGGAACGTAACCATGGTTGGTGGCGTGGTGTGGACCGGCAGGGAACGCGTCCTCTGTACAGAGCTGTGGCTCCTACTGGGCATGCTGTTACTTCCTCCAGGGTTGGCGAACCATGGACCCTAAGGGGGAAAAAAAAATCCAAACCTTTAATTATTAAACTGTTCAGTTCTGGTGATTGATAAAGTTCTAAAAATTTTAGACTCAGTTTAACATGCCTCCCTACGATTTATCACACATTGTAAGCCTCGCACACACCACTGTGAACTTTACATACATGTGGGCTGGACAGCATTAGAGACTCGTAGACTCACTCACTGGTATATGATCATTTATAAGGGTATTCTGCGTCTGCTCCCCTCGTACCTCTGTGAGCACATTCAACCAAGAGTGGCTGGACTGTATTCTCTACGTTCTCAAGTCTTTGCTTCTGTCTGTACCTAGTGTCCGCACTGAAGCTGGAAAGACAGCTTTTCAGTACTCTGCCCCCACAGCATGGAACAATCTTCAGAAAGACTGGAAGTTGAAGGACTTGATCCCAATCGGACATTTTAAACAATTGCTAAAAGGTTTGGAAATGAGATCTATGGTTTGTAACTGTTTTATGAATTTCTAATTATAGATAGATGTAATTGTAAACTGTAATGTAATCTTTTGCTGCTGTCTTGGCCAGTACTCCCTTGAAAAAAAAAATTGTTAATCTTAATGGGACTTTTCCTGGTTAAATAAAGGAATAAATAAATAAAAAAACCACAGAATAATCTTTCATATCACAGCATTCTTTTTATTGACTGCGCCGGCTCCCTATGTGTCAAAGAAAAGATATTAACATTTTGTTAACTGCCTGAAAGGCACCAAATGGTCTCTGACAGACATGTAATGCAGATCCTTAAGGTCATAATAGATTTGCTACTAGCACACCTCTGGAGCCCCTGTAAACCTGACATGTGACCAACCTGTTGACTATTAAAAAAAGGTTTGATAGATTTCCATGGTTTTCTCCTCCTTTCAAATGTATCTTGTTTTGTTCTGTTTGTTTTATACTGAGATATTACAGTTTATTTCATGGTTATGTTATGGTGAACAGAGAATTTAAATTGTGACACACAAATACATTTGCCTTAGCTTAAAAAGTAATGTCAAAGTTAAGAAATATCGAAAAAAAAAAAAAGAAAAAAAAAACTGTCTTATTTAACAAGGAGGAGATCGGTGGTTTTATTCAAGCAGCATTTATTGATCCTTGCAATGGAGAACAGATGCAGTCTTGATGTTCTGTCTTTTCTGGTCATACAAAGGATTTCATTAACTGCTTAACACTGGGGTTTCACATACAACATTAAGTTACACAGAGTTTTCCACAAACAGAAGGTTGTTCAACAACCTTGAACCCACTTTGAACCCTTTCCGAAACTAGAAAACAGCATCTCATTTGTGATAAAGATAGGCCTCTTACCCTTCCCGTTCTAGCAGGTGTGCATCATGAGTGAATCCTTTTTTTAATCAGAGGAAAAAATGAACTGGTATTCAGAATGTGATATGTAGGAAAAGAGGAATAGATGGAACACTTCTTTTTCCCACAATAAAGCCTAGAAAAATATGTGACACTATTTCAGATGAAATGACGGCAGTTTTTTTTAATGTGACATATAATTGGCTTTTTATGCTCTGAAAGGCTCTGTTCAACTTAAAATTGCAACGTTTAAAAACATTTTATGATGATAGATCATAAAACAGTCACATGTGAAATGTTATGATCCTAAACTAAGTGAAGCTCCAGTAAGAACAATTATTGTAATAGTTCCAGACCTTAAAAGAAAAATTTATTTATTTTTATATTTGGAAATCCGCCATTCTCCCCCTTATCAGTGCAGCTGGGGATCTGTGATGCTGTGGGGCCTTTTCTCTTTAAAAGCACTAGGAACCTTGTTAGTCTGCCTAAAAGCAGGTCATCATTTGGTGTTGTAGCAGGACGATGATTAAAAACACAAGAAAGAATCTTTCTATGTCCATTTCAGTCCCCAAATGAAATCCTACAGAAATCCCCAATAAAAATGTACTTTTTGGTACAAATAAAGGCAAACCAACATAAATCTTTAAACAGTGCTGGGCATATACTGTCCACAATTCTTTCCCCTAATCAACTAGTCATTTTAATGGCCCCAGCATTAAAACAGAAACATTAACTCAAAAAGTAATGTTTCCTTTATTTGTTTTACTACTTTTTTTTTAGCAAATCACTACTAATGCAACAAATTCTTGAAATAGAAAGAAGCTCAAAGTATAAAAGCATAAAACATTGTATCCCCCCCACACTGCTTCCTCTTTTAGAACTACGCTTAATGACAGGTCTTAGATACTGCACACATGAATTCCTCAGCGTAACCTGCCCATTATCCCCTCCCTCACCGCACCCCATCCATCACCCCTCTCCCCCTCACGGCCCTGCAGCACCGTGGGCCAGCGAAAAACAGGAAATGCCTGTGCACTGTTCTCACTATATCTCTCCCTCTCTTTTCTCTCCATATACTCTACCTCTCTTTCCCTCTCTTATTGCTCCACCTCTTCCAACACCACAGCTAAATCTCCCAAACTATGACTCACAGTTTTCCTTGCCAGACGTCTTTTCTCCTTTTTCTTCCCTGCATAACCACTTTTAAAGACAAGGAGGAACTGAGGTATTTCCTCCCATTGTGGAAGAGAGTAGAAGCGTAGAAGGAGGGAGGAGGAAAAAAAAGGTTTGCTCTTAACTGGGTTGGTTTAATCCAAAGTAAGGCAGGACAGGCCAAAACCCCTCTGCAGCTCTGCCCGTTTCACCGCTGTTCAGTGACGGAGAGCCTCTGGTATGTGGAGTGACCTGCCTATGAGTTCCATTCACCTCACTTCATTCTCCTACACACAAACACTACTCATCTTCCTTATCCTGCATTTCTTCGTCATGGAAAACGATTAAAACAAAAATATTTCAGGGAGACGACGTGCTGAAAAGGAATATCAGAGCCCAGGTTGTTCTAACCATCCTGGAATGTATCACTACACAGCTCGGGAATGTTCCTCTTTAACGTCAAATATGCCTTCACAAAGGAAAAAGAGTGGATTATCAATTCAACTGCTGCTTCTCTAAAGTTACCTCATTAAGAAAGTCTTTTCAATGGACCTAATTGAATGAATTAAAAACAAAGCCAAAAGGAGCAAACAATTATAATTTAAACAGAAAAAGGACAATCAGATTGGATTTCTGTTTTATATCAGCATGACTGACTTAAGCATGTCCACCTAATCTTTAATACTGTCCCAGGAGGAGATAAAACCATCTTCAAATCTATTTATCAGTCCTACACCTATTAAACCTACAGCTCTATCCGGCCTTTACTTTGAATGTTAAGATCAACTTTTAGATTTTATTTCAGTCTTAAATATTAATAAGGTCATTTTAGATGAGAATTTTAACAATCATGTTTGAAGTGAATGTAACACTGTAGTCTTTACTGCTCTCCTAGGTATCTAAAAACACTTCCTGTCCTCATATTTTTCATCTTGTGTGATATGTTGCATTGAATCTGAGAAAATTATAGTTTTCTTTGACCATGATAACCTTCAAGCTTAATGCAAAGACATCCCTTAAGAGAAAATAATAGATACAGATATTTTTGTACATCAGTAGTATATTGACTATATAACTGGTTTATACTGGAATTAGTGGAATGAATCCTTCCTTATACAAATGATTTCTATATTGGATCCGTTTTCCTGCAAAGTGACTTGAGATTTATTTTATTCATAATTTGGAGGAACAAATAATCAATTTTACTAAAAAGAATTCAATTAGTTTGTGTTTAAACCAAAAAAAAAAGTGATTATGATATGTAATTAAAACTAAACTAAAGCTGCAATGGTCTATATAGACAGAGGTATTCCTGGTTGCAGGATTAGCAGAATACTCCAATACATCATAATCCTGCTTTCTTTTATCTCCTGTTTGACTTACATGTCTCCCCTGCTTGGGACCAGTTGGAGTGCTGCTGGAGCTGCGAGGTGTGGGTCCCAGCAATCCTCCACTGCCCAGTAGACCAAGCCTGGCCCCAGGCAAACTCCTGGAAGGCATGTGGAACTGGTGGAGACTCCTCCTGGCTGACACGCTGCCTCCAACACAGCTTGCAGTAGGGAGAGAGTTTGACTGACCAAAACGACTGGTGGACATAAGAAAAATTGGACAAAAGGGAAACACAGATGAAAGGAGAGCTATTGAAACCGTTTAAAAATACATTTTCTCTCAAATAGAACATGGTTTGCCAGTAGGTGCGAACCTACCTCCTCTGAGGTCGGTACCCTGCAATGTCAAGGAGTGTTTTCCGTGGAATGGACCGGAAAAGCCTCTGGACCTGTTGTTTCCAAGACAACAGCCTCTTCTTCTGTGTCTCTGTGAAGGACTGAAATGTGTACAGGTAGAGAAAAACACCAGTTATTAGTAGTGTTGCACCAATACCGATACCAGTATCGCACGGGGCCCCGATACTGCCCTAAAATGGTGGTATTGGTATTGGCGAGTACCAACAAATAGGGCACCGATACCATTTTGAGAGCTATAAGTTTATTCAACTATTGTCACTCACTCCTGGTAGGCAATAAAAAGTTGTACTGGATTCACTTTGTATTAGATTTTTTCCTGCTTTTCAAAAGTAGGCAGCAGCTTGACAAAGCCATGATGGCAATTATTTTACATTATTATGGTATCGGTATCGGCCGATACTGCACAGCCAGGTATCGGGGCCAAAAAATGGCATCGGCGCAAGACTAGTTATTAGTAAAGAAATTTGCAAATCATCAAAAAATTTAAACCACATTCTTAAATGTTGAACCCCAGAGGTTAATCCGCCACATATCGAGTGCTAATATACTGACAAAATATGGAAACTGTTCTTCCATTTATCACTGCAAGACATCAATTTAAAAGCCAGAACTTAACTTACCTCATGGATGAGACATTTATCAATCAGCTGCAGGTAGGAGCTGAAGTTATCTTCATCTGACCGCGATACAAGGAGCTGGGTACAAACTAAGCGTAACAAAAAATAATAATAAATAAATAAGGCTTTATTGCCATGTGAAAAGCCTCAATAGGTATGTTGGTGAATGACGCTCACCTTTGCCCATGACACGAGTGAACTGACCAGGTAGATCCCCCTCAGCGATGACACTAGCGCCGGACTCGGCCTCACCTCCACTCCCTCCAGAGAGATTGGAGTCGGATGAACGCTTCGTCTCAGGATTCATAACGCTACGCTGCAAAGAGGACTCTTCCCCTCCACTGAAGGCCTTAATAGGGGTTATGATCATCTGGTGGAGCTCCTGAAGAGGGGTGCGTAGATTTCCACCCTCTAAGACGTCCTGGAAGCAGTAAGTAAACATAGAAATATTAAGAATGTTTTATCAATTTTTAAGTTTTCTTTTACCAAGCCTATAGAGATATCGTTTTTTTTAAACAATCTAACTGGGAGAAGCAATGATTGACCTTAAGCGGTTTACCACTCCTATGGCGTTGAGGTGTTCCTTAAGGCTCAAATTTTACTACCATTTCTTTTATTTTACGGCCTAAATCTAACAATGGTTAACTTGAATGTGGATGATGCAGATATGCTCTTCACCATTGGAGCTCCATACCAAAAAGAGCATACGGTCATGAGAAAATATCTTAAAATGTAGATACTGCATAACTCCAAGGTGACAAAGCTTCAGTGGATCTCATCCCTGCTTTTTGCAGATGATTTGGTCTGCTGGCTCCCTCCTGCAAAGATCTACAGCATTATATCTAGTCTTATTTCTTTGAATACATCCACAACATTCCTGCTATGACTATTGGTAGTAATAACAGAGGTTGGTAGCTATTTATGAATCTGGTTAGATTTCTGGAGAATTTTATAGAATTTCAAAGAATTTTAGCCAGACCATGGTCAAGTAAATACCTTACAATAGAAGACATTTATTGACCATGATATTAGCAATAAAAAAATCTTTTCCTGAAAGCAGACCATAAAATGCTAAAATAAAAAACGTCAGTTCCTACACATGATGGAAAGCACTTACTTCTTCTATCACAAAAACACTAAATAAGATTAATTTCTATGAAGGTTTGTTTCATCTTATAAAAAAAAAAGAGGTCATATTGTGAATTGTCTGAAAGAACATAGAAAAGACCAGGAATTCTGGAATAATTTTCTTTAACAAGGCAAGTCTAAACTAAATTATTTTTGCATCACAAGGCAACACATATTTGACTTAAAGATTTTGATAAATAAAACCTCAAAGATTGGAAGATTAAAATTATGAGATCTACAATAATTCACATATTTGAGGGGATTTGAGAAAGAAGTTGGTGAACATCTGTGAAAAAATGTGACAGGACCAAGCAGAATTTGGCCTCGTCACATGACAATGATCCGTAAAATACCAGTAAACCCAGGGGCCATGATTTTAACAATTAAATGTCTTCACCCAAATAAAGCCAAGATCATTATAGCTGTAAATGAAAGAAATCGCTCAAAACATCTCAGCTGAAAGTGAGAAACAGGTCAAACTTGTCTTAAATCGACATCAGACACCGATCGACTGCAAAAGGAACTTCTCATCATCTAAATGGGGTAACACTTATATGCTGCTCAGTGTCATTATCTTACTTTGAAGAGTTAGAAGGAAGGAGATAGGATGAGCCTAAACCTCTCCCTTCAGGATTAGGGGTTCTGTTGTTACCCATCTTAGAAATAATAACACCTACAGAGGCATTTTTCATTTTCAAACACCATCACCATACTTTTCAATTCAAAAGTTAAATCTACATGAGCAAATTTCTTGCATCAAAGGAAACATGATGTTCTGACCTTTTCCAGGCTGCGCAGGAGGTTCTGCCTCTCTTTGAGTTTCTGAATGCTTATTACAATCTTGTGTCGAGCTCCTTTGGTGACCTTCTGCAGCAAGAAACAGAATCACATTTTAAAATGGAAAAAACAAAACAAAATAACAGCATGTATTTTAAGATGTTTTAGTGTGGGTCTTCATTATATCACTCAGGAAGAACTGGCAGCACCTGGAGGAAGTGGACTGCTTCCTGGACAGCTGTTGCTGAATTAAATTTAGCTGCATCCCACTTTTAATAATAGATTCCTCAATGCCTTCTTCCACAAGTAAAGCAGCTGTTATATTTGTTCTGCAGGACGTATTTCCAACATAAGTCCCTTTTTAAGTCAGTAACAAGACAGCAAATACTTCAAGATACTTTTTTAATGTAGCTAGGGGACAGCTGGGAGAAAACACCTACATTTATATATATGCAATGGAATCTAAATGAGCGATTTCTCTGTGACAGGCTTTGGTCATGTCAAAGCTGTAGATGAATAATTTGCATTAAAATCCATGTTTTACAAATCATTTTCTTATTGGCACACCCAACACATATTTTATTTAGGACAGCTTTCCCTGCAAACACCACACAATGAACCCAACAAGCAGCTAAGGTGTCCTGATTCAATCGTGTTCCAGCTGAAGAACAAAAAGTCCTACCAGTAGCAGCAAGGAAGTTTACAGGTATTGCTACCCACTGGAAGGAATTTTATTGCACTTTACTGATGTTTACATAGACCATTCAGGTGTTAAGAGCTCTGCTGTTTGATAACCGTTTCAGAGCAAGATAAACTTTTGCAAACTTTGCAACTTTTCCCCAGAAAAAAGCTCAGTTTTTGTCTCTGATATTAAAGGCATAAATGATATGCATGATATGGTGTGCATGGATAAATGTTGAGGGAGTAGTTTAAATTATTTATAGTGCATCTTTACTAACTATACAATCTACTCTGGTGTTAACTGCAGGTTAACTATAGGTTTAAAAAGCCATTTTATTAAGAGTCCAGAACCTGTTTGAATGTGAGGCACATCGGACATGTGTTCTTGCTAATAGTGTAACAAAGCATTGCCACTAATGGCATGTTTTAAAGTTTTGTTAAAGGGGACAACTTCAATGGTTTCTGAACCCCTACACGATTACTCTGCAGTACAATAGCCTAGTTTAAGCACTGCTGTCTCTCTGTAGAGCTGAGGTTTACAAACCTGTGCTTCTAGTTGTTCCTCCGTTAGTGACATCATCTCGTCGTAGGTTAATGTGGAGAAGAGCGCGGCGTACTTGTGAAGACGAAGACTCTTCAGCCAAGCAGGAACATCTGTGGAGAGACTAAAGATTTTATATCTGGACAAATCTACCAATCATTTTTTCATGCTACCAGAGACATTTTCCTAAACAGTGTCCTCGTTTAAGCCCAGGCTGAATTAGTCAAAAGGTTCAACTGATTTGTTGCTGATGAAGGCTGAGTGAGACCTTAACCCTTTATTTAGTCTTATATGAGAGAAGCACCATGTCAGTATTTAGAAAATCTGACTTCAGACGGCAACCTACAGAATGAGTGGTCTGCCTCACTCACCCCTCATCCCGCTGCCGTCCTCATGGAACGAATTGCGATGAAGACTTGAACTGCCTCCTAAACCAGCATCATCCAGATGTTCGCTGCCCCCACTGCCTGAGGAGGCAATGCTACTCTGAGGGGAGAGGGGAGCATGGTCGGGGGCAGGGCCTCTGCTAGTCCGAAGGTCCTCTTGGGACAGCCAGACGTGGCCCAGAGGCTGGTTGTTGGGGCCACTGATAGGAGGCGTAAGGGAAACGGAGCGCTTTAGGGGACTGTGTTGCTGACTTCCTCCTCCACTTGTAAGAACTGCAGAAAAAAAGTAAACTAACATCACCTGGAGGTTTAAAGTAGATAATAGTTTTTTAGTCCTGGATGGTCTGTTAGGGGTATTTGCTTGATAGGAAATTAATTTAGTTTCTTGAGAGCAAATATAAATATATACACTCTTGTTTTTGATCATTGTCCTATCACCTTTGCACTAATTTGACACAAAGCATCATGTAGCTCACAAGCATCACTGCAACTGGATCAACACAATGTCACCATGTGCACTCTGTAACATGCAATTTATACATTATACAGCACTCGTCTTAGAATTCTGGAGGCTGTAAACTAAAATAGAACCTTATGGCATCACTTAATGTCTAATTGATTCAACTAGCAACTGTCTGACTTCTTGGAGCACTGAAGTTTATATCAAAGATGGTCAGTTAATTAAATAGAAAGAGATCAAATGAGACAATAATTTATCCTGTCATTACACAGCAGAGTTTATATCAGCATATGCACAATAATTAGAACAGGAGCACAAGGGACATTTTTTTTTTATAGTTTAGACCCCTGTACCCCTGTATTGATAGAAAAGGACAGCATACATTACAAGTTTTAATAAACTACAGACTTAATACCATCTAAAACTCCACATTTAATTTTTAAATGGATGGACAGAAGGAGCTTTCCCAGACATTCCTCTAAACGCCAGTTTGTCTTTTGGTAAAGACTAGTTGCCTTTATAGAGACCCAGTGATCCCTAGATACCCAGTGATTCTAGATCCCTTGTTTTTACCTTTCTAACCATCATCCTCTCTTTCTATGGTGGGAAGTTCTGAGTCCTTAAATGTCTTTTGAATTGGGGACAGTAGGGGGGAGAGCATGGTGTTTAAAGCAGGCTACTTGTGTTCTGGGAAGGCTTCAAGGTCCCGCCACCCTGCCTCTCTGTGCAAAACCAAAAAGCAGAGGATTCTCCATGGGCTTTGTACAGTGGCAGCACACAGGTCCCTAAAAGATGGATTCTTTCAGCCTTGGCTGCTTTTCTTCACTTTCACTTGAAGTTCCTGACCATTTTCAAAACTTTTTTTGTTCCCTAAGCCACTTTAATATGACCCATGAATTTCATAAAACACTCAACCCAAGGGACAAACTTTAACACATTAAAGTAAGTGTGTCCTTTTAGGTGCTCATAAATAGAGGTCACCACAGAAAGCCATTATGACTTCCTAACTGACAGGACAGAGATAGATGCCCTTTTAGAAGCAGCCAGGATTTGAACCCTGGTATCCTCATATGACAGCCAGAGCCTTTAACCACTCAGATAAGCATTTTTGTTTTAAGCATTGGCCCAATGGCTCTATGTACGTTATTAATATCCTAATAAATAATACTAAAACTTTTCCACATCAAATTTGTTTAATCTAAATATAATCTTTTAGCAAATTGCTACACACAAACCAATATGGGACAAAGTGTTTCTTCTTCGTTTCAGAGTTGTTTGTGACCTTCTTTTGTTCACTGATGTGCTCAGCCGCGCATGAGGTATCTTGGTCCATCTTGTATTTTTCCCCAAAGACTCTTTGTCCCTCCCCCTGATTACTTTGAATTCTGCATGTCTGCATTGCATTTTACCCTGTAAAAACATTTAGAATTTTATTACATGTCTTTTTGGACAAAATTCCCATGTTCTGCTGTGTATGTTTAATGCTAAATCAATTACTGACGAGACTCAAGGATTGATTGACAGGTAGTGTCAAGTCAGTTTGTCCAACCATTGCAGTCAGTGTTCCTGGACTTGCTCTTAGACGCTTGGCAGGCGCTGGCTTTGTTCTTATACCATGTGTTTTGTATTTTAGACAGATTTTTGGATTCTAATGTAATAGAACCCCACATCTATAAACTGTCATGCGCACCTGATTTCTTTCTAAACTCTCCTTTCTCATACCCATAATCTGAATCTATGATCGGAATCTAATTTATTTCCAAAAGTTACAAAACATATGCCTCAATAAGGTTATATCCAAGGTGAGGTTTGCTGAAAACGAGGTAGATGGTGGACAGAGGGATAAAAACTCTCCCAGGTCTTTGTGTAGCTTCTGATAGAAATTTCCCAGCATTTAAAAACTTTTTTTAATAAAATTCATCAGTTAATAACTGTACACTTTAGTGCTTGATCATTATTATTTACCCCAAATAGATCTATTAAAAAAATACTTTAAAATTAGACACCATTACAGAATGGACCTTTCAATAAATCCAATTCAAGATTTCATAAAAAGAAAGTATTTTATCTCAGGATGGTCTGGTGGATGAAAATTAGGTGTAAAAAAGTCTGAGAATATAAATGAAAACACATGATTTAGATAGAAGAATAGTGTCATGAACAGCGACAGACTTCATGCTTTCCTGCGAAAATAAAACAATAAAAGACATCCCAACATCCTGGAGACAGCTTGAGGGTGTAAACAGGATTAAAAAGGTGTCGGGCCAAAGAGCTTTTTGTGTCGCCTCTCTGGCGGGGTTGGCTGCCACCAATACTCCTGTCTGCTCCTAGTCCTATATGTGGTCCTCTCTATCTATAGGACTTCATGAAGACCGTTTAAAATAGATGCCCAGCTAACATTTCAAGTTCCAGTCCCTAAATATTAGCCATTTTCTCTAAATACAGTCCGCCACAAAGGCTGCCTTACAAGGGAATGGATGGTTGGTATGTGCTCTGTGGCTCGGACTAAAGCTGGGGTGGTCATCTAGATGTTCCATCAGTAGCGGATGGGTTGATGTGCTCCGACAATTACATTCCTGAAGTCATCACACTGACCAGAAAAACACAAAGCTGAGGGACTGATCACTGGAACTACAAACTCATAGTGTTACACAACAATAATAATGACTAGACTGTAAACACCGGCCTTAGATCTAAATGATATAGATTTGATGCCAGAAACTCTGATAACGAGCTCCTTTCAGTGACACCTCCCCCCTCCAACCCCAACCAGGGTAACTCTAGTTTATCAGTTGTGAAATGCTGAGGTCTTTGTGTGGGTCTGAGGCTTCAAGCAGCCCAGAATACAAGAGTAAGTACATTTATTTATAAACCCCCCCAGCTGTTTCTTTCATCTTCCAGAAAAAGAAAAAAATATCCACAGAGCCCTCGCATTAGTGTCTGGAAATATCCTGCTCTGACCATAGTTATGCTGAATTTCAACAACCCTGTCCTCCCAGCGTGTTGTCTACATGTAGACTCTCTGTAGCTGCTGTGTGGGTTGTTGAGGGGAGCCACTGGTCTGAACAGTCCAGTGTGTGTTTCCTGTGCCGACTATTTCAGTTTGGTGTTTGATTAGGCTCTGGGAAGCTTCAAGCCTCTGGAAGTGACTGAGATTAAGCTTTAAAGGAATCCCAGCAACCTTAACCCCTTGTTGCAGCCATGGTAAAGATGCCTAAAAAGCCTTTAAATAAAATCAATCCAGTTTAAATTGGAATAATCTTAAAACAAAATAAATCTGAAAAATACAAACTTTTTTGACTGCAGGATTTGCCAGCATATCAATGTAAGTCAGCAGTGAAACTTTCAGTGTTTATGAAAACATTTCAACACCTATCCAGGAGTCTTTGTCAGTTCTGTCGGCTGGCACAGAAATAATAAAGAGTAATTTTTTTGTTTTCTATTAAAAGCCACCATATTTTTATTGAATAAATATATTTAGAATACAGATTCACAATACCTTGAATTATAACCTTATATGTGCATTTGAGAGAAAAACAGACCCACAGCAACACTGGGCCTCCCATGTGCTTTAATGAGTATAAGCTCGTTATCAACACATTCATCCTTTGTTTTCCATCTAACCCACCTGGAGGGACTCTAACAGGATGGTTTGGTCATATGAGACAAATACCCCATTTACACCAGCCTTTTGAAACCATGCCGTGCACGGCACCCCAGATAACTGTTGAATATGAATGGAACTCAACTGAATTGGACCATGCCAGACACATTACATCTTGTGCTAGTTCAACATTAGGGCTCAGCACAGTTCAGCTGTGGCTCGGTTCTCTGATAACAAAGAGCGGTTGAGCAGACCTCGTCATCTCCTATACACAGTCAGCTGACTCCTCACAGGTTTTCCGGCATGCCCAGCTTTGCAATTCACAGATCTCTTCACCTGTTCACAAAACGAACTTCTTCTAAATGGCATAATAAGACCGCAGTGGGACCTGGGATGAAGCAGAGACCGAGGCTCTCACTGAAATTTGGACAAAGGGCACCATCAAGGCACATAAGTTCCTGAATGTTATGGGCACCGGTATTTTTGTTTGCTTAATCCCGCCTTGAGAGCTGTAGTATCTTTGACCGCCGATAAGAGGCGAGGAACCGTGCTAGCATGATGTGTAAATGGTCGTAATTACAAAGCTTGGCATGGTTATCCACTCGAAAATCGGTCTGGACTTGACACGGAATCGTGTCCCAAAGATTACTTCCTTCATGGATGGATGGATGGATGGACAAAGATATTAACAGATAAAGGGACAAGTGGCTAGACAGGCAGATGCATTGTTGGACAAACAAACTGATGGACAATGGAACCACCAGATGGATGCAATCTTAAGACAAAGAGACAGGATGAAAACATTCATCAATCCTAGTCAGACTACAAGGTATAAAAATAGAATTCAATAAATTGTTCCGACACCCCCTGGAGTGTACCACAGTCTCAATTATTAATCAGTTAATGAAAAAAGAAAAATGATCAAATGATCAACTGATTAGCAAAATAATCACAAGCCACAGTCCTAATATCAAATTAAGCACTAAATAAAAGTGATGTAAAAATAATGTGAACAAGGGGAAAAGAGTTAAGGCCACAATCAGACTACAATTCTACCCAAAAACACTTTAGGTATAGCACTATATCATCTGCAGGATGGCTAGTTTTTTTTTTTTTTTTTTGAATTGTTTTGTAAATAAAAAACAAAAACAAAACAAAAATATTAGCAAATAACCAAATCCAGGCAGCTTTCCAAGCAATTAAGTATAAATTATCCATTTCCAAATAAAGAATTATGGATTTGTGTTTCCTCATTATTTCAAGACTTGAACCACACTTGGTTAAAGTGTTTCATTATGTTTATAAATAAAAACCTATGATCACCTTTAAAATTCTTAATATTAGATTTAGCGACTGAAGTTAAGAAACACTGGTATAAACCATGATTGTGATAAAGAAACAAAGTTTATTGAACATTGGTTTATTCTTAACCAATATTTGGTGTCACCCGTCCCTTAAAACACACCTCTTAGGATAAAAGTTGGGTTTTTACTCACTCGTGTTGCTTCCACCACTGGTTCCAACTGTGTTGATGGTTGCTGGCACTGAGGACGATGGGTAAAGAGAGAGGTGTCCGTTCTCACAGCTCTGCTGCTGGTGCCAGCCTCCACCGATTCCTGAATCGCGAGAGTTCTGCCACCCGTTGAGGCGATCGTCTGAGCCATAACGCTGGTGGTGGTGCAGGTTGTACAGGTTCCCGGACGAGGAAGAGTTTGTGGAAGACAAGGATGATGAGGAGAGGGTGGAAGAAGGTGTGGACTGATGATGGTGATGGTGGGGGCCAGAGGTGGGAGGGGGCCTTTCTAGGGAATCCCCCCTCGCAGCAGCCCTCTCCTCCAAGTGGTTCAGCCAGAGCGCCAGAGCGGAACGGTCATCCAAGGAGGTGGCGGGATGGATTAGAGCATAGGACAGAAGCTGGCGGGACTCCTCCAGGTGGTGGCCATGTTCGATGGTGTGGGCCAGGATGCGGGGCAGCAGACGCATGTACTCGCTCTTAGCTTCCGTGTTGCCCGGTTTCAGCAGAGGGAGGTGGGTAAGGACCAGCGAGATGATGCGCTCCTTTGGTTCACTTTGCCACTGACTGATAAGAACTGTGAAAACAAATAAGTAGAAAATAATCAAAAGGTGTAGAGAACTACTCATATCTTTTCAAGCCTTAGTTATTGCTCAACGTGTATGAAATCGTCTCTGCAGCGATTGGCTGTCTAGTTAGCAGCAGCTGATAACAGCTCTGCAACATATGAGTGGAGCTGGTTTTACAGATAAACGGTCTGTTCAGTGTTAGTCTTTAGGTGCGGTTTAATGGTAATTACTTTGCAGCCTGTAGTAAAGTGGTAAATGGACCAGATCTAAGAAACTTTTCTCCTGTCCCCATTTGCTTCATGAATTATAATTTGCACAATACCAGTGATGCAATTTGCCATGAGAAAATTATGTATGTAATTTTACATAGACTGCAAAAGATACTTTTTGGTAACAAAAAACAAAGATAGATAAAAAAAATAAAAAAAGATACTTGGGAACCTGAAAGAGCGGGCTCCATTTAGGAAAAAGGTTAATTTTTTAAAAAGAACCTGAATTCCCAGCACATCAGATGTTGAAGTGGACGGATGCTGGAATAAGACAAGTGCTCTACAATAAAATATGCTTTTAATTTTCAGTTTCAAAGTTGCTGTCATCATATGTCTCTGAAGGCTTTAACCAGTGGTGTCTAATGCCAATCCTTGAGAGGCAGTGTCATGCCTGTTTTAGAGGTTCACCTCTTTCATCACTCCTAAATCGTTTTTTTAATTCTACAGGTCTCTGTATAATTTGGTGACGTATATATACCATTTACTCCATAACAGCAACGTATTTAAACCATGCCTGATAAAATCCCCTAAAAGTTGGACACCCTCAGTTTAAAGTCCGTTTTACAAGATGCCTGAGATGCTCTCAGTGGAGTTTTTTTCCAGCTGTTCAGACCATGCAGTCAACTGTGCCCTCCCAGCTGATGCTGTGCACTGTTGGTCAGCTGGATGAAATAAGGCAGTAGCACTCTTGCTCTAAAGAAAAGGAAAGTTTTTGCTTTTGAACAACATTTCTACTCAGGAGAAAAGAGTTGTGAGGTGTAAATTGAAGTTATGTAATGAACAGCTGTAGGATGACATCCAAAGAGTGGTTCTGTAGAGGATGTGAGAGGGTTTTTGAGTTTTTAAGATGGTATTGAATGCACCTGTCTTTTCAGATTACCAGCGAATGCAGCATCAAATGTCTAGACTTTGCCTAACTTCTGCTATTAATTAAAGTATCAATATATTATTATTAACTCAACATTAGAGCATTTTTCAAAGTCATTGTTTTACGTTTTGGTGAGCCATTCTGGTTTTTAATGACCCCTTGTGTTTGGGGCCACTACTACTATCCAAGCCAACAATCCGACCAAGTTACCATTTAACATCAGCCTGTTAAACTCATGGCACTCCATCAAGGGCAGGCCAGCAAAAGGTTAATATGTCTCTTTTATACGCAGCAAAAAAACTATGTTTATATGTATTAAAATAGTTTAATCTTTCTATTATATTTTCAATTAATCAATTAATAGTTGGATGGCAAAAGGTTCCTCAAAGATCATTTTACACTGAATGGATGGAGCTTTAGTAGAGCAAAAACGGTGCCCTTTGAGTTCTTCTGGAATAGAGCATATTAATGCAAAAAAAGGTTTTTAAATTTGAATGCAAAATGTTTATATAGTTTTCACAAATTTGGTATAATAACTACTCTGAATGGGTTACTCTTTTGGCTAAAGGCCAGTTTTCGAGTCTCTATACACAAGTTAACGATTAATCTATTACTAAATGAGTTGATTATTTCAGTAATCGATCACGATTAATTCGACTAATTGTTTCAGCCCAAATCAAAACAAACCAAAAAAGTGTTAAGAGAATATTTTTCATAAATAAATAGCAATATACTACTGTAATAATTTTGGCAGCACTAGAGATAATCATGGCTTAGTTTTTTTTTTTTCAGTATTTGTTTTGATACAGTGACTGCTGCATTTTAACTCAAAGTACTGCTATATAAGTATCTAACACAATCTGCAGGCTTTATACCACAAAAAATCGTTCAATCTAATGTAAAACCTATGAAAAGGAAACAAAAATGCCTCAACATTACTTGCCAAAATAAGCCTCCATCAGCTACGGTTGTTCAAACACTGCAACATCAGATTTGTTTCCGTTCAATGAGTGCGTCAAAACTCTAAACTTCCCCTAATGTTGGATTATAATTCCAATAAAAAGTGCCTGAACAGTGTTTGGAGGTAAAAAAAAATCGTATAAACACTAAGGACTGTTAAAAATTTTAACCACCAATAAAAGAATAAGCAGGATTCAGTTTATGGGCTTAAGGCTTTCGAAGACAACACAGAGAAAACAAATTAAGATAAAATCCTATCAGCTGAAATTAGATTTAATTCCCAACACCATTCTATACAACTACACCAACCAGGAAAACTCCCACTGCCACACCCAGCGGTGCTTTTCTCTAAAAAGGTCGAGGATCAGACCCATGTTTGGAGATGTGATTCATAGATGAAATTAGTAAACACCTGCACATCTTTAAAATAGAAGACTCCACAATGATCTCAGGCCCACAGTCGCCGTTACATTTAGATCTTTTAGTAAACACCAAGGTCCTGAAGGCTGCTCATCAAAGCCTGACAGGACAGCATATAACCTGAAGGTCATGGAGCTCTATTGTTGTCTGTAAGCCATTAGTAGTCCATTCCTATCATCTTGGGCCACAGCTATAGTTACCAGCAGATCAGGTCTGGAGCTTCAGTCGGCCAAACAAATAAAGATGGGATATATGAGGAAGCAGGAACAATTCACATCCTGTTGAAAGATGTAAGCTTTAACTTGGATCTCAGGGCTCTGAACTTAATATACAACAGTCATGTAAAACATTGATGGTCAAACATACGGACATTTCACATCATTTTAAGAAAGAACTAAAGAATGGAAGAGGAAAATAACTATTTAAATCCATCTTTAAGTGTAAACTTCTGAAAGGTTTAAATTAGAACACTGTGTTTACTCCCTTTAAAGATGGTTAATACTAGGGCTGAAACAAATAATCAGATTAATCGATTATTGAAATATTCGTCAACTAATTTTGTAATCGTTAACTGGAGTATAGAGACACTAAAACGTGCCTTTAGCTGACAGAGCAATCCACTTAGAGCAGTAATTATACCATTTAGCAAAAAGTTTTCTTCAAGGAACCTTTGGCTGTCCGATTATTAATCAATTAATTGAAAAAATAATTGGCAGATTAATCGATTTTGTTAAATAATCAGTTTCAGGCTTAGTTAAGACCACACACACTCATACATAACATTAGATGCACTGTTAAATTATTACTCAGCATTTTGAAGGAGATTTAACCCGTTTAAACCTCAGATGTTTGCTTTAATGTGCTCCTGACAGTTGAAGTGAAAGTGAACGCCATGTCTAGTTTGAAAGTCTTCCTCAGGATTTAAAGATGCTGAAAGAAGTCTATAAAACTCTAAATCACAGGACCTAAAACTGGCTCTGGCTGTTGTTGTGAAAAAAGTGAGCACCTGCACAATCAGATAAAGGTTTCACAAGTACCTTCCTGGGGAGATGCAAGTTTTAAAATATAAACAATAACCCTGATTTCTGTAATAAGGTTCTTCAGAAAGATCCGTCTAAAACTTAATTAGCTGGAGCAGGACATCTTCTGCATAAACCCAGTAAACTAAAATCAGAAAATATCTCACATTGCCCGTAAAGCATCGAGGCCAAATGTGATAGTTGGGTGGATTTTTCTGTCGTAGATGGACCATGCCAGATAAGCATGATCAAATCAACCTCTAATTCTGTCTTTTATCAGATGCTGCTTAAAGAAAACTGGAGAACATCTCTACAAAAACAACCAACATAAATTATATGCCTTAATGGAGGCAAAAACATCTCAAAATATGTACAAGTAAATCTATCAACTAAGGACAGTAAAATCCTGAGCTGAGTCATACCGTAGATCTTTTTGGGGTGACTTGACAGACAGACGGTGAAACTAGCCATTGGGGGGGGGTTGTATGGCACCCCAACCTAAAACTCCAACAGATTACATCCTGCAGTGTTCCGTTTTAGGAGGAAATCAAATGTCACTAATTTGGTTTGAAGTTGAACAGTGATTTTAAAATAGACACTCTAAGAGAAGTTGTAAAATAATTTACCACCTTAAGTGGTTGGCAAAGCTAAAAATCCCTCCTGTCCTGGTAGCTCTTTCAAACAGCAATCCTTTCTTTCATATCATCCCACTAAGATTACATCAATGGTCTCTATGCTGGATCGATTGCTCTCGCCTGCAGCTGTGTGTCTTTTAACCCATACTCCAAAAACTGAACACATCCATCTTTTCTTGAACTCATTCTTCTCGCTGCCAGAGCCGTTTAGAGTTAATTTTCACATTCTTACTTTTAAGCTTCTGCGCTTCTTCAGGTGCTGCTCCTGAACAGGTATCAAAAGCCAGGGAAGCTCAGGGGAGGCAGGGTCCCCTCTGCTGTTGCTCTTCATTAATGGAAAAACCTACTGCTGCACATTAGAGAGGCTCATTCACTGGCTACTATATATATATATATATAAAAAAAATAAAAAAAAATCTGCTGGAAACCTATCTTCATTCTTCGGCTCCTAACAGCAGTGAGACATAGTTTGCCCTTTTTTGTTTTATTGTTATTTCTAATTGATCTTATGCTTTTTTATGGGTGTTTTATAGATTCTAATTCACATCCTTTGCTTTAGTCTGGAAAGCATTGAATTTCTATTATTTTAAATAATTATTAATTTGGGTCTGTTTAACAAACTGAATGGTTTATCTGACCTTTTACAAGGAAAGCTACAACTCTGGAGATGGAGCAAATTTTTACCTGTAGTTCAGCACTAAGCCCAGTTAGACTCAAAAACATTCACACTGAACTCACAAAGAAAAT
Source organism: Cyprinodon diabolis (assembly GCA_030533445.1). Classification (NCBI taxonomy): domain Eukaryota; kingdom Metazoa; phylum Chordata; class Actinopteri; order Cyprinodontiformes; family Cyprinodontidae; genus Cyprinodon; species Cyprinodon diabolis. The sequence goes on along the minus strand of CM060065.1, from coordinate 36,611,039 downwards.
CTTAATACAATGATTCCCAAATTAGTACAGGTCCAAAAAACTAAATATATGAATGATGTCATACTAAAGATCAGGAAAAGGTGAGGTAAAGATAATTGACAAATGTGGAAATAAATGGAATGAATTAAGCAGCAACATGTGTAAAGGGATCTAGGGAGTCACTCTGCTACGCTCCAAGGGTGACGCAATCCTTCATTCCTCTGAGTGAAGCAATCCTCAACCTATCTAAGAGCAGGAGTTGTTCCATAAATCAAGTTCATGGTTGGAAAATAACAAGATGTGTCACAGTTCACTTTAAATGGTAAAATTTAGCAGCTAAATGTGGCATGTCAAAATCCAACCTCAAAGGAGAATCAGCAAAACCCCAAAAACTAACAACCAAAGTCTGAGAACGCCAACATGAGCTTATATCTCTATTAGCTTGAGATCCAGGTGTTTAAGACATACAATTTAAAGTCTAACAATTTGTAATGTACCTCATCAGTAGTTTTAAAAAGCCAGAAGAAAAAAAAAAAGAAACTTTTGCGTTATCTTAGATTATCTTAATGCCGCAAAAATCTAATTTCTACCAATTACAGTCAAAATCGGATATTACCTCAAATCAAATATGTTTTCTAGAAATGACTCCAACCAGAGACGATAAATAGACCTTAGCTCCAGATCTATAGCTTCTATTCAAAGAACTAAATCATAGCAACATCAGCGCAGCGACAATGTTTTCTCTTCCACATTAAGTCACTTTATCCAGGTTTTTACAGGGATTACATATAGTAGGCCAACACAAGGCGGCAAATAACTGGGAAATGAATGGAAATATGTCTCTATTTTTTTTTTTTTTTTACAGATTACTGTAAATCTGAAAGTGTGGCGTGCAGTTGCATTTAGGCATAATTATGGAAACGCAGTTAAATAAACCACTGTTTGCCCTCAGAAGTCACATAGCAAATGGAGCCCACCTGTGGGTGATCTACTCTCACTATTAATCCAGCTGGAACAACTGGTTTGTTAAAAAAAAACAGAACAAACAGCATCAGGAGCACAGCAGGCAGACCAGGGAGAAGCTCATGGAGAAGTTTAAAGCAGGGCTAGATATAAAACAACATCCCAACTCTCTTCAATCCATCATCTAAAAATGGAAAGATTTTGTCTTAACTTCAAACATACCTTCACCAAGTTATTAATAGTGAATTCTGCAAGAGTGTGTGTTAAATACTGAAAAACACTTCCATACAATAAATAAATAGAAATAAAATGGTTAGGAAAATGTATACCTGGAGCTCAAGATGCTACTTGATGCCATATTGACTGGATTAACAAAGGTTAGAAAGTCAAATTGAAGAGATTCACATCAGACTGACCACCAAGCATCTCTCATCACTTAAAGAGTCACGGTTCAAACCAAACACAGGTCAGAGGTCAACAGCTAACAGAAACATGCACCATGTTGTCACATATGGACCTGGTTCCAATCACAGCATATGGTTACAATAGAGCAAAGTACAAAACTAATTCTCTAACAGCACGAAGATCTACAGCGGTCATTTAAAACCAATTCAGCAGCTGTTCAAAGTTATTAATCAGACAACATGCCAAGTTCAACTTTAGGATTAACAGCAGGTGAACAGGAGACAGCGAATCACATCGGAATTACTGAGAAGAACCTCTGAATGATCCGGGGAAGCCTCAGACAGAGAGTCATTTGTCAAGGGACTAACACAGCAGTTCCCTGCGGGTGAGCCGTGCACACCACCCCTGGTCAGGACCTGCCCTTTGACGCCATCTGTGGCTCCAAAACAAGAGCGCTGCATTGAACGCGGCCCTGCCTCCCGGTGACTAATCCCTTCTCGGTCTGCCTCGGGTCAATCCCTCAACCTTTTGCTCCACAACCTGGCCACTGAAAGTGCAACACAAACAGAAAGGCAGACAGACGGGAAAGTTGACTGAGTCACTAAAGCTAAGGAGGTCAAGTGACCCACTGTCTTGTTCTGAACAGCAGACCATGGATAGATGGATCATCTGCAGTGAAGAAGGCATTCTGGTCTATCTTAAAGGAGCAGGAGCACAAAAGGGCGAAACTCTCAATTTACTGCTCGTTATGAAATATGGATCATTAGAGAGAAAGAGAAAGAAAAGAGCACTGCAGCTCCTCCACAAACAATCATCAGAAGGGGCTCTATTGCTCCCCCGAAAAAATTGTTTTGGCCTTATCAATCACTGACCTGCCCCAGCCTCAGTAATAAATGCAACATATGATGATGAATATAAAATTGAAAAAAGACAATATTTTAAATGGCAACATGAGATTAAATGATAAATTAACACCTAATCACTACAAATTCCTTAATTATTTATGTTTTTTTTCTCTTTATATGTTTGTTATTCATCATTAATACCTTCAAATTCTTTCATTACTTTCATTCACTTTCTTTCTTTACCCCTTTTCTATTTAGAGTAGGGGTGTCTAAAGCGCGACCCTAAGGGATTCTGGATGATATGAGTTTAAGGCCTTTTAGCAGGATTTAACAACGGTATAAATTTGGCTTGCCGGGCAGTTTATGCAGATGCAAGTTTATAAAATGTTAGGGTATCATTTTTACTAAGATGTGTTCCCTTTCCAAATGAGATAAAGACCAAACTACTTTATATTTGGTTTAAAACAAAGTGCTGTATTTATTAATTTTATTTACAGATAAAAAGGACAATTAGCTTCCAGTGACTTTCGTAACCACAAAAAATAAATAAAAAACAGACTTATTAAGCTTGGCTAAGAAGAATAAGAGATATCTGTTTACTGTTTTAGTAGCCCATCATACAAAACAAAACAAAGATAAAGATAATAAACCTGAACATATAATCCACTGCATGCTACTTTTGTTTTAGCTTTTTCTATTTTTAAAAAAGGAGAAAAACCTGCAAGACCAGATATCTTTTTAATGTACACTAATTTATTTATCCCTTTTCTACAGAAATCAGACTTCTTACTAATTTTTTTAAAAATATTGCATCTTAAGTTTTAAGCATGTAAAAATTTAAATAAATATTTTTACAATTTTAACTATGAAATAATTTTGATCTAAATTGTGTTATCCCTAAATACCTTAAATAAAATATTTTTTGGCCTCCAGCAAAAAGTATTTTTATAATTATAATTGATTCATTTATTATTTGGGCTTTAATAGTATATCACTTTGAATGGAAATCTGTCAACACTTTTTAAAGCATCACCTCAGGATTAGGCCCCTTGCTGCAGCATCATACCGTGACCTATGTATACAAGTGACCTATCTGAAGATGAAAAAAAACACAACAAAAAGGTAAAAATATCAGTGATTTAAGCAATTTAGAAGTCTCCTCTTGTTATTCCTACTGTGATTTCTTCATCTAGATGGGATTTACTGTAATTAACCCTTATATAATGAAATCAGTCTTGTATTTTTCAGCTTGGAACAGCAACAAGAGAAAGAGAAAATCTAATTAATTGGTTTAAATTAAATTAAATGGCCAAGTAACCCGAGTCTGCTACAAATACATCCAGCCGGAGAACCTCAGAGGAGCAGCAGATGTTCCACGGATTTAACCATGACCCGGTTCTGGCCTGTCCTTTTGTATGGGACTCTGATCATGAGAAGCGAGTGACAGTGGTGGAAACAATGTGATGCTTGAACTCATTTGTTACATATTGGTGCAAACAAGAACGCACCAAACCGGATGGTGCGCACACCCACATACACACACACAGACACCAAGACAACACTAGTGGAGACACATGACTCCTCTCTTTCTAAATATAGACGAGTCGACAGTGTGCAAAGCCACAACAAGGCAACCAGCAATACAGATAAGACAGCAGTTAAAGAGGGGACAATGACACAGCAGCTTTGTTTCAGCACCTCTGATTGTGTGATCCAAATGCACAACATTGAATTTCCTTACCAATTACCCGTTTCATTCCATCCCTTGGTTTCCTTGAAGCTATAGCTTAGGTTAACGTTGGATTATGCTGAACAAAAACTGGACAATCTTTAGCAACAAGTTACAATTCGTTTCTTTGTCCTAAAAAAAAACAAAAAAAACATTAGGCTTCTGATAGCAAAACAAACTTGCTGCGGCTCATGTTGAGTCAACAGCATATCTGACACGGCATGTTCCATGTACCAACCACAGGGCAGCAATGAGCACAAAAAGTGAGATTGTATGTCAAAAAAAAAAAATGAATGGATTTTGAAGTGTATGATAGGAAACAACATTTTTTAATTTGATATACAGGCAAATCATAAAATGATTTCAGTAAGAGTTAAATATATATATATATATATATATATATATATATATATATATATATATATATATATATATATATATATATATATATATATATATATATATAAACTACCCAAAAAAACAAAAAGAAACATTTATTAATTTTAGTTTGACTCCTTCAAGATTAGCTATAACTGGCCCTGGATCAGTCAATACTAAAAAAGCAACACAAACAAAAAATAATCAAGTCACTTCAAGTTAATACCTGCTGAAATCACCAAGACTGCACAGTGTATTGCAACTATATTTTATTAGAAATATTAGTAAAACAAAAGGACTAAAAAAAAAAAACAGTGATTACTGGCCAAATTCTATACATTTCAAATGGAATGACTTTGTTTTTTTTAAGGCTAAAAAGGACAGAGTCTAACAGGACTCAACACTGATGGCATTGCCCAAAAGGCTAAGAAAGAGACAGAAATGAAGAAAGTGTGCAGACAGTACAACTGATAACATCACTGAATTATGTAACAAGATTACTGCCATTGCATGATTTGCTAATGTCATGCAGCCCTAATACCAACCCCTGCTGGACCTCTAATAATCAGGATAAAATATTCTGACTGAATAACAGTGAACATTTTAGGAGATGTTAAATTCATTTTAAATGGTTGAAATGTTCTTACGCTGCTTGTTTTATTCATCCATCACAACTAAACGTTCTGGGTTTAGAAGTATAGCGGAGGATCTTCTTTCGGCTTCGAGTTCAAGAGTGAATCATCTTATTTATTGGTCGTCCTACATGTCGAGTCTTTGGGACGGGCTTATTTACTCTTGCTGCACATGCACATTTCTAGTGTTTATTTATCCAGTGAGCTTCAGTTTGAGCAATTCATCCTAGTGCCACTGCTCACTTTAAAAATGGCCAAATGTTGCGTAAAATAAACTTTCTTAATAGTTTATGAGAAGAAGAGGAAGGACTTCAAGAGATACTGTACATTCATATAGTGGCAGGAGATCAGAGGATGGTCATGCACATGCAGCTATTCAAGAAGAGGACTTGGATGTTTCATGCCTTCATTTGCAGAAAAATCATCCACTATACCTGTAAAGGCCCCTCACAGTACTCAAGTTGTATTTAATGTTGATCAGGTTATTAGCAACAATGGAGTATTATGCATTTAACAGGTAAACAGGTAAAGATGAACAGGTTTGAGCTAATAATGGATCAGCATCTCTGTGCAACAGATCTGATACCATAGCATGTCATTTGGTCTGCAGCTAAGCAAGGCTGCCATGAAATTTTCAGGATATGCTGAAAAAAGTGGATGGATGGATGGATGGATGGATGGATGGATGGATGGATGGATGGATGGATGCACTGCAAAAAATCGAAATCTAAATAAGTGATTTTTTTCTTAAAATAAGTGCATTTTTTTTATTTAGGTGGTGAGTGAGACACTTTGCCAGTAGAACAAGACAATTTACATTTAAAATAAGAAAAAAAAAACAGTTACATTGTCTTATTTCAAGTGCATATTATCTAATTGTCGTATTTTAAGAGCAAAACTACTCATTCTATTGGGAAATAATCTTATTTACCTGCTCAAATTGAGGGGAAATACACTTAATTAAAGACATTTTTACTTATTTCTAGATCATTTTTGCAGTGAAATACCTCACCACTTGAGCGGATTCATGCACTATGCATAAAGTAAGCTCAGATAATCAGCTACTGTACATTTGATAGAGCTGGTTGCATTGATTGAGTTTAAATTGATATTAAACATTTTTTAAGTAGCTTTTTTCAATTCGATTGGTTAATATATCATCACACTTCTTTTCCTTTTCCTTACAATTTAGTGACTGCTGATGCTTTGTATCTTGTAGTAAAGTTCTTCTTTTAATAGTGATATTTTGGCCAAAACAATCTTTTAAAAGACATGAATATATTAATAGCCATTTTCTCATAAAATATAATATTTATAAAATGTTGAGCAGTAAACGGTCATGCTAAGGTACTCTGGTTATAATCAAATATAGAAAAAGTAAACAGAAGTCAATTTTAATCCTTCCTCTTTGCAGTCATGTGTTATTAAAGGGAAAGTTTAATGGAAAAGCCAACGTCCTACACAAAAAAAATGGGGAAAATCTAAGATATAAAGTAGACAAGGCAAAATTAGGTTTTAGAGGACCAAACAGCATCTTGACTTAAAATGAACATGTTAAATGTTGTGCTGAATGAGAGGGGTTGACATCAGAAATTAAACCAGGCAGACTGTTTGTAAAGTTTAATAATATAGTCATGCATCCAGACAGTTTAAAAAAATAAAAAAATAAATGTTCAGCACTGCAGTCAAACTGTTCGTTCTTTAAATCAACAAAACCTATAACTTAAAATAAAGTTCCAACTCATTATAAAACTCTCCTCACAGAGAAACCAAATGGTAAAACTAGAGTCTTAAATAAAACACAAGAGGCTCATACCACGTTTCTATGTTTAATGCAATCAGTATCGAGTTAAACATTGAAGCAGACCTTTCTTTGAAACAGACGCTGATCTTCCTTAAAAATGGGAAAGGGATTTAAGTCGGGGATTACCAAGATTTTCCGACACTATTCCAGACTAGGAAACTTAATATTAAGACAAACATTCATGGATTCAGGATGTGTCTGGAAAGAATGGGGGAAGAAATCTGTAGTGGTGGGTGTTACTGGAGGGAAAGAAGTTTTTTTTTTCCCCCAATCTTTTTTTTTTTATATCTCTGACTAGTAAATGGGCGGAGTGAGGGGAAGGAGGAGGTGGGAAGGAAAAGCTCCTGTTCCTGCTTTCTGAGTGGATTCTCCAGCTCAGCAGTGGGGAATGTGCTCTAAGAAGGCTGACAAACTGCTGAAGAGTGAAATGATTCCTCATGATTCTAACTGCTCTGTCTTAATCTAAATAAAATATCCAGGCAAGTTTTAATTCTGTCTTTATTGTCTATATAATGGAGGAAAAAACAACTAATTTTTACTGAACTGACATCTAATCTCAAACAAACCAAGTGTGACCCAGCCCCCCACCAAGCAAAATAAACCAAACCTTTTCTAATTAATTTCACTTTTTAAAAATGTATTTATAGTTTAACTGCTGCAAATCTTCCATAAAGCATTGTCTTCTGCCCCATCCTATTTTGCAGCATATTTTTGAAAAAAATTCATTCATTTTCTTAGGAATTGTTTTATTTATTTTCCATATTTCCTGTCACAGGTTTTACATAATTGTGAGGGAAGCCAACTGTATAAATCAATTGGACCCACTGAGATCAAATCAACCGACACTTTGGAGGGTGCTGATGTTTTAGCGCTCTTCTATACATCACTTATAACCAGGCTAATGCTGTTGGAAAAAAAAGAAAGAAGGGCACAAAAGCAAACCTGAGAATGGTATTTGCACTCTTGTGTGGTGAACTACTTGACCCCTGCAGTAACCCTGAAATTCCTGCCAACGTGCGTCGGCAGCATCTTGTCAGCAACAGGCTTTTTGTTTGTTGCTATACACAACTGGATACCAGAGTAGGTATTCCAGATACCAATGGCTTTGTCGGGGTGACTCTGCAATTTGCACTCAGTGAGAAAAACTATTTAACTTAACTGAAAATCTCATATCGCTACTTTGTGTTAAAGTTGTGTAGAAAGCCTTAAAGATCAGATTAGACAGAACTTTATTGATCTCACAATGGAAAAATCAACTAATGAAATCTGCTCTTATAAACAACAGAAGATGCACAAAGAAGAACAGGTGCAGGAGGTATATATACTTCATCTGGATGCACTGTGTATATACAGTGCATCCAGATATACTTTATACAAGTTGCATAAGTGAAGTAAATAGGTGAGGGCTCTTAGAGTACAGTATTATTGAACAGGTTATAAAATCTAATAAAATTTGTTTATGTTTGATTAAAGCTACATAATCTCACACAGAAAAAACATTTGGAAATGCTACATTTAATATTTTGTAATCTCTCTTTTTTTTAATAATTAGACCAAAAGTATTTGAAACCGAAAAGACATGAGAAATAATATTCATGTAAGGCACATATCTGTTGGTTTTTCTCAGAAACTGGTTACAATCCAGAGTTGATGCACTAAAATTGCCCATATTTATAGTAAGGGCAAATGCAAATAATTGCATTAATAAACGAGTCACACTGTCACCATAACAACCATTAGTCTCTATCTACATACTTGGATGTGGCTCTGTGGGAAAATTGGAAAATGATAAAATTTGGTTCCAACTTTTACCCCTGATGTTCTTCTACCAGTCTGTGAGTCAGTATGAATATCCTAAAAACCTTATGAATGGCTGGTGTGTCTAGAAATGGATCTTTAGAACCCTTTTTTTCTTTGCTACCAGAAACTTTAACATATTCGATCAGATCTCTGATGTGGAACGGTTGGTTTTGCACCAGTGAGACTAAGATTTCTGCTAAACTACAAGTTGGGTGGTTAATAAAGAGACAATATGTGGGAAAGCATCTCATGCCTATGGTAGATGATATGTCATGCTGCGGGCCTTTTTGTTTTCTAAGCAGGATAACTAACCAACAACATATGACCAAATCAACCCTAACAGGGTTTAACATAAACACATTCTTGATGGCCTTTTTAGGCCTTAGACCCAAAGAGAAAGCCCTTTATAACTTTGAACTTTTCTACAGGTTTCTGAGGAGGTTGTTATATTGAGAAAACATGTTTGTACGCTTCAGAGCCATCAATTTAGTAAAAAAAAAAGGAAACCAGGAAATGAATTTTGAAAGCAAAATAAGCTTTTTTGATTCTTGAAATATTAGTGGTTGAATAATCAAATGTTTCCAGCTGCAATACTCCATCTAGACAGCAACTGTCAAAGCCAGAGATCCACAGTGGCTCTAAGACAAAGAGTGGCCAATATATAGAGAAAAAACAGATGAAAAAATATTTTTAGGATAAGCTCATAACCAGATATGCAAAATAAGTCCTTAGAGTCGTCCCTTTGAAATATTCATTGATCAGAAATTCACGCATTTCCATATTAGTGAGCTAGGAAAATAATGAAAATGTTCCCCATGACCCACAGTAATACAGAAAAAGCAACAGCTTTTCATATCACTGTCAAACAGTCAAAGTTGATACGTGATGACTTGATAAAAAATTTGATAAAGCATCTGTTTTTTACATTCCAACGTTACAGACTCCGTTCAGCCGAGAGGTCTGTTCCTCTGAGCTGCTTATTTATTCATTGTGTGCAGTCCTGGAAACAGTAGCCAATACAGACGTCTGCAAAGTGGGAAGCACCTGCATGACAATGAGATATTTGTTGATGCTGAGAACATGTGTGTTTGTGTCTCCCTTTTGCACACAGAGGAAAAATATCATCAAGGCTTTTGTAGATTCCGACATCCTGTACTCCTGGCTGTGCAGAGTTCACTCCTCACTGCATCCTTTAAACAAGATAGGAACCAGACCAGACCAGACGACAGCTCTACTCGTGTAATTTATTTTTATTTTTTTACTACCACGCCTCTCTTTGAAGGAATCAGATTAGGTGAGGAGAGATCTGTCCTACATAATCTCTTCTTCAGCATCCCTTACTTACGGCAGTAATACCTGTGTTCACGACAAAATTGTAAACACCGACAGCAGAACAAAGATCTGCAGTCTACCTGCAGATGTATGGAGAGTAGCTCCAATGTTTGAGGCGGCTCTGAAAGTGGCAGTAACAGCTATGCTGGGAATGTGAGCCTCTGTTCTCCCCTCACTGGACGGGAGAAGCCCAAAGCTCTATTTAAGGAAGTACAAGTCACTCTTTCTGCACCTCTGTTGCAGTTTGCCCTGTTCCAATACAAAAACATATTTTCCTCACATATTTGCATGCAATTTGGAGGGTCCTTAAGGACAAAGCCTTATAATCCAAAAGACACTGATTAAATAAGATGGTTTTCCAACAAATGAATACAAATAGAATTTAGGTTAGTTAAGAGGTTTATCAACCTGTTGTGAGAAGTACTTTCTATATCGACAGATGTCAATGAACCTTGTTCTTATTTGATCTTTAAAGCTACAGTCTGTAAGGCATACAGATATTTATTAATTGAAGTTTAATATATTATACTTAAGTATTTAATTTATTATCATTCAACTGAGTCTCAATCTTTATGTCTGCGTTGCCTTAGAAATTTATATTTGTACTAACATAGGATCAGATCTTGCCTTTATGATTTCAGTTCAGCTCAGGCTATTTACATAGCGCGAATTCACAACACATATCATCTCAAGGCACTTTACTGATACAGTTATGCCAGATCATACCGTCAGATTGGTTCAAAGTTTTCTATTTAAGGAAAAACCATGATTGCATCGACTCATTGATTTGAATGCAGACCCCTCACACTAAGCATGCTTGTAGCGACAGTGGAGAGGAAAATTCCCTTTTAACAGGAAGAAACCTCCAGCAGAACCATGCTAAGTGTGAGCGGCCATCTGCCGAGGCCGCCTGGGGTTCAAAGACAAAGAAGCAGACATAGAAAAGCAGAGATAAAAAGGCAACTATCAACCAGCTCCACAGGCGGCCCCATCCAGGAAACACACAGAAAGGCAAACGAGCTCTGAGCCAGTTCCGATGTCAGAGGATGAAATAGAGCACATCCAGCCAGTCACAGTCAAAGAAACAGGACTTCACTGAAAAACAGGCCGAGCTTGAACACACATAAACAAAGGACGTTGATGGTAGCAGCACAGCTGATATATCTCTCCATTTTTGCACTACGGCAGCACAGAGCTGACAAACTAGTGATTTTAGAGATCACAATTACGCTCCAATGTGACTGCAGCAAGGAAGGTTGACTGAGACGGTTGTGACAAAAGATGGCAGCAACATGCTGATGAAGAGTTTAGGCTACCTGAAAACAAAGAAGTAGTGGTTGCTAAAGGAGAAGAAGAAAACTATGAACATAGAGGCCACATCAGTAAATGTCATGGCAGCTGAAGGAGATGACACACACAAGTTAAACCTGTTCATCACTGTGCAGCCAAACTTCAGACAAATAAAGAATCACATGTACTCTCTATTGCAACAGGAAAGTGGCCTACACTGAGCCCCCGTTGTCTAAGAAGTGGAAACACAACAAGAATAAATGCAAGAGTGACAAGAGACGACAAAAAAAAACAGATCAACATCGGCACAGCATTTATACAATGGAAATCACTGATGGAGGACAAACGTTTTCTAAGTGACGCTCAAGTTGCCCCCTTTTTCTGTTGGACAGGTAATTTGTTCTAACCATACACCAACAAGAAAGGTGATGCAGACGTTGCTGAAGCGATTTTTTTACAATTATGGCCGCCGTAATGGTAGGGGGGGGGGACGCTGGGGCGGTTCATGTCGCTGCAGTCTGACCACTGTAGCTTTAAGAAAACAATCCTACTTTAGGATCAGTTCTATTGGTACAACTGCTTAACAGTCGAACTAGAACTGATTTGAAAAAGAGAGGAGGAACTGGAACAAAAGGAGTAAGAAGATATCAATGTTAGTTTTGACATTTTTTTATTTGTATACTACATCAATTTTTGTGCACCACTGTAGAGATAGGGGCTACATGGAAGCTGAGCCCTTTCATAAATGTCTACTATATGGAAAAACAGGTTTACTGACAATAGGATGGAAATGAAAACAGGCTGGGCCGACCGTCTCACTGGCTATATGGGGGAAACGTACTGCATGGGTCTCTCTGGTGGAAACAGGCTGCAATCCCACACCTATCATCCAAGTCTTTAACACATGTAACGTCAAGCATAGATAGTTAATACAACATTTTTAAATTCTGGAGCAAAATAGATAATAAAGAAGAATGCTTGAAAGTCTTAATCTCAACTGCCTATTTTGTATTCTTCAACCATCTGACCAGAGAAATGGTTGAATTTTCATTGTTTTTAAATTCTCTGAGTCATAGCTAAACTCGACCAGATGTCCAAGTTCAAAGACTGCGTTAGTTGGATTTTTTTTATATATGCTAAAAAGATGTAAGCATTACTGCACATTGAAGGTATGCAGCTGAACTTTGAATTAAAACAAGTCTCTGTAAATGATCCAGGGATTATTAACATAATCATGCTGATTTTAGGCCCAGGTGGCCATGTTGTCCAATGTGGGTTGTAAGCTTTATAACAGGAACTCACCCCACCTAATGGTTGTTGCTGGTCGACAGGTTGGCACACAGTTTTTGACTTCACCTTGGTCTCGACACAAACACTCCGTTCATTTGCCTGTTTTTTTAGTGTAGGGTTATCGCTTTGTGCTTCAGGAGGTGCAGCGTTTTCAGTTAGATTGCATGTAAAATAAATAAATAATAAAACGTTAAGAATGCGTTTAATTTACTTTAAGACACACAGTACACAGAGATGGCGCCTCAACTAAGCGGACACTCCAAGAGCAATCATCCAGGGTCTTTAAAGGAATAGTACACCCAAAATATGATTAGCCTTCATTTTCTACTCACCCCCATGCTGAACAACATTCTGGAGTACTTTTTTGATATCTCAAATGCATCTGGAGATCTGGGAGGCTTCTTGCTGTCTGCTGATATTCAAATAATGGAGGTCTATGGTGCCCGAGGCAGATAGGTCCATAAAAGTCCACAAAAAACGTGTCAATATTCCTCCGTACTGCTCGTCCAATGTATTGCAAGTGTCCTGAGTTGGTAGCGTCCATAATTTACTCGAAACAAAGTCATTTAGAATGTTTTTAGAGCATAAACAGTGGTGTGTAGGATTTCCTAAAAGCGCGCGCCTGCGAGTTCACGAGCCTACGGTAACTGTGGCAGACCAAGCCAGATGCAGGTGCGCATTCAGCGTCTGCTCTTGATAATGCAAGCGTAGAAGAAGAAATTTGCTGTTTACCTGTGCAAAGAAAGAAACAACGAAAGAAAAATGTCTGAGGACTTCTGTGTTGAGGAAGAGCATGAGTTCTTTGCTGAGTTGAATGCGCACTTTCATCTGGTTTGGTCTGCCGCGGTTTCTGTAGGCTCGTGAACTCGCAGGGGCGCGCTTTTAGGAAATCCTATACACTACTGTTTATGCTCTAAAAACATTCTAAATGACTTTGTTTCGAGTAAATTATGGACGCTACCCACTCAGGACACTTGGAATACATTGGACGAGCAGTATGGAGGAATATTGACACGTTTTTTGTGGACTTTTATGGACCTTTCTGCCTCGGGCACCATAGACCTCCATTATTTGAATGTCAGCAGACAGCAAGAAGCCTCCCAGATCTCCAGATGCATTTGAGATATCAAAAAAGTACTCCAGAGTGTTGTTCAGCATGGGGGTGAGTAGAAAATGAAGGCTAATCATGTTTTGGGTGTACTATTCCTTTAAGTTCAGTCTTAGCTTCTATACCAAGGATCAACTAGTCCGTTGAATGTGACATCTATAGTGTAGAAGCAGGGTTCCTACAGCATAAGGCAAGTTAAATTCAAGACTTTTTAAGACTTTTTAATGCCACTTGAAATAAAAATTTAAGACCAAATTCACAAGAAACACAAGAAAAACCTGCTTGCGACAACTTCACCCAAAGGTTTATTATAACATAAACCACTGCACTAATGTTTCAAATTTTGAAAAGCTTCCCATACAGAAAGAAAGCTAAAAACAACAATTATTTAACTGAATTTGCAAACTTTGTTTTAGCAGGGAACAAAACAAATCAGTTTTAAAGCCACAACATAACCAGTGCTAAGTCTTTTTTGCAGCTATTTTTCTTTGTATCGTTTTCTTAGTATGTTTGATTTGGTGATAAGTGGAGGCGTTGCAGAGACTAGGGAGTTTCTCTGTAACTCGATTTTGACGCTTTGTGTTTCGTGCTTCACATGTGCGACTCCACTGCCTTAATTCCCATCGTTCCGAGCTTGAATGACTTCTTGCACAAAATCCACTGTGCCTCATGTATGTTCCCTGGTTTTAGCCATGGAGAAAACTCTTGTCTGGAGCCAATTTTCGTTACATTTACACTTGCTCATATTTTCCAGACAAAAAGTTAATGGCGCATCTCCCAAATGTCCCAGCCGCAACAACGCTTTTATTGGTTCCACTATCGGGACGAAACCAATAATGGCGAGCCGTTATTTTTTTTAAATAATTTAAAAAAAAAAAGGTACATTTTAATGTTTAATTTAGATTACAAAAATAAATCATAATAAAATAATCATATTTATGATGTTTTAAAAATTAAGACCTACGAAAGACTGATTTAAGACATTTTAATACCAATTAAGGCCTTAGTTTTATTTTGAAGAATTCAATGCCTTTTAAGACTTTTTAAGGACCCGCGGGAACCCTGAGAAGGCCAAACATCTACGCTTCATATCACAGACTATCTGCTTACCCTCTCTCCACTTCTTAAACCAACAGCTTTTATTCTTGAAATGTTTCCTTTTTAGAATCAGTCCAAAAACTATCGTCATTGCTTCTTCGTTGTTTATGTTTTTGCTAGAAACTTTGATGTCTCTGTGTTCTTCTTTAGATGTGGTTGTGTTACCCACTGTTGTTGAATTTATTTGTGGGATGTCTCCTTTCATTCTTTCAGCTGCATATTTAAAATAATTTGTGCTTAATTTCCTTCAAGCATCAAAACAGACACTAGCTTATCATAAAACTATTTATTATGTAGATTTTAGACTAAATCAACACATAAACATGACTTGTATGACCAAATTTTCGTTGTTGAACCTCAAAACGGTCCTGTGGGCATACATAAATACAAAAGAAAAAAATTATTCATTAATATTGAAGTCAATGTATCTCCATTATCTGGATTTTTGTTCTCTAACACCCATTAGTGGACTGTCACCTCAACCATAATCAATAAGAGAGTGTATCAACTCTGAGTGTGTTTTCAGACACATTAGGCTGCAAACCAATGGACAGGATAAGAAAATAAAGCCAGAGGATTTAGGAGGCTCCAGCTCATTTGTCTTTTTCTCAATCAGATGATCTTCCATAAGGTTTTCTTTTAAGAGGTTTCCCTAAACTTGTTTCCAGTTCTTCAAGTAAACAGCTTCCCACCTGAAATCAAAAAAGGTAGAAAATGCCTTTGCTGTGGAGGTCGGGAGAGGAAAAAATAAGCAGGATTATTTTGTTTGCTCCTCCGATTTTTTGGCAAGTTGTCTGTTCCCATTCCTGAGGTTCAGTGGGAGTTCACAGAACACGGCGTCAATTTCCAGAAATAAACCGTTTGCTCATGCGTGGGTGAGAAGAAATAGTTTGGCTCCATAACCAGTGGCAAGAGTTTTCTGGTTCATCCTCCAACCCTCCTCCCATTTCTGACTGAATGGCCGATGGGATCTTTACAGATGTACAAAGGCTGTGGACAAGCAGGGATCATAAGGGTGTGTGGGGGGAAAGTCTGATCACATTAGTTCTAAATTTAGGCTTTTTCCCTCTAAGAAATCCAAACTCACCAACTGAAAAACAAACATACCAAACTGATCTCAAGGAGTGATGCTGCACTCCTCTGATTTGTTGGTTTAAAATTATCCAGATAAAACTAGGCTATGTTGCCTACCAGTATTTTCTAATCCTACTTTTTCTAAATGAAGCAAATCAACTCACTTAATACAACAATAAAAACTAAACTGATTTTAAATTGGGAATTAAACAATTTCCTTAATCTATCAGGCTATCACCATCACTTAAAGCTACAGTGTGTAATAATTACAGGGATATACAGTCAGAAATCTAATATATTATACATAACTATGTTATTTATCATCATCTACGAGCTCAGCCTCTTAACCGTAATATTTGCGTTGCCTTAGAATTCGTTATTTATAATTACATAGGAGCGGGTCTCGCAGCCATGGGGGCAGACATCTTTGCGCTACGGCAGCGCAGAGCCAACAAACTAGCGATTGCGAGATCGCCCATTACGCTCGAAAGTAACTACGGCAATTTGAGAGAGATGAACTGAGACGGTACTGAACAATAGATGGCAGTATTATGCCTGAGAATACTATCTGTAAAATTATCTATGTAAACCAACCTCATCACTTGAAAAGGTAGGTGATGCAGACGTCGTGGAAGACATTTTGTCCCGTAACGCTCACCGTACTGTTGGGGGGGAGAAGCGGTGGGGGGGAGATGTTCATGTTGCTGCGGTTTGCAGTCTGGACGTTAGATGTCGCTAAAAATTACACACTGTAGCTTTAAATGAATTATTCTGTGTGTTATTACAGATTCTCCTTATTGTAATACATCCTATTAAATGGACAATGTTTTAATGATCTGAAATGCCTTGTGTAGCGAAACTGGTTGTTTATATGAAGGATATACCGAGTGAATAAATTTCAGCTTCAAATGAAAACCAGTCCTCCTGACTCTTCATCTTTTTCCTTCCCCACCCATTTCTTTCTTTCCCCTCCTCCATACCACTATACAGACTCAGGAGACCTTCCCTCCACTGTGGGTGGAATCAGTTTCCTTTCCATTGCTTATGCATCCCCACCTTTTTACTCTGGAAAAACCCACTTTTTACTCACCCTGAGCACCTACCTCAAAAGCAGGCCTGCATTCCTAGACAGTATTCCCAACACTGGAACATTTTAGTGCCTCAGGCAGGAATGCTGACTTCCAGCCCAGGTTTTCATCAGGCCCAGTTTAGGCAGGAAGTACCGCAGAAATTCACTAACTCTTATGAGTCATAATACAACACAAGCCTTCCTAAGATCTTAGTCATAACAGAGATAAAATTATTTTGTTCCACATTAACAGATGTAGGAGAAATGCTTGGAGCATTTGAAAGGAATTGGAAACAGTTTCTGGATTTTTATTCATGGAATCTGACACAGATGAGGACATATTTGCCATTTAAAACATCAGCTATCTGCCTTGACTAAACATAGATAGCCAATAACCAAGGAGTGGCGTCTATAAGCAGCTGTATCCGTTTGGAAAAACATATATTCATAGCTATCTACTCTATAGTTATGCTGCTATAGACTTA
The DNA here is from genome assembly GCA_030533445.1 of Cyprinodon diabolis. NCBI lineage: Eukaryota > Metazoa > Chordata > Actinopteri > Cyprinodontiformes > Cyprinodontidae > Cyprinodon > Cyprinodon diabolis. The sequence continues at coordinate 36,593,758 of CM060065.1, read as the reverse complement.
GACTGCCGAAGGACATAGTGACCTCTTTTTCATAATTTTTCTTAATTCAATCTCTATGCTCCAACTCTGCAGAATTTGTTTATAGATGTTGAAGATCTGCCTGTTTTTCAGTGTAGTCCGGTTTCTCTGAATGTGACTGGCTAGATGTGATCTCTTCATCCTCTGACATTGAAACTGTCTTGGAGCTAGTCTGTCTGGCTGTGTGTTTCCTGGACAGGGCCGCCTGTGGAGCTGGTTGAGAGTTGCCTTTTTATCTCTGCCTCTTTTTCTACATCTGCTTCTGTCTCCTTAAACCCCAGTGGGCTTCGGCAGATAGCCGCTCACACCGAGCCTGGTTCTGCTGGAGGATCCTTCCTGTTAAAGGGAGTTTTTCTTCTCTGCTGTCTCTACAAGCATGCTTAGTGTGAGAAATTGCCTTCGAGTCGATGAGTCGATGCAATCAACTGGTTTTCCTTAGATAAAAAACTATGCAATTCAACCAGATCATACAGTCAAATTGATTCAAAGTGCCTTAAGAGAACATGTGTTGTGAATTGGTGCTATATAAATACACTGAACTGAATCTAATAATCAAAAAGGCAACAGTGGCAACAGTGGCCTGGAACAACTGCTGCATATGATCAGTGATTCGGGACCTGTAAAGGTGGGGTATAGCCATTAGACACAAAGAAAGATCAACTTAAAAACAAAAATATTTTCAGATTCATTGCAAAGCTCGGCTTTGTACATGTTGGAACACTCTGATGGAAGCTCTGTGTACTTAAGTTGTTACATCCTTAAACTAAATATTAGGAAAGTCATGTGGAATTAGGAATTAGGAATGTGCCATCTTCCAGAGAGCACTCTGAAGGCTATTTTAAGACTCCTCCAGTATTCTGCCTCTCAAAAGCAAAGCAGTTATACGGAAATGATAAAAATCGATATGCTTCTAAATTTTAAATGTGACTGAGCTATGATTTAGTAATCAGTATTTGCAAAAAACCTTGAGGTAGCTTGGTAGCAATGGTATTGGACTTGTTTATTGTAACTTTGGGGTTTCAAATTCATTTCTCACTAATAAAAAGCTTATGCAAGAAAAAAAAAGTCCCATTAGTCCAAAAATAACCTGACAGGAAGAAAAAAACAACAAGACTGAAACAAAGCAAGAATAGCTCAACTCTTCAAGTCTCTCTGTTAGGAGTGATCCCCATTTAGACGGACTGCATCTTAAGGGGCGCAGAAAGTCGCACCGTTCACTCTGTGCCAAAACAAAGCCGCCTCTGAGACGCACCGAGAAGTAGGTCACAGAGGATTCCTTTCATTTGTACAACACTTTCCAAAGAGTTTTCCACTCGCAGCCTGAAACGTCCCACTGAAAGTTAACCCTGAAGAGTCTCAGCTCTGATCTGCACACCAAATCCTGAAGGCTTTATTTTCATCTGCTGCCCCATCTTCTGTGTGGCGGCAAATAATGCATGACTGATTTAACCTTTATGTCAAGAGAATTGGAAAACTTTTGAATGGAGAAAGATCTTTAGTAGTATAAAAGAAATCAAATACCAGAAACAAAAGCATAGTGATTTATCAGCCTTAGCCCAGCCCTTAAACACTCAAACAAGCTACCACAACATACCAGAGGGATCACGTAACCACACAACCTTCTCTGTCCCCCTCTTTTCAGCAGCATGTGTTCTCACGTTTAGTCGGCAGCTCCACTGATTGAAATCTTACTGAGCTGAATCAGCGAATGGAAGAGCAACCGCATGTTGACACAAGTGAAAGGGAAAACAGCAAAGCGAGGCCCAAAACTCGCTCCGGAGGTACAGAGATTACACACTCAGAGGAATCTTAACGTTATTACACAGGAATGCACATCCCCCCCATTAATGTGTATCTTTCCTCTCCTTCAGTTACTTCCAGATTTTTCAGGACACCAGCAGCCGGTGGCAGATGTTCAAAGTATGGTGCTACTCCTGGTATCAGACTGAAAGGATGCAGTTTTATCAAATAGTTTCTGCATTAAGGAAGCAACTAAGCCTATATTTTGGCAAAGGATTGTCTTTTGCTTGTGAAAAATATGTCACAAGTAATCCTAATCCTGTTTTAAGACAGATCGCTTTAGTTAAAAATCATAAATGTGCATTTTAATATAATTGGAGGTGGTCCATTTTTACTTTGTGAAGTATTTTTTTTTTTTTTTTGTGTTTAGGTTTTATTTGTGGGTTCAAAGTTAGGATTTAACCATCAGAAGTATAACTTTCAAAGTCTGGATTAGTCTGAAAGGCTGAATTGTGTTGTAGTGGCCTCACAGCAGGACAGTCCTGTATTCAAATCACACTTCTGTTTGGAGATTTCTCCATCTTTCTGTAGGGTCCAAAAGAATCCTGCAGGTCAGGTTAAGCAGAATCTCTGAATCAGCCATAGGTGTAAGTGCTCATGTATGGCTGTTAGTCCTGTGTGCCTCAGTGCTGCCCTGTGAAGGGCTGGCGCCTGTAGCCCACCTCTCAGACATCAACCATTTCAGATAACCTCAGTGGAGGGATGGAAAGAGCATGAAAGTTGGAAATATAAATAATTGTCCATACCATGTATTCACCAATTACAAACTTGGTATTTCTTTCGAAATCCACATTTAGCACATGATAATCTAGTTCTGATTTGATAAAAATTAGGGCTGCAACTAACCAGTTGTGTTTTCGACAACGATAACAACGAAATTATTTCATTGATGCTCCTTTTTTAATGACGATAACAAAAACTGAAAAGCTAAACATGGATCTTTAATGACTAAATAATGAGTAGTCATAGGTTTGAGTTTTTGTTAACGGGACGAGGCTAAATAAAAATTAGCGTGTAGTCGGTCAGACCTTTATAATGCATCATTTTGCTTTTGTTCTTTGCTTTTTTGGAGAGATGAAGATTTTATTGATCTGTGTTTAATGCATGATTCATAGTAGATCAGGAAGTGTTTGCTTTACGATGGAAACCTTGTATGTCTGAAATCATTCCTTTATTGCACATTTTGTTAGCTTGTCTGTCTGCTATATTAACCAATATGATGTGTTGAGCTAGATCTGCTATTTTCACAGCTTTTGTAAGACATTTTTTTTTTACAAAGTAGGGCATTCATTCATAAAAAAGTTTATTTGAATTCTATAAATAAAAGTTTTCTGCCTAACAGCAACGATGAACTGCATGGCATCATTTTATACCCAGCTATTGTAGCATCTCGACAAGAGCTGTCAGTCTGGTAAAGAATCTGGTTGTTATTCGAAATTGTAAAGGTTAACTTTTTTTTGCAACATAAAACTGACTAAGACTGGACTAAAAACTTTTTAAGTTTTACTCAACTAAAACTATCATATATTGTAATGACTAAAATCCAACTAAGACTAATAATAGTTTTTGTCCTAATAAAATAAAACTGAGACTAAATCTAAGATGGCTGTCAAAAACAACACTGCAACTAACTCTTATTTTGAAAATTGATTAATCTGTTGATTATTTTTTAAATTAATAATTAGATAGCCAAAGGGTCCTCAAGGTAGACTTTTAACAAACTTAAACCTGTTGAAACTAAAACATTTTCCCTTGAGGAGTTCTGGATAGAGCATATTGATAGACAAAAAGATTTTTTTAATCTTAAATGCAAAATGTGTATATACATTAATTTTACAATTTTGGTATAATTATTGCTGTAAGTTGCTCTGTCAGCTAAAATTTGCTGATTATTTCAATAGTCGATTAGTAACGATTAATCCGATCAATTGTTTCAGCCCTAGTTAAAATCTAATTCGGTTTGGTAAGTTTTTAGGAACCAAAGAGATTCTAAAATCTGACCCTTCCCTTTGGGATTAATGACGTGTTTTGAATTCAATTCAAAGATTTGTTGCTTTGTTTCAAATTTCCAGACTACCAAAAACAAAACAAGCGATAAAGGACATGCAAATATTTGAAACCATGTCCATACATACATACTCCACATCCTAATACAAAATCCAAAGATTGTAATGTTTCATATCCTTCAATATAAATAAGAAAAATTCATTAAAAAAGGTCCATTCTGAGCCACAATTCTTGTACACAAATACAACACTAACTGTGATCTTCAGGACATAAAATTCACCTTCCTGCTAATTGTTATCTGCATTGTTTCTATAAATATAAAGTCATATGTTATCACTTTATATGTAGTTGCAACTAAGGTGATATGGAACAAAAATCAAATCTCTATTTTTTCCTACCATGTCCGATAATGCACTTTTATTTCTTACGATTCATAATAAAAATGACAAATATTGCTTTCAAAAACTAGCTTTGATTTCAATCATACCCCCTGGGAGATAATATAAGAGAAATAGATTTTTTTTTTAAAGATTAAATCTTCACCAACAAAAAAATTCAATTAAGCCCTAGTTGCAAATAAATGAAGACGAGGCTGACTTGTACTCATTTTAGAGGCGTCATTTATTTTGTTAACAGAGCACAGCAGAACGGTGTGGGGCTGTGAAAAAAGCTGTGTTAACCGAGTTTATCTCAGAGGCTATTTGGAGTATGTGCAGTTACAGTTTACACAAGTTGCACAATTATGTTGGCTCTCTCTGCTGCAATGTCATCGCTTTATCAATGATCACAAGACTTTTTTTTGTTTGTTTAGTTAGCCCAATCCCCTATGAACCAACACCATTACCTTCACGCACTAATGTTTAGTATTATTTAGTAAACTGATGTGCATAACCAAATAAAATAAGGTGTATTAAGATATAATGGAATAGGAATAAAATATGTAAGCATATCCTTAATCCCTATTCTTAAAATTGCACTAAGAAGATTCTACACATTACTTTAACTAGAGTTGTGTTGCTATTTTGCTTGTAGTTTAAATGTTGCAAAACAGATATTGTGACTAACCCCAATTTTAGCATCTCTTTACTCTTCCATGAGTTTTAGCAACTTGGTCACAATGAATCCGTCTCAAGTATGAGTGTAAAGAGCAGTGACTGGAAATACATTCTCAGGGTGAAAAACAACAGACATACAGGGATTTAATGCAAGATTATTAAAAAAATTACTAGCTGCAGCCAAATATAGTTTTTGTTTAGTTGATTTAGATTTTTTTATTGGGACTATTGTTTTTTTATAAGGGTACAGAACAAAAGGAGGACAAACACTAGAAAAAAGAAAAAAATGTGCATAATTTAACATATTAAGTGAACCACAAAGCCAAAGTTGCAGACTCCTGCTTTAACAGGTAAAAACTGTGATCCTATCTTAGTATGACTGTAACTTAAAGCCATCTACAACACCTAAATAATTGTTGAATGAAATGTAAAGGCGAAATATTGAATTGGTGGAATGGACAAATCATTTACAGTGTGTTGTCAGCACATGTCATCATGAGAAAATCATTAGATATGAAATTCCAAAAGAATATGATTCAAAAAAAGGAAGAACTTCTTAAAATAATTGTATTTGCTCTTAATTTGAGCAGGTGACTATTTTAGGTCTTAAAAGTAAGATATATAGATATGATACACTTGCAATAAGTAATGCAAATTTTTTTTTCCTCACTTCAAACAAAAATCATCTTTTTCCCAATTGGCAAACTGTGTAAAGTTCTTTCTCAAATCAAGGGAAAAATACCCTTATTTTCAGAAAAATGTAATATTTTGTAGTGCATGTTCTCAAAACAGGGCCAGAACATGTTCTTTGGGGGCACTGGCCCCTGTTGACCCCATTTAGAGCTGCCCAAGAATACATCGTCAGTTCTTTTGATTGGAAAAAAAAAGTAAAATAAAAATCAATCAATAAATCAAAAGATTAATGAAGCATCTTCTGGTTTCCAAACAACAAAAAAAAGGATTGTGAAATAAAGGATGAACTAATTTCCATCATGATCATTCAGTTCTATTTTCATAACATAAAATTTAAATTAAAATCATCCTCCCTCAAGTAGGTTTGTTCCTCTTTTTAAAAATATCCTTATTTTTTGATATTTTTACATTTAATTCAGTCAAATTGAGCAGCACAGTAACAGTTTTGACTTTATGGTCTAAAAACTGCTTTGGCAAAATCAGTAATCACTAACATGATGGCCACCTAGGAATAAAGTGGTGAATGAGAAGTGACCACTGCTATGTTGATTTCCAGTCCTGAAGTTTAACAGGAGATTAGTCCATTTAAAAGATAGAAGGTTTAACAAACCGACACCCTAACCTGATTAACGACAGAATTATTTGCAATGAAAACTCATATCTGAAAAACTAAAAACTTTGCTCCAAGGTGTGCTCCTCTAATTCAGATTACTTTGGTCTGTAATTGTATGAACCACCTTTTTTCCCCAGGGGACTTTGGGAGAACACTTTATGAAGTCAGTCTTGGCGTTTCCTCTTTTATCAAACGATACCACAGAGCAGCCTGTTAGCTGGAGCTACAGCCCCCCAGAAAGGGATATGCTCCTTCAAGACACACTACTGCTCCTGACCAGAAATGATCATCCATCCTTTGCTGCTACAGGTAGGCTGAGAACCTGGTTCTCCATTGCAGCAGTGCTTCAATCTATTTTTCCATCAGCCTTCTCCGTTGCCAGGGTTTCTGTTACCATGGCCATGCTGCAGTGTGATGCAAACCCAGGCAGAACCCCCACCCCATTACCCCTCCCATATTACTGTTGGAATGGCCCACTGAGCATCTCAAAGCGCTGTCAGTCGACTCTACTCTAAGCACAATCAAATTTGAACTGAAATTATTTTTCACATGACTTCCAAACCATTTGCATAACTCGGATGGATCTGCATAAATGTCTAAAACAGAAAAAGTCCTGTAATACAGTGAGGGCACCATGCATCTCTACGTGAGGATAAATCTAGAACGATTTGACTTTGACATCAATTCAGAATAACTTAAAAAACAGAAAAATCATACATATAGATACAAACAGATATACATTGGCTTGATAAAGTATTCATGCCCCTTGAAAATTTTTCCGACACCTTGTCATATTACAAACAAACAAATATATTTCAGTGGATGTTTATGAGAAAGACAAACAATTGGTTTACAGTTGTAAAGTAGAAAGAACTCAGCCCCCCTCAGTCTGGACTTTGTTGAACAACCTGCTGCTGCAATTACAGCTACAGGTCTTATTAGCTGGGTCTCAACTAGCTTTGGACACATAGTGACTGAATTTTTGTATGTTCTTCTTTGCTAAACGGCTCAAGTTTAAGTCAGATTGGAAGGAGAGTGTTTGTAAATGGTAGTTTTCTGATCTTGCCACAGATTCTCAATTGGGTCTAGGTCTGGACTAGGCCGTTCTAACACATGGATAGGTTTTGTTTAAACCCTTCTACTGTAGCCCTGGCTGGATGTTTAGGGTCGTTGTCCTGCTGGATAGTCTTTTACAGACTCCAACAAGTTTGTTTCCCCAATTACTCCGTGTTAGGCTCCATCTATCTTACAATTAACTCTGAACATTTTCCCTGTCCCTGCTGGAGAGACGAACCACCAAAACATTATGCTTCCACCACCATATTTCACAGCAGGGATGGTGTGTTCAGAGCTGTTAAATCTCTGCCACATATAGTGTTTTGTATAATAGCCAAAAAGCTCAGTTTTAGTTTCATCTGACCAAAGCATCTTCTTCCTTGTCTGCTGTGTCTCAAACATGGTTTCTAGCAAACTGTAAATGGGACTTGTTTCAACAATAGCTTCTTCTTGCCATTCTACATAAAGAGAAGATTTATTCAGTAAACGACAAACACTTGTCCAAAGAACGTTTTTCCCACCTGAGCGGTTTGTCGGTGCTCATCAGTGCTCCCCTTGTTAGGCCTCTACATTTAGGTGGACGGCCTTGTCTCGGTCAGTTTACAGTTCTGCCATACTTCCTCCATTTCCAGATGACTGAACATCTGTCAGATATGGGAGAATCTTTCTATAACCTAAGCCTGCTATAAACTTCTCCACAGCTTTATCCCTGACCTGTCTGGTGTGCTTCTTCACATTTCATGATGCAATTTGCTCCCCAATATTCCATTAACCAAACCCAGAAGCCATTACAGAGCAGCAATATCAGTACTGATATTACATCATATACAGGTGGACTCTATTTAGTCATTAGCAATCAACAGGCAACTTCTGAATGCACTTAGTTGCACTGGAAGAGAAGGGGGCTGAATACTTTTGCATACTGCCCTTTTAAGTTTGGAAAGCCTGTTTTTAAATCATGCATAGTTTGCATTCTACTTCACCTTTGCATACCACTTTGTGTTGCTCTTTCGCATCAGATTACAATAAAAAAGGATGAATACTTTTGCGAGCCATAGTACATACATAAGCAAAAGAAATGCAAATAAACTATTGAAAACATTAATGTTGTCCGCTTGCTGTCAGTTTATAATCACAACAGCTATACTCATTTGTAAGCGGAGTCCAACTGAGGGTAGTTACACATCTCAGCAAAAATCCTGCGGTTCTGTGAAAGCCTCATATGTTTGTTAGAGAATGTTAATGACCAACCAAGGCAAACAGTAGACCAGTCAGGCAGAGAGATGTGGAGAGGTTAAAGTCAGGGTCAATTTAGACAATCCACCTGGCTTTAAATATCACAGAGCTCAGTTCAGACCCTCTGCACATAATAGGAGGATGAATTAATTGCAAGGATAGCATAAGCTAGAGAAGAATGTGAGAGGAAAATGGCAACACTGGAGGAGCTGCTTTAGATCCAAACTCCAACAACTTGTCAGGAGATCAAATATTACATTTGAATATCACTAATCTATTCTGTATGGGAGGGTGGCAAGAAGAACATCTTTGTTGACCGAAAACTGTAAGAAGCTCAACAATTAATTTGTAAAAAAAAAAAACAACATAGGAACACTGCAAACTAGTGGGAGGTACAGAAAAATGACACTACTTCTCAACATAAACCGAACCCCACCCTGTAGAAAATTGACTTTTCTTTGTAAGGAGCTGGGGGAAAAAGGCTGCTTGATTAGAAGTGAAATTAAGAAAAACTAAAGAGCAAGTTTTGGAGGATAATTGTAAGTTGCTGAAGATTTGACATTTGGATAAGGTTCACCTTCCAGCAGGACAAAGACCATAAATATGCAGCCCAAGCTGTGGAATGGTCAAAATTCCACAAATCAAAGCATATCTTTGTGTTAGAAAGGTCCAGTCAAAGTATAGCCATAATCTTAGTATTTGACTCAGGATGCTGAATACAAAGGCATGCCAAACTTTAAAGACTTTAATTTATGAATCATTTCAAAAACATATTATTTTCCTTTCACTTTGTAATTACAAACTATTCTGTGTTGTTATTTATTTCCAAATAATCCCAATAAACCACATTTAGGTTGCGGAGGTTTGATCAGTTTTACAAACTTCTACAAGTCCTCTTTAAGTCTCAGAAGCAGATATCCTACCTGGATTATTGGCTTCTCCCTCCAGGACCTGCAGCTCCGTGCATTCAGCCAGAGAGTGCTCCAAGCAGACCTGCAGGAAGCGGGCCTGGGTCCGGCTCACTCTCTTCAGCAGGGACACCAGAGCCACGGTCTGCTCGCACTCGTTCCATCCCTTAAACCAGCTGGCCAGCACGCCCACCTGATCCCGAAACATCATGGTCTGTGAGGCGTGAGGGATGGAGAAGCACCAATTGTGATGGGGAGGGAGGAGGAAGCTGAGGTGAACGAACGGTTACAATGGGACGTCCGAGACGTCGGATAGATCACTGCTGCACCTTCTCCTTCTAATAATCTCCTTGGGTGAGAGTGAAAGATGGGGGGGGTGAGAGGTCCTCTCTAAGCAGACATTAGGGGATCTGAGCTGTTTCTGGCTGCTTGGTGGATCAGGGAGGGAATGATATTTGATGAGTCAGCTCTCTTCCAGCTCAAGCTGTCTCACTTCAGCTTCAGTCTCTTGCATTTTTCTTCAGGGAATCCCTCTCAGGCCTGCAGGGGGATGCAAGCCATTAAGAGAAGCATATCCAAAAAAAATGTCTACCTTTTTCCGTGCATAAGCAGAGACTTTTCCAGCTTGATGCCACATTATCCCTGTTGCTTCTGTCTGTTGCAGCTGTTGGGCAATTCTATTCTACTTCTTTATTTATTTAGGTTTTTTTTTTAAGAAAGCAGCCGAGCGTTTATAGCTGACGCCTATGCGCATAGGGCTTGTGGTATTTACCGCCGGGACAAAAATAAAGGAACATGTTTTTGGTATCCACCCATTCCTAAAAATACAGCTGTCGGTGATCCTGGCGCTGCATCCCGGAATTTTCCAAGGGACGCGGGCCGGGTTACCGACGGCTGGCGACTTCCTGACATGATTTCAATCATAGGTTACTCCTACACAGCCATATATATTCCTGACGGGTTGGGAAAAGGAGGGAGATTTTTGGGGAGAGTTTGATCCAAAAGGAAAATGTGGGAGCAGGCTCCAGCAGGCTGATGGTCTAAAACTGTCAGTGTGCTTCATCAGCACCCAGCCTGCTGCAGATATGTCAAAGAAGGCTACATTGTTTCATTTAATATGAGCAGGTTAACAGTAAACTCCAAGTTAACCATATGTTTACGCACGCCTTTACGCACACATAAATAGCTACAACCCCACCAGAGAAAATACTATAAACTAGGGGAAATGAAGGGGGAGGCTTTGAAGAAAGAAATAAACTGTAGCGAGATGTGTTTTTTTAAATGTTTGAAAATATTTAAAGGATTGTTTGTTTTTCCTACCTTCTGGCGCAGTTTGCATCGCTGGATTCTCCTTCAGGAGGAAATACAGGCGCAGCTTGTTTTAAGTCTTCAGAGGGGCAGCAGCGCCCTTTCACTCCGGCTCTGCAGGATTTGCCATCTTGACCAACTTTTCCCTCTGTGTCCGCTCAACAGACGGACTGCTCTGCTCTAAATTGCTCTCTGTGGAGACAAAGTTAGAAGCACTCTACTGGTTCCGGTTTGGGGGTTGTCAAAATAAAGCTCTATGGGCCCCAGTAGCTTGGTGTGGCGAAAAGAGCCACAGTTTTGATCAGGAACATAAAATAAAATATAGGCCTACTATATTCATTACTTTGTCTTTATCAAGAATATTTCAAAATAAAATGTGAAAATTATTTCTGAAACTACTGGAATTAATTATTTCTGTTTTATGATATTGTGTGGCCCAGAAATTATAAAATATAGCACATAATACTAACAGTTTAAAAGATAAAATAATGGATAAAATACTAAATGTCTTTTTTAATGATCCATTATAAAACCATTAAATGTGACTGTTTTTCCTCTCCACTGTTGCTTCAAGCATGCTTAGTGTGAGGGATTGCCTTCGAGCCAATGAGTCGATGCAATCAACTGGTTTTCCTTAGATAGAAAACTTTGCATCAATTTGACTGGATGATCTGGTGGACTGTAAAGTGCCTTGAGATGACATGTGTTGTGAAATGGCACTATATGGATAAGGTTCTTGTAACAATGGGTGTCATATCTGTAGGCAATTTTCTTTTCTTTTTTTTCCAATCTTTTCTTATTTCCAACCATGTAGTTTTTGGTCAGTAAGGTAATAAAGATCTTCATTTTAAAAGGATTTAAATCTCCTGCAATTTACCCAGTTGTTAAACTGGAGAAGGGGCTGCAGGGTTTGGAGGTATTTGGCTCCAGCATCGCATGACATCTCAGTACCATAGAATACACCATAAACATGCACTCACCATTCTTCAGAATGAAGTTGCAAGAAATGTGGTTACAAGAAACATTTCACTAAAGTTATTTCAACCTCAACCAGTGATCATTTCCTGAGCTAGAAAACATTCACATTCATATCTTTCATAATAAAAATGGTGCAACTGATTTGTTTTCTTTTTTTTAAAGTAGGCTCTGTGTATGCACCCTGATGCTTTATCTCTCCGGTTCTTTTCCCTGGAAAGAGATCACTCCGGACAAACTCTTTACATAACACTTAATAACTTATATCTATTAAATAACCAGGAGACATGACAACAGATTCTGATAGAAACTGTAATCTTACTCAGATCAGAGAAATGTAGGCCGCTGCTCATCTCTGGTCTCACCTCTCAGGATGTGGCCGCGTTTAGAAGTTAAAAAGGCATTTTATACATCTCCAGTCTGCCATATCATCTTATTTTACATCATACACATTAGCAGATGAGTAAACATCCATGGCTCCAGCCTTATCAAAATATCACACTTTGTTGTTAGCTGAAAGACACCGCCCTCATTCCATTTCCAAATCTTTGCCACGTGCAGAATGAAGATTATAACTGTATATCCAGACAGAGGAACTGTCCTTATTAGATTATAGCATCAGTTCTGACACACAACAGGCAGCCAATACCAAGCTGTAATAAACTCACACATCTGCAATGATTATCATCCTAACACTTTCCAACAGATAAAAAAAAATGAAATAGGGAAGTGGTATCATTAAAAATTCTCCTGTTTTCATGGGGGCACAAAAAAACAAGAAACAATAAAAACAGGCCAAGGGATTCAAATACATTTAGATAGCTGCATGAAGTGAAATTTCCATTCAATAAGGTTTAATTACATTTATATGTCTTCTAACTGAAAATATTTATTTTTGGCTTAAAAATGTTCATTTGGATTATCTTTAATATCAAAAATAAAAATCCCTTAGCATAACAAAAAAACAACTTAAAAAATTGTAGCAATATAAATATCTAAAAGATTAAATAAAGCTATTATTTGGAATTTCACATGTTTTTTTTACTTGATTTAAGTTCAAATTACAGTTTTCTATAAAATCAGAATTAGAACTCAAGAAAAGCCAATAAATACAGCTGTAAAAATGAGTTTGTTTTTTTATTTGTTTAAAAAAAAAACATTTAGCAGATGAAAACTAGGATAGAGTCTGAATACCACTGAAGCTATCACCGTAATGTTTTTAAATAATTATTAAAACAGACATTTTTTTTTTATTAAAAAAAATGAAATAGATCCAAAGGACCTATCAGTAACTATGTTTGTTCAAGCACATGTCATTTTTATTATTTCTTTAAGTATTATGTCTTTGATACAGGGGCCATAACAGTGGCCAGGACGTGATCTACAGGGGCACTAGTCCCCGTTGGCCCCTGTCTAGAACCGCCCAGCCCAGTGACTCAGCCCTTTTTAGGAAGAACCAGGATTATAGGATGTAAAAAATTCAGCTGGTTGTTAGGGCTTTTATTTTGAAGCCTGCGCCGGTCGTCCTTTGACTGCATGTCTGCTTGATAATAAAGGCCAGCGAGTCTGGAGCTGCTAATCATTAACAGCGGCGCATTACGTCAGGGGCTTGGCAGCGCGAGGAAGCACCAAAATAGAGGAGTGTGTAGAGAGAGGAGGGGGGCTTTTATCCCCCTACATATTAAAGGAAACTGCTCTACTTCTTGTTGAAGAAAAAAATGATATACGCTAATAAATGACCTGTTGGTTAAAACCAAAACTTCACATTGCCAAACCTCCATATAGAAAGCATGAAACTAAACAGCATCTTGCTGAACTACACTGAAATTAATAATGTAACTAAATAAATATTTAGTTACTTTAACACTGTTGTTTCATAAACTATGGAGGACCAACTCTGCCATATTTAAAAATAAATAAATAAATGCTCAATAAATAAATAAGCATACAATAAATTGCCCCCCAAAATAAAATAAACAAATAAATGTTGGTAGAAATTAAATTATACAGCTATAGGGACAAGGCTGAATTTTCTGAGTGATTTTTTTATGTTTCGTATCTCATATAACACCTTAACCACCGCCTCTGTTTTATCTTAGTTGATGTGTCTCTGTCAAGGTTTGGGGAAATAACTAAAGGCCTTTTATTTTATTATTATTATTATTATTTTAAGTTTAATTTCTTATGGATCTGTTTTCATAATATTATCATCCTTTTATCCAACTATGTTCTTCATGACCTTCTTTATATATGTTACATATACACTCAAAAAAATAATGCAAGCGCTTTTGGAATTTACCTAATCATATTTAGTTACTTTACCACAATTGTTCTATGTTCTATGGAGGATCAACTCTGCTATATTTAAAAATAATTACATGAATAAATAAATGCTCAATAAATAAATAAGCATACAATTAATTGCCCCAAAATACAATAAACAAATAAATGTAGGTAGAAATTAAATTATACAGTGAGACATAAATGTAAGAATGTCTTTTAATTTGCTTTTTTATTTATTCACCTTTGTTATAATTATCTTATCTATTCATTGTCCGTTATAATCCTCAACTTTATTTATTCATTGCTTATTTTCCCCCCCACTAAAAAAAAGTCAGAATTTATTATAATCTAGAGACTAGTAATAACAGGAGGTGAAAAAACACACCCCTACTCATTTGCATAATGAGGTAGAAATGCATACAGAAATGTATAAACAAGAGGCAGAAATAAAAAGCATGGAAGAAATAAATAGAGTAAAAAAAATACAAAGGAAGAATAAACCAGAAAAAAATATTTTAACATGCACATAAATAAATACTTAAAAAAAATAATTAAATAAAGTTGAAGATTAAATGGACAATAAATGAATAAGATAATTATTGCAAAGGCGAATAACTAAAGAAGCTAATTAAAAGAGATATATACATTTATGTCTCACTGTATAATTTAATTTCTACCTACATTAGTTTTTTTATTTTATTTATTTATTTATTCATATATTTATTTTTAAATATGGCAGAGTTGGTCCTCCATAAAACATAGAACAATTGTGTTAAAGTAACTAAATATGATTAGGTAAATGTCAAATGTGGTTGCATTATTTTTTTGAGTGTACATGTAACATATAGAAAGGAAGTCATGAAGAATAAGGTTGGATAAAAGGAAGATAATATTATGAATATCATGATATATTACGGCTTTGTCTATCAAAAATACACGCATCAGTTAAAAATAATTCTAATTAACTGAAATTTACCTTCTTACCTTCTTAATATATGTTATAGTTAAATGTTGTTAAAAAAAAGAAATTTATTTATTTATTTATTTATTTATTTATTTATTTATTTATTTATTTATTTATTTATTTATTTTAATTCGTGCTCCTTTCTCGGAAGAAGCATTAAGTGGGACTGTGATGATCTAGTTTAAAGGCCCTTTTAGATGTTTGCGGTAAAATCAGATTCGTGTTGTTCCCGCTAGGGGGCGCCACAGTTGTTAATCTACCTCCGTCACCCTGCCCCTGATAATATCCTTCTTTCATAGCAGCTCCCTGTTTATCATCCAGGGTTTATTTTCAGTGCTCTTACCTTTCTACACACTGACAGCTCTACATCAATAATTTTTTTGTTAGTCTAATTGTAAAATGATCTAATTAAGTTGATGCTTCACCTAAACATTACTGTATGTATTTCTGAAGCTTTTTTTATGGTCTGCGATTAAAGTTTTTTTCAATATGTTAATACATAGACCAGTATGTATTATTAAATGTACCATTTAGATTATCTTTTGCTTATTTACGTTTTATTAAATATTGAATTGGTGTTATTTTTTGCTACCACAATAAATCATTTTAAATTTAAACCTTTATTTCTGTTATTATTCATTATTGAATATTAATTATGTATTAAAGATTAGAAAATAACATTGAACCGATAAAAAAAAATTCCATTACAATTGTGGCATTATTAAGAGAATGTTAAATACCTGCTAAATAGGACAGTAATTCTGATAATTACCGTCCGATAGCGCTGGCCAGCATAGTTTCAAAAATTATTGAATCAATCCTGCTGGACAGGATCTTAGAGGTTATCCATTCTACAGATAACCAGTTTGGTTTTAAGGCTAGGCTGGGCACAGATATGTGTACACTCACCGGCCACTTTATTAGGTACACCTGTCCAACTACTCGTTAACACTTAATTTCTAAGCAGCCAATCACATGGCGGCAACTCAGTGCATTTAGGAATGTAGACATGGTCAAGACAATCTCCTGCAGTTCAAACCGAGCATCAGTATGGGGAAGAAAGGTGATTTGAGTGACTTTGAACATGGCATGATTGTTGGTGCCAGAAGGGCTGGTCTGAGTATTTCAGAAACTGCTGATCTACTGGGATTTTCACGCACAACCATCTCTAGGGTTTACAGAGAATGGTCTGAAAAAGAAAAAACATCCAGTGAGCAGTTCTGTGGGCGGAAATGCCTTGTTGATGCCAGAGGTCAGAGGAGAATGGCCAGACTGGCTCAAGCTGATAGAAGGGCAACAGTGACTCAAATAACCACCCGTTACAACCAAGGTGGCCAGAAGAGCATCTCTGAACGCACAGTATGTCGAACTTTGAAGCAGATGGGCTACAGCAGCAGAAGACCACACCGGGTGCCACTCCTTTCACCTAAGAACAGGAAACTGAGGCTACAATTTGCACAAGCTCATCGAAATTGGACAATAGAAGATTGGAAAAACGTTGCCTGGTCTGATGAGTCTCGATTTCTGCTGCGAAATTCGGATGGTAGGGTCAGAATTTGGCGTCTACAACATGAAAGTATGGATCCATCCTGCCTTGTATCAACCGTTCAGGCTGGTGGTGGTGGTGTCATGGTGTGGGGAATATTTTCTTGGCACTCTTTGGGCCCCTTGGTACCAATTGAGCATCGTTGCAACGCCACAGCCTACCTGAGTATTGTTGCTGACCATGTCCATCCCTTTATGACCCCAATGTACCCAACTTCTGATGGCTACTTTCAGCAGGATAATGCGCCATGTCATTAAGCTGGAATCATCTCAGACTGGTTTCTTGAACATGACAATGAGTTCGCTGTACTCAAATGGCCTCCACAGTCACCAGATCTCAATCCAATAGAGCATCTTTGGGATGTGGTGGAACGGGAGATTAGCATCATGGATGTGCAGCCGACAAATCTGCGGCAACTGTGTGATGCCATCATGTCAATATGGACCAAACTCCCTGAGGAATGCTTCCAGCACATTGTTGAATCTATGCCACGAAGAATTGAGGCAGTTCTGAAGGCAAACGGGGGTCCAACCCATTACTAGCATGGAATACCTAATAAAGTGGCCGGTGAGTGTATATATGCTCTAAAAGAGATTACTTATAAATATAATAAGCAGAACTCTTCAGTGTTTATGTGTTTCCTGGATGCATCAAAAGCCTTTGATAGGGTAAACCACAGAAGACTATTCACAAAAGTGACACAAAAAGGAGTATTTTGAAGTACTGGTATACTCAGCAAACACTGCAGATTAAATGGGGGGAATGTGTCTCTGCTCCATTCAAAGTTAGTAATGGGGTGAGGCAGGGCGGGATTTTGTCCCCAGTTCTCTTTAACTTGTATCTGGATGAACTGTCACACAAGTTGAGAGCTTACTAAACTAATTAACATCTGCTCTGAGTATGGTCTGGAACATGACATAAAGTACAATCCATCTAAAAGTGTGATCATGATCTGTAGGAGTAAGGAAGATAAATCTACTGAGTTTCCAGATTTTCTGCTGTCAAATACTGTGCTGGGTGTTACAAACAAAACTAAGTATCTTGGGCACATTATCACAGAAAATCTGTCAGACGATGATGATATTTGTAGACAATGTAGATTGTTGTATGCTCAAGCTAATACCCTTGCTCGTAAATTTGGTTCATGTACTGATGAAGTCAAAGTGGAACTGTTTAATGCATACTGTACCTCTCTGTACACTGCTCACCTTTGGACTACATATAGAAAAGTCAACCTGCAAAGACTGCAGGTGGCCTATAATGATGCTATGCAGTTACTTTTGAAACGTCCAAGATGGTCCAGTGCAAGTGAGATGTTTGTCACAGCAAGAGTCAAAGTTTATTTGTAGGTTAAATGCATCTAAAAACAATATTATTTTGTCACTTACTGATACCACACGTAATGCAATCCGATATCAGTCTAAGCTGTGGAGACACTGGTATTCCTGTCTTCTTAAAGATCCTATTTAGTCGATAATGGTACTTGTATTGTGTTTTTTATCATTAACTATTTTTATTTTATTTTTTATGTATGTATTTATTGGACCATGAGTCCGGAATAAAGTTTATCTATCTATCTATCTATCTATCTATCTATCTATCTATCTATCTATCTATCTATCTATCTATCTATCTATCTATCTATCTATCTATCTATCTATCTATCTATCTATCTATCTATCTATCTATCTATCTATCTATCTATCTATCTATCTATCTATCTATCTATCTATCTATCTATCTATCTATCTATCTATCTATCTATCTATCTATCTATCTATCTATCTATCTATCTATCTATCTATCTATCTATCTATCTATCTATCTATCTATCTATCTATCTATCTATCTATCTATCTATCCAGCAAACCAGCCTCTTCATCCCAATTTACTGAATAAGACTGTTATTTGCTCCATATTCCTGTAACTGCTTGGTTTACATTCAGACACTTGATGGCGCTGTTGCAACTCATTAAAGATCTGCATCTTTAAACCATGTAGTTTTTTTTTTTGTTGTTTTTTTTTGTCTTTTCATGAGGATTTAAGTGGAAGTATTAATTATCAATCCGGTTTAAATTTTTTCCAACCATTGTAGTCATTTGCTTTTAATTCCCTACTATTAACACCACATATGACTGGAGAAATGTGTACAAAGTTTAACAAGAGTTAATATTTCAGTTAGGAAATACATACATAACAAAGTATTTCTATTTTATATTATATATTTTTAAAAAACTATATCTTATTTATTTGGTTTAGTTTATATAATTTTACATAATATGGTTCATTGTTTCAACTATTATTTTCTTAATTATTGTTGTAATATTGTTGATTTGTTTACCGTTTAATTTTTATGAAGGACACTTTTTTATTAATTGCAATTAATTAATTATTTTTTTTTATTTTATCGTACCTTTAACCCATTTGGCTCAATGTTAAGAGAAACATGTACTTTATATTTCCCCAATTTATGAGCAACACTCTTTTTATCAACATGTATAGCTGGTCTGACTGCAGTCATGTGATGATCTAAAGCAGCGGTCCCCAACCCCCGGGCCGCGGACCGGTACCTGTCCGTCGGTCATATGGTACCGGGTTGCACAGAAAAAAGTATATATATATATATATATATATGTCATTTTTCGACGATCAGTGTCTGAGAGATGTTTTATTTTGAAAAATATAAAAAATTGGGGTATTCTCTCCCGATTACATCAGTCAGTGCATCTGTGACACAGGTTAATTCAGGTCAAGACGCATCCTATCTATAACATCATATCTTTGTGAAGCGGGATTTTCTGTGGTTACAGCAACCAAAACAAAGCTACAGAGCAGACTCATCAGGAGCACACTTTGTGTGTCATTGTCTCTGATTATGCCTAAATGGGACCGGCTTGTTTCAGAGAAACAAGCTCAGGGCTCCCACTAATTCAACATAACGGTAAGTTTTATTTTCATGCTGTTTGTATTTGATTTTATGCCAGCCGTATCATTTTACTTGATCGTATTTACCCCCCCACACTTTAAAGGCTGGTCATTGAAAATATTGTCTAACATATAAGAAAGCGCAAGAACTTCGACAGGCTTTGAAAAGCCTCACTACCCAGTCAAGATGTGGGAGTTTGTAGGAGAGTCGCTGTCAGTTGGATAGAGTTTGGATAGATTCTAAGAATAGATTTGTTAGAAAAACAACCAGTCTAGTTGGTTAAAATTATTTTGGTTAGATTAAACAATGTACTCATCAAAATCTGTGTTAAAATCAATGTTAGTGGCGTAATCTGTGAGACACCGTCTACAATTCCTGAGGTTGATGGTTAAAGACCTACTGTTCACCTCTGAAAGTTGTGATTATACTTAAGTATTGTGGCTGATGAGACTAATTTGTATTGGTCTGCCCTAGTAAAAATATATATAGGATAAAAACACTACCAAATTAGGCATGTCAGTTTTGCCAAAAGATTGGTTGAACACATAACTTCCAACCCGATTTAAACTAAAAACTGTAGAAAAACTATTATGTTTGAATAAAAATGACTAACACCTTTCATTTTTCTCATCATTCCTCAATTTTCACAAACAGTTTCACTGTGTGCTTGAGTTTATTTTCCTGTAGTTCTGTACTCCACCAGTAGGTGGTGACATGTTCACATGAGTCTTCATGAACTGTCAATGCCTCATGAGGCCTTACACCTTACTAGTGCATTGCATCAGCTGCAAGAGTTATTCTATAACTTGGGCTGCATTGCCCCTTTCAAATAAATGAATTAATAAAGAGTAGTTTGTTGTTTAGATTTTTCTCCAATTTTACTGGATTTTATCTAGGTTTACAGTCAGAGGCGTAGGTAGAAAATTTTTATAAGGGTGGCCAGGCAATAACCATGTACACTGAGGGGTGGCCGAAAGTAGACAGAACCTCAGGGTCAATCTACACTGTTCCAACAGGAAAATTAACAAACAAAACATCCATATTTTCTAAATAAAGACAAACTATACTTTCTCACAGGCTTTGCTAACAAATAGGTGAATATATTCCAACATCCGTGCTTTCTAGATAAAAGGTATAGTGGATAAAATACTTTCAGGTTTGAGTTCTGCGGCAAACATCTTTTCCATTGTCATTACTTACTTACTTTTATCAGTAATCATTCTGCATAACATTGATATTTACAAGTACTTATATCTACAAAAAATGATAATTTAGTACGTTTTTATTAAAATATTTATCTATGATTTCACTGAAGACTCCTTGATGACTTGCAGAGACGCATCATTTTTTCTTTACCCCATAAAACAAAATCTATTTCTGCTTTTTATTCTGTACTTATTATCTTTAATGTTAGTATATTGATGTGCATAATTAACCACACTGTTTTTCTTGTCAAATAACTGGTAATATATGGGAAATTAAAATGTTTTGATTATTCCACTTGACAGTATCACTGTTGCCACCATCGGTATTAGAGAGAAATAAATGGTATGGGTAGCCAATGAATGGCTAGGGGTGGCCCATGGCGCCCATCTAAATCCGCCCCTGTTTACAGTCTATATAAAAATAATGATAAAAAAAATTATAAAATAAAACTAAGGACATTAGGCCTACATGAATGCTCCACCGCCGCGTTGTGGTTGATTTGTGGTACTACATTATGGAGATTAACTCAAATTGCCAAGACGCTTTAAATCACAAAATATGTCTTGTTTGAGGCAGGCAGACTGCGGATAGAGCAACAAATGTTATTTTTCTGAACAGTCGCTGAATAAAACACGTGGGAGTTTATGAGCCCGGCAGTCTGCCGTCACGTAGAGCACGTAGCGGATTGGAAATGAGGAAATGACAGCGCGTGAGATCACCGCCTCCTCACAGCTGCTGCTGCTGAACAACTCAAGCGTTTTCCTCATTTCCAGCAAAACACACGAACCGAGAGGAGGCTTTAAATTAACCGCTCTAATAATAAAGTGAGAGAAGTCGTGATGGGGCGGGTGGTCTTCCTCCTCCTCCTCTTCCTCCAGGTTTTGGGATCTGCGCACAGCAGGTGTTTCTGTCAGGTAAGAGACCTATGCTTCAGTGCTGATCCCGTTTTTAACAGCTATGGGAAGATGTTTTCATCCTCCGACCGTTGTTGATTAATCTCTTTGGCCAACTGTGTGTAAAACTTTATGAAAAGCTGTAAATAGAAAGCACGGAGTGGAGAGCTGTAGATAGCTGTCTAAATTAAACGTCAAAGCGGCGGAAATGAAATTAACCTTAAAAAACAAACAAAAACAAACTTGAAAGTTAAATGAAAATAATACTCTGAATATTTATTATACATATCCGTCTGAGCAGTTTCAGTCATTTAGAGCTGAGAGTTACTGATTTCCTTGTCTCCTTGTGGGTAATTAATTATTAATTAAGTAATTAATGTCCTTTGTGTTTGCACTGTAGTGCTACTTTCTGA
The DNA here is from genome assembly GCA_030533445.1 of Cyprinodon diabolis. Lineage (NCBI taxonomy): Eukaryota > Metazoa > Chordata > Actinopteri > Cyprinodontiformes > Cyprinodontidae > Cyprinodon > Cyprinodon diabolis. The sequence continues at coordinate 36,571,858 of CM060065.1, read as the reverse complement.
TACAATCATCCATTTTCTGTCACGCTTATCCATGCTGGGGTCACGAAGGTTGCTTTGCCTTACACCTCTGTTTATAGATGTTGGAGATCGTCCTGTTTTTCCAGTGTAGTCCTGTTTCTCTGACTGTGACTGGCTGGATGTGCTCTCTTCATCTTCTGATATCGGAGCTGGCTTGGAGCTCGTCTCCCTGGCTGTGTGTTTCCTGGACGGGGCTGCCTTTTACAGCTGCTTTTTGTGTCTCTGCTTCTGTCTCATTGAACCCCAGTCGGCTTCGGCAGATGGCCGCTCACACTGAGCCTGGCTCTGCTGGAGGTTTCTTCCTGTTAAAAGGGAGTTTTTCCTCTCCACTGTCGCTACAAGCATGCTTACGGTAAGGGATTGAGTCAATGAGTCGATGCAATCAACTGGTTTTACTTAGATATAAAACTTTGAATAAATTTGACTGTATGATCTGTTGAACTGTAAAGTGCCTTCAGATGATGTATTGTGAATCTCCAGCTGTCTATGGGCGATAGCCGTGAGTCAGGGTCCACCTTAAACAGGTCATCAGTCCATTGCAGTGCACCACAGAGACAAACGGGACAAACAACCATTCAGGCACACACTCACACCTTAAGGAGAATTTAGAGAAGCTAATTAACCTAACATTCATGTTTTTGGACTGTGGGAGGAAGCCGGAATACCTGGCAAGAACCAACGCATGCTCAGGGAGAACATGCAAACTCCATGCAGATGGACCCTGGGCTGGGAATCAAACCCTTCTTGCTGCAATGCAGCACTGCTACCCACTTCCACTGTGCAGCCCCTGATAAAAACTTTACATTATTTTTATACAGAGATTGAAGTACATGATGGAAACAGAACAGCTTTGTGCTGGCTTAATTTTTTATCCAAATCTGCTGCTCAAATTAGACCTGTTTCTGGAGAACCTCAGGATTTGGTGCCTGGGCCACTATTAACAAAAGTGAAACAATTCAGAATATTTTTCCACTACATTCATCAGTGAAGGATGGTAAACTTAAACCCCACTTTGCTGCAAGTCTACAGATCATTCACCAACTAAGCTCCCCTCCTCTTTCTCAGGTCACGGGTGAACTGGATGACTGTGCCTGCGACGTAGAGACCATCGACAGTTTCAACAACGAGCAGCTTTTCCCCAAACTTCAAACTCTCCTGGAGTCTGACTACTTCAGGTTCTACAAAGTAATGCAAACAGTCGTGTCACACACAGATGCTTGGATTAATCGATCTTCATCTTAGAGTTCCTGGTGATTTGTCTTACAGGTGAACCTGAACAAGCCGTGTCCTTTCTGGGCGGCTGACAGTCACTGTGGTCTGAGAAACTGTGCTGTGAAGCCCTGCTCCCCTGTAAGTTTCCATCTCATCCCTCTCAACTGATATCTCTAAATGATATGCAGTATTTTATGTTTTGCCTTTTCATACAGATGTTGGAGTCTTTTGATATCAGAATGATTCAAAAGTGGATTTTGAATGATACGTCATTTTATTTAAGTATTTCAAACAACTGAACTGTCGGTCGCTCCTTTCATGTTAAAGGGAGCTCTGAATGAGTGGGATGTAAAAGCAAACTAATGTCAGTGATCTATTTCGCATCAACTTTGTCCAGAAACGGTAGAGCAGAAAGACAAGCGTCTCAAACACAAAAGACAGAAACATGAAAGAAACAAACTATGATCTAATGAGTCTGAGTTTGAAAAAAGTATCAGTTCTATATTATAGATTATAGACCCACAGACCCAAACCCCATAAAAAGGTTAGAAGGGAAAAAATCATTGAAGCTAATTAAATCTGTATCTGCTCCTAGAACGAGGTTCCTGAGGGACTCCGATCGTCTCCGCACAGCAAGGTGAGTCCGTCCAGAACACAGCTGGGTTCTGCTAACTTACTGACAACAAAGCTGTTCCTTTGCTTCAGATTTTCAGTTGTTTTTGAAGTTATTTGCTTTTTTATATGATCATAAAAACTCCTATATGTTCTTTTCCCCCCCCTTTCTATACATATTTTTCCATGTGTTTTCAGTATTCTGCAGAGACAAACAAGGAGCAGCTGGATGAATGCGAGAAGGAGAAACATCTTGGAGCTGTAGATGTCTCTCTGAGGTGAACCCTCTGAATATAGGCTTATTATGTTGTTGTTCTTGACATGTATTGAATAAAATAGCGATAGAAATCTGTCTTTTGTTAAAAGCTTTTTTTTTTAACAACCTCTGTCAGCAACATATGGTACCTTTGTCTGGTTTGATGCTGTGAACAGTCAGCCTTGGCTTTGGTCAGGCCTTGTGGAGCTAAACCTGTGCCTTTCCTTTTAGTGAGGAGACCCAAGAGGCTTTATTGGATTGGAGGAAACATGATGATGAGGCAGAGCGGTTCTGCGTGATTGATGGTATAAATCATTCTGTAAAACCTTCTATATAAATAAAATAACAGTTTTGTTTTTATTTTAAAGTATATCAAATTTACATCGTTTAAACAAATGTAAAAATTTGCTTATGTGACTCCCCTCATTTCTGTAAAAATGTTGCTAAAATGCCCCGACACATGCATTACCTATTGCGGCTAACATGTTGCTGTTTCCCAGATGAGGAGTCACCGGACTCCCAGTATGTGGATCTGCTGCTGAACCCGGAGCGCTACACGGGCTACAATGGCCCGGAGGCGTGGCAGATCTGGACTAGCATCTATGAGGAGAACTGCTTTAAGTAAGCCTCAACACAGAACACACCTTCATACATACTTTGCTTTTATGTTTGATGTGATTAACTTTTTTTTAATTATTATCAATATTTGGTCCTGACCTGAAATTAAAGGTCAGTATACAGCATAAGATAAGCTCCAGCAAGTTCTAAACAGTAGAAAACCCTTTTTGGATCTATCAGCTCTATAGTGTGATTGATTATTCAAGAGTGCAAAACATTTCGAATAGTTGCAGAATGTCAAGATCGGTCAGTGTAGTGCTTAGAGCAATAATCTAAGAGCTCCATCTAAGCCTTTATGGGCCCCACTTAGCATGTCAAATGTTAAAGCTTGTTATATGACTGTTATTCAAATAACTACAAGTGTGGCTTGTATCTGAAGGCCAGGAGTAAAAAAACTATATGTCTGTACAAGTAGTTTTAGATTCCAGTATAATGTTTATTGGATCTGTTTTACCAAAGTAAAAATGCTTGGTGATAAAACACTATTTAATGTGCGCAGAAACCAAAACAGAAAATATGTGGCTGAATTTTAAAGCACGGTAGTGGAGGTATGATAATCTGAACATTTGTCATTAAATCAACCATTAACTCCTTTGTAGACTAGAGTCAAATGTAAGGCTGTTTGTCTAACTGCTTTAGTATTCCAAATTGGATCGTGCAGAACAAAGGTCCCAGTGATCGAAGGATGGGTTTGAAGTCCAGACCAGAAGCAATGATGCGAAGACGAGTTGACCAGAATATCGCCATAGCGATTATAGACTGCTAGAAATTGGAGGGGAGATGCATTATTATTGCTACAGAAGGTGGTTATTATGAGTTTCCCCAGTTACTTCTCCATTTCGACCTGTTTTGTGCACCTCATGTTTGTTTTTGTTGAACGCTCATTTAATTCTGATGCCTCATAGGATATATTAGGATGAGGTTTAATTCTGTTAAATTAAACCTTCCAATTCAAAGATGCCCTGTGTTAAAATCTACATTTGGGGATTTTAACTGTGTGCAGCAGGGAAAAAAATGCTGTTTATTTTTTCTGCTAAAAAATCAAGCAGAGTGGGATTAAGTGGATTATGATTTTACATCATTCTCTTTATGTCCTCGACACAGACCTTTTACCATTAAGCGGCCGCTAAATCCCAGCTCCTTTCAGAGCAGTTCAGGAATTGAAGGTAGGCTGTCCTTAATGCTCCATCCAGCCATCTTATTCTGCAGGGATGCATCTCTAACAATCTGACCTTGTTCACAGCTAGAACCTTCTACAGCTGGCTGGAAGGTAAATTTGCATTTCATCTGCAGACAATTCTGATGTTGTCCAATTTTAATGTTTCGTTGTTTGTTTCCTTTCTCAGGTCAGTGTGTGGAGAAGAGAGCTTTTTACCGTCTCATCTCTGGTCTGCACGCCAGCATCAGTGTGCATCTGAGCGCCCGCTACCTGCTGAATGGTGAGGCACTTTAAGCGTGGGATTAGACTTTCATGTTTGGGATGTTTTTAAATCGCCCTGTGATCCTCCTTCCTTTCAGACAGCTGGTATCAGAGTAAGTGGGGACACAATGTGTCAGAGTTCAGGCAGCGCTTTGACTCTGATCTGACCGCTGGTGAGGGCCCCAAGAGGCTCCGCAACCTCTACTTCCTGTATCTGATAGAACTTCGAGCTTTGGCCAAAGTTCTCCCCTTCTTTAAGCAGCCGTCCTTCCGACTGTATACGGGCCGACCAGAGGAAGACCAAAAACACAAAGAGCTGCTTCTGGACATCCTGCAACTGGCCAGGTCAGTCTACAAACCCAATGAAAACTATCGACATGCTATAAAACTTTACTTTCTGGCTCTTTCACAATGTTTTTTCTTGTACAGAGAGAAAGATTTCTTCTCAGTTATGCCCTTAAATATATTTTTTTTAAACTCCCGGTTTGTATATCTTCAGTATGTTCCTTTGTCACACATTCATAAACCCTCATTACTGGTCCATACTACGGGTCTTTAATTCTAGTCCTGGAGATTTGGTGTCCTGCACTTCTTAGACACCTGAATCAAATGAATGAATTATCTCCTCATTATGCAGTTAGGTTCTCCAGCGTCCTGTTAATGACCTGAGCCTTCCTACCCTGAGTAGAAACTCATAACTCTGAGTGTTCCTACTCTTCTCTCTGCACTATGTACAGTTTTCAGCTTCAGAACAGGTGAATACAATCAGATTAATAAGCTCTAGTCTAGTTAACCCTAAGTTAAGAACAAGCATACAAGAAATCCTCATCAATGGACAGAAGCCTGGAAGTGTGCATTTCACATTCATCCATTGAAACACTTTCACTATCAGAATTACAGACCAGGACTGAATGCAGGTCTAAGTGCAACACAGCAGGCACCAAAACAATGGCAATAAGAGGAGATGGAGTGAAAAAGCATGTAAATTCCAGCTGCAAGCTATTATGTGTGACTTTAACCATCTGAAGCATCTAATAATTCTATTAAACATATGTAAATAATGTGTTTCTCAAAACAATTTAATGTTTGAGGCCATCTTCAAACTGCCAAAATTTCCTTCTCTACATATAATTGTAACATGAAAGTGCTTCAATATGTTTCTTATTCAGTGCTTGCTAAAAATTTTAAAATTCTGCGTCTTTATTGAAGCTAAGTTTGGGAATACATATTCGTCTGGATTTTATAAAGTAACTGATCGCGGTCTGATGATCCTCTCCAGACTGAGACAGCTTTGGAAAATTTGTGCTGTGATCTCAATAGGTTCTTGCAGAGATCACACCATTTCCAACACCTGCTTGTTCATATCTGTGCTAAAAATGAGGGAAAATCCAGAGTTAGTCCAAACAAACCTGTTACTTCTAAGTGCTACATTTAGTGAGGATTTTTGAAAAGACCAGCCCTCTCCCTTAAAAAAAATAAATAAATAAATGCACAACACCCCTGAGAAGGAACGCCTATTAAATGCGTGTGAGAGCATGCAGGAGCCTATTTCTCCCTGTGCAAGCTCTGTTTGAAAGTTGCTTTTTGCATCACTTATACAAGCTTACTTTCCGAAAGAAGATTTTCAATTTTCCACTACGTCAGACTGACCACCAGTAAGTGAAAATGGGGATGAGCAGGGAGGACAGCCTTACGTAAACATATCACCAGAATGATTGACAATTAGGAGGACCACTTATTTTGATGATCAACTTGGAAAAAAAACCCTCCTTCCCTGTACCTTTAAGATTTGAGAGTCAAGCCATCTGAGGGTTTTAGTCCTCTCTGTTGACTGGTTAGAACATGTTTTCTATGCGTCATTTTTGCAGTAATTATGTTGCTGTCTGAGACTGATTTTGCTCGTCTCTGCTGTCTTCCAGATCTTTTCCGCTGCACTTTGATGAAACTTCCCTGTTTGCTGGAAATGAAAAAGAAGCTGCTAAACTGAAGGTTTTTATAAAGATTACAAAAAATCACTTCTATATAAAATCTTTATTTCTTTAACTTATTTAAATATTTTTTTATACTTGGAAAAGATCTGAACTTTAATTGGGGAAAGCTGTTGGAAGCCTGCAAACCTGAACAGCAAAAAAAAATGACACTGTCTTGTTTTCTTCTTTTGCCCAGTAGAGGGCGCTCCTTGTACAGCTTATTGTCATGTGTGGATAAGATACAGCAAATGTAATGCAATTGGCTTCAGTTAGTGCTGACTAGGTTTATTATTTCTTCTTTAAATGTTGGTGGAAATGTAATTATGTAACGTTTTTTTTTCTCCTTTTTCATCAGGAGGATGTAAGACTGGCCTTTCGCAACATCTCAAGAATCATGGACTGTGTTGGCTGCTTTAAATGTCGGCTGTGGGGAAAACTACAGGTGTGCTTTATCCTGCTTTAACTTATCCGATCCTTAAGTTAATAATTATTAATACTAATAACATCATTCCACTCATTTCTAACATTCTCACTGTAACAATGAGTCACTTTTACATTTATCCTTTATACAGATAATTGTTTGTGTTTGTGAAAACATAAATGTATGGCACATTGGATAATGATACAGCCACTGTGTTTTGTTTTGAATGGGTTGATGAGTGTTTGGGTGTGTCTTATAACTGGTTGGAAGGCTTCAACTGTACAAATGTTCAAAAGTGAATTACTGTTAACTTTAACTTGTTTGCACTTCAATAGATGTTTGTTTTAACTTTAGAAACATAATGCAAACAGCCTTCAGGAAAGAAAATGTGCAATGTAAATGAATACCTTTGCCATTTTTCCCCCTCCCACTCTGGGTGTGCACGCAGTAGACGGGTCACATGTCAGGGACTTGCACACAATTAATTTGTTCTTGGACGGTACACCAACAGGAAATTGGATAAGAGGTTGTTTTATTAAGATGGTTTCCTTATCGCTTCACTTAGGATTAATTACTGGGATAATATTTTCTGTCTGTATCAGTTTATCCAACAGGTTACCTTTATGATTCATATCACTGTACTGATCTCTTTATCAATAGAGAGTCAATAGCATTGCCTAAATAAATCTTGTAGTAAGAGAGCGGTGTTCCCTGTGGCTAGATGAAATTCATTCAAATATTAAGAAATCTTTGTCGAAGCAATAGGAATTAGATTTAACTACAACTTGTTAAATTTATGAGAAACCAGAGTGTGTCTTACTCAGTTTTTTTTTTTTTTATCCCATGAACCCATGTAGCCCCTTTTATTTCCTTAAAGCTACAGTTGTGCTCAAGGATTTCCTTCTTTTCTTTTTTCTTAAACTTTATTTTTGTGTAATGTGGCATTTTATCACCTTCAATACAAGTTGGTTGAATTTTGCTTTTTAGTCTCATACCATCAGTGGACAGTGATTTTATTTACAAACTGTTTTTACATTATAATTTGTTTTTTCTTATTTGTGGAAAAAAAAATCCCCTTTTAGCACGTTAAGAGATTTAGCATTATGTGCTTTTTAAATTGATTTTTTTCCCTTGTCCTGGCCAGACTCAGGGATTAGGAACGGCGCTGAAGATTCTGTTTTCAGAGCGACAGATTGAAGCGCTGCCCCATTCCAGAGGGCAACGACCCAGTTTCCAGCTCAGCCGGCAGGAGGTCATCTCCCTCCTCAATGCCTTTGGAAGGTGGGAATATTTAGCCTTCGTGATAAAATAATTCTCACTGCATTTAATAAGCATTCTGGAGTTTCTTAAACCAAAATAAACAGATTCCTTATTTTTTTCTTAATGTTTTTGTATTTAGGATTTCAACAAGCATTAAAGAGCTGAACACCTTCAGATCACTGATTGGAGAGGAGATGACATAGAGGCCTTTTTAGGGTTTGATCCACCAACTGCAAACTGGACGATCACTTAAAAACTGCTGTAATGAGACTTTTAGGAAAACTCATCTGTGATTGGCGGACATGTTTTTTTTTCTTTATTTATGTTGGCTTTAAATTAAATAGATTTATATGACCTTTAAATGTCCATCATGTTGCTTAATGTGGGTTGTATAAAATTACTGTATTTGGATGACTTTTATGAAACTGAAGGGTGTAAATTATTCCTATAAAATGTAAGATTAAAATGTCTTCATATGAAGTCTGCAGTTGACTTCTGTCTAGTACTGCCTCTGTCCTGTGGATGGCGCAGTTTGTTTAAAAACCTGTCCTACCCAGTCAAACCAAAGTAAATTTCATAACATAAAAAATTCTTCTCTCTTTCTTCAAGTTGCTCTACATTTATGGCTTAAAGATGAGTTCAGCTCTTAATATTATTTCAAATTTCTGACAGGTTGCATTGTCCTTTAACTTGTATGAGATTTTTTTGTTAAACTGTTTACAAACAATAATGGGCTTCATGATAATTATTTTACTTTGGTTTTTTGCTGTTATTAAAGACAGATTTAAGTAAGGCTGCAACTATTATTTTGCTAAATGATTCATTTGTCAATTTTTTTGTATTACTCTATTAAAAATCCAAGAATATTTTTTTTACAGAATTTAATCGGGTAAAAAACAAAACTTTTCCATCTGAGGAGTTCTGAATGAAGCGTATCGAAGAACAAAATAGTTTTCTATCAGAAATGCAAAATATTGACATATCTTTTTACAATTTGGGTATAATCCCTGCTCTAAATGCTCTAAATGTTTAGTTTCTATCCTCCAGTTAACGAATAATAAATTACTAAATTATTTGATGATTATTCTGAAAATGTATTAATTGTGATTAATCTAATTATTTGTTTCAGCCCTAATTTATTGTAATTCATCCCCATTATGAGATGGTTCATAACAATTTAAATATCAAAATCTAAACCTAGTTTCTACGTCTCCAGCATGTGTATCTGCATGTTTACTCAGATTCTGGCTTTAACCAAGAGCAATAGAAGGCCTTAAGCAGAGTTTCATCAGGGGTCCCACTTCCAGCTTACTGTAGTAGGCTCTTAGGACACTTTAGGGGAATGATTGTCATTTTATGGAGCCCTAAGCAGCTTTAGGCAGGCTCTGTGCAATGTATCTGAGATATGAGGGGTTTAAGATAAATTTAACTTATGAAGGGAAAAGATCACTGAAAGAAATGAGACTGAATTTTGGATTTTGCAAATATAGAACTTATTTATGTAAATAAGTTCTACAGAAGCAAGACACTTGAGCTGGGATGCCCCCCCCACCCCCCCACCCCCCTATTTTCTCCAAATACTAATTTCTCTCAATCCTTGATATGGCTCTATTTATGACACTTAATTGGTATGTGCTATGAGTTTGTTATTTAGAGATGACTTGGAGATAAATAAATTGTATTAAGATCTGACGTGTAGGCTTCTCCAAATACATCTTTCTAACACATTTCAATTCGTGTCTGTATAATTTGTCTTTGAAGGTGCACTGAAATTATATTTTTACGAAGTGTATTTATCAATATGGTACGGAAGAGGATTAGGGCCACTGAAAAAGTAAAAAAAGTAAATTTTATTTTTAGTTTAATATGGGAAAAAACTCAGAATTCTAACGTTAATCTCAGAATTCTGACTTTTTTTTCCTCAGAATTCTGATTTTTTTTTCCCCATATTAAGTTGAAATAAAAAAATCAGTTAACTTTTTTTATTTTTTCAGTGGCCCTAATCCTCTTCCATAAAACAGTGCTAAATAGAACATGGAATATGGAACTAAATATCTGATTTGAGTAGACCTCAGATTATTTTACCCCCGATTAAAAGTTTATGAAAAGAATTTAAGTTTGGAGAAGCGATTTTTTTTTCCTACGGTCGTTGAATGCAACACTAAGCCCTGCAGCCGACAGTGAGGGGTTAAGCCCTGTAATAGGATGAATGGATATTGTGGTGAGCAGCATCTGATTACAGACACGCCAGCAGGCTGCGGAGGGAGATGACGCTTATCACTAGAGGGAGAAACATTTAATTCCCCTGTGCAGAAAAACAAACTTGTTCAGCTCGTTTATCTCCGCTTCCTGCGCAGGAAAACATTTTAGGCTTTTTTTTCCTCTCGATCGGAGCGAATAGGACGAGATAGTTCTTCGCTGTCAGAGGCTTTGAGTTCGGTATAAATGGCTGAAGGGGCCCACTTTCCTCTGAATAAAACCTGCAGGATACCGCAGTTGGTGGAGGTGTGAGTAGAAAGACCAGCTGTTTGCTTTAGGTGGAATATCGTTATTTTTCAGCCGAACAAAAAGGATATTAAGGATTGAGTTTGGTTTGTTCCGTCTGCGCGGAGTTAAACAGGTAAGGCTGTTCACCTGGCTGCTGCTGCTGCCGTCTATAAAAACACTCACCTCCTCTATGCATCACATTCCTAACTCAGGGTCACCTTCTTATTTCTTTGTTTTTCTTTTCTTTTTTGTGGTAAAACAATGAATGCATCTACATTTACCAAGACCTTCAATGCAAGCATATGCGAGGCTTTGGAGGACCAATTCTGGAGGATAATTAGAGATATTTTTATATATTATGACTCACTGTATAATTGAATTTCTACTTACATTTATTTGTTTATTGTATTTTTGGGGGGCAATTAATTGTATGCTTATTTATTTTTGGAGCATTTATTTATTTCTGTATTTAGTTTTAATTATGGCAGGATTGGTCCTCCATACAAGGGGACATTACATAACATTAATGATCACAGCTCTTTTAAAGTTAGTGCTTTTTAAATATTATCTTTTCCTCCCCTGTAATTGACATGTTTTAATCACATTATACTTTAGGTTGAATACATTTGTGCATCATCAACTAAGTTTTAAACCTTTTTTCTTTTATCGAAAAATACCCAACTCAAAATGTACAATATTTATATTTCGTAGGTTTCTCTATGATGTATTGGTAAGATAAGATATTACACAAAAATATATAGTGGGCTTAATACTTTCTAATACCTAAATTTTTTAATTAGACAGATTGGGGGGGAAAAATGCACCCAAACTCACCAAATCCAATTTTAATTGTAAAAAAAAAAACACTCATTTATATAAATATTTCTATTTGGAGTACAGTTTCTGTATTTTCAGTATGTTCTCCATGAAGTATGCTTGGCATCTGCCAGAGAACACAAGGATTGGCAAATTCACCCCTGGCACCCTGTGCTCTTCACAGATGAAAGAAGGTTCACACTGAGCACATGTGACTGAGGCTGGAGACAGTGGAGAGCAATATGCTGCCTGCAACTTCCTTGAGCGTGACTAGTTTGGCAGTGGGTCAGTAATGGTCTGGGGTGGCATTTCTTTAGAGGGCCGCACTGCCCTCCATGTGCTTCGCAGAGGTAGCATGATGGCCATTAAGTACCAAGATTAGGTTCTCAGACCCCTTGTGAGACCATATGCTGGTGTGGGTGGCCCTGGGTTCCTCCTAATGCAGGACAATGCTCGACCTCATGTGGGTGGAGCAGTTTCTGCAAGAAGCTATGGACTTTGTTGTCAGCACATTTTACTTTATACAGAAAACATTTCATTCATTCATTCCAGGATGTGTTTTTGAGAAGTGTATATAAACACTGCCATATTAATACCGTTGACAGTCTGTAGTTTTTGAAACAATGTAGTTTTTTTAATGATGCGAAATAATAAGAAATATGCAAGTTATGCGAAACAAATCTTGGGGTTGGCTATAAAAGAAATTTCCTGGAAACCATTTTTTTTTTTGTCTGGTATCTCTCGGGTTTGTTTATTTCCCAAAAAAGTTTTTACCCTTACATTTAACAACCACCCTGTGATAACACTACACAGCCTTTTTCAGCTTTGAACAGATGGAAAGATTTTGTTTTTTTGTTTTGTTTGTTTTTTCTTTTACTTTTTCCTCTAAAAAAATCATTAAGATATATCATTTTTTGAGAGCATATTCACTTTAATTGCTGCTGGTAGAAGAACATTTTTAGTAATCTCTTATCATAGCACCTAATTTTTGTTTTTTACATTACAGTTCAGGGATCGATGGTCGTCCCTGCAGCAGCGGCAGAAGTTGCCAAATCAGCTTTAGTGTGACAGAAAAAAATCAATAGATGCGATGCGTCTGTCGATGCACCAACGCTGCAAGTTGTGATTGATGCAATGCTCTGCTGACTGAAGGACACGGAGTTCTGCATATCTTGTATATTTTTAGACACAAGAGCATGGCTTGGCACAAGTTACCAAACAGACACCTAAACCCTTGTTTGCCAATAGATATTGATAGAACTCTCTTTATTAGAGCTCTCTATTCCTTGTTTTTCAGTTAGTAATGGAGACCTACAAATATGTTACCAAGTGAAAGACAAGAATCTCCAACTGTGTGATTTCCAGTTTTATTTTAGGGTTGGTAATAGGAGCAAAGAGGCTCAGCTGACTTTCTAAAGATAAAAACAATGATCTAAAAATGGCTGGAAGGATTTTTTAAGCTGCAGATTTTTGTTTATTTTTAAAAATCTCACAGAGGGATTTATTTATTAATTGTGTTCATTATTGTTCTTACTCTTGCTTTGTGGAGTCCCACAGTTTCATTACTTTTTATGGTCGATAATGCAAAAAATCAAGCTAAATTTAAACTGGACTTGGTGAAAGGCACAGTTTAGGGTCCTCAGTGTTTAGAAATACTTTGACTTTTAGGAAAACAGTTTTCCAGTGAAATCATGTTTTTTTTCTGGTTAATGCCTGAGCAAACAAAGCTGTAAACAAAGTTGATTCAGTTTTTCCAAACTTGCATGAAGACCAGTTAACGTGTAATAGGAGGATAGTTGAAACTTGGGGCTTGTAGCCATAACACATGTAGGTTGATATCAAAGCTAAATGATATCCATTTCTGTCATGCTTTATCCCTGCAGGGGTCACGAGGGCTTCTGGTGTCCATCTCAAGCTGATATCACTGGGGGAAAACACACCTTATAAGCATGTGTGTTGACTGGAGTGAATTAAAATGAATCAATCTGCTTTAGTCGAAAAAAACATGGAAATGAGCTAATCTTTATATATAGTTATATAAATATTCACTGTAAGAACAGTAGATGTTTATCTTCATGTGGCAAATTGCATTATATGTAATCCTATAAAAATTTATTTTTTGTTTTTAGGTTTTTGTTCCATTGGTTATAAAATTTAGATCTCGCTTGAAAAATGGGGGATAAAAAATATAAAAATAATATATACATGAATATGGTTGTATCAGTGTAACTCTATGCACTCCATTAAAAGTTGAGATCCCTTTATATATGAAAATAGATGCATGAGAACCTCCAACTATAAAGCAAAGATGTGTCCTGACAGACAGTGTAGGTTCTAGACCCTTTTTAGCAGTCAGAAGGAAAGACGGGATCTATTTTGATTTCTGGCAGCGTCGACTCTGGTCAGCAGCATGTTGAGTTTATCTGAGCTGGCAGTTCTGCAGCCGGTGGGCAGCTGACAGTGAGGCGGTGCTGGCCTGCAGTGGCTCCATTGATGTGGTTCTGGTTGGAGATGAGCTATAGGAAAACCCGCATGTGCAAAAACAAAACTGAGGGATGTTTTTTTTTTTTAAGGACTCCACTGTGTTTCTTCATTTAGAGGATTTTCATTGGATTCACTGTTAGATCAACAGCTGCAGGCAGAGCAACCGACCTCAGCTGAGCCTCACTGATAAAAGTTAGGCCTTATAAAAAAGAGTTGTCCCTTAAAAAAAAACAACTAATATGTGTGTATTTTTATGTTATTAAAGGAAGGAACATTTTATGTTTTCCCATGGAAATGAAATTCCTTTTTTATTGTTGTTTTTTTGGTTGTATTTTCCCTGTTCTGTTTTTAATCCATTTATTAAGATGAACTTTGCAAGACAAATAGATCTTGTTAAAATCTACTTATGTATAATCTTATAACCAGTGGTCGAGTTAAAAAAAAAAAAGAGAGAAAGAAGAAGGGGGATGGTGTTTTTTTGTTTTTTGTTGTAAGCATACATAGCCTAATTAATATAGTTGATTAACCTAAAGCACTATGCATGGTATGGTTGCTACATGTCATGATAGGACACTTCTTTAAATTTACTTTGGAAAATCTTTTGGAAATGAATCTATTAAGGTATGGAACAAAACATTGCAATTGAACGTGAATGCATTCAAGTCAAGTATTTTTTTAAATTCAGATTCCATCCATTAAATTGAAACGGCTGAAATAATTTTCAAAATCTGAAAAAAAAAATCTGCTTACAAATTCAAATACATTTAAATTAGCCTGAATGTGAAGTAAGCCTATATAAAATCTAATAATTTTACACACCTTTCAAATATTTATTTAGTGCATTTATTTTATAAAATATTGTTAATCAGCAAATCAGAAGGGCTTCTATTGGCTAATTAAGTAAATTGCTTAAATAAAATGCATTTTTCAAACCTTCGATTCTCTCCTCCGGTTTTCCTCCAATGCTCTTGGCCGCAGCTCCACTTGTCTCACCAGCATCGTCTAGATTCTGGCTTTCACCTACCAAAACAGCAGCGCTTTACAGATTAATTTTATGTTCGGTTCACAGGCAAAAGGCAGATTTTAAATGTTCAGATTTAATTTTGTGTATCATGACAACTTTAAAGACAGAAAAATGTTTATGCTTCAAACTAGTTTACCTAGTTTTGAATGGTTTCGCTGTGTCTAGAGATTAGGACTTCTACATATTTGGTGAAACAAAGCTTATAAATGTTCTGACTCTTGACTTACCTGAAGTTTTAGTTTTTGCCTTCTTAAAAATGAAGTCCCTCGAATCGCGTTGTCCTTGCCGCTTGGCTGTGATGCTGTTCAGAACACCTTAACCTGCAGTAACCTGCTCTGCTGGTTGCGTGACTGAGGTCGAAAATGAAATGGCATGTGCCCTCTGGGCCGCCGTAATTTGGTCAGGCTACTCCTAAGCGCACAGCCTGATTATTGCCATTATTGTTAATATATAATAGAAATTTACACATGGAGTGATAAAATGTTACAGGGGATGATATGGGGTAATGGCCATTTAGGAAGGGGATGTTTGTTAAGATTGTTTTTTAAGAAGGGGGATGCCATCCCCCCTCAAGTCGAGTACTGCTTATAACTATTGATCTAATTCATTCTAGTTTGATTATAAAAATACATTTAATTCCCTATCATAAAACGATTCCGGGAGACAAAGGCATCTCACTTAGAAAACTATCGATGAGAGGATTAACAAAGTGTCCAGAGATTTAATAGCAAAGCTCCATTGATGGCCTAATTTGTGGAAGAGATACCTAAATAAAGAAGTGCTGAGCCAGAGATAGTTTTGAGATTGAAAAAAAGAAGAGAACAGTTAATGGAAGCAATAACAGAAAATGTTAAGATACATGGTGAGAATAGTTAGGTGAAAATCAGACTGAGGAAAGGTATTTATCATGTCCTCCTGCAGCCCAGGTCTATAGCAGCAGAACTACAGAGGTGGGTCTTCATCAAAAAGGACAGTTTAAGGCCTAGTCTAAGAGTTTTAAATCTTAGAATATATAATTTATTGATTAATATTTCCATCAAGAATCTGCAGGAGTTTTTTTTCCCCCCCAAGGGTGTTGATGATGAATGCTGTAATAAAAACAGCTGACACTTTCTTTTTAAGACCTTCCTTGCTCCCTCTTCAGGTTTTTCTGTGACGGGCTGTAATGGAGGTGTGAGCTAACCGCTTTGACCACTGCTACTGTCTGGCTGCTTATTAAGCTTTCACTCCATGCTCCATGTGTGGTATTTGACTGGGACTCCCAGAATGTGCCACCCTCCAGCCAGCACCGACCCATAAAGCAGCAGCTCGTTGTGAGGGAGCCAGGGTGGTCTAATCTAACTGCTCGCTGCTGCTTTTGTCTAACAAACCTCTCCGTGTTTTCCTTCTGCTGTTGAGGACTCCACCTCCTCCTGTCTGGACTGTTCTGCCTCTCGGGCTGCTGAAGAAACAAAGCTGTCTTCTGTCTGGACATCTGTCCATCTGTCTTTTTTTCTCTAAAAAGGTAAGTCCTTCTTCCCTTTGACCACTTGGCAAGATTGGATTAACTTTTGTATTCATGCTCTTCTTAAATTTTACAGGCGCATTCTTACTTTCTTGGGACTTTGATTAGTAATTGACTAATGCATCATCCAGCTGATATTTCTCCATATATTAGCAGTTATTTTCCCCTTGTATCAGTAAAAGCTGAGGCATGCACGTGATTTGTTAATGCTTCTTTTTTATTTAGTATGACACTTGTTTAACATTTGTTTTCATTTTGTATTTTATCATTTAATTAGAGGAAGAGAAACAAACATCAAATGAAGGCATCTGGTTGCTTTTCATTGGAACTGTAGTTAGGGTTATTGTCTTTGTAACAGTGATGTACTGTATTCCTTTGGCAGCTCTTTAAAATATGCACTGAAGAATTTACCTCTGGCATCAGGCTGACAGCTGCAGTGATAGGTTTCAAACAACAATCCTGCCTGTTCTCTGACTAACCTCTGCAGCATCATGATTAAAACCTGTTCTGGTGGTAATAGACGGGTGCTTTCGGTTTAAAGCTATTTTACCTCTGATGTGACTCACCTGTTGAATTGCCAACACACTGTTTAATAAACTGTGATGTTCCAGGCAGTAAGGTGTGTATCAGCCTAGTGTTGTTCAAAATCTAAGTTTGTTAAGTTATTTTCCCCTTGGATTGAAGGTGATCTGCCCAGTACCCAAGTGGGATGTCCATGTTTATGATGAATACAATTGCATTAATTGAGAATTTATAATCACAAATTGAATTGAATTAATTTAAACCTCTAGTTGCTCTCTACAGGATGCTGTGCGATTCTTTTGGTGCTGTAACTTGGAGTCAAAATACCATATTTTAATAGCATAAGTTAAAAAGAAAAGTGGAAGATGTGCTCTTATTCCTTTTATCATAAATGAGAAGCAACTATTATTCCAGCTGATTGGCTGATATATGTTGACCGATATGCCACAATGAATCACGCATACTTTTATTAATCATTTTGTAGTAGCAGAATATCAGGAAGATTGGACCAAATCTCCAAAGGACTATGGAGAGACGCTTTTTGAATCAAACCCAAAATGCTTTACTTCAGTTCTACAATAAATGTTACAATCTTGCATGTTAAAGATTTTCTTAAAATCTGAAAAAATATTTGACCTGTTGATGACAAAAAGAATTCTCATAATTCCTAAATTACAGCAAAATTTGGTTATCCTAGCTGAACTGCAAAAAGATAGGTTTAGCTCTGATTTTACTTTTTAAAAAGTAGTCTTATACTGTTTGTAAATATCTTTTTAGAGGTGGACCTAAGAACCAGCTCCTGCATTTCTTTATATATATATATATATATATATATATAATCTTTTATTTCCTTTGATTATTTTAAACACTTAGAGTTGCCTGATGAACAAATTGTCCCTATTAAATAAACTGAATTTTTAAATGCTTATTAAGCAGAAAATAAGTTTTGCACTGCTCTTTCTAGAGTGACACAGCTTAATATTCACTGATTAGTCAGGCTATCTGCTAAAGTAGGAAACCAGGGATGATTTTAAAGCTTGCAGGCTTGATCAGTGTTTCCTCAATATGCACGATGGGTGGAACTACTTTAGGGGGCATCATTTATGTTTTACAACCTCAAATATCTCTAAACTACTAAATTTGTTGTTTTTTCCAGTGTAAGCAAAGACTTTCTTTCAGTCAGTTGCTTGCTATGAGCAGCAGCATGTGGGGGAGCCCAAGTCCTCTTTATGAATCAACTTTGTCAAAAAACCAGGACTTTAAATTTATCTAGACTAGATGGTGAAGAGCTATTCTAGTCTGATTTACAGGTGCTGGTCATAAAATTAGAATATCATGAAAAAGTAGATTGATTTCAGTAATTCCATTTAAAAAGTGAAACTTGTATATTATATTCATACATTACATACAAACTCATATATTTCAGATGTTTATTTTGTTTAATTTTGATGATTACAAATGACAACAAATGAAAATCTCAAATTCATCATATCAGAAAATTAGAATATTACTGAAGACCAATAAAAACAAAGGATTTATAGAAATGTTGGCCAACTGAAAAGTATGAACATGAAAAGTATGAGCATGTACAGCACTCAGTATTTAGTTGGGCCTCCTTTGGCCTGTATTACTGCAGCAATGCGGCGTGGCATGGAGTCGATCAGTCTGTGGCACTGCTCAGGTGTTATGATAGCCCAGGTTGCTCTAATAGTGGCTTTTAGCTCTTCTGAATTGTTGGGTCTGGTGTATTGCATCTTCTTCTTCACAATACCCCATAGATTTTCTATGGGGTTAAGGTCAGGAGAGTTTGCTGGCCAATTAAGAACAGGGATACCATGGTCCTTCAACCAGGTACTGGTAGCTTTGGCACTGTGTGCAGGTGCCAAGTCCTGTTGGAAAATGAAATCTGCATCTCCAAAAAGTTGGTCAGCTGCAGGAAGCATGAAGTGCTCTAAAACTTCCTGGTATGTGGCTGCGTTGACCCTGGACCTCAGAAAACACAATGGACCAACACCAGCAGATGACATGGCACCCCAAACCATCACTGACTGTGGAAACTTTACACTGGACTTCAAGCAACGTGGATGAAGTGCCTCTCTTCTTTTCCTCCAGACTCTGGGACCTTGATTTCCAAAGGAAATGCAAAATTTACTTTCATCAGAGAACATGACTTTGGACCACTCACTAGCAGTCCAGTCCTGTTTCTCTTTAGCCCAGGCAAGACGCTTCTGACGCTGTCTGTGGTTCAAGAGTGGCTTGACACAAGGAATGCGACAGCAGAAACCCATGTCTTTCATACGTCTGTGTGTGGTGGTTCTTGAAGCACTCACTCCAGCTGCAGTCCACTCTTTGTGAATCTCCCCCACATTTTTGAATGGGTTTTGTTTCACAATCCTCTCCAGGGTGCGGTTATCTCTCTTGCTTGTACACTTTTTTCGACCACATCTTTTCCTTCCCTTCGCCTCTCTATTAATGTGCTTGGACACTGAGCTCTGTGAACAGCCAGCCTCTTTAGCGATGACCTTTTGTGTCTTGCCCTCCTTGTGCAAGGTGTCGATGGTCGTCTTTTGGACAACTGTCAAGTCAGCAGTCTTCCCCATGATTGTGTAGCCTATAGAACTAGACTGAAAGACCATTTAAAGGCTTTTGCAGGTGGTTTGAGTTAATTAGCTGATTAGAGTGTGGCACCAGGGGCCATCAATTTTGAACCTTTTCACAATATTCTAATTTTCTGATATGATGAATTTGAGATTTTCATTTGTTGTCATTTGTAATCATCAAAATTAAACAAAATAAACATCTGAAATATATGAGTTTGTATGTAATGTATGAATATAATATACAAGTTTCACTTTTTAAATGGAATTACTGAAATCAATCTACTTTTTCATGATATTCTAATTTTATGACCAGCACCTGTATTTTGGGAGGACAGAGTGATGACCTTCTTTTGAGTGTTTGACTTTAATCTTTCTTTAGTTAACCTTAGACATGACAGACTGAGGCAAAGCCTGACATTAAGTTTCCGTCTAACCATGATTTCTTTTTTCTTCATTCTTTGAACATTAAGCCTCTCCTTTCACAAGCTCTACATCTGGCTGGCAGTAACAATCTCCATCTGCTGTTTGCATTTCTAGATATTTTTAAGCCTTCTGGCTATGCTGTATGTAAATACTGAACCTTTGCTGGAATGCGGTGCAGCTTAAAGTAAGGGGGTCTTGTGGTCCTTCACATGCTCCATGCGATACAGAAAATGGCTCCACCCAGCTGCAGGGAAACCATTTGTTTACTTTAATCAGATTAATGGTTGTGAGTTTACCATCTGAGCTTACAGTATGAGGTCTAGTCCAGCCTTTCTCTGTCACTTCCACCTCCTCCTCCTACTCTTCACTGGCATGACCCAGTTTTCAATGAAGTAACAACAAAAATCTCCTACTGTAACAGATTTCTCTATCGCTCCCATCACCCACCTCTTTAGCCAGTTAGACTCAAGCCTGTCCAGATTGTGAGCGAGAATTATTTCTGATCCTCTTTGTTTTTTGGACTAGTGATGGTTAGGTTTCACTTTAAGCAAACTGTTATTGTTCCATGCAATTGACATGGAAAGTACTAAATTATATTTCATTACCATAGTTTCAGCCAATATTACTATATTTTTTTCTGTGGAAGTATTTCATTTTGTTTTAGCCAGTATTGTACATCAGTTTGTGCAAAATCCAGTTGAAAAATATGCCATGCCCCTAATCCTGCTTTAAAGCTGTACCACCTGCACCTACTTTATTTGGTTTAAATGTGAGGATCAGTCTTCTCCTTGTTCCTTTCATCTTTTAGTCTTTCATATCTTAGGGATTTCCATCCTGTTGGGCTGCTTTTCATCTCTCTTTTTCTGTCAGTAAGAGTTGAGCCTGCAGTCCCTGGTTTTGGAACACAGACTGACCTGCAGATTTTAAACACCTGCACAATAACAGGCCTAAAGGCAAACTAAAAGGTCGATATGATATCGACCTTTCAGTTCCTAATATCGATATTAAAAAAACAAAACATTTTTATCTAAAACACTGAGGGGAATGGTGTTTAGGAAAACGTATCGCAATATATAGTGAAATTGCAATACCTTGATATCGTATTGTGATCCAAGTATTATATCGTATTGCAACACCCATTCAAATACTCACCCCTAGTGCCTGGTATATCTATACGTTAAAGCTACAGTGTGTCATTTTCAGTAACAGCAGATTAGGAATCGACCAATGTTTTACTGAAGGATGCTGTGGAGACGAGCTTTTGTTCAATCAAAATGGAAAATGGAGAACATATTATTAAATGATAAATTGGGGAATGATCTTAAGAGGTTTGTTGGTGCCTTTAAAAAAAATTGCCCTATAGGACTGTTGCATAGACCTACCTCCAGCGCAGACACCCACTGACTGCTGCTTTCCCTCCACTCTGCCACTCTGTCTGCCTGTAGGCTCCTCTGATCCTTTTGTCTATCCATCACCAGCAGTTAGACTCTAGGGACTAGCCTCGGCCTGCCGCCATCTTTTCTTGTTCTGTCTCGCTGGCGGGCTTCTCTGATGACCTCCTGTGTGCCTCAAGATAAGCCGCAGCTCCTCTCCTCTGCCTTCAGCGCTCTGTCTGCGCTGCTGATTTATCCAGTCTTCTGCCGTCTTGCTTCTGTCCTACGTAGTTAGCCTCTATAACTAAAGCCCAGGTCAGCTGTAGCCTCTCCTGGGTCTTCAGAATCAGAATCAGAATCAAGTTTATTGTCAAGTAGGTCTGCACTTACAAGGAATTTGACTTGGTGTTGTTGGTGCAGAGACAAAACAAAACAAAATAACAAAATAAGATAGAATATATATATATATATATATATATATATATATATATATATATATACAGAAGCTATATACAAACAGTAGACTGTGCGTTAATGTAACGCAGAAATCCTGAATGGGGGAGAGAAACATTGTCCAGTGGGGTGGGTGTTGGCCTTGTTGATAAGGCCGATAGCAGATGGGAAAAAACTGTTTTTGTGACGGGAGGTTCTGGTCCTGATGGACCGCAGCCTCCTGGCAGAGGGTAGTGACTGAAATAGTTTGTGACTGGGGTGCGAGGGATCAGCCACAATCTTCCCTGCACGCCTCAGAGTCTTGGAGGCGTGCAGCTCCTGGAGAGATGGGAGGTTGCAGCCAATCACCTTCTCTGCAGACCGGATGACACGCTGCAGTCTGCTCTTGTCCTTAGCGGTGGCACCAGCGTACCAGATGGTGATGGAGGAAGTGAGGATGGACTCAATGATGGAGGAGTAGAACTGCACCATCATTGTCCTGGGCAGGTTGAATTTCTTCAGCTGCCGCAGGAAGTACATCCTCTGCTGGGCTTTCTTGGTGAGGGAGTCGATGTTCAGCTCCCACTTTAGGTCCTGGGAGATGATAGTTCCCAGGAAGCGGAAGACTCCACAGTGTCAATGGTGGAGTCACAGAGGGTGATGGGGGTAGCTGGGGCTGCGCTCTTTCTGAAGTCCACAACCAACTCAGCTGTTTTAGAGTGTTGAGCTCCAGGTTGTTCTCCCTGCACCAGGTCACCAGATGGTCAGCCTCCCACCTGTAGGCGGACTCGTCACAATCGGAGATCAGTCCGATGAGAGTGGTGTCATCCGCGAACTTCAGGAGCTTGACAGACTGATGACTGGAGGTGCAGCTGTTGGTGTACAGGGAGAAGAGCAGAGGAGAAAGAACACAGCCCTGGGGGGAACCAGTGCTGATGAGCTGTGAGTCACAGAACTGTGTTCCCAGCTTTACGTGCTGCTTCCTGTCCGACAGGAAGTCTGTGATCCACCTGCAGGTGGAGTCAGGCACATTCAGCTGGGAGAGCTTCTCCTGGAGCAGAGCTGGGATGATTGTGTTGAAGGCCGTGCTGAAGTCCACAAACAGGATCCTGGCGTAGGTTCCTGCGGAGTCCAGGTGCTGGAGAATGTGGTGAAGGGCCAGGTTGACAGCGTCATCTACAGACCTGTTGGTTCTGTAGGCAAACTGAAAGGGGTCCAGGAGGGGGTCCCTGATTTCTTTCAGGTGTGACAGCACAAGACGCTCAAAGGACTTCATGACCACAGAGGTTAGGGCGACGGTCTAAAGTCATTAAGTCCTGTGGTCCTTGGCTTCTTGGGGACAGGGATGATGGTGGAGGATTTAAAGCAGGCTGGCACGTGACATGTTGCCAGTGAGGTGTTAAAAATGTCTGTGAACACTGGAGACAGCTGGTCAGCACAGAGCTTCAAAGTGGATGGAGTGACAGAATCTGGTCCAGCAGCTTTCCAGGGGTTCTGTTTTTTGAAGATTTTGTTTACATCTCTCTCTTCTATGGAAAGAGTTGTCACTGAGGAGGAGGAGGTGGAGGTGATCTGTTGGGTGGTGTTGTGGGGGGTGGATTCATGACTGTCCCTTTGTCTGTCGAAACGACAGTAGAAGTTGTTCAGGTCGTTGGCTAACTGTCGGTCGTTCACTGAGTGGGGGGCTTTACGCTTGTAGTTTGTTATCTGCCTAAGCCCTTTCCAGACAGAGGCAGAGTCGTTGGCAGAAAGATGGTTTTGCAGCTTCTCAGAGTACAGTCGTTTAGCCTCTTTCACCGCCTTGCTAAACTTGTATTTTGCATCTTTGAATCTGCATTTATCTCCGCTCCTGAAGGCCTCTTCCTTGTCCATTCTAAGGCCCCGTCCGTTTCCATCTTTAAGCTCTAACCACATTTTTTTTTTTACACGCATGCGTCATAGCGTCGCCTCTAAACACGCATGCGCGACACAGTATCACAACAACAATGGCGCCGTACTGTGTTGAATGGTTGCTGCTCATGCTACTCACTCTGCTGTCGGGCTTACAACAGAATCTTCTTCTTCTGGAATATCTCCAGGAAGAACAGAGCAATATCGACGACATAGTTCAGCACCTGAATTTGACTGAACCACGAAAATGGACCTGCAGGGCAACCATGTATAAATATTAGTGCACATGCCCAACATTTCGTCGCCTATTTTTGCTTTGGCACCACAGCGCCACTTACAGGCCTGGCATACATTTTGCAGCGTTTTCATGCATTCGCGTGGACGATGACATTTATTTTATGTCTCCGTCTTTACGACAAACGTTCTGGAAAATATTAACGTTTCGTGTTCGTTTTGACTTCGTGTGGACGGGGCCTAAGTCTTCTGAGTTTGCCAGTGAACCAGGGTTTGTCATTATTGTAATTCACCCTGGTTCATGTTGGAATACAGCAGTCCTCACAGAAGCTGATGTTTGATGTCACAGCCTCTGTGAACTCATCCAGACTGTTGGTAGCAGCCCTGAAGACGTTTCAGTCAGTAGAACCCAAACACGCCTGAAGATCCTCCACAGCCTCACTGGTCCAATTCTTTGATTTCCTCACCACAGGTTTGCAGAGCTTTAGTTTCTGTCTGTAAGCAGAAATCAGGTGAACCATGACGTGGTCGGATTGGCCCAGTGCAGCACGGGGGACAGCGTGATAAGCATCCCTGATGGTGGTGTAACAGTGATCCAGAATGTTATCCTCTCTGGTCGGGCATTTAATAAACTGTCTGTATTTAGGAAGATCATGACTGAGGTTACCTTTATTAAAGTCACCAAGGACAATAACTAAGGAGTCCGGGTTGCTCCGCTCCACACTCGGTATCTGATCAGCCAGCGTCCGCTGTCCTGCACGTTTGCATGCGGCGCGATGTAGACACCGACGTAGCACTCTGTTTACCAAGCAGGCTTCTCTGATCTACTGCTTTTCTCCTCAACTCTCCTTTGCTGGTGGTAGCAAGCTGCCGCCTCTATCGGTGTGGTTCCTCGGCTAAAAATAACAACAAATAATAAATAATAATAATCATAATAAAGATTTAAGGCAGAGTTTCATATAAGGACAAAAGTAAAAGAAAGCATAAAGTAAAGGAGCAACACTCCTTTACTTTGTGTCGTAATTAACCTCATCAAGCTTATCAACTTAAAGGTGGGTAATATTACTTTTAATTAATATCACATGGTCTGCATTTATGTTGAGATGTTTCTCCCATCTAACTTACCAGTTAGATCCTTAAGGCGGATGTTGTTTTTTCCTGACAGCAGCGGTCTGGCTATCAGAATCGGTGCAGGACAGGGGAAATATGCAGTTCCAACATGTCTTGACTTATGTGTTGTCTCAAAAGCGCATTGCTTCAAAAATAAATATGAGACCACACCTAAAGCTATATTCTAAAATGAATTCCCTCATGCTTATTTGCTTTCCACACAGAGCCGTTAGTTGAAGAACGAGGCAACTGTTGGCCTGTTTATTCTTTGTTTTGATGAAATATGTTGATAAAACCTATTGGGAACATTCCTATTGCCCTGTTTCCTAAATGTTACGCTTTGCATTTGAATGTCTAAATTTTGACACTTTCTTTTTTTACTCATCTTGATCGTGACTTTTGAAGATATTTTAAGACAGCTGCTGTTAATAGACTTCACTCCTGGTTCCGATGGTACAACAATGTTGGTCCGACCATCAGACCAGGGGAATGGGAAAATCTAAACTGATCACGGTGTCTATGTCACGGTCTGAAGTCTTGTATCTGCTGTTTGTTTGCTGTGGGTGATAGAAACAAGGTGGTTGAACCCAAGGACAGGATCAGTCGACGTCTGCTGGGTAAATATTTATTCCACTGGGATCCAACATCCAACCATCTGTTTAATAATGTGTAGCTGCTCCAGGGTGCACCGTGCAATTGATAGAAAAATAAGCATACAGAGGTGCTTTAAATCAGATCTTGTTTTGGTGTGATTAGTTTTTCAAAGGCGTACAAAAAAGTACAGAAGAAACAGTTTGCTTAATGATCAAGTCTGCTCTGTCTTAATCAATACCTTCTGTAGTTGAGAAAGCTTTAGATAGAAGTGAGTGTCTTATCAATGTCTTCTAAGGTCATGTGGGCGCCAATAGAGGCTTTAGTGACGACAGAAGCTTTACATAAGAACTTTGTTTTTGTTTAAAGAAAAAAATCAACTTTAAAGTAAAATTAGAATGGAAAAAAAATTATTTTATAACTTTTAAAAAATATATTTTTTATATGGAAAAAAAACATCTGTAAGATTTGCTGAACTTGCACATGGTGCAGCAGGCAGACATGTGGTCCACTACATGTCACTGTCGTTTTGATTGGCTTAAAGGATCCTATAGAACATGGACTTTGATTTCATGGCAATTGTGCACTGATGTGCAATAACACCATTTACTGCTTGTGGATATCCGACTAACGAGGTGCGTCTGTATGTTTTGGACCAAACTGTTAAATCCTTTTCTGCAGGCTGAAGCTGCACAGTAACTGCTGAATGTGCACAAGCTCTCATCTTTTCTTGTCACTTTTATTTCAAACATGGTATTTATTTCTAAAATAAACTGTGTTGTTAAACCAACTTATGAGGTAAAGACATATTTTATCTCCCAGAGATTGAGTTTATTATAAAAAGTTTTAGACCAAATTAATAGACCTACAAGCCTCTGCAATCTGAATGTTCAGCTTTGGTCTGTGTTGACTAAGCAGATAAGATAAGTTGTTCTCGTGAAAAAAGTACATCTAAGAATTTTTTTTTTTTGTTGTTTAATTTATTTGCTAATTCTTAGAAAGTAAACTTTTGTGTTTTATACAGTAATGAAATAAGACCCACCATTCTTTCAAAGGTGCAATTAACATTTACTTTTCACCAGGTTTTGTTACAAAGTAATCCATGGATAGAAAGCAAAAGAAAACAAAAAAACAGATATATGTGAAAATGTAAAATGACACAAGGTAATTTCGGTGCATTATGGTATGAAGGTCATCGGCCATTAATGGAGACATAATGGAGCCAATGTTGCTTTAATGGTGGTCTTCAGATCACTGCCCGTCATGGGAAGTTGATATTAAAATTTAGTCTCCTCTATTTTGTGCATGCAAATTAGAATGTATAGTTGTGATTACATTGCTCCATGCAAATAGGGGCGAGCCTCTATGTGAGAGAGATTAGAAAGTTGGATGTGTTAATAAACTCAGGCCAAACAAAGTGGTTCCCTGACTGTGTGGATACAGTTTGAACTGTAGCCGGAAGCTCTCTGGCCTTTTCAGATTTGTGATCTCTTCCTTACAAAATATTTCCACTCCTTTTAAGAAGAACTACACTGAATTGTGTTGATTTTATGTAACATACCTTCACATAGTGGATCCTATTTGCAGAAGCATAATAAATAACCACCAGTTGGGAATAAAAGGCAGAACTTGTGTGGTTCTTTTCACCATGATGCAGGGTATAACTGAAGGTTGAAGACTGATATCTACCCAGGGCACCTCTGTAGGACCATGTTATAGCACTCTCTGTTGATGCATAACTGAATATGATACATCACCATATGTCATCATTGCATCCCCCTTGACTTCCAAACAGCCATCTTTACTCTGGTGTTATTTGTCAAAATAAAGCAGCTGATGAGTTGCAGCAAGAAGTTGCAAATGAAACTGATTGTAAAGTGGAGAACCAGGAGTAAAAATCAGAAAACAAGGTTCTAAGCTTTAAGCCTTTCAATAGCTACTAATGTAGAGATTTAACAAAATGGATTTAGCACTCAATCTCCAAGTTTGGTGTTTGCGGCTCTAAGGGATTTTGTCTCTGAAATAAACTTGTGTTCCTTGGTTCCTTGTCCGTGCTCTGTGAGTTGAAGGTTCTTGAGGATATCCATTGCTCTGTGCGGGAGGGTCGTGCTGCTGGGCAGGCCGTCTCTATAATATGTTCTGGTTTTGCCTCATATTGTGGATCTGTCTGCAGTGTAGAATCATGTGTATTGGCACTTCTTGTCCCTCCCTTTGTTTCTTTGGCCCAGTGGGTGCTGCTCTTTTGCTTTACTGGCCACAGACCTCTGTCTGGGTTGTATGATGTTCTTCTGCATTAGGTTGCAAGAGACTTCCGGAGCTGTGCTGTGCCCACCTGTTCTTTGCCATTCTCGCACACAAATTCTTCCAACCTTTTTACCATTCTTGCTATTTTTAACTACTTCCTGGCTCTACAGTATGTGACAATTTTGTTTGAGACACCCACTCCAAAAAGACACACTTAAAGAGAACAGGGTTTGAACAGTCACAAAAACACTGTCAAGTGAACATATATAGTATGCCTGAAATGCCTAGATTGGACAAATTTAAAAGTAAAATAAAAATAACTCAGATCTAATGTTAAGTTTATGCGTTTCAATGCATTTAGGGTTTTAATCATTTAAATTTAGTTTGGAAGGCTATTTACACATAAAAAAATCATAGTTTGCTCAGGTAATGTAAGGTGGCAGTGTGTCATGAGTAATCTTGTCTGAGATGCAGACTAGAAACTAGTCTTAATACTAGAATTCATAAACAACTTTTGCCTTTCAAGAAAAAGTATATTTTTTCTTTGAGATCAATCTACTGCAAGAAAGGCTTGCTCATAAACCTCTAAGAAAACCTCACTTCTGCAAAAAGATCAACGGAACTAAATAAATGAGAAAGCAGCCAAAGTATTAAAAAGCTCTTCTAGAAACCCGAAGAATTGGTGATGGATCGCTTGCAAAGATTAGAGTAGTTCTGATTTTTTCGGTCCTGTCTTTCTATTTCACTTTGATTTATTTTCAACCTATGGGCAGATACCCAATGTTGTTGATGTAAAATAATGATTTGTAATTGCCTTCAGTGGCTGTGAATAAGTTTTAACCTCTGCAGCAGTAATTGGTGATCTATGCTGGATACAGCATCTCATGTTCCAGCATGTCGAAGGGAGAGGTCTCTGCAGCTGATGGTATATTTGCCTCCCTTCTGTGGAAAAACACCCATTTGGCTGTTAATTTGTTGCCTCCACAGTCTGTGAGAACGACTTCACATATCTGGGGCATTATGTTTGTCGCTTAAGCCCTTAGGATAACTTATACGTCCCAGGTCTTTGCAGATACAGACACACATATGATTAAACTGTTAGACTTGATCCTTTTTGGTCACGGGTTCTTGCTTGCGCAGCTTCACTCTTTCTACCGCAGGCTGCTTTGTCTTGGCAAAATGAAGGAAGCGCATCCTCGTTTATTTACACCCACTGGCACATTGTTCCCTGCAGATCCTCACCAAGGTTACCGTTCTACGCTGGGTCTAATTTAGCTGCTGGGGGAAAGGCAGCTATTTACAGTAAAAAAAGGAACATTGTGAAACATCCTAGAACTTTTCTCAGCCTTGTGAAGCTGAGCCTTGCCAAACACCGTCATACCAAACATATTCACCTCAGACATGTAGCTTTAGGAGGAAAGCACCTAGGAACAGAAATAAGGGCAGTTTGGTAGTTCTGGGATTAAGGAAACTGCTGCAGATTTTTTTTTTCTGTGCCAATGAAAACCAGCCAATTTACATGCTCAGAGAGGATTAAAGAAGGGACAGATGAAGATTTCATCTGTCAGCCTTGATAGTTGAACTTCTTTCTCCAAAAATAAAGGGACTTACTGAGGATTAAAATGAAATGAAAATGAACAAAAACACAAAAGGATAAGAATTTGACTTTTGAAGAATTTGAAGGGTTGTGTTTTCAGGAGGAGTTAAATTAGGATTAGTGTCAGTTTAAAGCACCATATCAGTTGTGCCATTGTATGATTATAGAAATCAGAGAGATTAGAAAGCAGAAAAGGCCTTTTCTGGTTGGATGTCTGCATAAAATCGGACACAACAAAAATGGTTCCCTGACTGTGTGGACGCAGTATTACCTGCTTCTGGAAGCTTCCTGGTCTTTTATCTGATTTTTCTTCTGTTCCTTACAAAATATTTACACCCCTTGTCACATTACAAAATAAAAATGTCACTGGATTGTGTTTATTTTTTGTAACAAACCTTCTCAAAGTGGATCTTGTTTGCAAAATAGAAAAATAGAAGATCAAATCTTAATCCATGGCATGCATTTAATTAACTTGATTACCCCTAAATTAAAAACCCTGCAAACAGCTTTGTTCCATAGTATTTTAATTAGTGAAAGACTTGTAATTACAAATACAGACCAGGAATACATTTGCAAATAGGTTTTAACCAGGATTAAGCTATAAAAGAATATCTCAAGCTCTAACCATCCAACAGAGCTCTGTTTGGTCCGTCATCGCAACATGGAAAGAGGACAGGTCGACTTCAGATATACCAAGATATGTAGACCCATCTGAACATACAGGTTTAGTAAGAAGAGCATTGATTGGTTGAGTATTTTTTACCCAAAGATTTTGAGATCTGCTGTCGATGATCCAAAGAATTAATTGTGACTCCAGAGCTGCAGGCTGTAGACCCCTGGTGATGATTAAAATGCATCCATGTGTTAAAATGGTCCTATTACATTTGAAAGCTAAGTCATAGTAAAGAAAATAAAAAAACTATATCTGAATTTAGTGGATATAAGATTCTGAGATTTGAAGAGCTGCTGAGACTTGCCCTGTAGAAATCCAGCTATTATGGTAGCTGATCAATTATTCAATGGGGGGAGGGGGTTGTATAGCAGTGCATGCAAGTTTTCCAGATTTTTTTTTCCGTCACAAAAGATGTGATTTAGATTTTAATATTTCTTCACCTTTTTGTTTCTGGCTTTCCTATAAATTCCCAATAAAACACATAGAGTTTGGTGTATCAGAACAAGAGGAAACGGTCAGTTGCAAGGTGCTGTTTGCGGATGTTGGATCAAAGCAGTTAGACAGAGAGAAGGGATTTGTAGTTGAACCTGATGTATGTTCACCTCAGGGTCTCTTGAGGACTTGAAGTTGTATTTTTTATGCAGCCCATTCCTTGGAACATGCTTTATATAGATAAACTTTTTGGTTTTTTTCTTGTACAGTTCAGTAATGACAGCTAGTCTCAGTGTGAATGTCTTTAATTTTTTTTATATTTTAGTTAATCAGGTTTAACCTTTTAACTCTAACTCTTTTTGTCCTTTCCTTGTGCAGTCTCGTGTGCAGCCGCCATCATTCTGTGCTGCAGGGCCGACCCCAACATGTCTTCCAATGGAGACGTTAGCATCCTCGACAGCTCTGACA
Organism: Cyprinodon diabolis; assembly: GCA_030533445.1. Taxonomy (NCBI): domain Eukaryota; kingdom Metazoa; phylum Chordata; class Actinopteri; order Cyprinodontiformes; family Cyprinodontidae; genus Cyprinodon; species Cyprinodon diabolis. The sequence continues at coordinate 36,541,167 of CM060065.1, read as the reverse complement.
GCTTCTGGGAGGTACAAATAAAGCTTTGCACAATATAACATTGCTTTGCTTAAATTTAGGGCTAAAGTCGTGGAGTTTTATTGTATTTTTTCTTCTCTTGTATCAGTTTTTGGGATGTTATAGAGATGACCTATTAAGGGATATTTCTAGGTACAGAATAGGGTGGAAACCATTCATCGTGATTAATCGATTTTTGAAATAATCGTCATCTAATTTAGTAATCCATTAATCGTTCACTGGAGTATAGAGATTCTAAAGCATGCCTTTAGCTGACAGTGAACCACTTAGAGCAGTAATTATACCAAGATTGTAAAATAATGTATATTCATTTTGCATGTAAAATAAAAAAAAAAACATTTTCATCTCTCAATATGCTGTATCCAGAACTTGAGTGTAAAAGGTTTAGTTTCACTGGTCCAGTTTCGTAAAAAATCTTCTGTAAGGAACCTTTTGCTATCCGATTAATAATCAATTCATCGAAAAAAATAATTGACAAATTAATCGATTTGCAAAATAATCATTAGTCTCAGCCCTAGTCCAGAACCTTTGCAAATCCAAGGCTTTTAATACCGAACTAAAGCCGTGATTTTTCCCTGATTTTAAATCTGTGCTGTGCCACGTCCAAAAGCTCAACCCCAGTTTCTGTTTCTGCAGCCAGGTAACTATAAAAGGACTGTGAAGCGGATTGACGATGGCCACCGGCTGTGCAACGAGCTCGTCACCTGCTTCCAGGAGAGGGCCAAGATCGAGAAGAGCTACGCCCTGCAGTTGAATGACTGGGCCAAGAGGTGGAGAGGAATTGTTGAAAAAGGTCAGTTATTTTAGTAGCAATGATGTATTATTTTTATGGTGAAAGTCCAAACTAAGATCATAGGGTGATGCCAAAACTATGATGCAACGAGATGTCAAAAAAAAAAAAGGGGAATCTATTAAAAATGTCAGCAAGTTTTTATGCTCAAAAAAGGTCAAGTGTAAGTATTAACAGTTTTCCATCCAACAGGCCCTCAATATGGGACCCTGGAGAAGGCATGGCATGGCTTCATGCAGGCGGCCGACCGTCTCAGCGAACTGCACATGGAGCTCCGGGAGCAGCTGCAAGGGGAGGACAGTGAGAAAGTCCGCATCTGGCAGAAGAGTGCATTTCACAAGCAAATGATAGGAGGCTTCAGGGAGACAAAGGACGCAGATGACGGATTCAGGAAGGCTCAGAAACCCTGGGTCCGCAAGTTAAAAGAGGTGTGGAGATAGTCTGGTCATCCTTCGACGCTCTGTCTGTTCCATGTTTTTGTGTGTTCATCCCTCCAACAGTCCTCCTGTCTTACTGACCTGACTTTCATCCGACTCTCCATTTATCAAATTTTTCCAAAGCCTATATTTAAGTTTAAAATAGAAACCATACATACTGTTTGTTTGTCCATTTCGTACTTAACCTCTAATACTTTCAACATTTACAAAAACAAAATCTATGGAAATTAGAGGCTAAAAAACACTTTGTGGAAAACATTCGGTCTCTGAAATAATATAAAATACACAATCTTGGTTCTGCATCACTTTGAATAAGATTTGCATGAATCACGGTAGTTAATTTAAAACCTTTGTTTTTTATGTTATATCTCCTTGCATAAAGGTTGAGTCCAGCAAGAAAAGCTACCATCAGGCCAAGAAGGAGGAGTGGACAGCAGTTACCAGGGAAACGCACACTAAGGCTGACCCGTCCAAATCACAAGAGGAGGTGCGCAAATTCACGGTCCGAGTGGAGCGCTGCAACCAGGAGGCTGAGAAGGTACGAAGCTAAAACACATGCAGAAGGAGCTCATCTCGCTGCAGTCAGGGTGTGTCAGTTAGTCCAGTAAAACACACTGGCATGCGCCTCTGCCTTTAAAACATGACCGGGCTTGCATCTCTTCTGTTTCTGCGTGGGACAAAACCTCCTGCAGGGACCAAAAAGTAACAAAATCATGGAAATCTCAGTCTGAGTAGGATGACAGATCTGAAACGGGTTCTTTTATTCAGGAAGTGATTTTTTAAACATAGCAGTAAGAAGTGGTGCACAAACACAAGCATGTGGAGTTTCAGGCTACAGTTGTGAGCCGCCACACCTACAGGCAGGTAAATGAAACTTTAAAAACCACCCTGGTTGTTTGCATGACAACGTTTGCGGTTACTGACAGCATGAGGGGAATTGCCGATACTTAACTGTTCCTTCTGAACCTGTAAAGACCTGAGGAATGTCTTTAAAGAAGCACTTTAATACCTGAGCTGTGTTGAAAACCAAGTCTCACTGAAGCAGGTGGATGTAACCAGTAACAGCTCCCTGATTGAACCACACTGTGGCTTTATTTGACAACCTTTATAAAGTAATACATATGCAGTTAGTCTGGGAATAACAGGACAGTCAGACCACAAAGTAAGATGATCCATATTAGCGGTTGTATCTACTTTATATTAAATAAAATCACGAAAGGTATTATAACTTGCATTATATGCATTTTTTCAAATCTTATTTCATTTGAGAGTAACCATGATGATGTTTTAAACTAAAAAAGATCAAATGGAGCCTCTTAAATGGTGAAATATTAGCCAGCCTCAGTCAGAAATATTTAGTTTTTGTGGGTCAGATACTATTCAAATGTCATAGTTACAAGTTTAACTCCTTCCGGAACCCTCTCTACTTCCATACTGTTTGTTTGCTGGCTGTCAAGTCTGCTAATTCAATTCATTTTATTTATATAGTGCCAACACATGTCATCTCAAGGCACTTTAAATCAATTTGACTGTATGATCTAATGAACTGTAAAGTTTTCTATCTAAGGAAAACCACTTGATTGCATCCACTCATTGACTCGGATGCAATCCCTCACTCTTAAGCATGCTTGTAGTTGGTTAGGATCCTATCTAGGATCTGGCAACGCCAGAGCACTGTCTCACATGAATTCATCCTGCTATTCACATTGGTGCATAATCCTTTCTTGTCCATGTTTCCATGGAAACTAGAATTACAATATTTTAAGATTTTGGACCCATCAAAATTTGTAAAAGAATTGTCCTTAAGCTATATTATTTTAGTAAAATTATAGGGGCATTACAGAGTTTGTGCAGTAGAGTTTTTAATGATACTGCCACCTGTGGCCAAAACACAGAACTGCAGCACCCTTCAGCTCACACTCGTACCTGAGAAGAATCTTTTTTTTTTTTTGTTCCTTTTTCCACCTTAACATGGAGTTTACATTGGTGTCTGATCTGAGCTGAATGCCAGTTGCTTTAGTATCTACAAAATCCATCTTGAATATACCGTTTTGATTGTTTGCTAGGTTTGATGTATTTAACATGGACACACTTGTGTGTTTCCTGGACTTTTACAGCTGCTTTTTGTATGTCTGCTTCTGTCTCCTTGAACCCCAGTCAGCTTCTGCAGATGGGCGCTTACACTGAGCCTGGTTCTGCTGGAGGTTTCTTCCTGTTAAAAGGGAGTTTTTCCTCTCCACTGTCGCTACAAGCATGCTTAGTGTGAGGGATTGCATTTGAGTCAATGAGTCGCTGCAATCAACTGGTTTTCCTTCGATAGAAAACTTTTAATCAGTTTGACTGTATGATCTGTTGAACTGTGAAGTGCCTTGAGATGACATGTGTTGTGAATTGTCGCTATATGAATAAACTGAATAGAATTGAATTGAACTTGATGTCACAACTGCTGAACGCGCAGGAACTACTGACAAGAAGTAAAATCAGGAAAATAGGCTAAAGGCTTATAGATGCATCGGCGCTGAACTACCAAGGTGTCAGTCTGCTCATCAAATGATGTTTTAGTTGTAAAGAGTCAAATAAAAAAGCTATTTTGAATATTTTGTTCAGTAAAAACCAACAGTGTCTCTCTAATACTTTTTTTCTCGCACCACTCTGTGCATTTATTCTTTCTGAAAGAATAACAGTTTTAATGGAAAGTAGTAAATGGCACCTTTACATTTTGATTGAATCAAACTTTGAATATGCAGGGATTAACTGCTTAGGTGTTTTTGCATGTTTGGTAGGCAAAGGAGCGCTACACCAAGGCCCTGGAGGAGCTGGACCGCTGCAACCCTCGCTACATGGAGGACATGGAGCAGGTGTTTGACCTCACGCAGGAGGCAGAGCGCAAGAGGCTGTGCTTCTTTAAAGACGTCCTGCTGGACATCCACACACACCTCGACCTATCCACCAAAGAGAGGTAGGGCTGTTGCATGGAACCGATAAATGTATCCGTAGAGGAAAATGCTATGATATTAATAAATGCATTGTCCCTGATGGAGTGAAGGCATGCAGAGTCTGATACATGTGGAAACGTGTGTATGTACAGAGGGGTTAATGGAAAACCTGAGCTGTTGTCCATTAACTGTTGACCTCTGGGTTTATTTAAACAGGCTGATGTTACCATGGTAAAGTCCAAATCAACATATTGCACAAAATAACTTTAAAGTTGCCTCAATAAATTTTTTAACAAACAGTCTGATTGTGGTGCACTGAATTAAAACTGGTTTACAGGTCAACAATACCCATTTACTTTTTATTTATTTTTTGATAATTTTAAATGTTTTAATTTCCCCTACAGGACAGATGTAGAGCTAATGAAGCGGATGAAAAAACTTTACCTTAAAACAAAATCTTGTTTTTAATGTTTTTACACACCAACAACATGAGAACTCTCATATTTCATGCATGTAACTAATAAATCCCTTTTTGTAGAGCAATATTTGACTAATTATAACTTCACAGCTGTTCAAAGTGCGTCAGTTTGTTTGGTGCATCACCATGATGAAGCTAAAGGTTGCAAATGCTGTTCTATTTTTGATCAATTTACCAAGAGAAACTTTTTCATTAATTCACAGTTTTGTGAACCTGTACCGGGATCTGGGTGAGACCATCCGAGCAGCCAATGATGCTGAAGACCTACGATGGTGGAAGAATACCCACGGACCGGGGATGAGCATGAACTGGCCTCAGTTTGAGGTATGGAAACACTCGCATGCTCAGGACGTTGGGGAAATGTTTTATTCTCTGAAACGCTTCACAACCTCTGAACATTAACTCTCAGTTTGTAAACTGACTCCATCCAGAGTCTCCTGCTTGTATTTGTGCAACATGCTGAATATTAAACAGGTTTGCAGTGAATGCCTTGTTTTATAGCTGAGAGCAGTGAGTGGGGTCAGGAATGTCAAACACACAGACACACACTTTCTAGTCTTGCTATATGCAGTGAGGACCATGTTCTGATTCCCATTGTCTTTCAGTCTTTTTTAACCCTTTCTATCCCAACCCTGATAATAAACCTAACCACTATCATTGCATACGTAAAATCTAACCAGGTCTCTTCAGCTCTGCAGACTGCATCACAGATGATCAGGAAGATTATAGCATCAGGGTCTTAAATGGTTGACTCCCATTTACTTTGTATAAGATCACCTTGCTTGTAGAGTTTAAAGAGAACAGAAAAAGTCCTGTATGCTGGAGATTTAAGCTGGTAGTAACTTTAGGTGCCTAAATATAGTCTTTAGAAAAGCGAGATATCTCTATGTATGTGAGAATAATTGATTTTCCTCCTTCAGTGTTTGTTCCTGACTTGTAGGTAGGGCTGGGTATTGTTCAAAAATTTTCGGTTCCGGTACCAATACCGATACCTTGACTTCGATACCGGTTCCTGAACGATACTTTTTTCGATACCAGTTTTATAATATCAATTCGAAAGAAAATTACACAACATAAAAAAGTACAAATCTTGAGTTTTATTTTAAGCTCTGATTTTTCCATTTACATTTTTCCTCTTACATAAAAAAAAAAAAAAAAAATTCAGTGTCTAATATTTACTGTTACATTATGAGGACCTTTTTACTTAGCAGTTTTCCTTTAGAAAAAATTACCATGTCTGACAAACAAGCCCGTTGAATGGGATCCTATTGACAGCGCACCGCTGGTATGTGGGGGTCTGAGCGGCTCCGACAGAAATATTGGAAGGCAGGATGAACTGACTGCAATGATTAAGTTTTCAGGTGGATTTTACCAATTAAAAACATACTAAAACTACTTTATTCCCACTGATCACAGCAAATATAGCTGCAAGGCAGAGAAAGGATAGAGTAGATCCGCCCAACGCGCGTCAGAGCCACTTTTGCACCGCGCAGCCAGAGCAGCAAAGCTGCTTCAGCCGCGCGTCAGAAGCTGGTACAAGCAGCAAAAAGGAAGCAGCAGACGTGATTTTGCTGCTCCTGCTGCGTCCAGTTTGAAAGCAGCATGATTCACTCCGCTCTGGCTTTGCTCCGCCCACGGGCTGCTGAGAGGAGGATGGTCGCGCCGGCTGCGGTCCGCTCTTCTTGCAGTCAAACACCGAGCAACTTTCTGCTCTTAAATTGTTTCCGTGCACGATGTATTGCATTGCGCACTATAGGCATCAGTCTTAATAAAGTGAAGCCGCACTTTTGACCTGGGGGGCATTTTAAAGGGGTTCCACGACGCTGCAACCAGTTCACAACAGATACACACGAACCCTGGCTGTAGGCGGGACCACCTGTGTATTTTTCCTGGATGACGCAATCACGTTAAGTGTTACAGCCAATCACCGAAACTTGGTACCGAAAGACGAGGCATGTTTCGATACTCTGTAGAACCGAAGCATTTCGGTCGGTACCATAAAAGAACCGAAGTTCGGTACCCCGCCCTACTTGTAGGCAATGAAAGATAATTCCTTTCCCTTTTGGTTTAAGATGATTTGCAGATCTGGTTTTTGAAGCATAAGTGAGATGTAGTGACTTGGATTCCTGCCTTTCAGCCTCCGCACACCTCTGACTGTAGGCGTTTGGATAACATTGGTGTTTCATTTTGTAAAGCAAACAGAAAAGCTAAAATGTTTGACTCCAAAAAAAACAAAAACAAAACTAGGGTTATATTCTCTAAAATTTTTTGATTGTGTGGGGGCATCTTTAGAGTGAAAAGGTGGGAGCTACTCTGAGATCACTGTTAGTTAATAGGTTTAGTTTCTTTCCCCCTTACTGCCCTGCCAGAAATCAGAACATTTCCAGCTACACCTCATACTTCTTGCATATTAACCGCAATCATAAAAAACTACAACCACATACTGCCAGAATTTAAATGGAAAGAAGGCTTGGATTGCTAGTTTGAATTTAATTGTTGGTATTAGGTATAGAGTAGCTATATTTGGCAGCATTTTCATAACTAACCACTAGGTGGCGTCAAAGCACCTTCAGTATGACTCTTTTAGGAGTTGAATTAGCATTGACAAACATTAATGGTACCTTAAGTACTTTCTGTTCGGAGCATTTAATGAAGAGTTTATCTTGTGTAAAGCCTGACCTCTGAGGCTTCTTCATTTCCCCTTTTTTCGTGTTTTTAGATATGCGAGTACCTTTGTCATTGTAGTGTTTTTGCTTATTTCTTTTAACCATCCTCACGTTTTGTTCCACGGTTACAGTCAGTAGGAAAGTTGGCAGGGAGAGACCTGTCTCTGTCCTCAGAGGAATCTCCCGGCGTTCCCACAGTGCTGCTGACACGCAAACAAGAGGCCCTTTGTTAGCAACACACACACACTCGCTCTCTCCCACAGACTCGCTTACAGCCTTCCCATTAGATCCCTGTATGTCTTAAAGCTTTCTGTCAACTTTCTGTATCCCTCCTTTCAACATCACCTCGTCATCTGCTGATGATCGGGTTTTTATTGCCAAATGAGCTCTGCTGACTTTACATGTTTAGTCCATTATTCCTGTACCTGTGTGGACATTTAGTTCACAGCAAAGGCCTCCTTTAGTTCCTTAGAGACAATAAAACCACCAGTAACTTCATCCAGAGCTGCCCTCCTTCTGTTGGTTGCACCCTGTTGTTGTTATAGTGGGCGTGCATGTTTGTTGTCTGGATGTTATCTGAGACCGAGATCTCTATTAAAATAGGACAAATGTAAAGTAGAATACCTTTAAAGAGAAATATTAAATTTTATAGCTTTATATTATTTAACATTTCTCTTAAGTTTTGGATTGACGGATGGAAAAAAGTCAGTTTTTTTCTTTTTTGTGTTTGCATACAGGAGTGGTCTCCTGATTCAAGCCGCACCATAAGCCGTAAGGAGCGAGGAGGAAACTCTGAGGAGAATGTGGTCACCCTCACCAACATAGTCTCATCGGGTGGAGGAGACGTCCCGCCCAGTCCCATCACCATGGATACGAGCAGGTAAATGATTACGCAACTAATAACCACAATTTACAAGGGGTGTTGCATAATAACTGCATTAGTAACAGGGTTCTATTTTCAGTTACTGAGTAATCTTAATTCTTTTTCCTATATTGGTAACAGCGTTGCCTTAATTCCAATCTAATGTAGCACATTGCTGCACCTTGATGAGTCAAATTGACTTTTCTGAAGCTCCGACTTTCTACAATGAGGAAAGAAGGCGTTCTTCTTTCCTCATACACAGTGTCATTTTGTATACATGGTGTATACTAAAGAAAATTTAATTTTGAACAGCATTCATGCCATTTCCATTCCTTAAAGTGCAGCAGTGGTCATATGATAACTGTGGGAGAAAAAAAAAACATGGTGTACAAAACGCACTGATTTGGAAGTTCAGAGCATTAAATATATATGGTGCAATTATGCAGTGTTTTGGTTTGGTGTTGCAGTGTGATGCAGAGTCTGTGACTTGATTTTGAGTTTTTTAAACAGTTCAGCAGTCTGATGGCTGTGCGGAAGAAGCTGTTTTAGAATCTGTGGATCTACATCAAAATGCTGCAAAGCCTCTTCCCAGAGGGCAGCAAGGAGAAAAGTCCATGGTGGGGGTGTGAGGGGTCATTGGTAATGTTATGGGCTTGGGACACGCAGCGCTGGGATGAAATGTCTTTTATGGATGAATAAGTAGCCCCAATGATCCCATCTTCTGTTCTCACCACTCTTCTCACCTTCTTCCAGTCTGCTGCGTTGCAGCCTCCAAACCACACTGAGACAGCTGGTCAGAACGCTCTCTATGGTGCTTCCTTAGATGGTTGTGAGGATGGGTGGGGGCAGGTGGGCTCTCCTCATCCTCCCCAGGAAGTACATGCGCTTCTGTGCCCTTTTGACCAGTGAGGTGGTGTTTACATTCCAGTTGAGGGTGTCTGTGATGTGCACCCCTAGAAATTTGGTGCTGTTGACCACCTCTACAGCTGAGCTGTTGATGAACAGTGGAGCGTGGTTTGGCCGTTATTCTCCCTGAAGTCCAAGATTATCTCCTGAGTCTTCTCCACGTTCAGGATCAGGCTGTTATCTTTGCACCAGTCCACCAGCTGCTTCACCTCCTCTCTGTAGTCCTGGTCATTGTCGTCTCTGATGAGGCCTACCACTATGGTGTTGTCTGCAAAATTCACAATGTGATTGGTGGTGAACCTTGGGACGCGGTCATGTGTTATCATAGAGAACAGCAGGGGGCTCAGGACGCAACCCTGAGGGGAGCCTGTGCTTGACTGAGGTCTGTTGGTGAGGAAGTCTAGCAGCCCAATCCGGAGGGTTGTATTGAAGCCCAGCTGTTTCAGTTTGCCCATCAGATGCTGTGGGATGATAGTGTTGAAAGCTGAACTGAAGTCCAGGAACAGCATCCACACATGAGTGTTCTTCTCCACCAAGTGTGCAGCAGAGGAGATGGCGTCCTCAGTGGACCGGTTTCGTCTGTAGGCAAATTGGAACAGGTTGAATGTTGGCGGCAGACTGTAGACGGTGTGTTCTTTAACCAGCCTTTCGAAGCACTTCATCATGATGGGACTCGGTGTGACAGGCTGGGAATCATTGAGTGAGGTGATCTGAGGGGGTTAAAAATGTCTCTGAGGACACCAGCCAGCTGACCTGCACACTTCTTGAACACCCGCCCAGGTATGTTATCGCCTAGTTATGGCCTAGTGGAGGCACATTGAGGTGATTGGCTGAAGGGACGTAATGTGGGCGGGTGTTCAGCATGCAATGTTTGCTCACACAGAGGGGAGATGCGAGTCAATGGGGGAGAGATCTACAGATTCAATGGCAGCGTTTCCAAAGTAGAGGCATTCCCTGAAGGCAAAGGTTATTTCTATTTTAGGGAACAAAGGTTTTATATCCACATCTGTTGCAACCTTTTCTGATCTAATGCAGCACTGACTGACGGCTGGCTCCCTTCCTTTATCAATATATGGACTTCTGTTATTTATTTATTTGTTTTCCAGACATTCTGGAAGACAGTGGTCCTGTTTTTTCTGTATGTTTTTTTCTGGAACTGGGATTGCTGTTCAACTTCACACAATTTTAATTCAGTTTAGTTAAGTAGCTAATTTGATCATTATATAAATATATTTCAGTTCAGTTTCTTGGTTGACTTTTCCCTCCAGACTCACCTAATTGGTATATTAGTAGAGACTGTTTTCAGACATGTATTCCCTTTTCATTAGTGATTTAACTTATTAATTAATATGAAACCATCTTTTTGATTATTAAACTCACAGTTGTATTAAAGTAACATAAAGTCATTTGAATAACTCGGTAACGTTTTCAGAGAAATAACTAGTTGCTTTTTTAGGTAAAGTTGCCAACACTGTTTATTGTTTCCAGCCAGTATGGGATTTCTGTCTTTCGGGTTCATTTCATTTCAAGTTTCTGGTTCTTTTTATCAAGTTGAAGAATTTGGAGATGACCAAAAAATTATATAAGCCTCAGATAGGAATTGCATCAATGCTTGGGTCACAGCCTAGCACCATCAGGGACAGAGGGCTAATGAGAGAAATGTATGTCTGGAGGATTGCTCATGTGGGGTCTACGACGACGAACGAAACGGCTTTACTCGTCATTAAACAAATGAACTATTTATCTTGCACATCTGAAAAATACAATAAAATATTTTAGTTTTATCATTTGGATTATTGGGTGAGTTGGATGGCGCCCTTGCACACTCTACTGGCCAGCTGCCATGGTACTAGCCCTGCATCCCACTAACTCTGACTGAAAGCCTTTGAACATTGAATGAGATTCTCTTTGAGTTTTCCATCAGAATGTTCAGGAGGGTTATTGTGATATAAGCAAAGGTTTTTGAGTCCTCTGTCCACCATTTTAAAGGAGGATCTTAGTGCTCATCAACAACAGACGTATGTTAGCAGCAGTTTGCATGAAGCCTCTGCAGTGGGCTGCTTTGACTGGCACAGAGGACGGACGGCATAGAGGGAACTGCTGATCTTGAAGAACTAGTGAGTCAGTATGAGGTTGGATTGCATCCGGAAATAAACATTCTGTGTAAACAGCCTGTTGAAACTTGGCCAAATGGGGACTTTTTATAGAGTTTTCCACTTCATTTTAAGGAGTTCACCTTTCCTCTGAGGCACGCACAGATTTACATGTTCCACGTTTGATTTAAGAGTCGCCTGTGGTTGTTGTTTTTTGTGAAGCTTTAAAACAGCATGTTTCTGTGGGCTGTTTAGTCCAGACTGAACAGAAGACTACAATTATCTCTAAGCATCCTGTGGGTGTGTGAGTGAAGCAGCATGTAGTTCACTTCTGTTGGACCTGGTCGTCTCGCCCCTGTGGAGGTTTTCAATCCTGAACAAAACGGTCTCTAATGAGAAGCTGAAAACTAAGGTTTTATCCATGTGTTACTCATTCTGGAAAACGGTGCATCTTCCTTTTCCTTTTTTTTTGTAAGGATTATAAATATGAGTTAAAGAATGTTAAGTAGATAAATGCAACTGCAACAAAATCCTTGTTGGGATGGAGCTGTTTGGTTTTCTCAAAGTTTCATCTTAAAGACACTGTCTCTTCCAGGTGTGTTACTCTGGAGTTTTTGTGTGAGCTTTTAAGCAAAGTTGGGAAAAAAAAAAAACTTAAAATGAGGCAAACAGGAGAGGTTGTGTTCTACTCAACCTGCACAAGATTTTCTTGTGTATTAAAATTATCTTGATATATAGTTCCTCAGAAATTTCTCAAGAATGTCTTTTCTATGCAGTTTCAGAGCTATGTATCTAAAACTGTATTTTTATTTTTGCGCAGGAGATGCAAAGCTTTATTTAAGCCCAGCCAAGCTGTGTTATCTTCACCTTTAAATGTCTTGTTTTTAGCTTCAGAGCTCCAGGAAAGCTCAAGGTTCTTTGGATGACGGACCTATTTGTTTTTTTGTTTTTATTTTCATCTCGACATTTAGGATGAAAGATTATTCCTCAGACTGGTCAGATGAGGAGAGTCCGAAGAAGGTGCTAGCTGTGAACGGCGTGGGGGAGGCGGACGATAAGGAGGAGCAGGAACAGGTTGAGGGGGTGCCGGTGAGAGCGCTCTATGATTACACGGGCCAGGAGTCGGACGAGCTCAGCTTTAAAGCAGGTATTAACCCCAACTAATGCTTTTCACCCTCTAACCAGCATGTTTCAGAATAATTTATGCTAAGAAATCATATTTTATATTTTTTTTTTTTTGTGACCCTGTCCATATCCAGATGCACACTTCTCCCTTGGATGCCTTTCATAATGTTTTCATAGCTCATTTTGAACATTAGTGGTGATGCTTTAAATCAATCTGATGGGCTTAGTTGTTTCTTCTGATTTACAGAAACATTCCAGACGCTCAAACAGCGAGTGTGCAGGACGACTGTGCAGTTTTTGCTTCATTTCTAACACTTAAGTTGAAGCATAAACTAGCAAAGCTTTTCCATTGGGTCCTTGAAATGTATTGCAGCAAGAAATGACCATATTCGGAAGAAAGGGAGGGAGTAACAAGTTAGCAATTCATCTTAACATTTCACTAATAATTAGTAATCAATTTAGATAAGCAAGGAGGGACGGTTGGGGAGACATACCACTGATGCCCCAAATTACATAAATGGTGTGTCTTATAAAAGGACTTCAGATGAAAGCCATACATTTTTAAATGCAACAGTATAGTTTACTTATGATGAACATTTTTTTAGTCATCATTTTAGTTTATGCTCCTTTTCATTTAACAAAAAGCTTTATTAATGACCTTAATCAGTGTTTTCTGTTTGCACTAAAACATCAAACCCTAAATATTTTGCAAGCCTGAGCTCTAGAGCAACAACTGACCCAGGTATAATGCTACGTTCACACCGGATGCGTTGGTTGTAAAAAAAGCGCCTGCTGCTTGATTTTTGATGCTTGTCCACATTAAGGTGAGACGTGCCTCAAGAGCCTCTTTGACTCTCCTAAAGCGTGTCCAGAAAAGTGTGCACAGATGCGTCTGATGCGTCTACTTCTGGGTTCAATGGCACAAAGCGGCCTTGCTATATTTGCTGTGATCAGTAGGTAAAAAGTAGTTTTAATATATTTTTAATGCAAGAAACTCAACCTCAAAACATTTGCAGTCAGTTCATCAAGATTATGATTCTTCCATAAAATATTATTTTGCTGTCGGAGACGTGCACACCCCCACATTCCAGCGGTGCACTGTAACAGAATCCCCAGCAGCAGCTGCCTCAGGCCGGGTCGCCTCTGGAGGGGTTTCTGCTACCGCTGGTGGCGGCTGGAAGTAGATGTTAGTTTTTTTTCAGGTATGTGGTACAAACTGCAGGCACCACATTATATTTTGCCGACAGGTTTCAACATTTTAAGTTAATTTAAGGGTTAATAAACTGCTTCAGGGGAGTGATGATAGCACTCTGCATCAGCAGTGCTGTTTCTGTATCCCTGCCAGCTTATAGATCTGATTGGTTGATGTGGTATGTCGAGCAGCAAAAATTAATTTTTAAGCTCCATGATGCTCAGAAGCTTTATGAATCACAGCTTCGACTGCTCAGATGTGTCAAGATGCGCTGCTGCTCAAAACATGCTGCACAACTTTTGATGTGCCTTTATACGTTTCAGCCATTGATTTTGCATGTAAACCTGCTGCTTCTGCTGCCCAAATCACGTCTGGTGTGAACATAGCATTACAGTTCTGAAAGATTTGGTCTTTAATTGCTACAACAATCTGTGAATCATAGAGGGCTTGCCATCATGAGGTGTTCTTACTATAGGTGTAAGATTTGTATTCCTGGATTCGAAAATACCAAGTGAAGAAAACATCCCCATTTTTATTTAATACTCTTGCAGACAAACAAGCAAAGACGGTTTTTATCAGATTTTTTTTCTTGTTTTCAATGAAACTCAGAAATTACTTTTCCTTCAGATTGATGGAGAGCATTCCCACGCTATAACGGTCTGCTGAGGACCCTTTAAATAATATCATCTGGCTTATATCTAGTTTTTTGCAGGTAAAATAGGTTCCTAAATGTTCTATCCTTGTTAAGTAGAGATTAGAAGGTGCAGATGCATGTCAGCACAGTAAGAAACAACTACGGCTGTTTCTTTTTGGCCTTGTTAAATCCTCTCTATTGCACCATCTGGTGTTATCTTAATATTCAGTGTTTCTTCGTAGAACCATGTAAGAACCAGGTCTACCACTAGAAGTGCTCCGCCAGAGTGGCTTTAAGTTTTTAGTGAAAATCTACGTCTTTGTTGAGGGGGGGATGTTATTCTGTGATTCTGCTTTAAAAGGTCAAGCAATGCTTTTTTTTTTATTGTAAAAGTAAAGAGCTTTCCATGTGTTGATATAAAACTGCCACTTAAAAAAAATATGTATTCCCTGGGTTCCTCCCTTAAAAGCATTTTTATGAGACTCTGAAAATGGAGGAAGTGCTGGAGGTTTGCTTTGGAAACTGGTCCGGAAAATGTTTCAAAGAGAGAAACAAGGAGATTTGTAAAGAAGCTGTGTTATAGTTGAGTTGCAAATATTAAATGTTTTCAACTTGTCAAAAAACGACGATTTTTCTGTGGGTTAAATCAGTGGTCTAAAGTTGAAGCAGTTGGCCTGTTTTTCTGTGTCTTGCCTTGTTAGTCTGTCCTCTGCTTTGGTCAGTGGAACAAAATGAGTAGAACATAATGATATTGCATCTCATTAGTAACTGTTAAACCTGACTGACATAAGAGGAACTAACCTGTGCCTTTTTTGTTTTTGTCATAAACCATTTAGAACCAAATCTTCTCTCTGTTCTGCCTTTAGTCAGAGATCATCTCAGTAAATCTGTCTGGTGTGCATTAGTGTGCTTAACTTTCATCTCTTTTCTCCAGGCGATGAGCTACTGAAGCTCGGAGAGGAGGACGAGCAGGGCTGGTGTAAAGGGCAGCTGAAGAGCGGCCAGGTTGGCCTTTATCCTGCCAACTATGTCCAGGCCATCACTTCCTGATGGCTCTAGCTGCTCAACTCGGCCAATTAGGAAGCTGCAGTCGGCCTGCCAGGAATCACTGAAAGCATTCAGTGACAGCCTGAGGATGTCTTTGCAAAGGAAGTGACTGTTTCAGGACCCATTGCAAGCCTGTCTTTACTGTCATTTGAGCGACACTTGACTCTTCAGTCAAACAAAAGAAAATCCTCCTTTTGAGATATTCAGTAACTCATTTGACAGAGGAGAGAACAGAACTATGCTGCCAGCAGTCATTCAGCACTACTAGGAAAAGCAGAAAGGCAATTTTTGCCATATTTTCTAAGTGGAAATATTTAACTCTGTACTTGGATACAAACAATCAACAGCAAGTAACGCACCAAACACTTGGCTTTTCTTTTCATTCTAGTCATTTGAACATTCTGCAAAATGTATACCAAGTTAGAAGGAAAGCTCAGTTCAGCTCACATGGGGCAATGACTTGCATAGCTTAGCATAGGAGCAGTCTAACTATGCTAAGCTCCTCTGTTTATTGCAATATCCAATTTGAGAAGCTTTAATTTGAAATGTAATCATTGCACCTTTCAAACATGCCTATGTGAAAGTTTTTATCCTCATTTACCAGTATTACCTGGAGCCCCTAGTGGTCATCAGAGTAACTGCATGTTCAACATATTCCTCCTTTTTTTTTTTTTTTTTTTTTTTTTTTTTAAGTCGCTGGATGATAATCTTTTAAGTGTTTTCTCACAAAAAATGGTTCTGACTCAGTATTTCACCCTTAGTAGGATGTAAAGAGAATGGCTTCAGTTGGAGGGGGAAAAGTGAATTCTGCAGACTAACTGGATGTAAAAGTTAAATCTGACAAAGAGTTTTCTTGGTAATGTTATCTGTTCTCCTTAAGTCTCCAAAATATAAAAGTTCTGGTATCTGGTGAGGGTAAGATACTAATTATTAATAACTGGCCTACTGAACCCTGTTAAAGATATTCCTTTGAGATGAAAAGCCAAATTGCAGACTGTCAGTGCCTTAGATTAGAGGCTACAAATGTGCCCCGCTGTTGGGAATCACATCCTACAAATACACAGCATGGCGTCTCTGTTTAAACGATCTATAATTTTCTGGAAATGCGCCGGCCACCGTTCTGTTTGAATGAAGAACTACATCTCACATACCGATACCTCGGGCCATCACAAACTGCATTCTGGAAATGTGCGCTCCATCATTATTTGGCTGATTCCTTACAGCCTGCTGATGAACAGCGCCGCCCTACAGTTTGGCCAAAGAATTGCATCTGGACTCATTAAAGTGACCAACTCCACTGCTCTGCTGTTGAACAGAGACACCTGGTAGAGCCTAAATTGGACTTTGCAGTGAGCACCTGACTGGATTCTTTCATCCCATTTCTTTAACGTGTTTGTTTTAAGTTAGTTGTTCTAGCCATTCTAGGTTTGGATGTGACTCTCTTTGTTTTTTAAAATGATAATAATAATAAGAGCGATTTGTTTATATTAGCTTCTGACAGTTTAAATTGTTTTTAAAAATGTTTTTTTTTACAGTGTCAGTCGGTTTCCTTTTGACTCTTCCTCCTTGGGGACAATTGTGACCAGTGAGAGAGGTTTCTTTTTAAAGTCTGGCTGTGAACACAACACATTGACCTCAGTCGCATAACACAAGTATAGATTTTTATTGTATACTCTTCTATTCTTTTTGCTTTAATTTTGGGGGGTTGTTTTTTTTTCCATGTTTAAATTGTGTTTCTGAGGAAAGCTTCCTCTGTCCTGCTGATCCAAGTACATCTATAGCTAACCTGCACACATGTTTAAATTCTAATGAGAGAGATAAGAGAATGTGTGGACTCTTTAAGTCTTTCCTACAGTGTAGCATGTACAGTATGTAAGATTGGAGAAATAAACCAAGCTTGCTGCAGTTGAAGATCTTTTCAGGCTGTTCTTCCTTTACTGAGGCGTGTTAAATTATTTCTTCTGATTTATCCATCCATTTTCAGTCTGGTGTCTATTCACCCTGGGGTTCACCCTGAACGTGTCGCCAGGGCAACACGGAGATACAACCATGCACGCACACCCTCACACCTACAGTAAGGAGAATTTATAGAGGCCAGTTACCCTACCAGTCATGTTTTTGGACTGTGGATGGAGTACCCAGAAAGAACCCATGCATGCTCAGGAAGAACATGCAAACTCCATGCAGAAAGATCCAAGGCCGGGAATCTGGAACCTTGCTGCAAGGCAGCAGTGCCACCAACTGTGCCAATGAGCATCCCTTCTTCTGATTTAACTGATGACAAAATGCTGTCTAACAAATACCTCTTTCTGTTTGGCCCTCATTTATCCCCGGAAAAATCAAACTTCCCTTTGAAGTTTAAAAAAATTAAACTGAATTGAAAATGAGGTGCCTTTCAAAACTATTCACACACTGTTAACTTGTCACAGACGTCTATGTTTTTAAATTAGCTTGTTCGTGACAGAAAATAAAGTACAAAGTTTTAAGACGAAAATGATTTTAGAATCAGAACCATGTTCAGGCAGTCACGTGTTTTTCCTTTTAACACTGATGCCACTAAATAAAACCCAGAGCGTCCAGGTGAGTGTGTGAGCTAATCTTGGTATTGTTTCATTTGTTGTGTTAAGGACTCAGAGGTTGGAAATCGGAGAACAAAAGGCACTTTAAGGAGCACAGGTGATTTATCAGGTAGTATTTTTTTTATTTTTTTTTTACACGTCTTTTTAGGGCTGCAAAATTTCAAGGTAAATAAAATAAGCTGCCACATTTATTAAGATGGACTTTAATTTTCCTCCCACTTTTTATTCTTTAGAGTTGCATTATGTCCATAGTCTTTGAGCCTTAGCAACTCTTGGATTAAATTATGAAATGAATTTCCCAAGCTTTAAACATTTCACCAAGCTTTTACTTAATCCGTCATGCAACCCTACAAAGGTGATTATCAGTAATGTGTTATTGATAATTACTTTTTTTTGAAAATGAAGAGAAAAATTGTTGTCATATTCTTTATCAAGGATGTGAAGAGCGTTTCAAGAGTGTTTTTATTTTAATTTGACAGATGTAGCAGATAATTTTGAATACCACTGATTTACCCTTTCAGGTGCTCTTCCTGTTTGCAAATGCATGCAAACACAAAGGTGATGAACACAGGAAGGTGAGTCACCAGAGATCCATCCTTTTGACCATAGTTTCAATACCTTTTAATAATGACTCATTGAGTCATAATACAATGATAATTCTGTTGGCTATTTTTATCATTGTCTGACTAGAGGAACTGCACTAATGTTAGTTTTTCTGCTGGTGTCCCTCTGGCCTTTTTGATGAGCTGGCATTTTCTGCTATAGAACACTGTTTTGATGCCCCCTGTTGGAGAAAAGAGGATAAAAATAAATAAATATATATATATAATTTAAGGGCATGTATATGTGCTTGTAAAAGTTTTGGGTTTGATTCCCTACCAATAGTCTTAGAATTTGCATTTTCCAGCATGTGTGGGTTCTCTCCTCTCCAGGTTCTCCGGTTTCCTCCAACAGTCCAATATTAATGACCGGATCGGTTTAATGGCTTCTCTAAATTATGTTTGCCCCAGTTTTAGAGGTTATTGCTGTAGACCATATAGGTGTGATACCTCAACGTACAATTTACAATACCTTAGCAAGGACCTAAGAGAAGCAAATGTTACAGCTCACTCTGGGAGGGATTAAAAAGAAAATCTGCACCATTTAGCATCTACAAATCAGGAGTGGATGAATGCCAGCAGATTTTGCCCTAGGTCAGTCCAGATCAGCAAAGCAAAGCCCCAAGAACTCCACCTCAAAAGTTTGGCTTTTCAGGGTTGAAAGATGAAGCTTTGTCCTATGAATGTGGCAGCACATTATTTGAATTAATCACAATACCTCTGGAGCAATAGTATTTGAATGGATGAGACTGGGGATGAAAAGTAAGCCAAGTATATCACTAGATATTTCTTATTTGGAACATACATTTACGATATTGGTATAAACGAGATAAAATCCTCAGTGGAACTACCAAAGATGCCCACAATTTACCAAGTTTATAAAACCCCACAATATAACATTTTAGAAATATTTGCTTTAAAAGACAAAACGGATAAAACCTGGAACATTGGTCAATGGAGAATGTACTTAACTGTGAATATGGAAAAAACGTTAATCAAAAATATATTTTGTATATCCCTAGATGAGAGGTTTAACCATGATGCACAGCTCCTTATTTGCAGAAAACTAGAAATGCTGCAAAAAACTTATGGCTGAATCCCAAACCGCCCCCAAAACGCTAACCCTCCTTTTGCAAGTTAAAGAGAAGGGAACCGCGCAGTGGGTACACTGAGCTCCATTTTTATAAATATAAAA
This sequence comes from Cyprinodon diabolis, assembly GCA_030533445.1. Lineage (NCBI taxonomy): Eukaryota > Metazoa > Chordata > Actinopteri > Cyprinodontiformes > Cyprinodontidae > Cyprinodon > Cyprinodon diabolis. The sequence goes on along the minus strand of CM060065.1, from coordinate 36,521,610 downwards.
TATATAAACTGTTTCTGTTTGACACTCTAGTGAGTCAATAGTCAACCCTTTTGTATATCCAGGCATTCTGGTCCAACAGGAGGCAATTGGACACCCAAAGCTCATCACAAACCAGGCCACCAACAGGGACAATGAACTCAAGTTCAGCAGCAAATCTACAGGAGAATGGATGAAGAAAATCAAGGTGTTCAGTAGCCTAAATAGCCTTAAAGTCCTTAGCCTAACAGGAATTGTTGATCTAAAAGATGTCTGCAAAAAAAAAAAAGATCTGAAGTAATGATGAAAAGGAGGCAAAATCCCTCCAATATGTGGCTGACAGGGAAAATCTGTTTTACACTAAAGTTTGGAATCAGTGTTATGCTTTCCAAAACTAGGTTATAATCAGATTTTAAAACCTGATAGAGATCATACTCCACAATAAAAAATGGTCCCTGTTAAACTAATCAGATCCTAGAGGACACAGTTAAACACAAAGAGGAAGGGGCCTAAAAATGAGCGGTAAGTGACCTCAGACATCATCAAAGAAACCTTGTTTCTATTACTTTTCAGAGCAGTGAAACCTATTTGGAAAATATTACTTTATAAGAATCTAATTATAGAAAATTATTAGAGACCAATATCTGAAAACTGCAGACATTTTTTTATTAAATTGACAACTTTAATCTGTACAGCAAAATCAGACATCACAATAATAAATCGGTTCTTCATATTACATGGCATATGAAAAAAAAAAACTGCACACCATTTAACTGTAATATCTGTAATCTGTACAAGCTGAGAATGAAAGACAAAATCATAAAGCAATGGACAGGTAGCTTCCTCCTGGGGATGTTTAACTGGCTGTTAGCTGAGAATACAGACCAGCATACATGCTACACATTCACTTCATTCCTCTGAGAAATTCATTTAAAAATATTACCTACGAGAATTCGGATTTAAGCAACATTTAAGTCTGAAAATCAAAATCTTTTTTACATTTTCATTGACTTAGTCAGATTCTATGACTTAGAATGATTAGGAGCTAATTGAAAGGTCAAAATGATTTACATCATGGTGAATATCTGAAAACCTTGATCTAGCTTTTGGTTCAATCCTGCTATTAATGACTCACTGAGAACCTTTCTCCTTTTAGAGCTTCCATTAGCCAGAGGAAATATTTTCCCACTCGCTCAAAAGAAAGTGCAACATCATCAGCAAATCAGTTCATCAACAATAAATTAGAGATGGAAGTAAAAAAAAAAAAAAAAAAAGTGCAATGAAATTAGTGTCTAAAGTAAATGAAATGGAGTCGTTCATGAAGGCCGGCTTGGAGTCATTGAAGCAAACATGTCGTTTCTATGGAGTTTCATGAGATGTGCTCAAAGTTTAACAGATAATTTGCCAAAAACCTTTTGTTTGAGAATTATGCAGCAGCTGTGAACAAAAAATAAGTTCGCAAGAAAAATACCAAAAATAAATCATCAGGACTGAAGAGTCCAGAAGTAGCAGTCCTTGGTCACAGCGACAGCGTTCATCTAGAAGTTTAAATATACTGAACGGAGGCGTCGTCTCTGACGATCCGTACTCTGAGTTCAAAGAAGTCCAAACGGAGGCCCAAGCATTTGGTTTTCTACAGAGGGAGGGGGTTCGGATGTGGTGTTGGCACTGTTAACGTCAGCTGTGTTACAGACCAGACAGCTGCGGGAGACGGAAGAGGAGGAAGAAGAGGGGGCGAGCAGTCTGTTCTGAAGTTGAAGCGTTTACCGGTCCTTCAGTTCCCTCGTCACTCGCTTCGTGATCCGACCGCATAGCAGCCCCACCAGGAACAGGACACACACGCTCAGAGCGATCATGAGCAGGATGTAGTTCTTGGAGGGCGATGTCATCACTTGTAAGGCAAGGTCTGAGAAGCCCTCTGCTGGCGCCACCTGCAGGTCATACAAGAAAACGGCAATGATTGAGAAAATATTTAATCAAGGAGTTGATGTTAAATATAGAAGTCATGTATAAAGCTTTATTAAAGATATAGTGGAGGATGTTCTTTTTCTGGGTGGATCATCAAATTAAGTGGTCCTCCTAATTGTCAATCATTCTTTTGACATGTTTATGCGAGGCCGTCCTACGTGCTTGTCCCCCTTTTCACTCAACCCTATGCCGAGAAATACCTCCCCTCTCACCCAGTGAATAAAACAGATGGAAATATGAACAAAAAGGGACCTTAGACGTTATCTCACTATTTACATATCGTGGATTCCCTGAAAGTGAGAGTTTTTGGTGTACATAAATTCGAATGAATGCGATTTTTACTTGTATGGAGACAAGTTTTAGTTGATACAGTCAGTGTCTGATGAATATATTCTCTGCTCAGTGGATAGCCTTTCCCGCTTTTGCTACCAACACCATCCTAGATCATTTCTGACAAAACATTAAGAATATGTTTCAAAGTTATTGTTTTATCTCAGCAGATTATTACATCTGGCGTAAAAATCTTCCCATTTTTTTTTTTATAACAGCGAAAGCATCTAGAAACATTTGTTTTAAAATCCTGCCACAGAATCCTGTTTGAATTAAAGTCTTTACTTTAACTATCAACCATCAATCTAACACATGAATATACTTTTATCCTAAACGATTCCATTGCAGCTGTTCCTGGAGGACGGACACCACCATAATTAAGAGTCCATGCAACCTCTGTTTTCCCCCTCAGAACTGTCCAAATTAAGTTTAGTTCAATCTTCTCATCAACTCTGAGCAGCTTACCTGAGATTTGTGCCTGTTTTTATAATAACTGACTCATATTGTTGATCCTGATGAGTTACCTTGGCAGCATAGCTCCACATGTCTATGCGATCTTGCAGTCTTTTCTTGCACTCAGGTTGCAGACGGATCCTCTTGTCCTGCAGCGCCTCCATCAGACACGACATCTCTGCAGCAATCACAAGTTCATAGTCACAAAGATGGAGAGCAACAGGAGAAAAAAAAACAAAAAATAAAAATCACCCACGTCGTCCTCTGCCAGGCGTGATGGCGGCACAGTGGTGTTTGAGGTCCAGAGCGCAGGCTGTGTGGAGCACTGGGTCGACAAATATGTCCGCCTTACTCTCCTTCAGCATATTCAGCACCTCCTGTGAGTTAACAGAGACGAACAACCCTTGTGTAAGCTCATCCTGTTGATTTAGATGTGCCAGCTCAACAGGTTTTGTTTCTAGGCTTCACCTTTTTGCAGGCTTCCTGTTTGATTTTTAAGAGGTTGCTTTTCAGGCACTCCTCCACCTGACCGGTTTGCTCCTGAGCTGCCGCCTCCTCTGCGCATAATCTGGAGATCTGCAGAGAAGGAGAAGTGGACGATGATCCGTGTAAAATAATTAGAGGAAGTAAAACGTGTATTTATGAAGCACCTTTTTACAGCCAAAATCTTGTTAAAGTATAAACATTAAAACACACTGTTTAAAACACTGTTTGCAGCTAATGAGCTACATTTTAACAAAAGCCACAGTTCAGCATTTAGAAAACTTCATGTTTTAATGTGTTTTTATGGCATAAAACCGAAACTAGTTGTTGGCATGTAGGTGGTGTGTAATGTTTGCTTTGGAGGCTAAATTAAGATGAACTACATCTGTCTTATTTGAATGCCATGTTGTCTTGTCTTTTCCATTTTGAGATGTGGCTAAGAGAATTAGCCCTGTGTCTAATTATATGTGTATTCAGCCGACGTAGATGACGGGCGATTTTACTTAATCCTTTAACCTCATCTGAGCAGTGCATCTGCAGCTGCGGGTCCAGTCTGTAGTCGAGTGCCGACTCTTGCAGAATCACTCTGATCTGGTCTTCACAATCTGAAGACAACCTCTGACACAAAACCCAGACAGAGATCAGACAATATAACAGTTAAACATCTATATCCATCCGTTTTTAATTCACTCTAAAGGAGAGAATTGAAATACAACACAAACCTGGTCAGCATATTTGAGTTTAAGGCAGGCGATGATCTGGCCTTCCAACTCGCTGTCCTCGCTGGCTTTGCTCAGGATGGACTGGCAGAACTTGGGGATGTCGGCTCGGCAGGCTTTCCGCAGCACCGGGTTCAGCCGGTAGTCTGGAGAAGGAAGGACAGCAAGATCAAGAATATATCTTTTACAGTCATTGTAAAAATATGGAATTTCCTGGAGAAACCTGGTGCAGAACGCCTACATAAAATAGAGATACTCAGGGGGAAAAAATCATCCTTGTAGGGACACCATTAGAAAGGGAATCTTAGACAAAAAATACGTCCATAGAAACAGCATTTCTAGAAAGTGCAGCAGTGCCAGGGCAGTGTATGACATGAAATGCATCCTCCATCATCATCATCGTCAGCTGGGTTGCTTTTGTGTGTTAAATAAACAACAATGGAGATTGTGAATTTTCAGGCATTTCTATGAGTTCACCTGTGTTCTGGGTGATCTGCCTCTTAGTGATCATCTGTTTACACTTGGGATCCATCAGTTCGCTGTTCTTGTTCTGCTTCAGGCACTGAAGAACGTTCCGGGCATCTGCTTCAGTGCAGAAACGCTGGAGGGGGGATGGCATACCATTAAAAAGAGATCTAAAACACCAACTGAGTCCTAGTACCAGGATCCCTCTGCTACATGTTTATCGTTTCATGTATTAAGGTTCACTGCTGGAATCTGGCAAACTGGGAAACTGGTTCAGGAGGTGTGAAAATTTTGTAATAATTTATTAATATACGACTAAATAAAAAGCCATAAAAACTAGAAGTTGCTAAGTAATGACTAGTGACTAACATGAGATCTGACGTCCAAAGAATGACAGCAAGTTTTCTAGACTTCAAAGGTTGTTTTAATTATCAAGCTTTAAATTAAATAAAAGAATCAATTAAGAAATAAGTGAATGGCATTACTGGAAGTATAAAAATAAATAAATAGAAAAAAGCTTTATTATGAAACAGCATTTGATACTGGTGTCACTAGTCTGTCCTGATAGGATTTAGTCTGCAATCCACAAGAAGCAGCAGAATATTCCCATCAATATATCATTTGCATCTATTTACAACTAAAGAGCTGGGTATACTCCCGCAGCAGTGTGTCGCAGTGAGCTTGACAAAGACATTTTTGATTTATGCTCAATATTGAAGCGTGGTCTGTGCTATACGCTGTGGGTCTAGATACGGCCAAGGCGATGAGGAAGTGGGGGCGAGTTTAGTCCGACAACGGAGGGACATGACGGCGAAAAATAGTGGGGATCCAGGTGGAAAAAGCGTGTTCTCGTGCACCTAGATCATCTAGCTGGTCAACCTTCACGAGTTGTTTTCCGCAATTTCGGTCATAAAAACAAAACAAGCCGTCCTCCTGTCTGCGATCAGCTACAATTTGGGAGAGGTGCAGCAGAGTGTCTGCGGAGGGGGCGGGGACGGCTTTTTGTTCACTGTGACACCTACGCAGAGGACCTGGTTTCGAAGTATGAATCAGCCTTAAGGCTTTTGCGGTAAAAACAACATTCATCTTAATAAAAAATAAAAGAATACCTTTTTAGATTCTGACATGGTAACACTCGAGCCAAGATATCCTAAAGATGATGATTAGGATCGATATTTTCTGATTTGTATCAATGCAACTGGAGCGTTCATTATTTCATTTATATAAATCTATGTGGATGGACATATTGTTGCGCCCGTAATCTTTACTGGCCCCTTCATCTGCTCACCTTGATCATCTGCTTGCAGACTCTCATCAGCTGATAGTCCAGGTCCGGGTCGCTCATCTCCACCTCCTGCAGCTTGAAGATCCTCTGGTGGCAGCGCTGACTCAGCTGCTTCTTCTGCTCCTTCAGACACTCGATGATCTGAGGAGGAGCAGAAACACATGGCAGAAAGATCTGACGGTAAAACAAGGTCAGAAAGCGATAGAATGGTTGGGAAATGTTACCTGAGCATTTCCAAACGCCACGTTGGGACACAGGCGACTGATGTCAGACTTGCAGGGCTCATACAACTCTGGCTCAAGGCGGATGTCTTCGGACTGAGTCAAAAGAAAGTTTCATATTTCATGAGATCTTTGTTAATTTTTTATTAAATATTAAAATCTCTTAACAAGCTGCACATTGACCATCTTCTTTCTGTAGGTGTGACCTCTACTCTTGGTAGTTAATAGAAAAACTGGTTGATTTACACACCAGGCAGATTGCTACTAAACTTGGTCAAATTATTTTCAACAGGGTTGATGTTGGAGGTTTAGGAAGGCTACAATAGAGGCTGAATGTTAGCCGACAATATTTATTCCAAAACTATTTGTCCTGCATATTTGGATCCTTATCTTGCTTTAAAACCAACCAAAGTAGCGACAACGCATGAAGTGGACCGAAACGGTGCCAATTGAGAGACAAACCTCTGCTTAAAAACAGACACATTCATGTGATTTAAAGTTGCTGAACGTCTTCTGGAATAATATTTCATGGAAAATTAGATAGGAACACTAAGGTGGCAGCATCATGCTGAGGGGGGCTTTCCCTCCCAGAGGTGCTACAACCCCTGGAAAAAATGATGGAATCACCGGCCTCAGGGGATGTTCATGCAATTGTTTACTTTTGTAGAAAAAAAAAACAGATCACCGATATGACACAAAACTAAAATAATTTCAAATGGCAACTGTTTGGCTTTAAGAAATACTAAAAGAAATCAAGAAAAAAAAAAGTGGTAGTCAGTAACGGTTACTTTTTTAGACCAAGTAGAGGGAAACAAATATGACATCACTCAATTCTGAGGAAAAAATTATGGAATAGTATATTATTTCACCAACTCTGGCTTTTATAACAGCTTGCAGTCTTTAGGGCATGGACTTAATGAGTGACAAACGGTACCCTTCATCAATCTGGCTCCAACTTTCTCTAATTGCTGTTGCCTCTACTTGGTCTAAAAAAATAACCATTACTGACTACCACATTTTTTTTTTTTAATATCTTTTAGTGTTAAAGCCAGAGAGTTGCCATTTGAAATTACTTTAGTTTTGTGTCATGTCTGTGATCTGCTTTTTTTTCTACAAAATTAAACAAATTAATGAACATCCACCGAGGCCAGTGATTCCAAAATGTTTTCCAGGAGTTGTAATACATTACATGAAAAAAATCTATAAAGAAAGAGAACTACCTTTTAAAATTTTAAAACTCGATTTAGGAGCTAGCAGGAGAAAACATGGACACGCTTAGTTGTTCCAACCCAACCATGATCCCAAATCAATTTTCCTGCTTAAAACAAGGTTAAACCCAAAATAATCGGGCATCCATACAGTTCACATGTACATGTAATCTTCCTTCTAAAAAAACGTGAAAATCCAGAGATTGAAGCACAGACAGAAGCTCCTCTGAGAACAGCAACTCCTTTCCACTTGAATTCAAATGAGATGACAGCCGGTTGGTTTATTTTAATTGGTTTCTTTTGTTTACCATCTCCAACTCCTCCACCCGCAGCTGCTTGCGACATTTCAGAGACACTCGCTGCTCTCTGACCTCCTGCAGCGTGTCGTTCCTCACCGTGGTGCTGAGGCAAATAACAACGTCCACCCTGCGGGAAAACAGAAAGCCGTATTCTTTAGCAGACGGTTAGAGCAAATATCACATAAAACACATATTTTATTTGTTGTTTCATTATTAGCCACAATCACATTAGTGATTGTTATAATCTCCTAATACAGCAGTGTAGCAAAGTTAGATTAAAAAAAGACCAAGGAAGGAGCAGGAGGATAGGAGGGGGAAGCAGTGGGTCCACTATTCTCTTCCAACACCAAAATACATAAAAATACAGGAATGTTAACATGTTTTTTTGTTTTTCACTCCTTCGCCCAGTTCTGCTAAAACCTTGTGTTCCCTCATCCACCTGAATAAGTTCCTCACTTCTTTTTTATATTTGGACACAAGCGCAGAACATCCTCCTTGCAGGCCATCTTGAACTTGTAGGAGAAACGGAAATCCTTCATCTGGATCTAAAAATAAACCACAACAGAGAATTGGAAATAAGTTGTAGTCATTATAATGTCAGGCCAACTTGATGAACAAAATGTAGTAATTCACACTAGAATCTCTGACTCTGTTAATCTTTAAAACAGAAACATAAAAAAAATAAAAAAAATAAAAACAGAAATCTTAAAGTAAAAAGCAAAATTTTTTGTTTCTTTTTTTGAGTTGTGAAAATGCACTAAAATAGGCATAAATAAAATGTAAACTGACCAGCTGGAAGTGTGTGACACCAACTGAACACTTATCGTTCATCTCCTTCTGATGTTTATTCTGAACCAAACACTCCATCAGGTCACCGGTATCAATCTGGTTATCAGCTACATCCTGCCCACAAAGAGCCATAAACATGGTTTAACACTAGAAGAATTATCAGCCGAGGTTTGCTGTGTGGCTGCGCTCACATGGCAGTGGGCCTGGATGATGGGCTCACAGGCTCTGATCAGCAGGGCGTCAATCTGGATGTCCTAACAAACAATAAACGGATACATCATTTCAGCTGCTGCTGTCACTTTAACACCTGAAGCAGGATTAACTACGATCAGCTGACCTCTGACTCCAGCTCTGTCAGGTTCCCGACAACTTCCCTACAGGTGGACACAAGGTCCTCCAAATGGTCCTGCAGACACTCCAGCTCCTAGACAAGAACAGAAACGTTTCCAAAGAAGCTTGATTTTAGAGTTTTATCTGCAGAGGCCAGAGGAGGGACGACAGTAAAAGCTACAGTTGTGCTGCCTGGTTCACAGTACTGCAGTGTGAACAATGTGGCAGCTCTACAGAATCTCTCACACTCGGAGTCTCTGTTAAAAGTTCACCTTTTTCCTCCAAAGGGCAAAGCTCACCACTGTGCTCACCTGTCCTGTATCCGGCTTATCGCTGCACCACTTGCCCAGGTCGGTCATGCAACGCTTCTGCAGGTCTGGGTCTAACTTTACATCCAACGCCCTCTGGTGGAGAATCCTCTGAACCTCAACTTTACAATCTCGAGACAACTGCAAACACACAAGAAGACTCCATCAGAGGAGACTAATATCTGAGTTTCTCCAGAGGTCTTGCAAAAGCCAAGAGCAGCCGTTTACCATCATGCTTGATACATGGCATGGTTATGAGCTGGAAGCCATCTTGAATGTTTTCCACTTGTAGTCATCCATTCTCTCTGTACAATAAAGGACCTTAAATACTCTGGAATTGTCCTCTGCTCATTGGCAGACTTGGGCAGAACCAGTTACTCCCTAATGTCTATGCTGAAGTTTTTCCACCTTGGTGTTTTGTTAACCCTGAACCCTCATCTTCCCTAGGAGCAACCTTCCAGAATCTGCTTTTATGGCTCATTATCAGTTATTTAGTGAATCTGGAAGCATATAATAGCAGCTGTTCTGCAACTAAGCCCCATGGTAAAATAGTAATTTTTTCTTTTTTTATTACACCAGCACAATATTTAGGTTTAGGTCTAACCATGAGTTGTTGTAATTGAATATGTGCTGCATCTCATCATAGGTTATATTCAGCTGATTTTCCAACCAGGAAAGGAAATAATTTCTTATTTCTATTATTTTCCAGTGAGTCAAAGGCGTTTAGTCAAATTTAAACTATTTAGATATTGGAATTAATAAAGCGTTTGTCTTTTATTAAAATGGACAGAGTTTGTCTTCTCTTGATTTCACAATTTTTTGAAAGGCCAGCAGAGATCTTGAGGTATTTTTATGGATAAGATGAAATATCTAAAATGTACAGGTAAATGTTTATATCAGAGTAACCTCTTTACTCATCAGTTAATGCAAAAAGAATAAAGCCTTTAGTGTAAGAATGAAGTTCAGGTTTAGGTTATAAAGAGCAAATTAATCAAAGTTTTTTTTTTATTAATTTCTTTTTTTATTCTAATTAGTTGTGTAAGACTGTTTACTTGCATGTTTTGCTGCATAATGAGAACATTTTACTGTGAAAAAGCATCAACTATAGAACAGATTTTGAATAGTTTCCAAAACAACATTCTTTTCATGTACTTTTGAAGTATCCTTAGGAAACAAACAACTTTGAGTTTGAAAAATAAACCACTAATTTTCAGGTTATACATGTTTGCTTCTATTACTCATTTCCCACTGGCCAAGAAACCCGTTTAAACCCTGGAACAATTGGCTTTTAGTGGCGGTGGGAACAGGTCAAATGAAACGGCAAGAGACCTGCGTTAAAACTGCCTCGGTAGCTTCTGATCCAACAAGCCCAAACAACTGTGCTTTGAAGCTGAGTAGGTGACCAGTTCTGTTTGAAGTAGCCTGACTTAAACGGATCAACCTTTGGAGAAGACGCTGAAGGAAATTCACACAGCAAGACAATTTCTTAAATCGTTAATCTTTCTTAATTTCTGCACATTACTTATGAGATGGTTTACGCTAAATACATGTCAGATGACGGTGATTTGCACCAATCTGGGCATCAGGTTCGGGTTTCTATCTCTTCAGAGAGAACGTAACATGTGCAGATTAATTAGAGGTACAAAGCAGATCGTTCCAACTGCTGACATGATGAAGACCTCTTCAAATTGTTAGCAACAACGTCTGACAGGAACTAAAATATTTCGTGGCATTTTGAAACTGTTAAATGCTGCAAATGTTCTTTTGTCTCAGGAAGCAAACTGCTTTCTGGGTCATCATCTCCTCCATCCTTCACTACCTCTGGCGCTTCTCCTACCCTTGATGATTTCTAAGTGGACCACAGCCATGTTGCGCAGGAAGTTAAGATCTCTTAGCTGCACTGTCGGTTCCTTTTTCTCCACCTTTCCTCTCCATCAAATTACCACCAACCCTTTGCAGATATTTTTAACGTGTTGCAAACAGCTCTGGGTTTTTGTAAATGTGATGCTCTCTCTGTTGTGGTAATTCAGTGAAGTTGCACAAATGCAAAATATAAAAGCCATTTGCAAGGAGCACAGTGGAAGGAGCAGTTCTTCCTTGCATGTTTTTTTATTTTAGGGATGTGCAATCTCTCCTTTGCCCACTTTGAATGTAAACAACCCTCAGGAAATGTACAAAACAATTTGTATCCAATCAAATGAGAACCTGCAATACACAATAAATAAGAATTGTGTAATTTTACATAGCTAAAAATGTGAAGAAAAAAAATTAAAATAAAATTGGAAAAAATCAGGATTGGCTGGTTCATTTAACAGTTTATTATTCAGCAGCAGATTAAATGATTATTTCAACCCTTCACCTGATTTGGAAGCGACCGGTTTCAGAGAAAGGCACAGCTCTTACCTGCTCATCTGAGTTTACCTGTTAAATTAAAAAACATTACAGTTACACGCTCTGAACACAAGTTCTGATATCCTCACCCAAACATGCTGTGAAACAATAAAAGCCATTCCTGTCTAGATGTCAGACAAATGTATTTTTCTTTACCCGCCGTCCCTGCTCCTCTGTGCGGTAAGCGTGGCGGTACAAGCAGGAGAAAACAGCTCCCGGGGGCATCAGCTCGCTCGTCTCGTTCCAACCGTGGGTGTGGCAGAGTCGAGCGGCGTCGCCCTGACACTTCCTGTACAGGATTGGGTCCAGTCTGCAGGAGGAGCACAATTTAAAGGTAGAACTTTTTCCTCCTTCCAGATGCTAAACAGGATTAAACTATAACATGAATCAAGGTCTAAATGCCATGAGTGCTTTGGTTTGCCAAAGAACTGTGTTCAAATCATTGAAAATGCAACAAATTCAATTGATTTAAATGGACAGATGATGTTCAGAACAAAGAGTTAGATCTTCATAAAAGCTGCTAACAACCAAAAGCACACTCACTTCCAGTCTCTGGATATAAAATACTGCAGCTCCAGCAGGCGATGCTCACAGTCCATCACCATCTTCTCTGTGTACAGGTGCTCCATCAGACAGGACAGGATCCTAAAAAACAGAAATCCGTCAAATACTGATCTGTGTTTTTCTCCCCCACCCGTATAAGAAAAAGGACTCCTCCTTTCTGGTCTATACCACAGATGAACAAAGGTTAAAGCAGAATGGAACAATGTCCTCAGAAAGTCCAAAGTATAGACGTAGGATCTCTGCATATTTAGTTTTATTCGGCTGAAATATTACAGTAACTTAACAAATTCCAGCAAATTCCTTTTTTTGTTTCTGCATTTTTTATTTTATTTTTATTTATTTTTTTCTACCTGCTTTGATTCTGTCTTATTTTCCTATATTTTAATCATGTAAAGCACTTTGCATTGTCTTTGTACTGAAATGTGCTATAAAATTAAATTTGCCTTGCCTTGCAGATTTTATTAGGCTTAAGCAAGGCAAGGCAAATTTATTTGTATAGCACAATTCAGTACAAAGACAATGCAAAGTGCTTTACATGAATAAAATACAGGAAGATAAAACAGAATCAAAGCAAGTAGGAAAAAAATAAATAAATAAATAAATAAAATAAAATAAAAAATGCAGAAACAAAAAAAGAATATTAAAAACAGTTGGATTAAAGAAAATATGTTTCAGTTGAACTGTTTAACTAGAACAGTCGAAGGCAATCCTAAACAAATGTGTTTTTAGTCTTCATTTAAAGGAACTCAGGCTTTCCGCACTTTTACAGTTTTCTGGAAGTTAGTTCCAGATAAGTGGAGCATAGGAACTAAATGCTGCTTCTCCATGTTTAGTTCTGGTTCTAGGTATGCAGAGCAGGCTGGAGCCAGAAGACCTGAGTGGTTAAGCAAACCAGTTATTCTGACGAACACCACTGGATGTAAATGTTCTGAGGATTATATTACTGTGTTTACCTGATCTCAATAGACTCAATAGAATAAAATATGAGGAAAAGTTGGGATCAGATGGTTTGGTGTAAAAAAAATGTAACTTTTAGAATTCGTTTTTTTTTCTGCATATGGTCGTTTAAATCTGCATTTATTTATTTTAATTTTTAATGAAGTGCTCACATTGGGTCCCCACTGCGGATGTGTTTACAGGCAGTCTGGATGACGGATTCACAGGCCTCGTTGAGCGCTCGATCAATCCGATAATCAGCTCCAGGGTCGGCAGACTGGATCAGAGTTTGCAGCTGAAGGAAAAAAAAAAGTTAAAAAATCAGATTTAGAAACTAACAATGTAATTCCTCCCAATAAGCGCAGGAAGTTCTGTGTTCTTACTGCGCTCTGGCAGATGCTGTCAACCGCACTGCTGTGGTCGCCTCGGCCAAGTCGCATCAGGCAGTGCAGCGTGCGGCCCTTGCGGTGCAAACCGGAGCACTGGGCCTCGATTTCCGTCCGGCAGTGAAGGACAATCTCTGGGCTTAAGGAAAAATCCTCCATCAGCATCCTCCGGAAGTCCAACATCTCCCCCTGGCACTCTCCACTGACGGGACGACCTGCAAATCACAAAGTGGAATTAAAGAGAGGTCATCCAAAATGTTCAGTGTCAGTCATCCTACAGCTCAGATGAGAAAGTTTCCCTTTTAAAGTAAACTTCTTAAGCTTATTAATAAAATCAGCAGGAGCTTAATACTGGAAGAAAATCTGCAGAAGCCTTGAGATTGAGGCAGAGTTTCACCTTCCAGTAGGAATATGATTATCACCAGACAGCCAGAGCAACAATTGGAGGGGGGCGGTGGGGGAGTCTCTACTCCAGACATAAATCGAATCAAGAATCTGTGGCAACATTTGAATATTGTCACCTACAGATTCTCTTTGAGCTTAAACTGTTCTGGAGAGGAGAACATTTGGAAAAAAATATTCTTCAGATGTGTAGAAATAAGCCAGATGACTTGGAGGAGTAACTGTAGAACAATGTTCTACAAAGTATTAATACAGATTAGCGTAATACAAGTGCATTGCACACATTATCTATGAACCTTTCAAAACCACCTTACTTCAACTTCTTATTTTTATGTTTCATACTTATTTAGGTTCTGTTGAGCTTAGCGGAGAAGGTGCTTGTTCTCTGAGAAGGTTGTAAGTACCTGGTTCGATGCCCACAGCCTGCACTCTGGGTCCCTGATCAAGACCCTTAACCCCCCGATTGCTCCCCAGGCGCCACACATTGGCAGCCCACTGCTTCCCAAAGGGGATGGGTTAAGATGCAGGAGTGAATTTCTCCATTGTGAGATTCAGTTATTATTACTACTGTATAGCATCAAGTCTCAACAGAATACATTTAAAAGTTTGTGATTGAAAGTTGAATAAATGTGAAAAAGTTTCAGTAATATGAATCTGAGGCATCGTAGAGGGTTTAAATCTGAAACTTGGTGGCGGTTTTATTTCCTGGTCTAATACGCTTACCTCGGTGCACGGCAGCCTCCAAGCACAGCAGCAGGTAGGACAGTCGAGCCTCCCGCGCTCGTGGCAGGCTGGTGTCCAGACTGCAGCGCTGCTTCCTCAGGTCCAGCTTGCAGGCTTTGGCCAAAGAGTAACTGACTCTGTAATCCTGAGAAATCAGCTTCTGTCGGGTTGTCAGCGCATCTCTGCACTGGTGATAGAAGGAGGAAGCATTTAATATGATGTAATTTATGCTATATGGGTCAACAACTATTCAGTTTCTACCTTTTCAGATATGGCTTCCTCAAACTTATGGTTGAACAGACACTTATAGACCTTGCCTTCTCCTGCCTGAACCTGTGCAAAAGTAGAAATTGAATAATTTAAAAAAGTTTAACATTACCTTCTGCTTCTTGCATATGACTGCACAAGTGATTCAGTTTTATTGATTGCTCTGTCGTGTAGAAGGAAGAAAAAAAATCTCCCTACATTCTGGCAGAATCTCTCCCGGTCATCTCGGCATGCGAAGTAAAGGTGCCTGTCGAGGTGAAAGTCATCAGATGACAGCTCCGCCACGCGAAGAATAGCTTTCTGACACTCCTCTTTGATTAGATGAACCCGGTCCTGCTGCTCCGCCTGCCTCACCAGCGCCTTCTCTAGACAGGAGATCACCTCGCCCTGGGAGTGGACGTCCTGTGAGGAGATTTATGGCAGTGACCTCAATAAAGTGACCTCTAAAAGGGTTATTAATCATCTCTAACCAATGGGTCCTCCAGCTAAATGAACAGACTTATCGATAGCCTATCCTACTAAAGCTTTGAGATAAACAGAATTTTTTGCATTGAGAATTTCAGAAAAATTGGCTTATTTTAGAGATGTCTTACAGTTGTCTGCCTTTGCACTCCATCCAAACATACCAACCCACACCTTTTGTCCTACGTTGATGCTGCCGCAGCGCAAGTAATTTATATCCTCTCTGCATTTATCCATGAAGCCACAGATCAGTCTGTAGTCGCTGAAAATAATGCTGGTGATCTTGGTGATGTACTGGTTGCACTGATACTCGCTGATGTTGCCTCTATGATCCACGAGGCAGGACACCAGATAGCCTCGCCCTCGTTCCTCCTCGTTACACTCCTTTATCTGAAGGGGAAAAAGACAAAGGTGGTTTTAGCTCAACATATCAGGGCAGGAGAACCCATGAAGGTCAGTAAGATGCACCCTAACCTCTGCGATGGTGCTCCTGCACACCTCAGTGGCCACAGACTCAAACTTCGAATCAGTCGTCAGGTTCAATTTGTAATTCCATAGAAGCTGCAAAAGTTTAAAAAGACATAGCTAACAAAATGGAAAACAGAGGTTTTGATGACAAAACAGTTTGCCGTAAAAACAGGCTCCAGAATGAGATACATGGGAACCAATATTTGTTAAATCAAAGCATCTAAAACTAATCTGCAGTCTGCAAAGCTTAGCAAAAACGGACTCATCACCACAAGCAGCACCAAATGGGAGACAATACAATAAACATTTTATTAACAAATCATATTACATTTTATAAACAAATTAAATAATCAACAACTATATTATTAAAATCATAAACTATTAGCATGGCTCATGAAATAAACCCTCAGACATGATTGGTTTACCTACACATCAGTTTAAGAGCTGACCTATCACCTTTTACTTTAATGGGTTAGGCTGACTGGGAACAATGTGCTGCAACACAGGAGAAAAAAAAAAAAAAAAAAAAAAAAAATAATATATATATATATATATATATATATATATATATATATATATATATATATATATATATATATATATATATATATATATATATATATATATATATATATATATATATATATATACGCATACAGTGGGGCAAAAAAGTATTTAGTCAGCCACCAATAGTGCAAGTTCTCCCACTTAAAAAGATGAGAGAGGCCGGTAATTTTCATCATAGATATACCTCAACTATGAGAGACAAAATGAGAAAAAAAAATCCAGAAAATCACATTGTCTGATTTTTAAAGAATTTATTTGCAAAATATGGTGGAAAATAAGTATTTGGTCAATAACAAAAGTTCATCTCAATACTTTGTTATATACCCTTTGTCGGCAATGACAGAGATCAAACATTTTCTGTAAGTCTTCACAAGGTTTTCACACACTGTTGCTGGTATTTTGGCCCATTCCTCCATGCAGATCTCCTCTAGAGCAGTGATGTTCTGGGGCTGTCGCTGGGCAACACGGACTTTCAACTCCCTCCAAAGATTTTCTATGGGGTTGAGATCTGGAGACTGGCTAGGCCACTCCAGGACCTTGAAATGCTTCTTAAGAAGCCACTCCTTCGTTACCCGGGCGGTGTGTTTGGGATCATTGTCATGCTGAAAGACCCAGCTACGTTTCATCTTCAATGCCCTTGCTGATGGAAGGAGGGTTTCACTCAAAATGTGACGATACATGGCCCCATTCATTCTTTCCTTCACACGGATCAGTCGTCCTGGTCCCTTAGCAGAAAAACAGCCCCAAAGCATGATGTTTCCACCCCCATGCTTCACTGTAGGTATGGTGTTCTTTGGATGCAACTCAGCATTCTCTCTCCTCCAAACACGACGAGTAGAGTTTTTACCAAAAAGTTCTATTTTGGTTTCATCTGACCATATGATATTCTCCCAGTCATCGTCTGGATCATCCAAATGCTCTCTAGCAAACTTGAGACGGGCCTTGACATGTACTGGCTTAAGCAGGGGGACACGTCTGGCACTGCAGGATTTGAGTCCTTGGCGGCGTAGTGTGTTACTGATGGTAGCCTTTGTTACTTTGGTCCCAGCTCTCTGCAGGTCATTCACTAGGTCCCCCCGTGTGGTTCTGGGATTTTTACTCACCGTTCTTGCGATCATTTTGACCCCAGGGGGTGAGATCTTGCGTGGAGCCCCAGATCGAGGAAGATTATCAGTGGTCTTGTATGTTTTCCATTTTCTAATAATTGATCCCACAGTTGATTTCTTCACACCAAGCTGTTTACCTATTGCAGATTCAGACTTCCCAGCCTGGTGCAGGTCTATAATTTTGTTTCGGGTGTCCTTTGACAGCTCTCTAGTTTTGGCCATGGTAGAGTTTAGAGTGTGACTGTTTGAGGTTGTGGACAGGTGTCTTTTATACTGATAACGGGTTCAAACAGGTGACATTAATGAAGGTAACGAGTGGAGGACAGAGGAGCCTCTTACAGAAGAAGTTACAGGTCTGTGAGAGCCAGAAATCTTGCTTGTTTGTAACTGACCAAATACTTATTTTCCACCATATTTTGCAAATAAATTCTTTAAAAATCAGACAATGTGATTTTCTGGATTTTTTTTTCTCATTCTGTTTCTCATAGTTGAGGTATATCTATGATGAAAATTACCGGCCTCTCTCATCTTTT
The DNA here is from genome assembly GCA_030533445.1 of Cyprinodon diabolis. NCBI lineage: Eukaryota > Metazoa > Chordata > Actinopteri > Cyprinodontiformes > Cyprinodontidae > Cyprinodon > Cyprinodon diabolis. Next base: position 36,503,971 of record CM060065.1, on the reverse strand, counting down.
TGAGTGGGAGAACTTGCACTATTGGTGGCTGACTAAATACTTTTTTGCCCCACTGTGTGTGTGTGTGTGTATATATATATATATATACACTATATTGCCAAAAGTATTTGCTCACCCATCCAAATTATTGGAATCAGGTGTTCCAATCACTTCCATGGCCACAGGTGTATAAATTCAAGCACCTAGGCATGCAGACTGTTTTTACAAACATTTGTGAAAGAATGGGTCGCTCTCAGGAGCTCAGTGAATTCCAGCGTGGAACTGTGATAGGATGCCACCTGTGCAACAAATCCAGTCGTGAAATTTCCTCGCTCCTAAATATTCCACAGTCAACTGTCAGCTGTATTATAAGAAAATGGAAGTGTTTGGGAACGACAGCAACTCAGCCACGAAGTGGTAGGCCACGTAAACTGACGGAGCGGGGTCAGCGGATGCTGAAGCGCATAGTGCGAAGAGGTCGCCAACTTTCTGCAGAGTCAATCACTACAGACCTCCAAACTTCATGTGGCCTTCAGATTAGCTCAAGAACAGTGCGCAGAGAGCTTCATGGAATGGGTTTCCATGGTTGAGCAGCTGCATCCAAGCCATACATAACCAAGTGCAATGCAAAGCGTCGGATGCGGTGGTGTAAAGCACGCCGCCACTGGACTCTAGAGCAGTGGAGACGCGTTCTCTGGAGTGACGAATCGCGCTTCTCCATCTGGCAATCTGATGGACGGGTCTGGGTTTGGCGGTTGCCAGGAGAACGGTACTTGTCTGACTGCATTGTGCCAAGTGTAAAGTTTGGTGGAGGGGGGATTATGGTGTGGGGTTGTTTTTCAGGAGCTGGGCTTGGCCCCTTAGTTCCAGTGAAAGGAACTCTGAATGCTTCAGCATACCAAGACATTTTGGACAATTCCATGCTCCCAACTTTGTGGGAACAGTTTGGAGCTGGCCCCTTCCTCTTCCAACATGACTGTGCACCAGTGCACAAAGCAAGGTCCATAAAGACATGGATGACAGAGTCTGGTGTGGATGAACTTGACTGGCCTGCACAGAGTCCTGACCTCAACCCGATAGAACACCTTTGGGATGAATTAGAGCGGAGACTGAGAGCCAGGCCTTCTCGTCCAACATCAGTGTGCGACCTCACAAATGCGCTTCTGGAAGAATGGTCAAAAATTCCCATAAACACACTCCTAAACCTTGTGGACAGCCTTCCCAGAAGAGTTGAAGCTGTTCTAGCTGCAAAGGGTGGACCGACGTCATATTGAACCCTATGGATTAGGAACGGGATGTCACTTAAGCTCATATGTGAGTCAAGGCAGGTGAGCAAATACTTTTGGCAATATAGTGTATATATATATATATATATATATATATATATATATATATATATATGTGATTTATCAAACTATTTTCACATTTCAACGTCATTGCTACACTGGTTTATGAGTTATATTTCTTAGGATTATGTAAAGAAAAGAATTAAGCAAAATAAAGCATTAATGCTGACTTAAGGAAACAAACGAGGTCAGAATCCATGCAGAGGTTACCGCTTCCCTTCTGGACAGGTGAGGTAAATATTGTAAAGAGTTAGCTTTACTATAAGTGGTCCTGGCAAACTGGTTGGCAAACAGTACAGAACACTAAGTGCGCGCAAGAATGCTATTTACTTGTCGGGAGGAGTTAAGTGTTTAGCTTTCACCTTTAAAACAACACTGTAACTGCTAGATCTGTAACTTCCAGGTTACAGTCATGGAGATACGGTAAAACCAAGGCCACATCCAGCACTCTAGATTAGATCATCAGAGAACCTAAAAGATGCCTGATGCATTACTGAAAAATTTTCTCAAATGAAGCTAATTTTTGGGCAGGAATGTACACTGCAAGCATTTTACTCGCATTTGTGCCTAAAAAATTCATTGCTGTAAGTAGGAAAAAAAATAAAATAGGAGCACACGTGCAATTACAGATTTCACCCCTTTTGTTCGCAAGTGAACACAGTGTTGCCAACTCAGTAACTTTGTTCCTATTATTTAGTCACTTTTTTTAAAACAAAATCTAGGGACCATTTCCTGTCTTGTTGGAGATTTTGGCGAAAACGCATGCATCAATAGCTCTGAGATTAATGTCTTCAGAAAGTAGCGAGTGAGCGAACCTAAACCTTATTCACCATGTGCCTCTGTAAACCATCTTAAAGTTGATTTGGATAACATTAAATGTTTTATTAAGATTATCTTGACTTTTAAATGCGTTTTCAACCACATTCTGTCTTGCTAATGTTATATTACCTATAATATGCATATCATGTGAAGACCTCAAAAACAAGGATCAGCTGTGATTGGGACAGTCTGGCCTTCAGCATGCAGTCTTGCTCTCACATCAGGGTAACTGAGGTGTAACCCTGACAGCATGAGGAATGGAATCTTTGCAGTCTAAACATTTTCTGTTTTAACATTATTTATTCTGATATGCATATTATTTATCATAGGAAAACAGACTTTTTTTTTTTTGAAAAACCAAATCAATATGGCATCATTGTTATGACTGTTCTTACAGAAAAATAAATGCAACAGACACCATATAACAAAGGTTAAGGTAAAACCTGCATAAATTATTATTAAGAGGAAGTTATGGGCTCTCCGTTTTAATTTGAAAGCGAGATGTCAGCAAACAGGACATGCCTTCACCATTTTGAGTTTTGATAATTTTTAGCACTGCTAACAAGGTTTTTGAATCAGTTTGAATCCATCTCCTCCCTTGGCTGGAGTTTGAGGACAACCTTATATTACAAAGGGCAGAACAGGGAGGTAATTTTGGTGTTTGTGACAAGAAAGCCCCATTTGAAAAAAAGAACAGCGTAATGAAACAGTAATGATTAACTGGGTTCATTTTGAACAAATAATAAAAAAAAGGTACTATTTAAGAAAATTCATACTGCCCCTAATTTTTTTTCTGTGCTTTGGAAGCCCTAATGCTCCTGGTAAAAAAGGCAAGCGTAGAGCCATGTGAGGTCAAAACTTACAGAGTTGTTTTAGTTTAGGGCTGAAACAATTAATTGGATTAATCAATTATTTAAATAATCATCAACTAATTTAGTAATAAAGTAATCATTAACTTGAAAACAGAGATTCTAAAACATGCCTTTAGCTGACAGAGCAAACCACTCAAAGCAGTTATTATACCAAGATTGTTAAAATAAAAAAAATTATATATAGATCCCCATCTATCTATCTATCTATCTATCTATCCGTTTTGCATTATCAATAACAAAAAAAAAATATTTGGATATATATATATATATATATATATATATATATATATATATATATATATATATATATATATATATATATATATATATATATATATATATATATATTCGGCTATCCAATTATTAATTGGAAAAAAAAAAATAATACAAAAAAATTCCACAGATTAACTGATTTGCAAAATAATGGTTAGTTGCAGCCCTACTTTAGTTATAACTTTAAAAAGTGCATGATTTAGTAAAATCTTAAATGTTTGAGTAATTTTTATAGTATTTATTTCCCAGTTTATAAAACATCACAAATGTAAATATTTAAAGTCTTATTTGATCTGTGCTACATATAACCAACAATATTCTTTTTCACCTTGCATTTAACTATTTAGCATAAATCAAATACCTGCATATAAACTGAAAATACTCACATGGTTGCAGTCCGGTGCGAGATCAATTTCCTGGAGAAAAGACAGAAAGAAGAATTTTCAGATAGCTATAAACACTTGGCTTATATCAAGCATTCACTGAGGCTGCTCCGAATGATTAGAGATAGACTTTCTAGTACATTGAATACACCAAATTTAAATGCAGCACTCATGACTTTATTGATAGTACAGATTAAGCTCCGAGTCATTTTTATCTAATAAGAGAAACAATTGTCTTTTGATATTGTCTACAAATTTGAGTTCACTTTCAAAAACAGAAAATGAAAGCAAACTGTGCCAAAGGAAAGAAAATAAAGCCCTCCTATGGTGGAACCAAACAAGTGAAGCTAATGTGACATTATTGGTGTGAATACCGCCTTAGTCATTAAGCTGGAGTTTCTTAGTGGAGAAAATCTGACCTGACACTGTATCCAGAGGCATCCTACTGAGCACACACACAACAATGAAAAACCTTTTACAGCATTAGGGCCCTGTTCTTTTTTTTTTGTTTTTTTTTTTTAAACCAAGAGCTAAGTAGACCTAATGTGAATTTTGGAAAAGAGATAAAAAAGGAAGACAATTAGAGAAGCAGCTAATGTATTAAATGACCTGTGAAAATTCTAATTTTCCAGATTGAAACTAATTACAAAACGGAGAAGATTATCTCAATCAAGGTTATTCCACGTTGGGTTCTTTTTTTAATAATCACACTAATTTAAAGAAACTTCTTTATTGATGCATTTCAACACAGAGCATTTTAAGAAGTTACAAACAAGTATAGATATAGTTCAAAATAAGAATAAAAATTTGAAAACCAGCTGCCAAAACTGAGTACAGACATGACAAAGTAGTGAACTGACCATAAGCAGCCCAGCCTTTTCTCATGCCGTCATTCAGTAGCCATGGCTAGACTGTGCAGCAGTGCCTTTAACTGTGCTGCTGAGTCTGCCCCCCACCCTGCTGAGGAGGCAGATTTATAGGAGCCATCGGCCTCATCAGGAGGCCACAGCTGAAGTCAAACCTAAGTAATCATCTCAGGATTGCTTAAGGCTGCTGTGTTTTTGTGTGCCACTGGGAAAAATGACAAAGGCCCAAATAAAGAAGACTCTGTTGGAAGAATTCCTTTCTTTTTTCTTAAAGAATAAATCAATACCATAAGGATGATATGTGACAGAAATCCCTTTCCTAGTTAACTGCACCAATAACCATGCAGCCATGTGTAGTGAAAATGGCCCCAAATCAAACATTTTCCTTGAAGATACTTTGGATTTGGGTTAAAAAAAGTTCATTCGAGAATTTAAAAACTACATCTGATGCTTTTAATAACAACATTATTACATAGGCTGAAAAGTGCTTTAAAATGTGCCCACTGTTCACACACACTTAAAAGGTGCTTTCTAGTTTATATCTGCACTGTAGTATAGTCATCCTGGGAGAGGATAACTCTGACTCCAAACTCACCCTGCAATGCCAAAAGAGACCATAAAAAAACCCAAATATGCTACAGGCATAAATAAGCTTCTAAAATGTTATGATACAATCATAAAAGGATTGAAGGTTGTGACTTGTTGTGAAGGATTAAAGGAGATGCTTCCCCTCGCTAAAAACAATGCTGACCCAATGCAGAGGTACTTGGCCAAAATTGAAAACCCATTATTTAGAGAAAACAAACCCAGCATAGACACCTCATACCAATTGTCAAGCACGGAGGTGGAGGTGGGATGATTCGTGTTTGGTAGAACCTGAGCTCCTCTGTTTATGAAAGTATTCTAGATACAAACCTGAGGCCAGGCTGGGATATAGTAAGATGATGATCCGAAAACACAGCAGACAACTTCTGAGCACAGACAGGCATACAAACCATGCAAAAAGAAAAAAACTTATCGTTTTCAAGGATAAATTTACAAGCCGCTGAATCATTTTCCGCACCGAAGGATTTCATTTCACAATATATATGCAGTATCAATGCGACCTAGGGATCCCAAAAATATAAAATGACCCTGTAGAATCTGTCACTGTTTTTTTTTTAACAGCTTAAAACCAGAAAACCTTCTTTATGTCTAAATATAACAAATCTTGAAATAAAAAAAGTTTCTTTCTATCAAGGGTTTAGAACAGAGAACTACTGCGCTGTTTGTCTCACAGCTCTGGGAAACATTGAGGGAATGACCAATGCCCACGCTGCAGGCTGACAACTGATTTCCAATTAACTTAAATAGTGTCTAAGGCCAACCCAACAGATCAGCAGACCAGCAATTTGATTTTTTAGGGATCTTGCAAGGAGCAAGATCTGTAAAGGAAGAACCACAGAAAAGGAGATGCAGAACAAAATTGTAGGTGATGCGACAAGCAAGTGATTTTATTAGAGAAGAAGTAGTGAATAGCCCTCAGGGGTTTCTGATAAACCAACCTAACATCTGTGGTTTGATTTCAGATTAGTTCAAGTAAAACTTTTACAACTAAGGTGAAACCCTCTGACATTTGTATTGCATACAAAAACCTCAGCATGAAGATACTCCAGGGAATCCACAATATGGAAATCTGATCAAAAACAACAGAGGGTAGGAAGTAAATCATGAATAATCAGACATAGGGAAAGTAATGCATATAAAAGCTCATGTTCTCTACATGGAAAAGTCCAAAAGTAGAGCTCCTGCTGTTTTTCTTAGCCAGGGAAAAAAAAGTCGATGCAAAGCGTGTGACCTCTGATGCAGAAAGGAACCGTCGCCATGTTTGATCAGCATCGGCTTACAAAGATAAGGGTGAAGCCATAATAAGCAAGGCAGTCCAAAGACATTTTTAATCATAAAGGGAGGAAGTAACAAAAAGCAGACAATGTTTGCTTTGACTTTGACCTCTAAGTCATTTAACAGCTGTCTGAATGCGCACACATCTGTTCACTTAAAACCTAACCAGGTCAATAATTACTTCAGAGGCAAACCCACTTTGGACAAGATATACGCAAAGGGCAAGCTGTTAAAAGCTTCAAATGATTAAGAGATATAATTTTAAGGCAAGAAATATAAACTAAACATGAAACAGGTAAAAAAAGTTTAGCTTTGCAATTCTGCAGCTTTTTATATATTTTCAATAAATAGAAATCAGGAGATTAATATAGAGCTAAAGCTAAACTGACACTGTCTTAAGGCTCTAGATAATGTCAATCTTCACCTATATTCCTGTTTCAGTCCAATTCAGCATCAGCATACTTTAAAGCAGGGGTCACCAACGTGGTGCCCGTGGGCACCAAGGGGCCCTCAAGGACAACATGGGGTGCCCTCAGCATCTTTTGAAAACAGAACAATTCACCAGTGGACTAAATCTGAAATGTTATTTTTTACTGAAGCTCTTATTTTGAAGCATTTATGAAGCATTTTATCATATCAATAAATTAGAACATTTGAGGATTTATATGGATTTCATAATAAGAATATCTAAAAGCAAATTAAAAATGTAAGGGAACCATAGGATTTTGTTTATTATCTATGAAGTTCAGGTGAACACCAACTCCTCTAGTTCATAGGTTAGTATTGGTATCCCGTCCTATGACTCAGTACCCATAAAGTAGCCCTCAGCCTTAAAAAAGTTGGTGACCCCTGCTTTGAAGAATGTGAATCAGGTAATCTCTCCAAATAAGTTAAGCATTTTTGGACAAAATATTGAGATATTCATAAAAAAATTGCACAAATTTCAGATTTCTTCACTTAATTATAAGTTACCTTTCCAGGGTCTAATACTTAGATTTTAAAAATTCTGCATTTTATCCAGAATAAATCTAAATGTCATCAAGCTGGAAGATATCTGTTTATTATTCATCTCTGTTTGTTCTAAGAAAAACAAAATACTTTTAGGATCAGAAAAGTCAAGCTCCATACTCAATGAGGGATAACCTGTAAATTCAAGGTAATTTGTTTTGGTTTTTGGGGGATTTTTTTTGCCAAAAAGGAATCTGTAATCTATATCCATACTATGGTAGTGATATGTTAACTCTTACAAAAAATAAAGCGGATGTATACTTATGCCTAAGAAATTTTGGATTATTTAAAAATGAAATTATTTATTTCCTAAAGATGTTTTGTACTTCAATCATGCCTTTTCCAATGCAATACCTATCTAAATATAAAATTGGAAGCACAGTAGTATAGCATATCTTAACTGGAGTGTTTTTAATGTAGTGTTTTTAATGTAAATTTGGATTAATATTATATTAAATATACATATATATAATATAAGAATGTATATCAAAAACTCCAGTTTTTGAATGTACCTACATATATATATATATATAATATAAGAATGTATATCAAAAACTCCAGTTTTTGAATGTACCTACATATATATATATATATATATATATATATATATATATATATATATATATATATATATATATATATATATATATATATATAAAATCGTCAGTGACTTATTATACTATTAAACATGAAGTAAAGCCATTTAGAAAGTAAGCTACTGTATTATACAGATAATCCTGTTTTACAGATATTTTCTATTTATTTCTGAGGGGAGAAGGTAAAAAATGGCAAAAATGATCCCTCTGATAAGAATATTATATTTGAATATTTTGCTTTTAGCACCATAAACTGTTCTTTATCCTTCCAGGTGATGTTATCCTGAGCTGAATCTGATGTTTTTTGGTCCGCTGTGTTTATTTCCAGGCTGCGGTGGGAACCAGGTTGCGGTGGGTGTTGTGGTCACCTCCGCCTCGCTGTCACTCTGTCAGCCGGCGTCTTTTTTAGCCCCGACCGCGGGAGGCGACACACCCAGCAGCTGCCAATTATCTCTACCATCACCTCCCGGTGTGAATCCCCCTCTGGTCGTTTACCTCTCTGCGGTCCTGTAAGCACTCCAGAACGGCCAGGTTGTTGCTCCAGGTCTGCTTAGGACACAAGCGGCTCAGGTCCTCCCGACAGGCCTCCTCCTCTGAAAGCTTCCAGCCGCTCGCCCTTCGCGGCTGAGAGGCCCCGGCGGCAGCGGCGACAGGTGCATCATTAGCCGGAGGATCGACGCCTCTGACGTCGGGCGCTTTTGGCAGGTCGGCAGGGCCGCTCGCCACTTTCAGGCCCAAGGCAGTTAAAGAGCTAAGGAGACACAGATAGGACAGGAGCACAAATAACGGCGGAGAGCGACTCTGAGCCGCCATCTTCACATAACTGTTAAGTTAGAGCTGATTAAGCAAGACTGCTTCGTTTCCGGTCAGGATGCTCACAACAAGAGCTGCCATCAGGTGCAACACTCACCATTTCCGGTCACCGTCACCACTATTTATCGCCATTAAATTCCCTGCCTTTATGTGTTTTACGGTTGAATGGATAATAAGCCAGAGTAATCATTGTTCCTTTTAGTTATTTTATTTCAAATCGAAGTTTTAAATATCCTTAAACCATTTTAATGAAATTGAGTAAGATTTTTCAATTTTTTAAAGTTCTAAGAGGACAATAACTTTTCTGTTTCAGGGGTTATATTTTGAAGGAACATCTAATTAAAAGTTATCAAAATGTGTCAGAGGAAACCAGCCAAGATATAACAGATCATGTTTTTTCCTTGAATACAATTTTCAAGTACATCAAAGTAGTACTTCAATCTGTCACAAACGTTTAATGTGAGAACAAATAATACAGGAGTTTCATCAAACCATGCAGAGGAAGTGTTTAGATGTGGGCAATATATTTGCAGATGCATTTGGTTTGTTATTAAATGATACATGCATACACTTAGATGGAACAATCATATAATCATATTTTATTGAATCATATATTTGACTAAAAAAATCAGATAATCCAATTTTATATTATGAGGTTAACGTTAACAATAAAGGACTATAAAGTAAAAGGAACTACTGGGGAAAGTTCACAATGTTTTATTTCCATTTACCTTGCAACCAAGAGAGAACAGTCAGTGAACATATTTAGTTGTGCTCATCTTCTCTCACCTCCCAGGTTGCTGCTAGAGCAGCTGCTCAACAAGAAAGAGGAAAACATTTCCTCCAAGTTTAGAAGTGACAGCTGCTGCAAACTACTTGGAGGCTTTTTGTGGTCATCTCACAGCCACCAGTCTCTGACACAGTTTTAGTACAAATAATCTCTATTTTAATGACAGGTTTCTTTTCCAATAATTGTTCCTTCCTTTCATTTTCCTTCCTCTCTTTGTTCAGTGTTTTTTTTAACAACCTCTAAATTAAACATTCAAAATCAATTTTTATAACTTATGCCATTTATATAAATTTTATAGTAAACGTTTTAACTACTACAGACTGCTGTGAAGCATATCTGTTAAGATCTGAGCTGAACTAATGCTATACTAGCCAAATTTTATGTTTATTCATGTGGTCTGTAAATATAAAGAAAAAAATGCTGATTTTTTTGCTTTTGTTCAGCTACAGTTGCATATAGTTGTCAGCTTCCCTTCCTGTTTGATTTTGACAGACTTTGAACAAAATGCCTTTCAGTGCAAGTATCAAACCACCCTCATTAATTACATGCAGACAAGCTTCATTGTATTAAATTAAAATGATTAATCAGAAGATCTTAGTTTTCCTTTGGATTTTAGTTCATTTTTCACCCACTTTCAGTTCTGTTCTTGCACCTGGCAGCCTTTCCTTCATTAAATTTCTTAAAGTAAAAAAAGGTAAGATGTGTAAAACCTAAAAAACAATGCTTAGCAGAGAAAGTCCTCCAGAGACATGATTAAAAGACCTGAGGGATGCAACTGTGATCACCTATGATGATATTCACCTAATGTAGAGATCTCTTTATTGTAGCTAAAATCCTGCTTTATCCATCAAAGTTTGTTACAGCTGCAGCTTTATTGTAGATTTACCAAGAAAGAGGAACAAGTTTTGTCTTTCTGACTGCCTGCTGGTAAATGTTTAAGATGAAATTACAAATTAGGTCTCAGCAAAGCTCCCTTTTACTGCTCATGTTCATTTTTTCCTTTGCCTGTTTTTGCTTCTGTTTTATACCCACATCGCCTCTGTATCCATTGCATCTCCACTCTGTGTCAACTTCAGTCACTTTAAACGCCTTTTCAATTAGTTGTTGAACACCTTTTCCTCAAACTGTAGTCAAAGAAGACCAAATAAACCAAATAAGTTAAAGTAAATCTGTTAAGGCTCCACTGTTGTGTAGAGAAGCTTCCAGAAGGAAATTCCTGAAGCGTTTGTTTCAGGCTCAGCTGCTGCAGCCGACTCTTGGGCCTTGATTTCAGACAACTGCTCCTGCCTCATCTCAAACAAGCCCACCCCTTAACCTCAGCTTCTATAAAGAGACCAGACCTGTAGCAGATTCATTCATCTCTGTTTTCATCCAAGGGGGGAATTATTTGCTGAGAACATGGCTGAGTAAGTTACTGTTTATGGATTGTGTTTTCACTGATTAAATTTTTTTCAAAATCTATCAAATACTCCCTAATATTTGTATTTTTAATGGAAGGAAGAAGATGTCGCCAAGCCGCAAAAATCATCTCAAGGTATTTCGCAACAGTAGTGTTAATCTGCTTGATCTTTGGAGGTTTAATATGATTTTTATTAAAATAAAAAATGTAAAATACTGGAAATAGTCATTTATATTAGCTGATGCCTTTGTTTTTGTTTTTTGTTTTTGAACTATGACTTTTTAACAACAAGTGCTTTAATTTATCCATTTTGGGTGGGGGGGTGTACATGTTTCATATAATATACATTTGAGCTGCACTTCTGTACTATTCGCGCTTTACTCTGTCATGCTGCAGAGATTAGAGATTTTAAAGTAATTTAAATTATTTCTCAGTAGAATCTTTCAGATTATCAAAAGACAAAAGATAATGGGCACATTTCAGAAGCAGCTACATTAGGTTTTCTTTTATTATGGGGTAAAAAGAAAACAGGTGTCCAACCACCCTGACAACATGATAAAATACAATTTGCCCAAAAAAAACTTCCAAAAATAGAGAAACCAAGGATTGGTGGTGAATCTTCCCATGGGGGGTCAGACCTAAATTTGTCCAGGAATGCATTAATTACTCACCCAGGAGGTCAACGAACGATACATTTCTGAAGTGATGCAGGCTTTACTTGCCTTAGAGCAAATTATTCAACAGTGAAAACAAAACTGGACCAAATACATCCTCAGAATAAAACCCTGAAACCTCCTGATAACTGAAAAGAAAACAAATGGCTGCCTTAAATTTGCCACAAAAAGAGAAAAATCATTTTCATAATCCCACTGACTTTTTTGAAGAAAAAAAAAATTCTGTATGTCTCAATATATTGGCAATAAAACTAAAAGCATTTCAGTAAATTAGTATAATACTGACTGTCAAACATAGAGGTGGTAGTATGGTGGTTTGGGTTTGTTTTGTTGCTTCTGTGCTTGGAGGAGCTCTTAAGGCAACTATGAACTCTGCTCTCTAGGAAAAAAAAAATCTGAAGTCCACAAGATGGTCCATTAATGGCTTAGAAAAGGTTTTCAAGCTAGAAAGCTTTCCAGAGTGGTTGAATTAAAAACAAGTGGGTCAAAACAAGGGTCTAAATAAAAAGGTTGATCACAAAAACTAGTAATTGCTGCAAAGGGCAAAATCATCTTTATGTTTGAAGGTCAAATACTTTATAGAGAGACCAAGCTGGTTTGGATAGCTTTATTTTTTCATTAATCAATAATTATAAATATATTATTATAAAATCGTTATTTCAAATGTACTCGTACTCGTACTCGTCGTCTCCCGCTTTATCCGGAACCGGGTCGCGGGGGCAGCAGACTAAGCAGAGATTCCCAGACTTCCCTCTCCGCAGACACCTCCTCCAGCTCTGTTGGGGGAAGCCCTAGGCGCTCCCAGGCCAGCCAAGAGACATAGTCTCTCCAGCGTGTCCTGGGTCGTCCCCTAGGCCTCCTCCCGGTGGGACGTGCCTGGAACACCTCCCGAGGGAGGCGTCCAGGGGGCATCCGAAGAAGATGTCCGAGCCACCTCAACTGACTCCTCTCGATGTGGAGGAGAACCGGCTCTACACTGAGCCTCTCCCGAATGTTTCAAATGTATTTGTTTTAAATACTAGAGGTAAAATAATTAAGTTTAATTTCCCGTTGGGGTTAAAGTATTTTTTGAATTTTGATACCTTTATTTGCTATTAGATTAGTTGAATTTGCTGAAAATTATTCAGCATGACATGAAACATAAAAGAGAATAAATCTAAATGAGGACAAAAATCTGTGGTAAATAAATGCAGCGGTGGTTCAACAGTTCAAGCTGTCTGCTTCTACGTCTCCTTTCAGAGTTTGCTTCTCCAGATCGGTAAAGAAATGCTGGAGGAGGAAGCTCGGGAAGCCGAGGAGGAAAAAATGAAGTACATGAAGGAGAACTGTCCCTCCTTCTGCATTCCACAATGCACGCAGGAGATTCAGGTATTCAGCCAAAAACAAACCCCTTAAAGACAATATGAAGAGGTTTATTTTCACATAAAGCTACATTAAGTCATATAAATATTCATGCAGAACTCACACTCAAGATCTAATTTCTCTCAAGCTGCAATCTTTCTTGCAATCTTTTATAGTCTTTATCATCATTATCTTTACAGACTTTCAGAATCTCTGGGTTAGAGTGTAAAGCTGGCAGATCTATGGTCTATGTTATATTTTCTGCTGCAGCCAGAGACAATTTCTTAACTTTTCTGGAGGTAAATCCATAAAAAACACCTGAGGGACAACACATCTCCAAGATCCTGTGTCAGATCTTTGCTGTCATTTCTTAATGTCGTCAAGACTGTTTTATGTACCTATCACCTCTTATTTTTTCTGTTATTTTAAATCACCTCCTATTTTCTAAGCACAAACTGCCCAGCATTTTATCATTCAGCACAAGGACCAGACCAGGACTTAATAAGAAAGTAGCCAATATCCAAAGAAAAGCATTGAGAGATCCACAGAAACCCTGGGGAACAGCTGATAAAAACAACATTAAACTGCTATAACAATACATTTAAAGAAATGCCAGATTGGAAACCTTACCACAAGAATGCAAGCAGACCTTCTCAGTTCTAAATCTGCATTATCACTGACACTGACATCTACATTTTTAACATGCTTTGACTGGCAAAAAAGGACTGTTTAAAATTGCTGAAGAGGTCATTAACTGGTATACAAGCCTCAGAAATACCTACCTTACAACAGATCAATAAATGATAAGAAAAGCGCACTTAGAGTTCATAAATCTCGTACAAAGGCTATATGTTTCTCATTGAAATCTTTTGTTATTGTTAAGAAACCTTTTTATTTATTTATCCAACAAAATCTTTATATTCTGTTATAAAATGTCAGGACATACTGGAAACTTGGAATGGCTTTGAAGCATGAATTATTCAGATAATTGATTTTCTGTAGTTTTTCACCACAAAGCTAACTGTAGCTCTCTACCTCCAGGAGCTGTGTCGACAACTTCACAAGCAAATCGATTTGGTGGATGAAGAACGATATGACATGGAGATGAAAGTCAAGAAAGCCAACAAAGAGGTTTGCTGTTTACTTAATAATTGTCCTGATTTTGCTATTTTGACACAAAAAAAACAAAAGGTTCAAACTATAGTTTAGATCCCTGCTGGCGTTGAGAGGGCAAGTGGGTAGTTGTAGGTTTTCAGCTAAGCACACACCTAAATGAGTTTTATTTGTGTTAGATCGATGATCTAAAGATGAAGGTCCAGGATCTTAACGGCAGGTTTAAGAAGCCCACTCTGAGGAGAGTGAGGATGTCAGCAGACGCCATGCTAGCTGCCCTGCTGGGCTCCAAACATAAAGTGTCCTTAGACCTGAGAGCCAACCTGAGACAGGTGAAAAAGGAAGTGAAAGAGGAGGTGGGTGCAGCAGATCATCAACAATGATCAAACTTTTTTTTTTCCTTGAGGTGATTTGTGTGAGTCATTCTGCTGTTTTTCATTGTGTTTCAGGAGAAGCAGACAGGGGACTGGAGGAAGAACATTGAAGATAAAGCCGGGATGGATGGAAGGAAGAAAATGTTTGAGACAGAGGCTTAGATCATTTGAAGTTATTCTAAACTTATCAACATAATTGAGTGCATTTTTAATTTGAATAGTGTCTGCTGTTCCTTGATTTGCTAACTAAAGTAGTAAAAACAGCAAATTTTATATGTCCTGTGTCTTCTAAATGGAAAACTAGAAAGCAACAGGTGACAGTATGCATGGAGAAACATGGGTTTTGTAGTTTTACGTTTATTTAGACCAATACTTATTTTTGCCTCGAAGTACATCCAACATAATTTTATGAGTGACTAAACTCTTTATTTGCAGTAAACTCACACACAAAGCCAAAACATATTCCCACCTTTTACCATTTCCACATTTTGTTACAATACTGACCAGTATACTACAACCATTTTGATTAAACTTTCTTTAAAAGAAATTCTGAAAACATCCAGAAAACCAATGTAAAATTCGCTTTGGACTTGGAAAATATGTGTAACCACCAGAGCATCTAAATGGCTGCTTTGCAAAAATATGTAAAGGAACAGTAGAGCATCTTGTTCTCGTTCTTAGGTGAACAAGAACTCAACGATTATTTACATGGAGCTTCAATGTTTTCTTTGGAGATCAGAGAAGGTTGACCTTTGCTAATGCAGGCCTTCATGGTAGAGAGACCAAACAGACATGACAGCTTAACATTTAGCAAAAACACTTGGTTTATAGATGATGAAACCTGAAGAGACAAAATTATCCGGACCTATAATACCAAAAACAGAACCTTTTTGGGCTGAATTCAAAGCATGATTTCAGGTGAAAAAGAAGCACTGATCAGACTAATCTGATCAGTGCTTCTGATCAGTGCGGACTAATATCAAGCTTACAATCGAGCACGGTGGTGGTAGCACCATGCTGTGGGGATTTTTCTTTTTTCTGTATCAGGAGTAGGGAAACCATGCTCTATAAAGGGCATAGTGGAAGAAAACAAACAAAGAGATACTTCAAGAGACAGCTCAGATAGGAGAATTTGTTGATGGGAAATATCTATCCCACAAACCTTGCCTTTTTATAGAGCTACAGGTAGAAATACCATTTGAAGCAAAAACATGCAAATATATATTGACCAGCCAAATGCTTTGCATAGTTTAGTAATCTAATTATAACCATGTTTTTATTATCTTCATTTTGTCAACATAGATTTCATTGAAACACTGTAGGCTGCTAGAAAGCAGTGCTCAAAAATAAGATTGCTGTCATTTTTGCATAGTTCAATATTTTTCTCTTGGTTTGGGTGTCACTAAATATTTTTATTTTAATTTAGGCTATATGTTTGTATTTCAAATAGTTAGATATTATTCACACAGACATATATGTCTATGATTATTCATGTTACAAAAGTCTTCCGGTTCCTCACAAGTCACGTGAGAATAACGTCACGAGAATCCTGTGATACACTGAAGTGAAAATATGAAGGAGATGTAGTGATCAGAAGAGCCTGTTTAGTGGTAATAAAACAAAAACAAAGACCTTTACTTTAACCGTTGACAAAACTGAACCATTTTAAGAGCCACTGGAGCCACCATTTAACGAAGCAACATGACGGCAGCGGTGTTTTTCGGCTGCACATTCATCGCCTTCGGCCCAGCCATCTCTCTGTTCCTGTTTACCATCGCCCGGGAGCCGCTAAGGGTCATTTTCCTCATAGCAGGGTGAGAAAATAGATTGTCTTAGGCTTGAACTGATGTCAGTTGATTTCCCTGTTGGAGATATATTTCAAATAGATGGTTTCTGACAGTTATACGAAAGAAATACAATCTTTGTTAGCCGGCTAGCTCTTGTTAGCTGCTAATGGTAGCTTACGTTGAATTTTCCGTTAAACACAAATACACATTTTCTTCCATATATTCTCCCATACTAGCATAAAACCTGCCACCAAGCGTCTGTTGTGATTATACTTAAATCTTGATAACAAGAACAAAATGAAAAACCCAGAACAAACACCAGGTATTTAGCAGGTACAAAACTAGCTATTAGTGTGTCCGAAATTTGAATCACGCCTCTCTCTGGTTCTCCCCAATGTTTATATGAGCTACTTCACTGCATAAAAATAATCTCTGTGTTATTTCAATCATCAAGTTTCAATGTTTTCAAAAAAAAATTCTGATTAAATGGAGTAAAATAATTTGTTTAATCAGTAAATAATCCAGTTCTCCAGGCCCTCTAATGATCCATTCATTTTAAATGTTTTGGATCAAATGTGAAACATGTAGGGCAGGGGTCACCAATTAAAAATCAGCAGGGTCCGAATAAAGAAAAATATTTTTAACTATAATCTGTTACTTTAAACGGAATTTGATGCAGAAATAAAATCAAGTTTTTATGCATCCATGTCATACATTGTATTTCTACATTAAAAAATATATAAAAATAAAAAAATTAGAAAATTTCTCCATTTTAAAATCTAAAGTTGTTTTTTTTGAAGTAGAGAACAACAATCGTTCAATTTGGTAAATAGACAATTTCCTGATTCAGATTTTGTATAAAACACCTGAACTGGCCGTTTGCTTTTTCTTCCTTTTTTATGGCTTAATGAGAGAAATGGGCTTTATGCAGCCCTGCAAGGCTTTAAACCTGGGTTTGAATGGCGACAAAGCAATTCTAAAGCACATATCAAGGTGCTCATTTTGAGCCCTGATAGATATTTATTTTTGATTTGGTCATGGTAGAGAAACTTGCTTCACAGCAGCAGGTTGAGCCAAACATACTAGAAAAAATGTCCAGGGTCATCTTTGAGCACACCATTTCACTCTTGCTCTCACTTTTTCTCATCAGCGTTACCCATCGACCAGGTTGCCACAGGGTTTGCCTGCTAACTAAAAGTACCTTGTGGCTACAGCCCTGATTGGCTCAGCTCATTGGCTCATATGCATCACGTGTAGCCTGGTCCCCGAGGGCTTTACCGCACAAACAAGAGAAGCAGCGCAAGTGAAGTTAGACACTGCCGTCTGACAACATGTGGTAATTTATAAATGTTTTAAGTCAGGTTGGGTCCGGAATAGCCAGAAGGTGGGTCTGGATCCAGATCGCATTCCGCTAATCTGTGACCTCTGATGTAGAGCATCCGAGGACTGAATTTAGACACCAATAAGAAAAGTATGTTGTATGGATGTTAAACAATATGGATTAGATCTGTCCTGCTCCAGCACATCTGAAATAAGTAATTGGATAATCTGGTTAACACCATGAAGTGTTCACTCTTTTTTTTTTAAATCTGGTTTGTAGAGGTAAAGAAAGGCCTAAAACGTGTAGGACTCTGAGTCTTAATTACTCAGGTTAAAAACCCTTGCTTTAAAATAATAATAAGTGAGTTATTATCTTAACAAATAGCATCACTGGCACAGTCAGAATACATTCCCATGATGACAACAAAAAGGTCATGGGATTAAATATAATTCTGCTTTTTTTTGACCAGCTGATTTCTATTGTGTTTTTATATTTTACTTCTGATGGTTCCTTTTGGCTTGCAGTCAGAATTTTCCCAAACTTGTCAAAGAATGACCGGCCAACTTCACTAAATGGTCGGACAGAGAAGAAGAGGCGAAGAGCAAGAGCCACGGCTCACGTATTAAATTTGTTGACACAAATCCTGTCTTGATTGTAGAGTAGCAAAATAAATATGGTAGACACGTTTACGGTTTGCTGGAAGCCCTGTGGGGTATATAGCAAATATCTGGGAAAAACAAAAAATTAACTTACTGGATTTATGGAAAAAAACAACAACAAAACATTAATAGAAAACTGACACTCTATATCACCCAGTAGTGAAGTATGGTAATGACAGTGTCATGCTGTGGAAGTCAGAGTTGATTTGAAGATGGATGGCTTTAAATTGAAGGCAAAAGTGTTTGGAGCGTTTGGAGTAGTCAAAAGAGTAAAACGTGATGGAGGTAATCTTCCAGGAGGACCACCGTAATGATAACACCATAGCTCCAATGGAGTGTTTTTGATCAAGTCCTGTTCATGTGTGAAGCCTAAATTAATCTGTTAATTTAACAGATCAGGCTCAGTCATCCAATGCAACTAAGCTTGATTTGTTTTTCAAAGAAAAATGAGCAGAAATTCTTTAAATCTGCTAAGGTGTTAGAAAGTATGATTTGTGACAATGTCTGTGGGCCTGAAATGTTATTGTATAAGTTAGGGATGCAACTGAAGATTATTCTGCTAGTTGATTATTCTGCTTATTGTTTTTTTTTTTTCCAATTTATAATCGGAGAGCAAAATATCCTTAAAGAAGATTTTTTACAGAATAAAACCGAGTGAAACTAAAACATTTGCACTTGAGAAGTTTTGGATAGAGCATACTGACGGACTAAGAAATTAGTTTAATTATTAAACGCCAAATTTTTATGTTTGTTTTTACAATTGGTATGATTACTGCTCTGAGTGGGTTGCTCTATAAGCTAAAGGCATGGTTTTTAAGTCTCTGTACTTCAGATAATGATTAATCAATTATTAAATTAGTTGATGATTATTTAAATAATGGATTAACTGTTTCAGCCCTGGTATCAGTGGTCTTTGCTTAGAGCCGTTGCTGCTTGGAACTTATCACTTTGTAAGCTTTAGATATTGAAGATTTTCCTTTAATATTTCAGCATATAGAAGCCTCTGTACCATCCTCTAAGGTCAGGAGGATGTAATCTTATGTGTCACACTGACATTTGCTATTAGCTTAGTTCCTTTAGGCTTTGGAATAAAATATACTGCAAATGGGATCCATACTTGTTAGCCAGCTGGTGGTATATTCGACATACTGCCTTGCTGCTTGAAATGGAAAACACTAGAAGTAAATGATCTTTTCCCAATAAAGTAAGAGTTTTTAACAGAATTGTTAAATGAAAGGCGTACTTTAACTTTTCTCAATGTGCATTTTTGTTTGCTTTTGTTTTCATTTCAGAGCCTTTTTCTGGCTGGTGTCGCTGCTGCTGGCCTCGCTGGTGTGGTTCATCTCCGTTCAGATCAGTAATAAAGAAAGCGTTTCGCAGCAGAAGGGCCTGCTCATCTTTGGTGTGGTGCTGTCGGTCCTGCTGCAGGAAACATTCCGCTTCGCCTACTACAAACTCCTCAAGTAAGCCGCTTCACTGTCGCTGATGTTGTTCACCGTTTCTGGTTTTCATTAGATAAAACTTTACACTTGATTCACTAGGAAAACTTGTCTATAGTTCTTATCATGTTTACAAACTTATTTATGAAATCTGTAGCTCCTGTTTTTATTAACGTCTAAGCAATCATTCATTGACATTTTTTCTCATTAGCTATCTCTTTATAGAACACAAAGTGAGATAAAAGAATTTTTTTCCTCTGCAGGAAAGCAAATGAAGGCCTCCTTGCTCTGAGTCAAGAGGAAACTATGCCAATCTCCATACGACAGCTTGCCTATGGTATGGATTAGCTTCTCCTCGCATCACTATACACTTTTAGTTTTGGTTATATATTTTATTAAATATCTGAATATCAATATAAAGCTGTTTGACATAGAAAAGTCCTGATTTCATCAGTGCTTTTCAAGTGTTATCATTGTCTGCCTCAGTGTCAGGCCTTGGCTTTGGCTTTATGAGCGGAGCGTTTTCTGTGGTCAACATCCTCGCTGATTCTGTGGGACCGGGGACTGTGGGTATCCATGGTGACTCTCAACACTACTTCCTCTCCTCAGGTATTGGTTCCTAAATAAGCCTTTTTAAAATGTTTTTTATTTTTTTTTAAAACCAGTATTCCTGTAAAATGCATTCAAATGCACATATTGAACTCTTACTTCATAAATGGAAGACAATAAAACTGTTCTTCACATTACAAACCGGTGTTCAAATGGAGACATTCAGGCATTTTGTTTTGTTACAGAAACATTTTAAATGAACTGTATCAAAAAATACCATTGTAAAAAAAAATTCAACAAAACTTCCATTTTTGATAAGCTAAAGATTTGGAGAAATACGATTTTGTAGTGTATTTCTTCAGATATTCATCTTTTTTAAATTCCTTACTTTAGCCTTCATGACGATGGCCATCATCCTGCTTCACATGTTCTGGGGTGTCGTCTTCTTCGATGGATGTGAGAAGCAGCGCTGGTTGGTTGTTGCTGCTGTGGTCGTCAGTCATCTTGTCGTTTCCTGCTTGGTGAGTGACTTTCTTCTGTCCAAAGGAAATAGACTAAGAGATATCCTCTCTATGATTAGACCTTAAAAAGACTTGCTGTCAGCTATATTTACTAGGATTTGTTTGTGCTTAGTCTTTTATATGTTTTGTATTGTATGTACTATCAAAGTATTGGTGAGCTTTATTTGATCTTCGAAGCCTAAAACCTGCAAACTTTTGGCATATTAAAACGACATCCAATCATTATTGTCTGTTGAGGGCTAGACAGCTTATCTTATTTGTTGTCTTTGCCTTTGTTATTTAATGTGATAAATAAAAATGTTACTTATAGCATAAAGGCATCTGACTAGAAGCTAAATATGGTCAGAAAGTCCAAAAAAAGAAAATTAAATACAAAAATGTCAGGAATAGTGTTGAAGTTAACGTTAAATGAAGTTGGTAATTCTTCTTGCGTTTGAGATCATTTCATGCAAGAAACAATGACTAGATTCACATATAATTTTATTAGTTTTGCTTTGTTTTGTAAACATCTGTTGGCAACATCTACGACTCTTAGCTTTAAAAAAATGTTTACCTACTAAAGAACAATAATGTGATCATTTTAAAATTTGTTCCCTGCAGACTTTCCAGAACCCACAGTATGTTTCCAGCCTGGTTCCCACCTACATCATAATGTTTCTGATGGGTGTTTGGGCGTTTTACACAGCTGGCGGCTCCCTTAGGAACCTCAAACTGTGCCTCACCTGCAAAGACAAAGACCTCCTGCTAGCCAACCACAGGGCCAGATAACGCTGCGAGCGGAGGAGTTTTCAGGACTCAATCCAAAGATCTCAACATTAACAAACACACGCTGAACCTACTTTTCACATGAGAGCTTATTTATCTTGTGTTGTCTTTTGAAACTGTTTTTTTTTTTTAAGAAACACAGGTTCAGTTAGTCGTGTCAGGTTAGTGTTTACTTTTTGCTGACTTTTCCTGCTGACGCTAGAAAAAACTCTGACATCACATAGATTCTGCTGGAAGGAGTAACTCTCACAAACTGATCTGACAGATGTGTGAAAACCATCTAAAATTTTAGGGCTGCCCCTTGTGGATAATCTGTATATAAGGCTACTTTTCTAAAAAAAACCATCATACTGTTTGGAAGCCTTTGAGCTTGAATGATCACATTGTGTTTTGACTTGATCATATCAGTTATACTAATCAAATTTTACTATCTTGAGATTGCTAATCTTCATCCTCCTCTCTTAGCTTACAGTTTAAATGGGAGAGATTTCGGTGCTGAAATGGTGTCATTTCAGAATAGCTGGGGGCTTATGAGCTTTTTTTATCCTTATATTAACTTGTGTATCAAAGTGTTTCCTTGTTGATCTCTAAAAGTTCACATTCATCTGCTCTTTTTTGGTTAATTCTTTGAGTCTTTGTTAAATTCCTCACACTGATTTTTTTTTCATTGCACCTGTTTTTATGTTGATTATCTTTGTGTACAGTTTGTAAAAAAACAAAACAAAATGCTTAGCTGGACTGCAAATTGGATAGAAGTTGGGTAAACATGCAAGCTTTGCATGCTTAGTTGGTTTAAGCCCATGAAATAATGAAACTTGCACAGATGGAAAATCTGGTTGATACAGACTTGCAATAATAAATCGGTTTATGTTAAATCTTTTTTTCAGACTTCTGATTTTGATGATGATGTATTGAAAAACGAATGCATGTGTCAGGAGGCTCTTTGGGGCCGAAGAAGCAGTGGTAGCAGCCACCTGTCAGATGAGCATTGCATACCAACACTGTTTTAACTCTAAACAAAATTATTTTACCTTGCTGCTAAAACTAAAACATTGGCCATTCGAGAACAAATGCAAAAGAAAAGCTCATATGACAACACATCACACTAATCAGGGAAGTATGGCAAGGTCTAGTTTGCACCTCCCGAGTAGCCATTACTCCAGGTACCTTGATTTAAGCTCTACACTCCACATTCACAAATCACTTTTTTATTTGTTAAGTTTACAGATGCAACCCCTACATTTAATCAGGTTTTAAACTCAGTTTTAAAAGGGTCTTGTAAAATAAACATGTTTTAAAGTACCTGCCATATGTAATCCAGTCAGCCTTTCCACGTGTTCCAACTGTTGTTGGTACTAGAAATTTCCAACCTCTTTTACTTACCAAGTGGGAATTAGAACGTTGTTGTAGCGTTAGCGTAGTTTATTCCAAAGTCAGAGTTTAAGTGTCACCTGCAACCGGAACACACTCTCAGTATGACCTGTGCATCTTAGACTAGGGCTCCCAACTGGGCAGATATCCATGCATTCCCAAGCCTCAAATATGGATGAAAATTTCAACTGTCGTCCAAGTAAGTCATAAAGAGAAAAGATCGTAAAGCTGGTGCGACAGGATGGTACCTGACTTCTTCATCTTGGCATCTTCATCTTTGCAGCATGTAGTATTACTATATAGGACTTTTTGTTTTTGTCAATGCTAAGGTTGTAACAGTACTTGTTGAGAAGAGGAGAACTAGAATGAGTTTACTTTACCCCAACTTCTCAAATCTGATATTGGAGGATAATGTAACGTGCCAATAAACTGCAAGCTGAAACACAGAAAATGTGTGTTTTATTTTAAAAAGGGTTTGATATAGCCTTTTTCATATTTAAAACCCTTGCAATAAGTTTAAAGGGGAGAGACAGAGAAAGATCACAAACTGGATTTCATATTATTTTATAATAGGTGGAGCACAGATAAATAAAAAAACAAACTTAGTTCCAGTTCTGCTGCAATCCAGCAACATCTATAATGCTTAATCCAGTGAGGATGAGTGCCTCAGTTTCTAAGGAAAGCACATACAGTTTGGTGTTTTAACAAGGTCATCTTTTTCAGGTAGTGAGACCTTGTCCTGCATCAAATCTTTATTCTGAAACAATGCTTAATGCAAAAGAACCAGAGTGACTATCTTTCACACCTTAATCTAGAGGTTTCTGTTCCAGGAAAGAAAAGCATCATCTAAAATAAAATCATAAAATCCCATTTAAGTCTTAACACAAGCTATTTCTGAATTTGTGTTCCTTTGCACACCGCAACTTGCATGTTTACCTGCTTTAACACACTGGATTTAACTTGCAGAATGCTGAATTTGTTTTTAGATAAATCTATTCAAATCCGTTTATAACAAGGACTTAGATGAAACATGCAGGTTTGATAAACTCTAAATTACAGGAAATTAATTAGAACCAAGTACAACATAGAGATGAATTTGGAAGAAAAATGGGTTGCAGTGACCCTTGGTAAATCAGACTTATCTACATCATCTAGATTGGTTTTATTACTGAAATATTAAAGCAATCACTTGAGTTCAACATGTTTTTTGTCTGCTAATATGGGTTTACTATCTTCCAAATAATGCCTTTTATATTTCTCTTGAAATGCAAACACACAATCAGACTTTAGTAAATTGATGTTGAAGGTTGATGAAGGCACGAAATAAATCTATGTTTACAAGATTAAAAGGCAGAATACTTCTCAGTCTCTTTTTAATGTTGCTGCCAGATTTTCTCATTCCTCTCTGCACCCTGGCTGCTCTGCTCAGGTCCTTTTCATTTATGAAAGCAGACACCTCCTGGCCTGGCCACACAATGCCTGAGAGGTCTCTAAGGGCTTCAGTCAGCCAAAGGCCTTTTTACCCAGACAGGCAGACAGACTGACCGTCACAGGAAGTGTTTCCTCTGTCGAAATCCACACTTTCACATGCAAATGCAGGTCTTTGCCCTCGCTGACACTGGGGTCACGCTGGTAATATTATAAGCGTAACTTCTGAGGTTTCTGTTACCATTTAGACCTTAAAAGGGTCAAGTCAGATGGAAGGTCATCAAACAAAAAAGGAAAGACAATAATGCTTGAAAATACGACATACCTAAACTTTGCCATATTGGTTGCACAGATTCTGGGTGGTTTGGGTGAGCAATAATTCATAAAAATAACAGATAAAAAAATCCACGGCTTCCAAAAAATATATATATATTTAGCAGATAATCAATTTTATTATTTACCATAGTTATTATAGTTATTTGTTTTTGTTTTTGTTTTTTTTATTTCATTTACTTACCTTAGAAAAAGAGAAATTTTATTTGAAACATCTTTTATGTGTAAAAAAATATATATAGGGGCCAACAGTATTATTTATATTTTAAAAATACCTGACCCAAATGCAAAATTAGATGTTGAAATGTATCTGTCTGTTTTATTTCATAATTAACTTAAGCATTTAGACATATTTTTTATAAATGTCTGGAAAACTTAATATGTTATAGATCCATGTAGTTTAATGATAAATGTTAAGGTTTTATTTACATTTATTTGTATGTGGTTTTATGGCACTATAGCCCCAGATACTTTATTCAACAATCAGATGAATTTCCAGTTGAATTATTGTATTAAGGGTTAATTAATTGACCACTAGGTGGCACTGCCTGTCATTCTAAGCACATAAAAAGAATAGCTGAGATAATTTTGAACTTTGTAAAGAGTTTATTAGTAAGGTTATAGAAACAAATAAACACATCGTATAATAAAGTGATATTTATGAACGCAGATGACATTTTCCATCAAGGATGTTTGATAACTGCAGGTCAGACTTGGCCCCGCCCACGCGCGCATATATTATGTTAATGAGCAGGTGCAGCGGCTCTTGAGGCGCGCGGTGGGCCGCTCATGCAGGAGCCGATGGAGCGCCGCGTGGAGTCCAGTCGGAGGGTTTTTACCAGGTGATGCTGTCCAAACCCGACTGATCTACTGACCGGATCAATGGATCCCGATTTATTCCTACGCAGCTGGAAGAGGCTGTTTCATTCATTAATAACTGTGTGTGTGATCCTCATTTATCAAGGTGAGTCTCACCTGCAGCTGGAAGCAGCGACTAAAAAATATAGAAATTAAAATCTGTGAACTCAAGCCGCATCTCAGTGTTTTTTTGAATATAAAATTATCTTTTTAAAATTATTTTTTCTTTTATTTATGCCTCGAAGTAGATAATGATGTTTTTTTTTCTATTTCAGCGCATCTTTCCAGGGGTATTGAGGGAGTGAACGTTTCAAACTGGGATGTTTTAAATAAGTAAGTTATTCAATATATAAAACAAATTACTTGAAATCCCTTTTGATGTTGGTAAATTAAATAACTTTTATTGTTTATTAAGGGTTTTATTTACTAACCTTTTCACAGTGACAGTCTAATAGCTTTATGTCATATTTTAAAATGTAATTGTTGGAAAAAATATATTTTCCTTTTTGTTTCTAGTGATATCAAAAAGAAAATCTTAATACAGAAAATGTAGAATCTTGAAAGCGGAGAGTATAACTAACATTTTTCACCATTTTATAATCCATTCATTGAGTGAGCTGTTGATTGAACAAAAACACCCACCCACATAAACCCCCTAAAATAACTTAAAACCCTGTCTAGCATTTGCTGTTTTTTTTGTTTTGTTTACTGCATGGAGGGGATGGCTCCACCACCATGGGTTGGTGGTGGGTTTCTGTTGTCTGAAGAAGGGGGATTCTTCAGCAATAGGAACAAACCTCTCCTTGTTCTCTCTGTCCCAGCAGCGGGAGCAGCAGGATAAAGCATCAGAAATGGGACACCGCTTCCCATGGAGGGCAGGTAGGCTGCTGCATTGATCACTGATGCTGATGGAGTTTCTTGGAGCAGCAAACACACAGATCACAGAGAAATCAGGATTGCTCTCCTTTTTGGATAATTTCTGATAAGAATGTCGCTCTTCCCCATTTAGCTAAACATATTCTTTTAATAAACTCAGCTAAGGTTAAGCAATATTTAGAGTTTAAACATACAAATATGATATCATTTTTTATTGTCAATATTTACAATAATATTAAAATTTAAGTTCAACATTGAACATTGGCCTGCAGACGTAATTCTCTTTTTCTGCATTTCGTTGATATATAAACCACACAAATTAGTACATTGAGTTATTTGTTAATAACACCAACCAGTTTGAATTATCATGGAAAGTAAATGATACATAGTTAGAATTTTTTTTTACTTTTAAAATGCTAAAAATGTAAGGTTGCATTTGTATTTTTTACACTAATACCTCTGCAAAAAATCTTGTACAACTTGTAGCATTTAGAACTTAATTAGTAAAGTTCACCTACATGTGATGTAACCTCAACTTAGATGCAACTCTTCAGTGAAGGCCTCTTAGGTTTGTTGCAGAACATTAGCAACAGCGATCAGCGTCTAGAACTTGTTGAAGTAAGCTCTATAAAATGAGTTAAAAAAGCATTTTAGAATCAAGATAAATTGAGGTAGAGAAGAAACATAGCGCTGTTCAACACATATTGAACATAAAGGATGGAAATGACAGGCCTTCGAAAATAAGGACGTCGACCTAGTCTGTCTGTTGAGGCATAAAGAGGATAATGAGGGAAGGAACCAGGTTGGCAATTATGACTAAAGGGGATTCAGAGATCCAGAGTTCAGGTAGAAGCATCTGTTTACAGTATAACTGTTATTCTAAAAAAGTATAAAAAAAGCAATCCACTGGACTTTGTTTCCAGGTTTGAAGACGTTTCTCTTCCCATCCAGGAAGCTTTTTTTTTTTTTTTTTTTTTTTTACTATGACCTGAATGATTGAGAATCTTTACCAGTATAACTGTTAGTTGATTACCAAGTGCTATATATGTCTGATACTGATCAGTAGTTATATGTATGATCATCATGGAAGAGGGACCAGATTCTGGCATGAAAAATTATAAGCAAAGGATTTTGGAGACCCTTGAGGTTCCTATATAGCCTTTCATTTGATAAAGTTTTAGAATTATATGTGATTTTAAATATTTATGCAACACTGTTGTTTTAATAGCCTCATTGGGCTGCACCTAAGGTAAGATATGTTGACAAAAATACTAAACAACATTCATTTCCGGATGCTAAATGGGATGTGCTGCAATAATGATCATGGTAGTATCACAATATTCTTGGGATGCTTTTTTTTATCACTAAAGGTAGCAGAAACTAGAGTTGCTAAAGAAGATGGATGGAGCAAAAACTAATCATGGAGTAGATGTTCACTTAAAAAAAAATTATTAAAAAAAGAATTTGGAGTGAGAATTGAATGATTTAATTTAAAGCATGACATCAGTGGAACAGAAACTTTTAACCCTTTTTTTAAAATCTTTTAGATGCAAACTTCAAAATGAAATTAAAGGGGGATTCTACTAATTGATTACTCAAAGTTAAATAATACAAATACACACAGTGCTTTTCTGATTTGTTATTTGTAAAACATTTACAGATCATACATTATTTTTCTTACACTTCAGTATCATGCACTACTTTCTCTTGATTAGCCAAAGAAATACTTTTATCAGTGACGTAGGATGAAGTTCATGACTGGTAAAGCACAGAGTCCTCTGTAGCCTTAAACAGAATTATATGAACCCAAAATAAGTTTATACTTTAGCTTTACCTTAATGGTACATTTAGTTATCTTTAAAAGTTTTTATTATGCTATAATTGGCTCAATAGTAGTTAGAATTCTACCTTTACTTACATATGAAGTCCAAGACAGCAAGTCTCATTAATCAGTATTTTAAACCTACAGCCCGGAACCTCGCTGGTGTTCAGTTAATGCTGCTTATTTAATAATAATTAATTCTGTGTAGTTCCTAATTCGTTTTGGTTCCTCACACTTAGAAAAGAGTACTTATACATTTTTAAGCTCCAGAGTTGGTTTTACTTCCTCTTTCTAAGACTTCCTATTATCACTGAAAATCCATTTAGAAAATCCTTTGATTTTAAGAAATAATCTAGAGTTTGTTTTTTTCACATCTTTAAAACGTTGAATTTACTAATCAGACCCCGCCTCCCCTGACCACACGTCACTGGTTAATGTACAAAGTGTTTTTAATTGTAAAGACAGAATTAAAAAAATTTATATATAATACTTGTGTTTGGCACTATAAAGGATGTTAAGAGTAAACATGTCATAATGCTGAAGTAGAGTTATTCCCCAGATACATTTGTTCCTTACCAGCTCACATGTGAACGTGTCCCAACAGGATTATTCAGTAGCTGCTCTGTTGTCTCTCTTTTCCTCCATCTGAGCCTTTATCTGGTCTCCCTTTTGTCTGGCCTCCCCTCGGCACAAGGAGACATGAGAATCAAGTCCAAACTATGGGAGCTCATAAATGAAGAATACAACTAGTTGCAACTGGTTTCAAGTTAAAAGCAAATTTTTACTCATCACTACCATGTGTCTGCTCTGTTTTCAGATCACTGATACTGATCAGTGATTAATAATTTGTGGTCACGCTCCCACCTTAGACCTCTACCATCTGCTTTGTTCATGCTCATTGAGATAAAAGCTCCTTTTTAGGGCTCGAGTATCGAAGGAGGCTCAAATTGTTGAAACAAGGTGGTCCAGTGGTTAATGAAAGCCATTTAACCAAAAATCTTTCCAAACTTGATTTCATGATACTTTGCATTTCTAACTTTTGATCATTTTAATGCAAAGATATTTTTATTGTATTTCTTGAGGTAGTTCTTATATGAAGGCTCCTAATCGAGGTTGTTTACAAGCTGGGACTTGATTGAGGTTTCAAGCATAGAATAATTCAACATGCCAAAAACATCCCATGATTACAAATTTCAAATGAACAGACATCAAACATCTAATTATGCCACAAAATGGAGAGCGAGTCTCAGATAACCTGGATGAAAAAAGCTGTTTCACAAAGAATCAACAACAAAGGCTTCCTATTTCAAGCATCCTCTGTCCTAAACCATCTTTCTTCCATCCTCTCTGCTCCCAGTTGGTGACAAAACTCAGAGAGGAATATTTTACCAAGCATAAATCTGTTATACAGTAGAGGAGATTTTTGACAGATAATATTTGTTTCCAGTATTTCTTTGAGATCTTATTGCCAAAATTAATTCAATCATTAAAAACTTTACTATATAACTTGTGACCAAATGGCAGCAAATATTACAGGTAACAGCTACTGATTAACTCTCTCTTCTTTGAAGGACCTCCATTCAGGCACTTCTTTAGAAACAAACACTTCTGCCTCGAGGGAATCACTGGTTGTGTCCAATCTGACCTCTGTCAGGATAGACAGGATACAAAATGATTCATGGAATCAGAGCACCGACCGATCATCTTTACCCATGGGGGAATCTGGTCAAACATCATCAAAGACAATAACCGGTAACCAAGATGAAGAAAATGATATAGAAAATAACACTAAGACTGGAAAATCAAGCCGACCTCAAACCAGCACAGTGCCAACCAAACAACCAGCAATCACTCAGTTACCTGTCAACACATTCTCACCCGATCCATCCTCACGCAGAACTACCCTACCCAAACAATCTGATCTGTCAGCTGTTGCAACAGACAGTAAGCCGGATGTTAACCCATTACCCCCCACTCAGCAAAGCATTGAAGCAGCATCAATGAGCCAAGCAACTAACCGAGTCCTGTCTCAAACCAACTCTGCTTCTGCCAGTCAGTTAACAAAAAACTCCCAGTCCCAAGACATTGTTGGACAAGCCAGCCAATCAGGACATACCACAGAAAATACTAATCCCTCCCTAAGCAGCACAATTTCCGCAGTTC
Organism: Cyprinodon diabolis; assembly: GCA_030533445.1. Lineage (NCBI taxonomy): Eukaryota > Metazoa > Chordata > Actinopteri > Cyprinodontiformes > Cyprinodontidae > Cyprinodon > Cyprinodon diabolis. Next base: position 36,473,552 of record CM060065.1, on the reverse strand, counting down.
TACCGTCAACAAAATCTTCATCATCCAGCCATCCAAAAGTCACTCCAATACCATTGTTTGAAAAATGGTCTTCAACAGCATCAGGCAGCCAAATGACTGAGACAGCTCAGTCAGATGAATCCCAAACTGATCTAGTTTCCAGTAGTCAATCGCAAACAACCAGCCAGTCAACAAAAACTTTGGCAAGCTTCACAAAAGATACTATTATATCAAAAAGCAGCACAACCTTGTCTAATGAAGCATCTATTGAGAATGTAATGACAAGCTTATCTAAGGTCAACGATTCATCATTGACTCAACAACTGACAACCAATAAATCATCTGGCCAACTGTCAAGCCCCAACGTGATTTCTAAACAAACGAAATCCACTGTTGCGTCAATTAATCAAACATCTGAAATTACGGAAAAACAGCTAAAAAACTGGACAAATAAAGAAAGCCAAACACCTACTAACATGACACCAACCAACAAGGTGCACAAGGAGGGACCATTCAGCCAGCCACTATCCACCAAACCATCAGGCAAACAACCACCCATCACAACCACCCCAAACAACGACTCAGCAGCTTCAAGCAATCCAACAGACCCGATGCCAACCAATGCTGCATTAGACAATAGAGAAATAACAACTGCAACAACAGCAAGAGGAAAAACTTCTAGCAGGGCAGCAATGGACAACCAGGCCATAGAGAAACTAAGAGAAACCAGCCAGTTACCAACCACTATAGCCCTATCTCCATCCACACCAGCAATGTCCAAATTGTCTGAAAGTATAACACCATCCAGACCAAGGCCAACCAAGGCAACAGACCTAAAACAGACTCCATTACAGCACAGTGCAACTGTACCAAATGAACTTGCGAAGAAGACAAAACACTCCAGCCAACAAGTAGAGAGTACAACATTAGCCCAAAAGAAGTCTGGTAGCTCCCCAAAAGAAAAACAATTACCTGCTAAACAAGTGTCCAAAAAATCTGCACCTAAAAATACTGGATCTAATCCTTCACCAATAAACACAGCAAAGTCTGGACAATCCCTGAAACAGACAGAACCTGTTAGCCAGTCACCAGTTGGTAAATTACCTACCAGGATTTCTTTTTCAGTGGATAGTACAACAAAATCAACCCATTTGCCATCCAGCCAAATGCCACCGAGCCCCTTTAGAACTTCATCAAACTTAACAAGCCAGCCCTTCCTCACAACATTTTCTAATCAATCTCCAGCTACCATAGTTTCAACTGAACCTCCAGTGACAAGTTCAGCGGCTTCACAGATTACATCTCACAACCTGATATCAAACAATCATACCCAGCTTAATTTGACAAACACAGACCAGTCACCTAATGGGTCTTCATCACCGCAGTTGGCGACTGGATTAACAATATCAGGAAATTCAGTCAGTGAACCCCTTTCATCTGATGATCGTCCAGTCAATGTCTCGCAGCTCACAAGACAGGCAAAGGAAGCCCTGAAGTCATCCAAGCGTAGAATTCCAGGTAAGATTACAAAGATTTAGAAGAAAGAAATTTCTGTTTGCACATTTATTGGTATTGACCTTTTTCAGTTGCAAACTGCTATGATTTCTTGATTCCACTATTTTTAATAAATAATACATGTTTAGTATTTCTTCTTATTTTGTATATTTAACCTTACTGCAGATTTCTACTCTCGCTATTTAAAAACATTCTTTGCCTTTGTGTGTATCTGCATGCTTACATTTCCTATACATTTGCTGCTGAAATACATGCATGTCTCCATGATGAGACAAAAAGTATTTTCTTCTATTGTTTTCCATTGTCCCTTTTACAGCTAATGATTGGGTAGGATGTGGAACAAAGTGCACTGTGGTTCTCTGCTATTTTTATTTTGTTTGTTTTCATTTTTCCTTTTAAACTTGTTTGAGATCAAAATTTATAACTGTTTATATTCAATAGTCCTTTGCATCTTAAAAAATGACGAATACAGTTTCCTAAAATAATTACTTTAAAATGTAAAAATATTCTTTAAAATCAAATTTCCTCCACTACTACCTAAACTGCTATCTGATAGCGGTTTGTGTGATATTTCTTTAATCTTATAATTAGAGATGCATGGCTCAAATTTTTTTTCTGATCCAGTCCAATAATACTTTTTATTATTTAAGAACAAATAAGCAGGGAAAAGAAAGAAACAACAGCTCCATGTAAAATGAACTGCATTGAATCTTCAATCTGATCGTCGATATCTAATTAATATTAAATAAGTATAAGGATATTGGAGCCAATATCAGTGCATCTCTACTTCTATAAGGCATTCTGGCAGACTAACTTTTAACTGTAATATTTACAAAAATAGAGATTTCTGAGAAAAACATTAGAACAACAAATTGCTAAATATCTTTGTTGCGTTTAGGTTTTTTGTTATATCTTTATTCAACCAAAGAAACTGAAAGATAATTGTCAAGAAAATAGAGATAAATAACAGATTATTAAATAATATTTAATATATACATTAAGTTTATCAAAGTTCTATGAAATAATAAGGGGCATTAGATATATGGGCTAATATGGGCTAAGCATTTAATAATTTAAGCCATAGACCTATTTTTTTTGTATCGATGTCATTAAGATATCTAAACAGCGACCAGCTGTATAGTTTGTAACTATATTTCTATGATAGAAAACATTTTAGTTTTCAACGATTGCAAAGCCTTTTAAACAACATATATAGAGTTTTCAATTTCAGTGACAGACTAAGTAATAGTGTTATCTTGTACTCAGACAGGACAGAAGGAAAATAACTATTACCTGATGGGTCAGCCTAAAGTGATCTCTACTATCCATTGTATAACACCTGTCCTTTTGTGCATATTGTGCTTGACTGGCCAGGAAACCAGATTTCCATATAGCATATGGTGTTTACTGTATGCAAGTTGAGGGCCCATCTTTGCTGGTTGGGGATGTATTTATTGTTCAGGATGTTAACTGATGCTCAACAAGTCTAAGCAGATGGGATTAAGATTGTAGAGAGGGACTTTTTCTTTTTTTTTGACCAGTGTATTATAAGTAGTATAAGTAGTTTCTGTTTAAGATTGAATAACTTTCATGGAGATAATATAAAATCTAGTACAAAACTTGAAATAAAAGAAAATAAGAACATAATGCCCTTAAAATGTCTGTATGGCTGCATGATAATTACAATGTTTTGATTTTTCTCTCAGGTGAGCCATGTGAGTATCCCTGCCTCAATGGAGGACAGTGCATTTTATCAGAGTCATGTGACTGCAGCTTGTTTCAGGCCACTGGGCACAGATGTCAGACAGGTAACCTCAAACATACACATCATACAAACTTCTCCAAAATCTCTTAATTCAAGTATATTTATCTTCAGCTAGACAGAGTCACACAAAACAATGGTTTAATCCTGGAATACATAGGAAGTAGGTCTTTCTTCCTTTTATAAATAATGTTTACCCACTACTAACCCTTATACTGTCTGTTTACAAGCTGGGACTCTCATACACCAGATATTTTAACTTTCCCTAGTTGGGGAGTCATGGTATTATGAAATTAAAGCTGTTCAGCGAAACATAATTTTAGTGATAACATCACAATATCATCGGCATAAGAGGTCTTCTTAGTGCTCTGCTTGAATAAAATGTTTGGAAAGAAAAAGGTTTTGCTTTGATTTTTTAAAGATTTCATGTGAGGCAATATTGTTAAAAGAAAATATACTCTTTTCTGTTTTTTTTAATCAGAAAACAGATAGATACAGACGTAATATAACTTATTAGAATAACAGAGAAGCTTGCTGCCAATTTCACTGAATAACAACGGCATGGTTGCTTGGTACCTTGTTGAATCTGTCCTTAAATTTCAGCCTATGAAGAAAAGACAACATTTTGAAATGTATACTTTTGTGTTATGATACTGTTTTTAAAATCAGTGCAGTTTTATGTCATATAACAATTTTACCCAGTTATCCCAGGATTTTCTCTGCTCTTATAAATTAAGGAGGGATCTCATTTTACTTTTATATTTTTATGTCCCCAGTTCCAAATCTTGGCTTTGAGAGGGAGATGACCTGTAGGACTTGGGGCCAGTACAACTTTGAGACCTTTGATGGTCTCTACTTCTACTTCCCTGGCAGATGCACGTATACACTCCTTAGGGACTGCGAAGAAACCACGCAAGCAAGCATTGTTGTCCAGGTTAGTACAGACTAAACAAGTCTACTGTTTTTGAAAAGCTCAGTGTTTTCATGCATTGCACTCCTTAAGGCTTTCGACAAGCTTTTCAGTAAGGTTTGGATTCTGCGAGTATCAATCCCAGCCTGAGGAAAGATTGTCCTTAAGTTAATTCAAAGGGTAATTAGAGTCAATTACGTTTAAATACGGCAATTTGACAGAATTCCTCGAAGCTAAGTGGAACAGAAAAGAGCTTTGTTTCTATAAAAGGCAGTAGATACTGCACCTTTGCCTGGGAAAACTTGAAGATGTACATATTATGAGCATGACTTTTAATAATTACAGAACATGTCATTTTAACAAATAAAAGCACAAATAAAACACACAAATAAAAGCCTCATGACACACATTTAGGACATATGTTCTTCCAGGTAGACAAACCAGTGCTTTTGAAAGTATCACAAAATTAAAAACAGTTTATAAGCTTTCATTTGAAACTGAGCATTTGATTTTGTGGTAATGGTCAAAATCCTAAAAATGTAGATTTGTCCCACTCTTTATGTCTGGATCTGCCATTTTATTTATAAATGGCTTGACAACAAACATCATCTAGCTGTATATGTAGGATAAATGTTAGCTGAGAGTTTAGAAAATAAATTTTAACCATTTTTTAATTAGAAGTTTGGCTCCTCTGTATTTATAACAATGTTGGATGCTTATATATAAGAACAAACAAATCAGTCATGTTCTCTTATGTCCCTTTTCCACTATTTGGTGTGGGTATACTCAACCCCACCAAATTCTAAATATTTATATTACTTCATTCAGTACCAATAGGCTTCTATTTGCGACAGAAAAAAGGACACATGGATTAAGCAGTCTGTGTGAATGAGGGATCAGAGATTTGTTAGAGAACAATAATGAACGAACAGCTTCTTGAAGGATGGGAACACAGCTGACAGTCCAAGAATAAAGTTGTGAAGAAGTTTAAAGTTGGTTTAACTTATAGAATAGAGTGGAAATTGTCTGCTGTTGTGTGACAGTAGGAGAATTCAGGTATGTCTAAATAGGCAAATGAAAGCATATGGGTACTATAAAAACAAGACTATAATAGAGCAAAATCCCAACATCTTTCATAATTTGTAAAAAAAAAAAAATTGTTTTTAAATTTTTTTAAGAGGTGATCTGGTTAGATGACACTAAAATGTTACTTTTACGCCAAACACATACAAAATGGTGTGTAACAAACACCATACATCACCCTGAATATACATAGGATGAAACAGGCCAACACTTGAAGAAAAAAATTAGAGGCAGCCAAAACCATGAAATTGGTATGCCACCTTCCATCAGGACAACAACCCTAAACCAGAACTAAAATTTAAATGGCCCGGACAAAGTATGTCAATGCATTAATTATTATTGCGAACTTAAGCTGGGCATACACTGTGTGATTTTTTCTATCGTTGCATGCAGCTACTGCTCACACTGTAAGAAGGGTTTAGTCGTACAGTGTGAGTTCACAGCTCACAATGTATGTGCAGCACGACGCTCTCATGCGATCTACCTGCTCACACTGTACGACTAAAAAACCACGTCGGACTCAGCTCTGCAGTAAGATGGAGCTGCTCTGACTCGTCTATCCGGAAGCCAAACAAATAGAAGGGGAATATTAAGCTCACTAGAGTGAAATGCTCTGCCTTGGTAATCAAACATGTTTGATTTTCTCCCGACCTCACGATTCCTGATTGGGAGGTGGTCGTGAGAGGCTGTTCGCCGCTCATGCCCCCCTGTAAACTACACGACTCACGATGCACGATCAGGCTGAAAGTCGGCCCGATCGAAAGATTGACGCATGACTGGAAAATCGCCCCGAAAATCGCACAGTGTACGCCCGGCTTTAGTGATTAAACCCGCGTCCTATAAATAATGGCACTGTCCAGCCAATCAAACCTGTCTCTAAAAAACAAGTGCCTACAACACTTCCATACAACACATTATTGAATTGAATATGAGCAAAATGGTAAACTACTTTGTGTTGTTCCTTCAAATTAAATAGGTTTAAGTAAAAAATTCAAGAGTTGTAAATACCTTTGCAGATATGCTACTGTAGAGTAAATCCTATGAGAAAAGATTAGGAAATACAATGAAAGTTCTGATGTCCTTTACCTTTAGATTACCTTTTGTATGAATTACGTTATCAGAATAATTTTGCATTAACTCTGGCCATAGATAATATCCATTTAAAAATTTTCAATTTCGATTCAATTTCAGTTAAACAGATTTCATTAAAGTTTCTTTGACTTTAATAGTCAAATACCATAAATGGACTGAAATAAAAACTAAAACGAACAAGCAACCAAGTTTACAGCACTAGGAGGTCCCTGTTGCTCTTTAGATAAAAATGATCATCGCTCATATACAGTAAACCAAAGGCTAAACTAAGTTGCTATTATTTTGGCTGTTCTGTGATAAATGTTAAGAGAGATATAATGCATTTCAGGTGCAGGATAATTTCTCTGCTTATCCCTGTTGTACATACAGTATAATCTGAGGTGGCCAATTTCTAAATACTATGCCATTGTGATATCATTGCTAAATATTAGGATACTTTCAGTTGCAAAAAGTACCTCATTTGTGCTTCTAACAGCCTGTCACCTTTGACTTCTACAATGCTATCTGTGGTCACTCCAGGAAGACTCTAAAACTGTATGGACAAACTGCAAGTTCATTACCTTGGAATAAAGTATCAGACACCTACCTTTATAACACTTCTTTGCAGTTTTATTATCACACAGACTGATGCTGTTATGAAGATACGTCCACAATATATCACGAAGGTCTGTATAGAGGAAATGGAGAGATAGACTTTAGATTATTTTTGCTTTTTTGCATAAAGAAAGTAAAGTTGGCTGGATAATTTCTCTAGTGGTCAGGTTCTATTGACTTGCAAATTGAATTCAGTTTCATCAAGTTCGGTAATCCTGTGCTTAGTTCAAGATCATGTAAAAAAAAACCCAGCAGAGTGATAATAATCTTTAAAAAGTAAATACCACTTATTTCAATGCATTTGTGCACAACTCCTAATAATTACTTAAGAAATCTTCCTAAATCTCATTAGTGGAGGACTGTGATTCAAATAATGCTTGCAGCAGCATTTCAGGAGTTTCTAAAGCCAAGAATTTGTCCATCATTTGACATTACATGCTTTTAGCCAATGGATAGATCATTTTATCCATCCTGAATCTGTATGTGTACAGGTCCATAATGACCCAGACTGCAGCTCTGCGCCCTACACCTGTCAGCGGTCTGTTAGTGTCTTTCTCCCATGGGAAGGCGAGATACGATTGTATGCCACCAGCACCACATTCAAAGGCCAAAGGTTAGTAGTATACCCAATGCTTGCTATCCATGTTCTTTAGTTTAACACTTCAGGTATTAAAATCAGCCCACTGTCTGTTTAGTCTGCAGCTGCCTCATCGCATCCATGACCTGCAGCTGGAGCAGATTTCCCAGTATGTGGTGGTGACGCAGCAGTTGGGTTTCACTTTGGCCTGGGAGGGACGGAGCGGCTCAGTCTACATTAAACTCAGCCCAGAGTTTGTAGGCCGAACTTGCGGCCTGTGTGGCAACTTTAACGCAGACATTCAGGATGATCTGAAGACGAGCTACGGTGAGACAGTTTGTTTCGTTATGGGAGTTATATCAACTGTTAATTAACAGACCTTATACAAAGAGAGTATTTTTTTTATGCTTTTATTACCCTTAAAAACAAAGATAAGACCAGTCCCTTAAAGAGTTTCCCTGCCTTTCAGGTGTGCTAAGCCAGAATGTAGAGATGTTTGGGAACAGCTGGATGGAGATGGAGCCCCACCAGGGCAGATGTACCCAGGTTCCGACTGACTTCTTATCGCCTTGTGCTCTTGTTGATACTCAAATCCTTCTGGTGAGACAATAATAATGGTAATACTTATAGCCACTGGAACAAAGCCAGATACATTTAAAAGTGTCATCTGGAGAAACTTCTTTGTTTGATTCTGCTTGGCTCCAGAAAGTGGAGGAGGTTTGTGCAATGCTGCTGGACCCACCTTTCCGAAGCTGTCACGACTTTGTGAGCCCTCTGTCCTACATGGCCAGCTGCTCCAACGACCTCTGCACGTAAGAAGAACTATTCCAATCTATCCTGTTTAAATAATTTTATTATATCCAACTGGAAACTCAGGCCTTTGACCATATAATTCATATTTCAAACTGTAATTATCCACATTATCTAGCATTTAAAGTAATACTGCGTAACATTTAACACAAGAATTAGCTGAATTTGAGAATTGTATATACTATACCTTCCTTAGAGGGTCAAATCTGTCACTGAATGAGTCATGTGAACAAGAGTGCTGATTGAGGATAGTCTGAGCCCCCTTTAAGCATAAAAGCTAACACTAAAAAGTTGTTGTCAGGCAACAAAAAGGTATGACACCTGATCAGACTTATTGTTTGGTTCTCTGGTATTGGATGTGATGAATGTGGCATTATCTGCTCTTTCCAAATAACCCAATGAGTTCTCAGTCTGCTGGCCCACAGTGGTCTGCTGTCAAATTACAAATAACTGAGGCAGACTTTGCAAGTTTGCAACAGTACCAGTTGTTAGTGTTAAAAAGTGTTACAGTTCTGCTTTAGAAGCCATAATACCAATTTAGGGTATCAGTGATAACTGTAAAATCATAGAACCGACAAATGTCAATCAGTGTCTGTAAATCTAGTTTTAGAATACAATGTGTTTCTACACTCACAATGAGTATGAATATCCAAATAATTACAACCTTTTGACAACTAAAAATGTTTTCTGAGACGATACATATGAATACAAATTAGAACTCAGTATTGATTTTTTTTTATGATAAAAAAAAAACACCCCAGTTAAAGTTTATTTGAATATCCCTTTGAGCAAAACAGCCTTTCTGAGCATTTTTCTCATTTGATATTTGACCCTTGTTCTGGAGTCTATTTACTTTATTTAATTTGATAATAATTTAATATGAGGTCCGAACGATTACAAAAAACTTTCCAGAAGCCTCTAGTTAGCTTGTTTTACCTATCCCAGATCATGTTGTGGATATGTGATTGTTTATAATCCGCGTTCCAGTTGCACACTGTAAAGTGTCCTCGTTTGAACCCATATGTTAAATTGTGCAGAGCAATCTAGATGATCCTCTTTTTATTAATCACTATATTCCCATTTGGATAATGAGCTTGCTGGTAAGCAATACACAATTGGGTGTTCCAACAATAAATGATTAAAACCAAAAAAACACTGGTGCAAGAATAGATAACATTATAATGTTAATATTGAGCATCCTGAACCCTGTTAAGAATTTCTAAGTTATAGTTAATTGCTTCATTTCTGTCATTTTATTGTGAAATATTACGTTTGTTTTAGATATTTTCTAAAATAATACACATTTAGTCCCAGTAATCTGCTCCAACAACTACAGCCACCACAGTGATTTGTTGTCTCAAGCATAACTTCCCCTGTAAAAAGTTTTTGTTTAAAGCAATGCAGGCTGTTTGAGTTGTTATTTTCAGCTGCAGTCGGATCAGCCGACTGAACCAGGTTGTGTAACCACACGTTTCCTGGCTTCGCTCGAACAGTCCTTTTCTGTCTTTTCCCTTCGATAAAGGTCGGGTCCCAGCGGAGATGTGGTATGCCAGGTGTTCAGCGAATACGCTCGAGCCTGCGCCCATGCTGACCACCCACTGCACAACTGGAGGCAGCACATTCCTCAGTGTGGTACGCTGTTTTTGCATTATACCAAGAAGCAAAAAAGTGAAGCTGTTGCAGTGTAAAATGTAGTTTTGTAGTTGGTTGCTAACCTTTTTAACATAAAGTAGTGGGTTGAAAAGTTTGTATTGTCCCGCTGGTTTGTTCTTTTGGATTTATTTAGAAAAAAAAATCAATAGCAGCTCATTTTATTTCACTGTTTCAATGTGACAGGTTAAAAAGTATATAATCTCGTGTGTTTACTTTCTGTGACCAGTGAAGCAGTGTCCTTTGGGGCTGCAGTACAGAGAATGCATCAGCTGCTGCCCAGAATCCTGTAACCTGGAGCGAACGTGCATAGATAGCAAACTGGCCTGCTTAGATGGATGCTACTGTCCTGAAGGTAAACTCTTAAATCCTTTATTTAATCCTCTGGAAGAAAAATCATGTAGCACCGTCTTTTACTAAAGCAGAATCCCTTTTTAAAATTTTACCATAAAACAAAAGTAATGTATTAATGTTACAAGGCTCACTGCAAGCATACATATTTGAAAACTCTATACATCCCTTCTAATGATGATGAATTTTTCAAAGGGATCACTTTTTTATTAGGGTTTTTGAACATTTTTTTTTTTAAGAACAAATGCATGCAGTGCTTGCTTTTCTATAATTTTTTTGTGTTATATGCTTTGATATAGTTGAACATACTTGCTTTATTTATACCTATTCTACCTAATCTTGCTTTTATTCAATTTCATTTTAACCTGTTAACTGTCATTTGGTGCCTCCAAATTTGCTGTCTCATACTGCCAAAAATAAGCCTCAGTGCTTTTATTTGGCAGGCTAGACCCTCACAAGGGTTAGATAACAGTAGCTGATTTAATTTGTGTTTAATCAAGCATTTAAAAATAGTTTTGGGCGATGTTGGTGTGGTCAGTTAAGTAAAAGGGAGTCTTGTACAGTACCCTGAGTTTACAGATTTGTACCTCAGTAGCTCCAGCTGGTCATTGTTCCTGTTTTACAGCAAAAACATAAGAGTGAGAAAGAAAGTGCTTTGCGTATATTTACCAGTGATGGACAAAGTACCCAACAGTAGTAACTAAGTAAAAGTATTGATGCTCATAGTGAAATCTTACTGAACTGCAAGTTACTCTGTAAAACATCTACTCAAGTTAAAGTATTGAAGTACTCACTTTTAAAAACATTTAAGTATTCAAAAGTACATACATTCAAAAGTACTTAAGTATTCAAAAACACAAATAAAATGTTCTAATATTAGTACATTTCTGTGTAATTTTCGGAGCGATTTTAAAGAACCTTGTAACTTTCAGAAACTACCTGATATATTAATGCATAAAATCACCTGCTACAAATTCTACACCACTTGTAAAGAACTTTAGCATAAAACTTCCACAAAAAATAAGGACAGATATTTTGATTATTATTTGTTATTTAAAAAGAGACCAAAAATAAAACAGGAGTGTCTTGATTCTTGTCATATTATCACTATGGAATAGAGGTTTAGTGGGAGTGGCGGCCTAGTGGTTAGGGCATAGGGCTTGGAATCCTGGGGTTGTGAGTTAAAAACCCAACCCCCACATTATTTATTTAATATTGTTTAAGGTTGAATCTATTACCTAGGTGAGAACTGTTCATGTAAACTGGTAAAAAGCTTTACCTTTCATATACACTACTGAAAAGCGGGTTATATAAGAGGTAAATGTTTTCACTAGTTTATTTGAGAGCTTTTCACTAGTGTTTATGCACATTTTTCAGTATATATTAATATGTGTATATGGAAGTTAGGTTTTATTTATTTCCCTGGTGGCTCCCCATACAGGGGGGCTTCTATCTGAAATATTAAAATTGCATTTCAAAAAAGAAAAAAAAAACCCAGTAGATTTTAAAGCTAAGCTGAGCCAAAAGGAACAACGAACTATGTAGCAGCCTCCTCGAAATGGAGTGCAGTAGTATTTGAAATAGTATTTAAATTGTAGTGGAGTGAAAATTATAAGTAGCGCCCCCCCCCCAAAATGACTCAAGTAAGGTAAAGATACTCAAAAAATGTACTTAGGTACAATTATAAGGTACTGTAAATGTACTTTTTTACTTTTCACCACTGATATTTACTATGACAAGACCACGTGTACAGAGGTCACCTGTTTGCACCTTATCAACATAGCAGATTGGAGGTGCGAAAACGAAGAGAAGTCCAGGATTAAGTGTGGAAAAAAAATACAAAATAATATTTGATCCCAGGAGGGATAGGACATGAGGAGAGCTCAGAATACAATATTAAAGCCACAAGTGGCATTGGGCGGCCCTCGCAGCTCGCACCGCCTGGTATGCTGCGACCGCGGGAACCAAGCGACCGCCTCCTTCTTGCTCCTCCCAACCCAGCAAAATGGGTTCCACGCTTTACCTCTGGGCCTGCTGAGACAACCAATGCTTTGGTCAGGAAGGGTTAAACTAGGGATAAAATATAATATCTGGGATGAATCTCATCTGTGAGATAGATGCTGCGGCCATCTCAGGTGGTGGGTCAAAAGTATATGTTCAAAAGATGGAGAAACAGCACCGCCAAAATCCACGGTTAGCGGTAATACACCCTACTCAAAACAAAAAAAATCATTAAAAATCCATAGTTTGCAATAAAATCACGAAAAAAATCGCAAATGTCAAGGAACACATCTCGCATGTCCTAGATTTTTTTTAGATGATTTATTAAATAATTTAAAGAAAGAAAAATCTTTAAACGTGAATGCCTTATACTGCGGCAGTTGAAAACCTCATAAGATGCTCAAACATACATAGATTTACGCCAAACTTGGCAGTCTTTTCTATAATCAAAGGATAAATAACTGTTCCAAATTTGGCTAGGATTGCTATAAAACTTTTTGCGATACAACAATTTCCTGTTAACACAAACTTTTGAAAAATCAGAGTGACAGACTTTGAAGAAGCGCTTTGCTATTGTAACCAGCTTACAGCAGGCTTTGTAAAGAACGTATTTTGAAAGTATTAGCTCATTTGGATAAAAGGCTGATTTTATAAAATTTTTTGAAAAGAGGTCAGTGATTTCACAACAGGGTGAAATGTAATTCAAAATGGCCGACTCTACTCAAAACAAAAAAAATCATTAAAAATCCATAGTTTGCAATAAAATCCCGAAAAAAATCGCAAATGTCAAGGAACACATCTCGCATGTCCTAGATTTTTTTTAGATGATTTATTCAATAATTTAAAGAAAGAAAAATCTTTAAACGTGAATGCCTTATACTGCGGCAGTTGAAAACCTCATAAGATGCTCAAACATGCATAGATTTAGGCCACACTTGGCAGTCTTTTCTATAATCAAAGGATAAATAAATGTTCCAAATTTGGCTAGGATTGCTATAAAAATTTTTGCGATACAACAATTTCCTGTTAACACAAACTTTTGAAAAATCAGAGTGACAGACTTTAAAGAAGCGCTTTGCTATTGTAACCAGCTTACAGCAGGCTTTGTAAAGAACGTATTTTGAAAGTATTAGCTCATTTGGATAAAAGGCTGATTTTATACAATTTTTTGAAAAGAGGTCACTGATTTCACAACAGGGTGAAATGTAATTCAAAATGGCCGACTCTACTCAAAACAAAAAAAATCATTAAAAATCCATAGTTTGCAATAAAATCCCGAAAAAAATCGCAAATGTCAAGGAACAGATCTCGCATGTCCTAGATTTTTTTTAGATGATTTATTAAATAATTTAAAGAAAGAAAAATCTTTAAACGTGAATGCCTTATACTGCGGCAGTTGAAAACCTCATAAGATGCTCAAACATGCATAGATTTACGCCAAACTTGGCAGTCTTTTCTATAATCAAAGGATAAATAACTGTTCCAAATTTGGCTAGGATTGCTATAAAAATTTTTGCGATACAACAATTTCCTGTTAACACAAACTTTTGAAAAATCAGAGTGACAGACTTTAAAGAAGCGCTTTGCTATTGTAACCAGCTTACAGCAGGCTTTGTAAAGAACGTATTTTGAAAGTATTAGCTCATTTGGATAAAAGGCTGATTTTATACAATTTTTTGAAAAGAGGTCACTGATTTCACAACAGGGTGAAATGTAATTCAAAATGGCCGACTCTACTCAAAACAAAAATAATCATTAAAAATCCATAGTTTGCAATAAAATCCCGAAAAAAATCGCAAATGTCAAGGAACAGATCTCGCATGTCCTAGATTTTTTTTAGATGATTTATTAAATAATTTAAAGAAAGAAAAATCTTTAAACGTGAATGCCTTATACTGCGGCAGTTGAAAACCTCATAAGATGCTCAAACATGCATAGATTTACGCCAAACTTGGCAGTCTTTTCTATAATCAAAGGATAAATAACTGTTCCAAATTTGGCTAGGATTGCTATAAAATTTTTTGCGATACAACAATTTCCTGTTAACACAAACTTTTGAAAAATCAGAGTGACAGACTTTAAAGAAGCGCTTTGCTATTGTAACCAGCTTACAGCAGGCTTTGTAAAGAACGTATTTTGAAAGTATTAGCTCATTTGGATAAAAGGCTGATTTTATAAAATTTTTTGAAAAGAGGTCCGTGATTTCACAACAGGGTAAAATGTAATTCAAAATGGCCGACTCTACTCAAAACAACAGAAATCATTAAAAATCCATAGTTTGCAATAAAATCCCGAAAAAAATCACAAATGTCAAGGAACACATCTTGCATATCCTAGATTTTTTTTAGATGATTTATTAAATAATTCAAAGAAAGAAAAATCTTTAAACTTAAATTTCATATACTGCGGCAGTTGAAAACCCCATAAGATGCTCAAACATGCATAGATTCACGCCAAACTTGGCAGTCTTTTCTATAATCAAAGGATAAATAACTGTACCAAATTTGGCTACGATTGCTATAAAACTTTTTGAGATACAACAATTTCCTGTTAACACAAACTTGTGAAAAATCAGAGTGACGGACTTTTAAGAAGAGCTATGCTGTGTTTACCATCAAACAAGTAGCGATTAGAGGAATATATTCCAAAAGTCCTAGCTCTTTTAGGAAAACGATTGATTTTTTAGAAATATTTTAACATAGTGATTCTATTTTCATAAGGGTGCCGTTTGATTAAAAATGGCCGACTTCATGAGAGGTTTAGATCATGGCTCCAATGAAACTTTTTGTAGGTGGAGAGCTCATACAGATGTGTGCCCAGTTTTATTATCCTAGGAACGAGCATGGCTAGGGGCTGAATTATTTCCTGGCATTATCTGTCCACTTGACCAACTATTAGGCGAGAACGCAAACTTGAAAAATCAGAGTGACGGACTTTAAAAAAGCGCTTTACTATTGTAACCAGCTTATAGCAGGCTTTGTAAAGAACGTATTTTGAAAGTTTTAGCTCATTTGGATAAAAGGCTGATTTTATACAATTTTTTGAAAAGAGGTCTGTGATTTCACAACAGGGTAAAATGTAATTCAAAATGGCCGACTTCCGGTGGGGTTTAGACCATGTCTTCAAGAGGCTTTTAGTTGGGGCCTGATGAGATGCAAATGTGTTCAAAGTTTCAATATTCCTGGACTAAAAACGGCTTGGGGCTGATGGTTTGAAATTTGTTATTTCTAGGGGGCGCTGTAGGGAAATTAAGCCCCGCCCAAAAAATATTGCTCTGGATTCCTGTTGGGAGTTGGACTAGGATCATCTCTTGTTATTTTGGTGCAGATCTGATTATTAATGAGGAAATGAGAGCCAATCGTATTTTCATGGTGAAACGCCTCACTTCGCCATGGCGCCACGGCAACACCATTTAACTCAGACTCTCTGTGCTTTAAACGAAGTTAGACCAACATGTTTTCTATCATCTGACAAAGTTTCAAGGTGCTGGTGTTTAAAATGAGTGAAAGGGACCCTCCCAAGTGAAAAAAGTAACTTTCTTCCCTTAGGGGGCGGGGCTTAGATGATGTCATCATTTGACCATCCAGTATGGTCAAGCACCCAAAGGGGCTCCTTACTGCCAAACTTGGTTTGATTTGAATTTTTTTTGTAAAAGTTATTCAACTTTGAAATTCTTCAAAAGTAGCCTAACTTTGGGGCCCCTGGGGACCCCTTAAACATGCTCAAAAACGAAAACCTTTGATAACTTTTAATCTCCAATGCCTTAACTGCATAATGACCGAGTTTGAAGCCGATAGCTCATAATCCCTAGGAGGAGTTCGTTAAAGTTCGACATGAGCGAAAATGAAAAATGGCCAAAAATCGCACTTTGACCCAAAATGGCTGACTTCCTGTGGGTTTTAGGGCATACCTCCAAGAGACTTTTTTTCATGATTTGAGGAGATCTACCTGTGTGCCAAAATTCAGATCTCTGGGACTTACAGTTTCCCCCAACTCACGTTAGGGGGCGCTGTGGCGTAATTTGGGGGCGGCCATTTTTGATTCTTTTATAGACCGGCTATTTCACGCGGGGGACAATTTACTGCCACGTTTTCCTGAGTTTTTGAATATGCGAAGTCCCCGTAAAATGCGTTCAAAGTGCTACAAGAATCGTAATAATAATAATAATAAGAAACTTTCGAAATACAATAGGCTCTTGCAGCCTTCGCTGCTCGGGCCTAATAAATGTGTGACTTTACTGAAGCTACTTCTCATACCTACTCTTGTACCTGCTGCTCTGATTCTGGAACCATACATAGCATTTATATTTTTTCAGGTTTAATCATCATTTAAGCATTTTGGTTTGGCCTCTCTCCATCTGCCTTGATTTTACTGCCTTATACATATTAGAATGTCAAAAAAGTAACCCTAAATAATATCCAATATAATCAGTGAGCTCTATAGTAGGACAACTCTGCCAATAGGACCAAGGCTGATGTTTAATTCACAACTAACTGCTGTGATGAAAGTGCCCAGAAAAATCAAATTCCTTTAAATTCTGCTAAAAAGGGCAAACATTACACCTTTTTTTGTATTCAGGTCTCTGGGAGGTCCTTACTTGGCCCATCTGTATTAAAAGACTGGGAGCATAACTTTATAGGTTCACTGATCCAATTAGATGTTATGGTAGGCTATCCTAGTTTTGTTGCAACATCACAAACTACATCACTATTATTTGATAACAATAATAAGAAATAGTTCAGCTGTCTATGTTTAAAACACAGCCCTTATAAATTGTTTATTGGATGAGAATATGTAAACATGAATCCCAGGTTTTAGACTTTAAAATCATCCTAAATGCGGTGCTACTCACCCCAAAATGTTTGTTTGTTGTGCTATTTCATAATTTTCATTCCTAATATTAAAAAAAACTGCCACTTATCTCTCACAGGTCTAATTTATGAGGATGGAAGTTGTGTGGCACCAGCTGACTGTCCCTGTGAGTACCACGGCATGTTTTATCCGTCTGGACAAACACTGCAGGAGGAGTGCAACAACTGGTGAGCATATGTTAGCTGAGTACTGCATTAAATCCGCAAAGTCTTTTTTTACAGTCTCTCTGAAATAATAACATTTAAAAAAATGGTATGTTTATGTTTCATCATTTTATTTTACAGTTTTTTCCCTCCTTAACACCTTCTTTTTCTAGACGGACACCTTGTTAAGTTTACATTTTACTGCTGCATACAAAATCTGATCTTTTTTTTAATGGTTTCATTCAGTTCCTTTAATCTCCTCAGATCTGACCGCCTGTGCTCGGTGTGTTCAGTTTCTCCCAGTAATCCTGCTATTAGCTCAGCCTTTCATGTAGCCCAGAACCACCTGTGGATTTCTCTGCTTTCTGTTTCAGCACATGTGTGGGTGGAGTGTGGAACTGCACTGACAACAGCTGCCCAGGTCTGTGCCTTTCCTCTGTGGGTTTATTTTACTTTAACTGCATGTGATTACAGAGATTAGGATCCAAATGTATGGGATTATACAAGAAAAAAAGTTTTTTCATATTCTGTAAAGAAATATATCTCTTTTAATGGTCTGCTGCTCCTGAGTCGAGCACATTTTTGATAGGGAGTAGAGCGTTGTACAGACAGATGAATACAAGCATCTTTTTATATTTAAATTACAAGATAAAGAAAAAAACTATCTCTTAAACCAGTGTTTTAGGATAAGGCAATATATATCAAGGGAGCAGGTACATAGGAACTCACATTTTAGTTTTAATTTCACAAAACCCTGGAAAAAAGGGCTAAAATGGAGAGCACATTAAAAGGCATTGTACTTGGTCCATACATGTAATATTAGTCCTTTAGTGAGAGGCCGCCAAAATCTAAAAGATATTTATTTTGAGAGGTACATTTCTGTATGTCAAATACACATCTTTCAGAGTGAGTAAAAAAACATAAAAACAAAAACAAAAAACAAATACCAATAGGTGTACAAATATTAAGAAAGATTATAATAAATTATAATTAGGTCTCTAGCTAAAACTTCAATAATTTTAAGGAGAAATGACAAAACTAAACTAACCTGAAATCCTCATTAGAGATTAACAATATATTTGTGTTATTACCAAAGGTATCAATGCTATATATTTGCAATTTTGAACATATTGGAAAGGGTTCTGCAAGTGACATTGTGCTAATATCAATAACTGATGTTTATGTCCATCTTTTGCTATTTGTGCAAGAAAGGAAAGGGGTTGGGTCATGTGTTATTTGGTTGGGTTATGACAGCGACACTTAAGCTGTGTTTCCCTAAAGGGTAATTTTCCTTCATGATGTCGTACAGGTAAGGAAATATTTATAAAACTGGTAAATAATGGTCATCAGCCTTCACAGCTATATTAATGTCAGCCAAAAATGTCTTTAGCACTACATCCATATTTTTAAGTTTCAATTTTTTTTGTTTCTTCTTCTAAGATCATAAAGAGCAAAACTAGAGCCACTTTAGTGCATGAAATTGATTACAATGGTGATTCCCAGCTTTTATGAGGCACAGAGGGACAGGAGGTCCAACGCACTATTTCTTTTCAGATAGGAAAACAGAGAAAGTAATAAAGTATATAAAAAGGTTTTAACTTGTGAGTAACAGAGCCTTCCACTGGACTAAAGGTGAGATATGTCAGGTTTGTGTGTTCCAACAATGCTGAATATAATAGGATTCTGGCTAATTTGACAGAGAAATCCAAAAGATATTCTGATTAAAAGTTTACAAAAATTATGTTTGAAATATTCTTATGGAGCAGAAATAAGTTTAAACCAAAGCACAAGCAAAACATTACACAGTTTTTAGATCTGTAGTCAGATACATCATCACTTGTCTCAAAGTGAAATTTCACTGCAAATCTAAATGTGAATTAATTGAGTCAAATTTTTGCTTTCTCTTGAAAATGTAGGACTTTATATTGTGAATCAATTAAAAAAATGTTCTTTGAGATGTGGAGATTCATTTACTAGATTTGGGAAAATGCATCAGAGGCAAAACATTTCTTTGAATGCTTAATCTTTCATTCAGATGTCAAACATTGTATTTAATAACGATGCACCTGCGGAAGGTTTTAAGTCAGTAACAATCAGTAACTTAATACCAACTGTTACCAAACCTGAAACATTCAGAGAACAAGAATGAAACAGACAGGTTGGAAAGTTGTCTTCATGTCAAACAATGCCTTCAAACTAGAAAGTAACACAAAATATTGAATCTCTGTTATCAATGCAAAGTCAATTACAGTCCAATAAAAGAAGTTTTCCACCTTAAAAAGTTCTGTCTATTTTTACTGTTTTTCTGGTTTAAATGTTTCTGATCATTAATGGTAATTATCAGCCAAAGATAACATGAATGAATGCATAAGGCTTTTTCTATTGATGATTAAATATATAAAAGAAAATAATTCAAACCAACACTGTATTTAGCAATATAATCCAATCCTCTCCTGCATAGCTGTACAGATGCAAAATTGAGTATTTAGTCGAAAATACCAAACAAAAAAGCAATTTGTTGTTTTGCTTTACAGGCGAATGCTCGGTGACGGGCGATATGTATTTTCAGTCATTTGATGGGCGGATGTTCAGCTTCCCTGCGACATGTCAGTACGTCCTCGCCAAAAGTCGTAACTCAGGAAAATTTACCGTCACCATCCAGAACGCCCCCTGTGGAGCCGTGAGTTGCCTCTAACATGTTTATTTTTCTTTCAGTCTTTTATTGTGGCTTCTGGAGTCAAACTGTTCTGTTGGCTCGGATTGTAGTTTTAGCCAATTTGTCTGTCATGTAGATCATATCAAAATTTAAGTGCCCAGTGATTCCTGCTGAGTTGAAGGGTTTTTTGTTGGAGAAATGCGCTGCAACTGAAAGAACAGACAATGAACAAGAAAAGTGACAAAAGAGAAGGGATTCTTCTCCTTTCTGCTATCCCTCAGTTTCCCAGCAGAGAGAGACGGAGGGGGTAAGAGGAGGTGAGGGGGGTGAGATATAAGATGTCCCACTCATCAGAGCAGAGGCCCCAGACCTCTAACAGCCAACTGAGCTGGATTACCTTATCTGGCCCGACTGACAGAGCTGTGGATGGCTTTGTAGTAAGAGGGAGAGTGAGGGGGCAGAGAGAAGATTATGCAGGAGAAATGGGATCTGAATGATGGGAAGAGAAGGAAAAATTAGGGAGGTGTGTGCTGAAAACCTTCGCTCTTGGAGCTGTGCCATTTATGAAAGAAACTATTCATCGAGGCAGATTGTTAGCTGTCAGCGATACAGGCTGCCTCACTCCTGAAAACATAATAATTTGCTCAAACTGTCACAGATTCTGTTTATCTTGATCTGTTTTCTGCTTCACGCCAGTAATGCAGAAAGATTAGAACTTACAACATATGATTAGATATGAAATATTAAGGATAGTTAAAAAAAAAATCGAACAAATTTTTTTAGCTTGAGAGGATTCTGCAACCTCTGCAATAGATTGACAACCTGTCCAGGTTGTACCCCGCTTGTCGCCTGTAGACTGCTAGAGATAGGCACCAGCAACCATCGAGACCTGAGCTGAGATAAAGGGTGTAAATGGATGGACGGGTGCGGCAACCTTTTAGATGCTACAAGTTAATCATCTTCCTCTTTAAGCAGAATTGTTATCCCTTTTCCATCTAGCACTTCTTTTTTTGGAGCATAAGTACTGTTAGCTGGATTTTCATAATTCATGTGTGTGCTTGTTCAACCCTAATATTATCTACTTGTTACATGTTAAGGTTAATGTTTTCCCAAGAACTTTATTTAATTCAGATAGTTCTTCTGTCAGGATAAAAAGTAATAATTTTCCTTATGTATGTAAAAAAAGACTTGGGAATCAAATGGGAGCATGCTGACAGAGTGCATTATTCTTAACAGAAAGCTCTGTCACTGCACTGTGTGTTGTCCTGGATCTAAGAACACTGTTTAATATATGGATATGGTGGAGCCAGTGAAGTCTCCTCATGAACAAAACAGTGGCGGTTTCTCATTGAATGCTAGGGAGACTAAGCCTCTTGTCAGGACTCAGAACGTTGAACCCAGAATTCCGGCAGGCAGACTGAAATGATTTATAAAAGCGTTTATTGACTGTCAGCGGGTCAGCATCTAGGACTAAATAGCTGGAACCTCTGTAGAGTGGAAAACACAGGTTAGTGACCACGTAACTCTGACAGAGGACAATAATGAGCGTGTGAGTCACTAACCTGATTATAAAGTTCAGTCTGAGCCCAGAGGAAGGGGTGGAATCTAGCCGTATGATTTTCCACAGCACGTGGCAGACGCTACACAGAAAGTTCCAGGAGAAAAAACCAAGAGGGCTGCAGAGCCAACTGATTAGCAGAAGACAGCGGATGAGGAAGAGCAGGAGTTTACAGAACGAGAAGCCAAAGCTGGAGTCGATGAGGTAGCAGAAGTCCAGGCCAGAAGATCAGAGATCAGAAGAGGTACTGTAGGGAAATCCAAGCCAGAGTGGAATGAACCAGTAGTTCAGTCATCAGTGCCAAGGTCATGACACCTCTGCTGTAAATTAAATAAAGTAAATGGCGAAATACACATTTGTGAACTGAGTAATTTATCTGCAATAGATATACATTAAAAGATGCTTGATTTCCTGAGTATGTTTCACATTAATCAGCTGTTGAGCCAGCTACTGGATGCAATCTACCTTCTGCTCTGAAGAACCAGGATACTGCCTGTTAGTATCTTGGAGAAATCTCAATTAAGGATTGAACCTTTTGAGGCAAGTAGCAAGAAAGAAGGTCCTAATTGGATAACATACAAAAATACATCCCTGGCAGTAAGGCTAGCATCTTAGGAGGTCTATGGAGCAGGGGCGGGTCATGAAGCTAGCTGCTTGATGCTGATTGGCAAAGGATTTTTGACTCACAGTGGCCAGAGAGCAAGGAGAGTTTTCTCATGAGACTCAGATGAGAGAGAAAAAAGCGATACTTTAGTAAGAATTTTGTTGAACTATTTTTACCGTTGCAGTGATGTGTTTAAAGTTTTTTTAATACATTACATTACGTTTGGATTTCATTAACACATTAAGCCTCTCCTGTTTCAGGGAGCAGGTGCTGCCACTGGTACAAAACATGTGGATGTTGTAGTGATCTGAGCTTTGATGATGTGGCAGGGCGTGACACTGGAAATTTATAAAATGCTTCTTTAACTGGTATGCTGGGCTGGCTTTCTGAAGAAGCGAGCCCGTTTGTAAGCACCGCCATCTGTAACCTGAGCCTTTTCTCTCATCTGAGTAAGATTACAACTTCTGTCAAAAAATATTTTGTCTTGTCTCATGGTTATTTAATACATAAACCTTATAAAGTGTTATTTAAAGTGTTCCGAGGGATCTCTTCCCAGGAAAGAATTTGAGAGAGAAATCTTAAAATGTAAACATAGAGCTTTCTGTTTCATTTCTGCGTTTTAGTTTGATACACTTGATATAAATTAACTCCTGTACTCAAGGCAGGACTATTTTACTCTTTTCTTGTAGAAAGCTTCTTCAGATTTCCCATTCGATACGAACACATGTAGTCAGTGGCGATCTAATTCCTACCGAATTAAAACATCCCCGCCCACTGATTGTGTCACCAACATGTTATGATGTTTGTTGATCCACATGGTGTTTTTTGCCTTCGCTGCTTCTCGAATTGATGGCATCCCTAGCTGGCCTGAAAGTCATTTAAAGATCAATTTGTTATTGTGCCATACTGTTCACTATTAGATGATTGCTTGAACAAAGCTCTGTTAGATGTTTAAGGTTTGGAGTATTTCTTAGAACCTAAATGTTGTAAACTTATTCCCAAGTTTATCCCTGACCTGTCTAGAATGTTTTCAATAGATTATATTTGGGGGTATAAAGATAAACGGTCCTAACTATAAATGCAAGGCAAAGTTTTCAAATGTTTTGAAAAAAGCTTTTAAACATAATATTTTCGAAATTATGCAAACATTTTTCACGATGTTTTTATAAAATCCTAAAACAAAAAGAGTTTGTTGCTATGTTGTGAACTATTACAGGTAAGTTAAATAGGTGTCAATACTTTTGCAAGGCACGTGTCTAGAAGGTGGTTCTATTTCTGCTGTACTACAGCCTGATACTAGTTTCCAGCTTTCACTGGGGTTTGACCTTATGATTCTGAACAGTGTTGTGCTGATACAATTTTTTTGGCCCGATACTGATACTCGATACCTGTGAAGTATTGACCATTACCATATCGATACTCCTAATACAAACTGAATCCAGCAGAACTTTTTATTGCCTACCTGAAATGGGTGACAATAGTTAAATAAATGGTAATAGTGGCCTATCTGTCGGTACTCGCCGTTACCGATACCACCATTTTACTGCTGGATCGGGCCCTTGCCCTATACTGGTTTCAGTATCGGTTCAACACTTATTCTGAATTGTGCTGATTTTCATAGCTGGTTATATAAATTAAAACATGTGCAGCCGGATCTCCAAGGTATCCAAATAAGGAGCCTTAAAATGTGTGTGCAAAAACAAAAAAATATCAAATGCAATAAGTTGCCATGTTGTGGTTGCCTTGTCTAGAGGTTGAATAGGATCTTGATTAAAAAACTTGATGAAATTATGGTTTATATTCTTAAAACCTAAAGTTGTACTTGAATACAAATGTATAAATGCACTGGCAGATCATTGCACTGATTTTGAGTTGAATTAATATTCTAACTGTATCTGCTCTCGCTTGTTCTACCAGTCTCAAAACACGATCAATAAGACTTTTCGACTTGATCTAAGACTGTAAGACATGGTTAGATTGACACATTTTTTGCAATGCAGAAAAACTGCCTTAGTATTTCTCTTTTAATTCCTAATGGTGATTCTGTGGCCTACTTTTACTTACGTATTTCTGTGTAAACATTTTCCCTTGTATTAGCAAAAAACTCTAAGCCTGAGTTTTGCATTTTATGTTTCTGGAATTGCTTCTGTGTGGGAAAATAGTCAATTTTGTCACGTTTGCAGAATTTAGACGGGGCCTGCATCCAATCAGTGAACCTGGTCATTAACGAGGATCCAAGGAGAGAGATCACTCTGAGTCACATCGGCGAGGTCTTCATGGCTGGGCAGTACCGTATCTCACTGCCCTATTCTGACGGTACTGTCTCTCATCCTTTATCGCTGACCAGCATTGTTCCCATCTTTGACTCTTCTTCTTTCAGCGCTCTGTGGGACATGCTAGACACAGATTGAATGACAGCTGTGTATTGAATTAATATTTACCTAATAGGATGCTGCTTAGAATTAGCATTGTGGGGCAGAAAGTGGTGTCCCTCTGAGTGTTGCTCTTATTACATGTCAACGTCTTCATGTCCACATCAATGATCCTTTGTGTGTTTTTATGTGAAACTGTGTGAGGATCATTTGATACTTGAATAAAATAACCATTTATACTTTATGTTCTGGGGCAGGATCTTGATGATAACCTTATTGCACTAATTTGTTCAAAGCGTCGTCTTTGTATCAAAACTTATGGATCCATTCGATGGGAATTATTTTATTTTTAAATTTTCATTAATCAAGATCAAGAATAAATGTCATATTCTGAAATCTAATTCAATACTGTTTATTTGTATTGCTCAACATTTCTCCAAATATCAACTCAAGACGCTGGTGAAGATTCTCAGTCATCCAGGTCAAAATCATACCAAAAAAGTTAAAAAACAAACCACTGGTGGTTTCGAAGACATTTTACTTACCATTCAGGAAACTTTATGTATTAAAAATGTCTGAATTAGCATTGAATTCCAAGTTTTATAGAGTAGCCCAACAAAGCAACAAAAAGTTGTTTTTTAACTTTTTTGAATCAACTCAAGATCCTATCCAGAACAAACAGATCGATTTCATCCCTAAAGATTCCTATTTGACCCAAAGCATTTTATAAAAATCAAACCTTTTTCAAACATTTCAATGTAAACATAAACAAATTCAGTTCATTAGATTAAAACGAAACTCCAAATTTGAACTTTAATGTATGTAAGGAAAGGGAATAATCTATCTAGCGAAGTCCAGATGTTACATTTCATCCATGACTTTGCAGCAATCTCTCATTGTGAGCAAACACATTGCAACAGTGGAAAGGAATTTTTTCATTTTAATGTAAAGGTGGAATATCCAGCAGAATCACGCTGACTTGTACTGCCATTTTTTATGATTCAAATGGAACTGGAGACTAAAGGGAGAAAAAAAAACTAGAGATGGGGGGTCAATTTAATGGGAAAAAATGAATCAGCTGTAATCAAGGTTGCTGCATGAGCAAAGACTTTGGTTTCAGTTTGCTCATGATAATTGCATATTAAAAAAAATTAGGACAATAATTTTTTCTGTAAATTTGCATATAAGCAAGTTTTTTTCAAATAGTTGTTGGCATGGTTGACTTGGTGACAATAAGCAACTGATTAAATTAAGAAATACAGTAATAGGACAGTTGACTTTAGGTTGACTTATGATTGATACATTACATTACAGCTTAAAGGTATCAATATATCAGTGGGTTTGTTCGGGTAAAAGATAGAAAAACTAAGTACTGATTAATGAGTTTTTAAAGGCAAATATAAATACAGAAACTCAGCAACAGAACAGTCTCAAAATTTATGATTCTAAATTGCTGAGATTTTTTTGAGTTTTGTTCATGAGATTTAAAAAAGTCTAAAAGTCTTCCTCGACCTTCTCTCACAGACTTCTTCCACATCCAGGAGCTGTCATCCATGTTCCTCCAGGTTCGGACAGGGTTTGGCCTGCATCTGCAGTACAGCTGGACAGAGTTTCGTCTCTACTTACAGGCTGACGAGACGTGGAAAGACAACACGGTGGGGCTTTGCGGCACCTTCAACGGCAACAGTCAAGATGACTTTCTGTAAGTGTGCGTTTGGTGGTCCTGACCCCTCTTGCGCCTTCTTTTAACCCCTCCCTCCTCCTTTCTAACGATTAAGAGCAACTCCTGTTACAGGTGAAGGGAGACAGGTGAAGTGCTTTTCCCCTCTGTAATGCACACGACTTGGGGCGGCCCCGCATCAAAAGACTCGCTCTCTGATCAGTTTTTTTAGGCCAACCAGATGAGCGCCCAACTGGACATGCCACTTCAACAAGGAATTTACTGTTAGTGGTAAAGGGGCTCCACTGTGCTGCCATAATGGCCGGATGTTGTAAATGGATATATACATCACTGCTGGTAGCTGAAGCTGGTGGTTGCTTGCTGCTATAGTAAACCAGATGTCTGTTATACACTTTTTACCCATCCAGGGCCTTCTGCCATCTTCTCACATTCAGCAAACTCTTGTTTATATCTGATTAAAATAATATGCACCTCTGGTGTCTGAATAAAATACACCACCTGCTTTCTACTAATCTAATTTCATAGAGAAATAAAATATAGAGATGGGACTAATATGCTATTCAGTTGTGAAGGCCCAGGTGGCATCAGAGTTGGGTTTAAGTAAAATGCCTCATGTTAAATTCTATTTTTGATGGGAATTAGCTCTGTTTGTTGTTGTTGTTTGTTTTTTAGATGTTTGGATAATCTTGAGGTGAATGAAAAGAGGATATGTTAGGATGACAAAACTATATTCAGCATATGAACAGATTCTGAATATAGGCGAGATGCATCATACTGTGAAATCATCTTGTTTCAAGGATACTGACATCAGTAAGGTGTGTCTCAGCTTCCCATTTTGTAGCTATTAACAAGCTTATCTGTTTTAGATTGACTAGTAGAATGGATTCTTATTGCTGTGTTTTGCAATGCCTTTGGCTTTTAAAGGTATTCCAAATATTTTCCAAATAGTTTAGATCTCCTTTTTGAATGGCCCTTGTAGAAGCTTTATATTAGTGTCTGTTTTCCATCAGAAACTTGATTTGAAATTATGGGTTTTTGGGGGGGCAGTTTTCAGCGAAGTTTCAACTATCTAGCTGTTAAAGCAAGAATAAATAGTTTGAAGGTCGTGAATTAGTGTTTGAGACCCATGCTGAAAATCCTCACATTCAAAGATACAAAGATAGTTGTTGTGGTGAACGAAATGCTGCTCAGCCTATGTCTTGCATGACTTGGAAACCTTTATCCTGAAAGGAAGTTGTCTGTAAATCTGAACTGTATTGCATTGATTTTAAATTCTAACTTCTTTTTCTTTTTTTTACGACTGTTACGTTATCCGTCAATTCTAATGTAATACTAACCGCATAGTAAACTACTGTATTAGAGGTTTTCCAATGTATTGCAGGCTGCAGTCTTGTTAGTTCCTGGGTTTGCTCAAGAAGGTCATAACCTATTTAAATTCATATAAGGAAAACATTTTTCTATTTATTTTGCTACTGATTTTCTTAGAATATATGATGGTTTGAAATTTTTACAAAGCACTTCTAAGTGTTCTGAGTATTGATTCATGAGTACTGTCATTAAAATTGTTATATGTCTCCCCAAAAAACAAAAACTAGTTAGTGAAAGATTGCGGTACCATTGGATCACCAACACATGACTTTTGTTTTAAGGTTTGACCATACAGTATCTCATGATGCCTCCTGGTTTCTCTGTAGATCTCCATCAGGAATGATTGAAAGCTCGCCTCATCTTTTTGGAAATTCCTGGAAGGTGTCATCAGCCTGTTCACTGAGCCTGAGTACACCTCAGATAGACCCCTGTGACACTCACCAACAGGCTGGTTTGTTTTTTTCTCTTTTTTTTCCTTTATTGTTCCTTTTGAGCAACTGCGCTTTTTGTTAAATATAGAATTCCACATTTCTATTTTGACCGTTTCATAGTGTTATAAAGACAAATAAAATATAGACAACAGACATTATTGAGAATGTGATGCTTGATTAATATTTTTTCATCAGTGGCATAGCAGATTTTCTAAATTCTTCTTTTTATTGAGTTTTTATGTTTGCTTATGTCCCCATACACAACTTGTTCTTGGTCTTCAATAATAGACATTCTCCAAATAATTACTTTACATTGGATAATTTTATTTTTGAAAAGGTTAATTTGCATGAACATTTGAAAATCCTCTTAATCTGTTGCCATGAAAAAGTCACATGATTATTTTTAATAGTTTAATGATAGAGGTTGTTAAAATAATTAACATTACTGAAAA
The DNA here is from genome assembly GCA_030533445.1 of Cyprinodon diabolis. Lineage (NCBI taxonomy): Eukaryota > Metazoa > Chordata > Actinopteri > Cyprinodontiformes > Cyprinodontidae > Cyprinodon > Cyprinodon diabolis. The sequence goes on along the minus strand of CM060065.1, from coordinate 36,445,091 downwards.
TGCAACACTTGAGTTCATTTGCTTCAAGTAGAAGTCTTGATTTAACTCTGACATCCAATAGACTGCCAACTTTTTAAATCTACCATTTTCTTTGAGTGGAAAGCAATTTTGCTTTACTTAAGGCTTTTAATTATCATATCTCTATTTTTCCTCTCCATTTTCCTCATAATCCTACCTGATGTCTTCCTTTTTATCCGTGCCCGGGTCATGCCCTGGGCCATGCCCTGGGCCTTTTTCGGAGAGATTTGCCTAGAACACCTTCTGAAGGAGGCATCCAGGGGGCATCCAAAAAATATGTCTGAGCCACCTAGGCTGACTGCTCTCCATGTGGAGGAGCTCTACTCCAAGACTCTCCTAAATAGCTGAGCTCCTCACACTATCTCTAAGGGAGTGCCTAACCACCCTATGGAGAAAATTTATTTCTGGCGTTAGTATCAGGGATCTTGTTCCTTAGGTCATGATCCAGATTTCATCACAATAGATGAGGGTAGGAATGTGGATTGACCTAAAAATCGAGAGCTTTGCCTTTTCACTCAGCTCTCTCTTCACCACAACAGACCGGTGCAGCCCCCACATTATGGTAGTAGCCACACCGATCCATCTATCAATCTGCTGGTCCATTCTCTCCTCACTTGTGGACAGGATCCCAAGATACTTGGAACTCCTCCCCTTGAATTAGGAACTCTCCCCCAACCTGAGGAGGATTACCCACATTTTTCCTGTCCAGAACCATGGTCTTGGAGAAGCTGATTCTCATTCTGGCTGCTTCAAACCAGGTGGCAAACCACCGCACTGCATGCTAAAGGTCTTTGCAGGGGTGATCCTGCACCACATCTTCTGCAAAAAGCAGGAATGATATCCGCTGGTTCCCAAAACAGAACCCTCCTGGCCTCTTTGCTGCACCTAAAAACCTTGTCCAAAAAGGTTATGAACAGGACCAGTGACAGATGGCAGCCCAGTCGAAGTCCAACATGCAACAGAAACAGGTCGGACATAATGCTGGCTATACAGACCAAACACTTGCTCTGCTCACACAGACACGCATTGAGTCGCACAGAGAACTCCTGGAGTGCCCCCCACGGTGCCATCAGGGAAACGGTTTAATGCCTTTTCCAAGGCCACAAAACCCAAATTGCTAAGCACCCTTGAGCACCCTACAGAGGATGTGGAGCTGGTCCACTGTTCCATGATAAGAACAAAAAATCTCACTGCTTCTCCTAAAGCCAAAGTTTGAGAATCAGCTGGACTCTCCTCTATAGCACTCTGAAATATGCCTTCCCGGAAAGACAGAGAGGTGCGATCTATAGCTATTCCCCTATAGTTGAAACACACCCTCCTGTTCCTCCGTTTATGCAGGGTAACAGCCATCTCAGTACAGGGGTCTTATTCCTGACTTCCATGCAATGCTAAAGTCAGCAACGACAGCCCAACAACACTCAGATTCTTCTGCATTTTCCAAAGCATACAATCCTGGCTACAATCCAACCCTGGCTGTTTCTCAGATATTCTCACCTCTGATACTTTACCTCATCATGCTCATAATATCTGTACACTCTTCTTCACCGTTTAGGCATTTTGTGCATTACTTTAGATCCAAAAGAAACATAAACTCATCCTACTTGAATGCTTCTACAGTACTTCTTTCATTTTCATGATTCTAACTACTTCAGTGTCTTCTTCTTCCATTCCTTCCTTTTCCCCCTGAAAGCCCTTTTATTCACTCATTTACATTCAGTAATAATTCAACTGTACATGTGTTTTACCTTAAACCTTGTTCCTGAGAGACTTGCAATAGTGAAAAACTTAACATTGTCCCTGTGTTTTCACCAATGCCCAGTGACCTACGCCTCAGAAATGTGTGACATTCTTAATCAAGATCTATTCTCCGCCTGTCACGAATACCTCAGCCCGACACCTTTCCACCAGCAATGCCGAGCAGACACCTGTCGGTGTGGGACGCCCTGCCTATGCTCCGCCTTGGCTCACTATGCCCGGCATTGTCGTAGATACTCTGTTATTATCGACTTTCGATCACACATATCGGACTGCGGTGAGAATCCAGCCAAAATATAATTTCTCTGTTTTGATGTTTTCACTTTACAGCAATACATTACCGTTGCATTAAAAACCTTTTTTTTTCTCCCAGCTGTCACTTGTCCTACCACAATGCAGTACGGCACCTGTGTGTCCTCCTGCCAGCGGCGTTGCTCCTCCCTCTCTGTCCCGCAGCACTGTGGGGAGTACTGTGAGGAGGGCTGTGTCTGCCCCCAGGGGTCCTTTTACAACCACCAAACTCACACCTGTGTGCTCAAGTAAGACCTTACACGAAAGTTTCTGTCTGATCTCTTTTATTGTTTGATCACCTGTTCAAAAGACATTATCGTTTTGATATTCACTCAGGAGTAAGTTTGAGTCTTTGCCTTTTCGTTGCATATTCGAGCAGCTCTAGCCTTATTTGCAGTTAGTTTTTTTATTTTTTCATGCAGATGGATGTTCACCTGGAAACAGTCCACCACACAAATCCTCTCAGAGTGATATTTGTATCTGCTCTGAATCTGGGGTCAGTCGTTAAGTGAAAATCCTTGTAGAGCTTGAGGAACCCCATAGTTGTCCTCTTCCTTTCAGTGTGCTCCGCCTCCACCCTTGAAGACTCACAGCTTAATTCCTCTTAAATGTCCCAGGTTTTTACATCCCTGTGCAACACGGTGCCTTACTTACCATGTGATAGAGTTACATCTAGGAATTCACCCTGAAACCCCCTTTTCATTCCCAGTCGGGCTGTGGACGACACAGATATTTGATAACCAGTGAGAAAGACTTTGTAGTGGAGAGGCTGATGTGAGGTGCTGGCCTATATTGCTTTTAGCTTGATACGTTAAACACAGGATACAGCACCTATAAGTATTTGTTTTGTCCTTTGAAAATTGTATCAATCCTTGTTTCTTTTCTAAGCACTTTTCCTTGATGTATCAAAAACCTCCAGCTCTCATCTCTTCGATCTTCCCCATACCAACTTATATTTAATTTGCTGTTTGGTGTAACACAAAGCCCAATTTAACATAGTTAATCAAAAATGTATAAACTTTGCATATCCTCAGATTCTTCATGGTCTAGAATAGAGCCACATTTACCCAAGGGCTCTGCAATTCTACCATAAATGAAAATGACCATTGCAGTTTTTATTTGGATTTTCCTTTGCCCCGCAATTAACAAATGTGCTCTGTAGATATGCGTGTTTATATTTGGTATAAGCCCTTTTCTATTAGCTCTTGACACTAAATTAAGTCATTCATCAAATCAAATTGTAATGGTGGTAAGCTGTGTTGTAACCAAAGTTACCTGAGGCAGACTGACAGAATTGAGGTTGCCATATAATCAGGTCCACCAAGCCGTCTGTCCACCAACTGCAGGTAATTAGGTTGAAGCGCTTTCCAAAGGACACAATGGTAGAGAGTGAAGGAGCAGGGCCTCAAACCTACCAATTACTAAAGGAGCCCCTACTTTACCTTCACCTCACCATACTAGACGAGGTCTATTGATGTAAATAGTTCTATCCAAGAAAATTTGAATTGGTGGGTGGAACATCAGTCCTTGTTGAACATAACATGCTGAGTACAGCCAAGAAGTCTATGCATTAAACAGTTTTACTGGAACCTAATACAATGATAAAACTTCTAAGGGTATGTGGAAGTGGCGGCTGGTGGAGTTTTCTCCAATAACCAATCAAATGTATACGAAGGTATCACACCAGTATATTTATGGCAGCTCTGGGTGCAGGAGAGCTGTGCCCAGGATTGTCCTACTACTGCGCATGTACAAATTTTAATGAGAGTCTATGGACAAAGATTTTTGCACCCCAGGGTGGAAATACCACCACCAATTGATTGTTACAATTAAACAGCTTTACTTGTGATTAAAGATGAAATATCTATCTTTCACATCTAAAAAATATATTGATATATTTCAAAATAATTTTATTTCGTTTTTATTTTTTTATATCTTAATCTAGATCATTGGGTGGATGGGCCGGTGCCCTTGCGCCCTCTATTGGCCAGCCGCCACTGGTGTGTGGTGATGATAATACAATGAAACTGCACAAAGTAACATTTCCTTAAATCAAAGGATTACCAGACAGCAGACAAAGCTCTCCTCTTCAGCTCCAGGGTTCTGTTGTTTTCATGGCCTGAAAAGTCCACTTATCCAGAATCTGCTGCATCTTGCCTGGGACAATGCAAACTCTAGGGTAATTCAGAATTGTACCAAACATTAAGGACAGTTTAGCCAAAGCATAAGTGCTTATGTTTTGTTCTCAACTTGAGGTTTTTCTTGGACAGTGAGAATGAAATGACAAAACAAATTAAACTTGACTAAATTAAACTGAACTTAGATTGATCTGGAATCTGTGTATCTGAAGTTGATTCTGTCTGAAAGATTAGGTTGTTTTTATTGTATTTTTATGTATATACACATGAATTTTTAATGCAGTTGTTCATATTAATGATCTGAGTTCAGCAACAGGTTGTGTTGTTGTAATACTTTTTAATCAGGAGCGAGTGTCCCTGCAGTTTCCTTGGAGTAGACTATGAGCCGGGAGACGTGATTTTGACATCAGCAGGTGTTCAGTAAGATCTTTAAAATTTCTTTCTCTCAATGTACCCCTGATTTTAATGTGTTTTTCTATACTGCTGATATTTTTATTAAAAGGACTTGGCAGCTTGATGGATGAGGATCTTTGTGAAGTTTTAGATTCCTTAAGTATCTGAAAAGACAATCACAATTATGCATTAAGTTGTCATTTAAATCCATAAATACCATAAATGTATGCTATGCTATAGGGGAAATAATTGCATTTGAGCACATTTGTATTTTGTAACTGGCAAATGCATTGTGCTGGGTTTCATTTTGGAAATGCCTAATATTATAGTGTGCAGGAAATAAAGCTCAACATGTATGATGATAATATTTGCTGATCATATAACTTAATGATCCCCCACAGGCTTTGTCTTAATGGTAAACTGGTGTCCCAAACTACAGAATCTGGTAAGATTAAGCTTTTTTGTGCCTATCTTAAGTGTTTGGATTTGTTTGATCACATTTTCTTTATTTTCCACATAACTCCCTGCAGACAGGCTGTGCCCACCGGGTCAACTCTATCTGAACTGCACAGATGAGCAGAACAACCTCATGCCAGGAAGGGGCTTAGCCTGTGAGCGCACCTGTGAGTCCTTCCTGCTCAACATCACCTGCTCTGCACACGAGCCCTGTGTCTCTGGATGTACCTGCCCCCCTGGGTGAGTATAGGCTCATTGTGTTTGTGTATGGAAGCTCATGAAATACCAATTTATTCTTATTTTCAATTTTGTTGAATCAGATTGCAAACCAGGCCTAGGATTCTCTGTCTCTATTTTCAAAATAAAAAAGTAGAGAATTGTTTAGAGGATCTCAGTGAGGTGAAAATCTGGAGAATTATTTTTAATGCATAGTTTCACTGTTTATTTAGGCCTTTCATCCCTTGTTCCATGTCACGCAAGATAGGTTTCTTTTAATGATTAATTAAAGGTCAGCAGCATTTAAAAAAATCTGTGACAGAAATGGAGGAAGATCTTGATGGTTTTGCATCTTGATTTTGGATCAAGCTTAATGACATTTGACCATTGCTGCATAAAAGATGGCTTTAATTTTCTGTATTCAAACTTAAATAAAATAAAATGCAAGATTGTCATTAAACACTACATCATATAAAAATGCAATAACTCCAGGTTACCAACAAGCCAATGCAAAATGCTTTATACAGTAGGATATCAAAAAGCAAGCAAGCAACATCCCACCATTAGGATAAAAACATTATATAAAGGATTTTATAAAATCATAAATCTGATTGTTTAATCAAAGGCATTAAGCATAATGGTTTTCAGTACTGATTAAAATGCATCTAAAATTTGTGCAGATGTCACGTTTTCAGTAATTTTTTTTTTTACGTTTAAGATCTTAAAGATCAAATTCTGCCTCGTTCTACCTTGTTCAGTTCTGGTCCGGAGAACACTCTGTTAGCATGTATCTGAACACCTGGTGCTTCTGCTTTGGTCACTCTCTACAAGCAACTCTGAAATGTATTTCGGCTGTAGAGCATTTAGTGCTTTATAAACTAAAAGCAGACCTTTGATACCTATTTTCCTATAAACATGGAAAAACAATAAGACACTGTAAAAACATCAGGGATGCTTCATAAGTCATCCAGAACCTGAATCCCCACTGGAGTGACTCACTTGTTTCTGTTCGCCAGAAAAGCAGGATGACCTTAATGATGACATCAAACTCTGGATCTGATGTTGAGTTCTTGAACAGTTAATAACTCCCTGAAACCTGAGAGGGAACAGGTTTAGTGGGAAATATGGACACAAAGGCATCTCATTGATGGACAGTGATGATGTAGGTCTAATGAAGGCACTCTTTAAAGTTTGGGAGGTCAACTCAACCTGAATCATCAGTCTGAGCCTAAAAACATGAAATACTCAGTGAGACGAGTATGGCCATGTGTTCAATTGTGCAAGCAAAGCCGATCAAAGATAATTTTAAGATTTATAACTCTACTTAAAGTTTGGTTTTGTACTTTTATTTAGCAGAAGTTTTAATCTACACATCATGAGCATCATTGATCTATTATTTTTTATCTTGTGTAATATGATCACATGACACAGGACTGGAATTATCAAAAGCAACAATTGTGCCTTTCAGTTACATTTATTATGCAAATGTATTCAAAACGGCTTGCATAAGTTGTTAAATGTACACATGCCCTTTGGTAAATCTACAATATTTGAAGCTCAAGATTCTTTAACATGACAAGGCAAATCCCAATTAACACCTCGTTAGTGACTTATTGTAAAACTAATAGGTTTTAATTTTGGAGAACCTACAGATTTATACAACTTGGGATGTCTTATGGAACAATGTATAAAGATTTGAAATATTCATGATTATTTATACTGAACTACAATAAGCTCAGATATTGCATCACTCTGCCAAGTTCAGGTACAATATCCAACCTGTCACTCTGAGATGAATGTCAGCAACTAAGAAAGCAGGAGCTCCTTTAAAGTTTTAAAAGAGGTTTCAAGTGGATTTTAATTCATAACTTACATAAATAGTTTGACACAAGGTGACAGTGGCCTTGGATGAAGGAGTTTGCCCTTCAACAGCAGGGTTGCTGGTCCAAGCTCTGGCTTTGGCTTTCAGCATTGTTGTGAATGGGTAAATGACTGAATGTAGTTTAAAGTGCTTTGGTCAGGTCTCCTGAAAAAGTGATACATAAGTACAGGCCATTTACAGGCCCTAAAAGCAGGTTTTGTAATGGATGAAGTAGACCAAGACGAAGCTTGAATTTTGGCCTAACCTCAACCATGAGGAAAATCAATAAAATATTTTCAAAAGCTGGGTTGGTGCCAGGAAACTGATAAGATTGCTACTAAAAAATTTTTGATCTGTCGGTCCAAACAGAGCATTGCACAGTGTTTAATAATAACATACTGGGTTGATCTTATAACAATGTCTCAGCCATTATTGAAATTGATGGATTTTTTCTAGCTAAGCCTTAGGAAATAACCAATAATTTCAATGCCTTTTTTACTGACAAAGTAAATTAAATACTAAAAGATATATTTGACAAACTCTATGTTGCTAGTAATAGTAATATCTCAATTGAATTGATTAAAGAAATTATATTGCAAGATAAAAACTGCAATGGAACAGTTTATCAGGTTCAGTTTTCCAATAGCCTACTGTTAAGTTTAATAAAATCTAAAGACAAATTATTGTAATCGTACATTGATTTAATGAATTAAAACAGTCTTCAATTCCGGTCTGTTAGTATAATTGTAATTAATTGCGTTAATTATTTTTATGCATTAAAGGGTTTCTAATTAATTACTCTTAATTATGATAAGATACACCATTAGGTACCTGTTGTATCAGAAACAAGAGCTTGCCAAAGGTTCCTAGATCCACACGGAATCTTTAATAATTTGAACTGGGGGAATGCATATGCTGTCTTGGCTGAGACGGTCCTGTTACTTGGCCCTGTGGGGCAAATCTGAAATATAATTGGTTGAGGAAAATGTCCCTCACTAATATTGTTAAGGTACCAACAGCCAGCACTGCAGAGTCTGAAGACCCTGGGCATATTTGATAGACATAGCAGCACACTGAGGCTGAAATGTGATTGGAAAAATACAGCCACCACATAAATGTAAGGCTGTGAAATAAAGAGAATTGATTGTTTGGAATAAATTATAACAGTGTGTAGAAGAAAATTCAAGTTTAGATTAAGAATGTAGGTTAGTGTTTGATAGTTTTTAGTCCAGAAGGGAAGGCTTTGAAGGCACAGACCGCCCACCACTAGTTTACAGAATGTGCAGTAGAAGGAAGAAGAGCTATTTCACTAACAGATATCAGTCTGAATATTTTGATTGCAGATTTTCTACCATCAGGGGACTAGATTATGGTTCGATGAGGCAGTTTCCTTGGTCCTCTGCTTTTTTCTATTTTTACAAATGATCTTCCTCTTGTCTTTCAGAGTTTGATAATTTTAGCAAAAAAGAAATAGACAGGGTTTTTAGATGGGTAGACAATAATAGGCTTGTTTTAAATATCAGTCACACAAAAAGTTTAAGTCTTGGTTTAAATTATTCATTAAGTAATGTTCACTAAATTTGAAAAGCAAACCTCTGTAACAGGTGCAGAAGGTTGACCTTTCAGGTTTAACAATTGAACTGGTCTTGTCATATTGAGAAGTTAGTAAGCAAAATGGGTAGGGCTATCTCTTAGAAAAGGCGCACTGTCAAGTTTATGAGAGCTTTTCAATAAAACAAGTTATAATATCATTAGTATTATCTCCTCTTGGTTATTGTTCAGCCATATCTTGTGCTCCAAAGAAAAATAGCTTTAAATGTTGCTGAACAAAGCTGTGCGACTGTCTCTTTCGATGTCCACCATGGACCAGCATTAACTGTATGCATCAAACTCTCTCTTGGCTATCTGTTGAGAAAAGATTATTGATAAATCATCTCATCTTTTTGTAATGATATTTGTAAAAAGATGAAGCATAAGTCTTTGTATTGTAACATTATCTATGTTTATGAAAGGCAGAGTTACTCTAAAAGCCAACAAGCAACTGATCACAAAATAGTTCCAACAGCGAAAGCCTGTGCGGTGCAGAGCACAGTGTTATACATTATAGAGCTGCTGGTCAGTGACTTCAGTTTAGAAAAAGGACCCATTATTTCAGATGTTTTAAAGTCATTCTGAAAACTTTTTTTCAAATCACTTTTTTTTAATTACTATTTTTTCATTAACCCTTTTATGTTTTGATTCTGGTGATGGACCCCAAGAGGAATAGTTGCAAACCTGCTGGGTAATTAATGGAGCATCCTAACAAATAAACACTATAATTGACCTGTAACCAGTTTGCCTAGAAGCTCTAATTATTTATTATAAAATAAGAAAACAAAAACTGATCTGTGCTGAGCATTGCTTCATCAGCTTATGTGAAAGACATGAAAATGCAACCAAAGAAAGCCACTGGGGAGAGCATAGAAAATTCACACAGAAAAGCTGTTCAGTGTATCTCTTTTCAGACTAAAGTATTTAAAAAACGAAACAAAACACACAAAAAAAACCCGAAAAAAAAAAAAACAAAAAAAAAAAACTGAACTTTTTGGTATTTATCTGCAGCAGAACTTTTAAACCTCTAATGGGAAATAATTAGCTGTGGTGTTGACTGAGGACTCCATTCTATTTTTTCCTTCACAAGGAGCACTTTGTTTATGATCAAAATGTCGACCATTCATTACTCCGTTCTGTGTCAGCTGAACTCATATAAACCTGAACTTTTAGGTCCAAAACTGAAGCCTGCACTTTCCTGGAATATGGTTTCAGATTACAGTTTATATGTACACATGATACTGTGCAAAGGTTTAAAGGCCCCTCCAGAGGCTTCACATTTTGTGTCCAAACAACTGGATTTTTTACAGATATTTTTAACCATACTGGATCAGTAATTCTCCAGACTCCATGATCATCTTGAACGGTTTCTTCCACCTTTTTAAATTGCAGAGTTTTTGATTTATTTATTATTCCTGACAATTTTTAAAGATTTGTAGCATGCAGGCTACCTGACTTATGACAGCAGACTGTCCAGGGTTTCCCTAAAACTGAGGAAATCAAAAGGTGGGGATTGCAAAACATATGTTTACAAGCAGATAATAATGTCTTTAAGTAATGTCATCTGAAAAAAAAAAATCTGTAAAATATAATAACTAATAGGATGCAACTTCCCAACCCTTTAAAGGTGGATCTAGATTTTTTAAGCCAAGGCAACTGTTGGAAAATTTGCAGAAATAAAAAGATAATAAAACAGACATGAACATCAATGATTGGATTAAGATTCTCTGGAAAACTTTGCCACTGCTTTTACACACAAAAATGTCCTTTATGGTGGGCTAAAGGAATACGTTGAAATGTTTTAACACACAGCCAGAATTAATGAATTTGTTCAGATCAAAGTATTTTAATGTGCTACAATATTACAATGATAATTTAGATCTAAATCCAATTGAAAATGTGTGGCAAGGGTTTATGAGTGATAATTACAGATGTTCGTCAATGAATCTGACTTAGCATTACTTATTTAGGTATTTATTCCAGCGGGTGCTGAATAAAGATGCACATACAAGTTTATGGACACTTATTTATAATGAAGTTAAAGAAAAAATAGAAAACAATACATATATTGTACTAACACAGATAGCTGAATTAGGGGTGAGGTTTTTGAGTCTTGTGTTGAACTTTTGGAGTTCAGGCGTGCAGCAGAATAACTCAGCTGAACTGTTTTGGGAATTTGCTTGCTCTTTTTCTTTCAGTTGAACAGTACCATCATCCTCATTGTCTTTGAAACTATCACAGAACAATGCACATTGTCAGTTATTTGCAACAAGTTTGTAGGTCAGAAGGATAAGTGATTGCAGGATCTTTGATCAGAGTAATCGATACAGACACTTGGCGTGCAGATAAAGGAAGCTGTTAACAGCGTTTTATCTGTCGTGTAACTCTACTCAGATGAACCTGAGGTTTATGGCAGCACCATTCACTATGTGACTTCACTGTCCGCTGCCCTGCCAGTAGATGTAGCTCAGCTCTGCATATAACAAGATTCTTATCTGTTTGGTAGTTCAGAGAGTAGTAAAGCAAATGCAGGTATCCAGACCTTTTCTTTTTCTATTTCTGTGAATCCCAATTTTCTGTTTTTTTTTTCATGTACAGGAGTGTAAATTCCTTTAATTCACAGTTTCCCACCTTTAAAATTTGCTCCCTTTGCCCATTTCTATCCTGGAAAGAAATAACTAACTTTTCTTTAGGATTAAATCATTGGGTTCATTTTTTTTTTTTTTATATCTGTTTTTGTTTTGTTTTTGTCTGCTTTTTATTTTTCAGATTTGGAGATCATAGACCAATAAATCAAAAATAGAATTTATATACTCATTCATTGCCTTCCACTTACTTAATATATGTAAGGTCACTGGGGTAACCTTTTCAAGAAGGAAAGACATGGACCCCTCTCTTCAGTGACATGTTCCAGCAAACTTGGAGGATCAAAAGCAGCCTCAATTCTCTGTACCTGCTTTATGATTTCCCCCAAGTAGAATGTACCTAAGAGAGTTATCCTGATAAATACTCTGAACCACCTCATCTCTCTTTTGATGCAAATCAACTCACCCCAGTCTTATGTTGGTTAATGGAGCTCATCGTGTGATAAACATTTTAGAGCACTGATACAAAGTCCTCATTTCACCCAATTGTTTTTAGAATCTAGTTATTATAGTAAAATCACTATGCTATCAACACAGGTGAGGAAAAAAAATCAAACGTTTTTTAACGGTTTGGTACCCATTGATATGTTCTCAGATGAAGCCCTGATCACCCCTTTCCATCTTGCACTCTACCCTATCATCTTTGAGAGTGAGACAAGACATTTAAACTTATCTGTTTAAGAGAAAGACTCTCCCTATTCACCTGAATCTTAACCCACTATACCAATCCAGCACACAACTGAAAATGTCACAAAAATGCCAACACAACTAGATCATCTGCATGGAACTAAGATGAGACCTGATTATCCAAAACCAGCCACCATAGTTCCCTTGGGTCTATAAACACCACACACTCTAGGTAACTTTTTTACTGATTTAAAACTGCCCTTGTCAAGGTGTTCATTGACATCCATATAAATACAGACTGTGGAAGAACCACAGCGCTGGTATTACAACATGCAATCCCATTTATCACTCCATTTTCTTGGTGTGGTTTAAAAACTGGGTTGCGTTTCTGGTACAGCACTGGACAAGTTTAAATTCTAGTTGAAGTAAAGAAGCTTTCTTTTTTTCTTGTCAAAAGGGACAGTAGGTTTAAATAAGAGACCACAGAAATCACCAGATTTTTAGTGTTCTCCATCTTAGCCCCCCTGACTCAGACAATAATAAACAACAAAAGTGACCATGAATAAATAACAACAAAACTTACCATAGATATGCAGAGGACACACAGCTGAACATTAAGATGTCATCAGATGACTATGTACCTATGAAGGTGCTTGATAAAAATCAATGTATTGATGCGCCAACATTTTTTCAGCTGAATCAAGAGAAAACATAAGTAATACTTTTTTGACCAAAAAAGGAGCATTCAAAAGTTAGCTTATAGCCTCAGTTACTCAGTTAATACAGCTACAAACCACCATCCTCGAAATTTGGGTATAGTAATCTCTTCAAAAATGTGTTTTCTATCATATATTAATATTATCCTACTGTATTTGTGTGTCACTTTTGTCTCTAGATTCAATGCATATACTTTTCTTTTTCTTTGTTTTTTTTTTCGTGAACAGCACTTTGAATTTTCATGCCAGCTAAATGTGCTATATAAATAAGCTTGCCTGACCTAGTTTTTAGTTTGCCAGTGTAATTAGTTGAATTTAATTATGTATAGAATTTCCTCAGACACACTTCTTCAGAAGGTCTCGGATTGTATTTCCATCTCTCTTTATGTCTTTGAATTCCTACCTCTAGCAAGGACTGAGGCAAGTCCTGAATTGGAAAACTGCAGGTTGGAAATGAGGCAATGGCACTTGCTGGAGTTTAGGTATCCCATGGTCTGGTCAAGAATGAGGGTAGGGGAACTGGAAGATTTATAGGCTGATTTTGAGCTGCAATAATGAAAAGAATGGGATATTAAACACTAACAGTGGGAATAACCATCGTCTGTAGAGAGGGCAGGTTCATCCTTGTGTGTGGGCCTTAAAGTTTACAGTAGAATTGGAAATGGAGGGTTTTGGAGATATTCCATGAGTGGCTCGAGTCTTTACTGAAGAGACCTCGCTTGTCACTTTCTTTGGGGGAAACTTTCCCCTTGATGAGCTGCAGAAAGCAATTATGATAAAGGAAACCCTATGGCACCTGATGGTCCTGTGATCCAGTTCCATGTAGGTGGATGAAAAGACAGAACAGGAACATGGTCTTTACCATGTTTTAACATAAGCGAGGTTAGCATTTAATCCCACCCCCCACTTCACGCAAGATATGGAAGTTATTTGTTTATAATGCACTGTGAGGAAAATGTCTCTTTGATTTATCCTAAAACAAGAATTCCTGATCACATGTTTTTTTTTTTCTCATCCAGGTTACTAAAACATGGGGATGAGTGCTTTGAGCCTGATGCTTGCCCCTGTCTGTGGAAAGGAAAAGAATATTTCCCTGGTGACAGAGTTTCCTCCCCCTGCTATCAATGGTAGGTTCACACATATGATGTCATTATAAATAATATGTTTCCCATTTTATCTGTGTAATTATGGCAACGGGAGGGGTGGCCTACTGGTTAGGGCAGTGGTCCCCAACCTTTTTTGCACCACGGACCGCTATATGTCAGACAATATTTTCACTGACCGGCCGGGGGGGTGGGTTGGGGAGATACGATCAAGTAAAATGATACGACTGGCATAAAATCAAATACAAACAGCATAAAAATAAAACAACAAGCCGGGGTCCCATCTAGGCGTAATCGGAGAAAATTGACAGACGCTCCTGATGTCCACTCTGCTCCGTAGCTTTGTTTTGGTCGCTGTAACCGCAGAAAATCCTGCTTCACAAAGATAGGATGTTATTGGTAGGATGAGTCTTGAACTGAATTAACCTGTGACAAGAGGCACAGCTGCACCGACTGATGTAATTGGGAGAGGATACCGCAATTTTTTATATTTTTCAAAATAAAACACCACTCAGACTCTGATCGTCGATAAATTATATATATATATATATATATATATATATATATATATATATATATATATATATATATAATAGTTTTTTTTTTTTTTGTGCGGCCCGGTACCAAATGACCCACGGACCGGTCCGCGGCCCGGTGGTTGGGGACCGCTGGGTTAGGGCATAGAGCTTCGAATACTGAGGTTGTGAGTTAAAAAAAACCCACTCCCACAGACTGCCCCTCTGGCTCTCTAAGCAAGACCCTTAAACCCTGATTGCTCCGCGGGCGCCCCATAATGGCAGCCCACTGCTCCCCAAGGGGATGCGTTAAATGCAGAGGTAAATTTCTCTAATGTGAGATCAATAAAGTTTCATTATTATTATTGAGGCTTACATTGTTTTTCTAGATTGACTAGATTGTCATTTTCCAGTTTATCATAAATTTGTGTTCCTCTGCTGAAGAATTATCTCAGAAATAAAGTCACATCTCCAACATTTTATACAGCAGACTTGGCCTGGAACTACAGAGTCCTGAGGCTGTAAGGGTAGCAGAAGTTGCCATCTGATATGTGTAATTCTCTGTTATCACGAAGCAGAAAAAAGGCCTTGAAAGGCGCTGACAACAGAGAGGGCCCTTGTACATGTCTCTGATTGCATCTGTTTCAAACTGTTCATGGGTGGTGAAAGAAACCTCCCCCTGATCTCAGTTATCCTTCCATCCTTCTCCTTTAAGTTACAGCCAGCAAAGATGATGTAGCTGACAGCTTAATGGCACATGAGTGGCAATCTGGCCTTGGCCAATTTACAAGCACTTTTCTGCCTTCAATAAACCAGAGTCTTCACAAATGATAGATAAAAAAGTTTCTGCGCAAAGTGGCAACTATTTGATGTTAAACCATTAAACCACTTTTCTGTCTTTGTAGTGTTTGCCAGCATGGAACGTTCCAGTGTTTGTTTCGCCCATGTCCATCCATGTGCACGTCTTATGGTGATCGCCACTACAGGACATTTGACGGACTCCTGTTTGACTATGTCGGTGCCTGCAAAGTTTATTTGGTTAAGGTACATTCAGTAAAGCAATTTATTTCTATTTTAATTCATGTTTAAATTAAAGCTCAATACAAATTGAGTTATTATTGTTATTGTTCTTAACCCTCACTGTACTGTAGTCTTGTTTAGCTGCTTCAAACAGGTTAACCTCCAGAATAGTTCTGTACTTAGCTTCATCCATATACCTGTTAACTTTCTCTGCACAACAAAGACCTCCTCACAGTATAACTGTGGGACCAGCATTTTTTTCTGTTGGAATGGTGTGTGTAAGACTTGCTGCTAGTTTTCCATTTCACAGTGTTTTGCATGTAGGCTAATCGAAAATGAATAAAGAAAACTGGCATCATTTCACCAGAGCACATCCATTAGCTTATTTGCTGTGGAAATGCTTTGCTTTCACCACTAGGGCTGGGTATTTTTGCCAAGGTCCTTAATCGATTCGATTTTGATTCCTACAGTTCTAAGTCGATCAATTTCGACTGATTCGATCTGTTTTTACAATAACGAAAGTGGTTCAGCTGTGTTTCAAAATGCTCATGTATTTTATTTTTTCCTGTCATATTAAAGACAAAGTGCAATCTTGTAAATCAGACAGTTTAAACTTGCGATGTGAACAACACTGTCTTAAAATTACAAACTTGTTTGTGAAAAGTGAAAAAATAAAGCCTCACACGAGCAAGCAGACATGACACAGCGGGGACACAGCAGACATGCAACATTGTCTGTAACAACTACAGGGTGTTTGCTGGTCAGTCGACCCCAATTTGTCAATGTCTTCAGTCAGCCTATTGGCTATATTTGCAGCTGTCTGGTTTGAGGTAATCTTGGTGGTCTGTAGCACGAGATGTGAGGCGCCACTCATTATCAATCTAGCGGGAAGTCACCCTTATGTCACATATCCAGCAAATTATCTTTAGCTGTTTTAAATCCAAAATGGTTCCAGACATCAGACTTCAGTTTGGACAGCTTGCTGAGCGATGTGTTACTTTGGTCAGCATTCTGCTGCACTATAAAACTAATCAATCCCATTCCCTACGCGTCGATATTGCAGAAATGTAAAGTAATCAGTCCGAAATCGATATAATCGATTTTTTTACCCATCCCTATTCACAACCTGTCTATTTAGGTGAATGCCCACTTCATCATAGCTTTGCAGGAAGATGGCGTGATGTTTTTCTTGCCAGCTTTGAAAGAGATGACCTCTCGCTAAAGAGATGAGAGGGAGATACAGTAACTGATGGCTCCTAAAGTGACAATAAGGATGTCTTTTGGGTTTTAATCAGGCATTCAAACAGATGTTCTTTGGCTTTGGTTCATAGGTGGGTAAGTCCAGATCTTTAGAGGTGCTGTCCTTCATATTTAGATATTTCCCTCCTTAAACACCATATTTATAATGGATCCTTAAAGTGCTCCTACAAGAACTTGGACTAAGGTGACATTAAAAATCAATGCAGTCAGGTCACATCTTAATTATCTAAGACCAGAAATGCCAGACTCTGAGGGACTTAATGGATGGTCGAAGACATGAACTTCCTTAATGGACGGTCTGCAGAAAAATAGAAAAAAAAATGAATATTTTCAAGCTTAAAGAAATCTAACCTCCCTGTGTTTTATTTTCTTATTTTTGATGAATGTCTTAGTTGTTTAGATCTCTGCTGCTACTAAGGCTGTAACCTGTCATACACAGAGCAGCGCTGATGTGGTGCTGAATGTGATGGCTGAGAACATTGACTGCTTTGACAGTGGAATGATCTGCAGGAAAACACTCCTTATCAACATGGGAGGATCTTTCATATCTTTTGATGATGATTCTGGGAAGCCAGTAAGTGCCATTTTTACATTGTTTTATATTTGAATGGTAAGATGAGAAAGTTAACATGATTCTCCATCTCATGAAGAATCCATCAAGTGTGATCGACAAGAAGCAGCAGATGTTTATTTGGCCGGCTGGATACTTTACAATAATTCACTTCCCAGAAGAAGATGTGACGGTCTTATGGGACCGCAAGACCACAGTTCACATCCAGGTTGGACCTCACTGGCAGGTAGGACTTCATTTTTGACTATTTTTACTTGCTAATCCTCAATCCTTCTCAGATTCATGTGTTCTGACTGATCTAGTGAAACCTCTATGGAAATTGAAAAATACACAAATTATAATTTTTAGGGTGCAACTTGAAAAACATTAAAAGGCCTTTGCACTGTACTGTAATTGGATCATTAATTAGCTCAGTTCTGTCATTGGTGGTGAGACACTGTAATACATGATATAGTTAAAGAAAGTAAGAGCTGCATACTTCTAAGTGCTAAACTACTCCGTTCTGTGCACAGACTTTTATAAGCTCATTATAAAAATGTAAGGAAACAGATAATTAAGACAGCATGATGTTTTTAGGGGAAACTAAGTGGCCTGTGTGGGAACTTTGACCTGAAGACGGTGAACGAGATGCGGACGCCTGATAACATTGACTCTCCAACACCGCAGGAGTTTGGAAACAGCTGGACAGCAACAGAGGTGAAGGGAGCATCCTCTACATGTTTTATATTTCAAAGATGGGACACCTATAGTTTTATCACTCAACCGCTTAATTTCACCTTTATTTAAATGGGTACATCTTATTGAGAAATGAAAACTCACTATTTCCAGAGCATTTTTGTTTACATTACAAGACAATAAGATTGATATTTTATTATTGTGAATTTTACCCAAAGATTAAATAACCTGTTTCTCTGTGTGTTTGTGTCTTTAGTGTGCGAACAGTCCAGACATCAGACACCCCTGCAGCCTCAGTCCTCTCAGAGAACCATTTGCAAAGCGCCAGTGTTCCATCCTGCTCAGTGAGGTCTTTCAGACCTGCCACCCAGTGGTGAGGAGGGGGACCACAACAGCCCTGATTTGATCAGATTAAACAGTATAAATATAGCATTTTAGTAATTAAGTTAGTGTAGTTATACTAATATGTAGATTTACCTAACAATAAGAAAAATATTTCAGGTAGTTTATTTTAAATGTGATCATTATTGCTTATATTTTTTAAAGCCTCTAAATTCAGTTTCTTAGAAAGTTGGGATATTACTTAAAGCCTATAAAAAAGGATTGTTTTTATGGAAATTATATATTTTTTCAACCTACACAATCATAGGAATGATCCTTTAAATTGATTTGAATGTTTCTTAGTGGTCTGAAGCTCTCTTCAGATGAAAGAAATTGTTGTCTTACATTTTGTAAAATCTCGGAGTCTGAAGGTAGAGAGGAAAGGCTTAGAATCCATGTTCTCTAAAGTGAAGTATGAATTTTCCCCAGTATGGGATTATTTGGATTACCATGTCTGCTGCTGGTGGGTGTTGGCTTACTGGGTTTTCTGAAGTCCACAGTCAGCACAGCTTTCTGGTAATAAATGTTAGAGCACTTGATGCTTCCCTCTTTTGCTTTACTTATTATGCAGCAAAACTCGGCCCCCTCCTTTTCTACCAAAAGTACCAAAAACTTGTTCAAACACTGTAGAGGCACTGTGTTTGCAACAAACCCGACTGACCTTAAACCCATAATAAACCTAGGGCATACTGTATGTTCTAGAGAGGAAGATGAGATACACCAGACCGAACTATGCAGATAAGCTTCGGGATGCTAAATAAAGCAACCAGGTTTCTCTTAACACCTCAGTAGAAATTTAATTGCATTGATTCCCAAACAAGATCAGAGTGCATTATAAAACAATTATGAGGAGAAGCCTGAGAACTAGTTCATATGGTTAATGTGAGGCTTTTACTTTATATAACTATATGTGCCCTCTTTCATCCCTTTTGACTTGAAAACTGGCTTAGAGCTCATTTGCTTAACCACCTACAAAATGGATCTAGTTTACTGTTACATTTTCTAACATAGAAAGTATTTATGGAGGGCATGGTGGCGGTAGTGCAGGGGGTTATATGCACAACACATGTACAGAGTCTTTGGTTCCTCGATGTGGCCATCACAGGTTCAAGTCATGGGCTGGTTTTACTTTGCTGCATCTCTTCTACCTCTCTCTAGTCCCATTTTCTGTCTACCTACTTTCAGAAGATAACAAAAATAAAGATCAATAGAGCTTAAAAAATGTTGTTTAAAGAAAGTACTGTATTTATGGATCAGTGCTTCTATGTTCCTCTTGTGTTTTTTATTGTCTCCTTGAACTGCAGTCGAGCTTGACAGAAAGCTGCTTAGGAGAAGTTTTAAAAAGATAATCAATGCTACAAATCTAGTCCTGTTGGAAACACAAAATAATATTTAACTACACTTTTGTTCAGCAAAATGTGCATTCTGCTTATGTTCAGGTGGATGTTACCTGGTTCTACATGAACTGCCTTGCTGATACATGCGCCTGCAGCCGCGGGGGTGACTGCGAGTGTTTCTGCACCAGTGTGGCGGCTTATGCTCAACGATGCTGCCATGAGGGCATCCCTGTTGACTGGCGCTCACCGTCTCTCTGCCGTACGGAAAAGCTTTACAAACAGTATTTTTTAATGTTTCTATGTGATAGATGTCTGAAGAGTAACATAATTTCTGACGTCTTGAACTATCTCCTTATCTTCTCCTTCCAAGCAGCCAGAGCTATTTGTGATCACCTTTTATCATGCAAAGATATGCAGGCACTCTTTGAAATTCTTTCAAAGTCGTTCTTTGAACTTTAGCTGCTTTTCACCTATATTAAATGAACCAGCACATTTTAAGACATTTTTTGCCCCCTAACACTGATATTTGTATTGAATGTATATAAAGGCAAATAATTAAAGGAAGTGAATGATAGTCTTTTAGCATTTGGTAAATTGAAGAGGGTTTCTTTAAAAACTTCTATATCTGTTTGATCTTCAGAAAATTAACATATTGTAATTATGTCCTCTCCTTGATAATTTCTCTGTTTAATTTCTTTTTCTGCAGCCTTTGACTGTGAATTCTACAACAAAGGTAAAACAAAACAACCCCTATCTTAATTTTTTGGATGTACAACAATGGAAATTTCTAAACAATTTTGTCTAGAAATGTACTTCCTATGATAAGACCGACTTGGACCTGCATTCTCTTGTAATTTACAACTTTTACTAATCTGCACAGCTTAAACATGCTGCTTTCTGAAGAATAGTTTTTAAATAGTTTCCTTCTTAATAATAAATATTTTTGCTAATTATGTTTTGTTGATTTTAACTTGAGAAACTTGCTTTTGAGCCCTTAAAGCTAAGTCCAGGATTTATTGCCACATTTCCATTGGTTGTAAACAAGAAAAAGGGATACTGTAAAGAATTTGAAAATACATAAACTCATTGAAGCAAGTTTTTTTTAGTTTGCTAAACAACTTTATTGGCTCAGAAAAACTAGTAATAAATGAAATCTGCTTAAACAATAAAAAAAATGTCAATGGAATTTGAACTTGGTTGGATTTTTTTGTAAAATCTGTGCCTCCTTTCTGCAGTTCTAGGTAAAGGCCCATTTAGGCTCTTCACTTATAGGGATCAGACAACTCTGCTGGCAGTCAGCAGGTCCAGTGGCTTTGTTTCCCTGCAACGGGTTAACATCAGCACCAATATCGCTGCCGGGGTCCTGGTAGAGTTCATGATGACACCGGGCTTAAGCAGAACCAGGCCCCATGGTAAGCACATATTTATTATTTACAAAAAATGTGAATTTGCCATTATCAATTAATCTCTTACTCTCCACTTTCACTTTTTATCAGAATATGTCGAGTTTATAAGCAGTTTATTTTGTTTCCATTGCTTTAATTACAGGTAAGCTAGGATTGTGTGCAAGCCTCAACTCAGTGTAGAACAATATTTGAAGGTTATGACTTTATTTCTTGTTCAATTTCTAAAAATATAAGACATTTCTGGAAAGTAAGGGACATTTTAACTTGTATTTTATCAACCAAATCTCAGTTTAGGTTTTTTGGTCAAACTTATTGATTGGTTTGCTTCTTTAGATACTAATGAATAACCCACATAAATCCACACTTATTTAACTAAAAAAACCTGAAGATCAGGTTTCTGGTTGGTCTAAAAAAGGTGGTCAATCTTATCTGCCTAATAAGGTGATATGTTTTTTTATGATTTGGGGAACTTAAAAATAATAAAATCCTAAGTAGGCAGTAAATACTACTAATATTATAATATTTGAGCTTGAAAAACTGAAAATGATTTAAAATCAATATGAACCCTAAGAAAATCCTTTTGGGAATGTGTGTTATATTGAGATGCTACCAGGTTTGTGCTACTTAGTCACGTGTTTTATCTGATTGAATCATTGTTTTTTTTTTTTTTTTTGATCAAGACTTAAGCCCAGTCTCAACTTGTATTAGTTGAAAAAAATAAGATGGTGCCGTTTTTTTTGGTTTTGTTTTGAGGTTCAAAAAAGTTGTCAAATTGACATCCTCAGAGAACTTCATTTCCATCCGGCATGGTTTGTTCCTTTTTCCCACAGCTCTCCAAGGGGAAATATGACTGTTGTTATTGTCATTGGAAAAATAGCTCAGTGGTGTGACTAAACGTCTTACAGAAAACTCTACATTGCAAAGTCTATTTTCATTCAGAAATACGTAATCCAGTGTTAAATCGCTATTTTCAGTTGTACTTGATTTAGATTCTGTGTAAAACGTTTTTTTTTTTCTGTGACTAAAGGCCAGGCAGGCATCAATGCTTCAGTTTCTATTACTGGTGATACGGTTTGGAGGGATCAGAGCTCTCGTGTGAAAACGCTAATAAAGGCGATGGACTCATTGTGAAAGGGGTCAGAGATCAGATTGGCAAACACTCATACAGCAACTCAAGCTGCAGCCCTGACAGAGAGCCAATCCTCGAACAAGCTGCTCTCACTGGCAAACCCTTCAGATTTGTACTGCCTGTTTCTTTCAAGCACCGTTGGTCTTATTTCTTTGTTTTTTTCTTTGTCTGATTTAGACCAATTCTATGCTGAGTGCCTTAAAATAGCAGTTCACAGCTGAACATATAGCTCAAACTTAACATTATCTATAAAATGTAATTCTTCGGGAATGTATTTAGAAGTGTGTAAAAGGGGTGACCTCATCTTTTCTTTTACTTTCATAAAAATCACTTGAATCTGTGAAGCCCCCTTTTTTTATTTAAGATCCTCTATTACTAAAATATAATAATTTCATAGCAAAAAGTCAAACTAAAACAAATATGTTATTAATCCACTTCAAGGTTTTAGTTGGTTCTGTGTTGTTCTATGCTTGTTCCTAGAAACTAAAGGGAAGGTAGACATTGTCCAGGATCTTGTCTGATTGACAATTATATCTTTATTGCATAGATGCATCACGGATTTCCTTTGAAGCAGTTGACAGACCGAACTACTTCCTGCATGCCAGTGCCAGCGGCCAGGTTAGGCTGGCCAAGTGGGAGGACAGTGAGGCATTCTGGGATGGAGCTACCTTCATTATCCACAGGAACACCTGGATTTCAGGCTATGACTCGCTTGAGTCACACGCTAAACCCGGCTTCTTCCTGCACGCCACTATGCCTCGCCTCCACCTGCTCAAGTTCAGACACACTTACAGTTTCCGCCAGGCCTCGCTCTTCAGACTCTCAGGTCAGCATTCCTCAGTCACACAGAACGCATTTTACACCCTGAAGAGGAAGCAGTAGCTGATGAAGTATTTTCTAGTCAAGTATGTAACATATATAAGACACACTGAGAGAAGAATAGATACTGTATGCTCCTTTGGTGTATTATTTTATGATTTTAGAAATATTTTCCAAAGACCTCTGATTCTAATCCATATTTTGATGTCACTCTACTCTTTTTAAGCAAAATTAGCACTTTAGCGCCATATAATATATATATACATATATATATATATATATATATATATATATATATATATATATATATATATATATATATATATATATATATATATATATATATATATATATATATGTATATATGTATATATATATAACTGCCAATCAGTAAAGGTGCGGCAAGTTTATTATTTAACCAAAGATAAAAAAAACAGCATTGATCTTTAAAAATTAACCAGTGTTTGCTGCATAAACACCATCTAATGTATTACATGCTTTGTGCATAATTTAAATGTAACTAAAACACATAATATTTTCATCAAACTTCCCTTTTCAATGACCTTTGAACTAGACAAATAAGATAAAAGCTAGTTTTTCTCTGTGTGGAAGAAAAGGTCACCCATCACCTTTATATCAGGTTTTGCTCTCAAAAATCTATCTACTAATCAATCTACTAATTTACACTTTCAGCTGCCAACAAATACATTTGGATGCCATTTTGTACAGATGGAATTGTCTATAAAACTCTTAAAAAAAGTAGAAGCTGCTATAATTCAAACTTGCATTTATTCAGAATAAATGACAGCCTTTTACTGACAGTGAAACAATGAGTTTCAGCTGTTCTTAAGGCATTTCTAATTTGCATGGACAGTTTAAAGGGGGTCGAGCATAATAACATCAGGGCTTTCCATCCATAAAGCTGCAATGAAGTGGTCACTTGTTTTTATAATTCTTTTTTTAATTCATGATCAACAAATTGTTTATGTGGTGGGCAGACACCATATTTGAGTTCATTGCAAAAATATCTTTGTATTCATAAATGTTTCTTTATTTCACCTTAGATAGTACTTAATATTTATAACAATATTTGGCTTTGTGTAAGTCAGAGAAAAGCTTTTCAGCTCTTCAACGTTTTGGTTCCAAACTCCTAGATCTAAAAAAAAAAAAAAATACTTTTAATTGTTAAAACTTTTGTTATTCTTAGATTTGGTAACCATCTACTGTTGAATTGGAGGCGTTATTATTATTTACTCTTAACCACACAGGGTTTCATAATTTCATGAAGCTGCATTTTGACCATGTGTTGGTATTTTCCACATACAGCAGTGAAGAGCATTCTCATCTTCCAGCAGTGGTATCAGCCTTGGTCAAGCCTAAAACGCAGGGCTTTTTCTCCTATTCCTTCAGAGCAGTATTGTTTTAACTAGCAGCTGCTGTTCAAGCTGCTTTACCAGGGCCAATGAAACAGTTGCTCTACATTCAGTGTAAATTGTGGAACTGAGCAGCAGTGGTAAAGCACATAAAGGTGTTTCTAATGATGTCAGAACTGTCCGTGGTGCTGAATGAACGAGTCGAAACAAAAGCTTGCAACACTTAATGTATGTAAGAGTGTAATATATTCTTTAACCTTGTATTCGATAAATGTCAAACCTTTGGTCATCTTCTTATTCAGCTTCATCGTCCAAACCCTCAGTAATTAAAGGCAGAAACATCAAGACATGATTTTTTTGTTTTGTTTTTTCTAAACATGTTTAATCAAAACCCTGGCAAGCAGTGTTGTAAGAAATAAGAATGTTTCTATTAACAGTAAATGAGGTAAACTATCTAATAATGTCTTACAAATGGAACAGACACAATACATATCCTTAATATGGTTTGTTCCACCCAAAAATAAATCACAGCCGTTAATTAATCAGAAACCAGGAGAATAAGCTGAGGATATTCTAATTTGTCATGCTATCCAGCTTTTAGCAAAAACATGATGTACTTTACTGATGGTGAGATGATCCCCTCAGTTGACAGAGACATTATATGCTGTTAGTGGAAATTTTTTCTGGAAAGGCCAGTGAACACTATGAATTGGTCAGTAAATTGTTGCCTTGGACAAGTCCAGACCGCATCATAACTATATTCTGTATTCCATACAGAAAAGATAATTATCCATCTTCTAAATAAGTGTGTGAGTTTTGCTCAGAGACTGTAAAAGTCACATTTATTTAGTATTTATTTATTTATTTCAGAGATACAACTATATAATAAAGACAGTATATGTTCATATAACATAAATTAAAACAGTCTGAAAAAGGGTGTTTTGGCAGAAACCAGGAGCTTATAATGCCCACCCTCCAAAGCCAATTTACTAGAAAGCAGAACAAAAAAGATAAAAGCTTATTGAACAGAGTTTTGTATGCTGTACGTTTGTGTTTTTAACTGTACTTGCAAACCTGCTCCCAGCATGGACAATTGCTGCACTTGAGCAGGGGTCCTTCTATAATATCCTGATGGAAAATCTTATGACATGTTAAGAGTAGTAACAATTTCAGATTCTAACAAACCTGATTCTTGCATGCATTTGGCATATTCTTGATTTATTCCTTAATGCTTCCTCATTAATTCCTAATGTTATGCAAGATTTGAATAGTTTTTTTTGTAAATTACACTGAATTCTAGACAATATTTGTGCAATTGAAGCTGAATTCAAATGTATCAGTTGTTTCTGTGTCATAACTAATAATTACAGCATCATATAAATCCTTAAGATCATATCTTGGATCTTGCATCGTTTTTTGGATAGTAGCTTAAGGTAATGTGTTTGCAGCCAGCTTAATTGTTCAAGACTGTTGTATTCTTGTACGACAGACCTCCTTGTTCTTAATTATACACCAATCAGAAAGCTTTGTGTGTTTTTCATTTAGGTCCCAGATCAGACACCCGACCAAGTCCTCGATGTCAGTGGCGCTATGACTCCTGCATCAGCCCCTGTTTCAAGACCTGCAGCGACCCGTCGGCTGAGTCATGTGTCACCATCCCACAGTAAACCTTTTCCTCAACTTTCGGTTGATGATTTTAAGTGAACCGTAAAAATTATGTAAAAATATCCTATTTGGTATACAGAAGAGTATATGGTCAACTCAACTACTGCAAATTACCGATTTCCAGGGTCTTGCAGAAAAGACAGCATCCTGCCATCTGCCATCCCCCAGTTTATATGAAGTAATGGTGCTGATATGCTGTCATGTGCTGTTTTTTTTTCCAAACATCCCTAATTTGGTCTCCTCTGCCCAAAGGACACGGTCCTCCTATAAAGTTTCCACTCGTGAATAACATTTCTTTCAGCAGAATAATGAATTTTAATTATTTAAAAAATGGCATTACATTCCTTCACATATTAATGGGAAGGAGATGTTGGTTCATTGAGATCATTGGTTATGTCTTTCCATTTCCCAAACACTGTAAGGGAAGAATGAAGCTCCAAATTTAATGAATTGCTTTAGCTGGTAACAAATAATTGAGGCATGTTTAGTCAACTTAATTAATTTACAATTCTTTAACTTGACACGCTATAAACAAAAATATGACAACAAAATGTAGTAAACCTAAAGATCATAGCTACAACTTTTTAATAAAAATTATACATTTTTCAAAAATAATACATCCACAGAATTTTTAAAATGGTGAAGAATAAAAGTATTACTTTATGGAAAAAATAAGTAGCTTTTTAATATTTGCCTTAAATACTTCAATATTTATTTCTGGTAAAGATGCCAGTATGAACTCAAAAGAATAGGAATAGGAAGTTGAAGTCACATGAGATGGAGCTGAGAGGGTTAGAGTTTCCAGATCCTAGTAGTGACATTACTGTATTGAGGTGGGAAATGACAAAGAAGAAGTAAAATAATGACAAACATCACTTTTCTTCTTAATAGTAAAGTAAATGTTTGCTAATGGAAAGGTGAGCATTTGCATAAATATTAGCCTGGCAATTGATTGGCAAATGAGAAGGGGCAATGAGAGGGCATGTGAGAGTTCCCTACTTACTGGTGAAGTTAAACTTGTATTTATCATCTCCATTTCAATCACTTGTTACCAATCGAATCAATTCAGTAAAGTTGGAGATGTATTCTTTTTTGGAGTGGAGTGTAAACACAACTTTTTGCTCCAGTTCTGAAAAGTGTTGATGATTATCCATGCCCGACATAGACAGGGATTACCGTAGACTCAACTTAATGTGGTATCTTGTTATAGCAGATGTATTGAGGTTTTCCTTTTTTTCCTTCTACAGTGTCCTGTCTGGCAATGTGGCAATAAGTATAATTGTCTTGATGCCAAAAAGAGCCCAACAGATTTTACTCTCACAGGTGGAGCAGTAGGGCTATTGCCATAGTGTTCCGCTTGTTTCATGCATATAGATTGCTTTACTATAATTATGCAGGGAGTTTTACAGATTATATGGACATTTCAAAGTAAGTAGAACAGAAGAGGAAAAACAGGAAAAAAAGGAGAAAAGATGAAAGAAAGAGGAGATAAAAGGGAGATAATGATAAAACATTTTAAGTCTGCTTCATCACCTGCAAAGAGATGTAAAAAGGACAGCACAACCAACAGACATGGTATGAGACATACAATAAAGTAACACCTAGATACTATCGCTGAAGTAGTATTATTTAATCTGACATGTATACTATGGTAGCTGAAAATAAGAATATGGGCTTTCTGTATGGAAGTGAATTTCTTAGTACCTGGAACCAAGCACCTGTAGTTGTTTGTGAGAGTGCACTTGTGCATGTAAAGTTTATCCAAAGAACAAATTCTGCAGTATTGAGGTTTTCTCATTGCAAATTGTCTCCTGTCCAGAGTGGAGGGCTGCCTTCCTGTGTGCCCCCCTGACATGGTCCTAGATGAAGTCACCAGTCGATGTGTCCTTGTTGAAGACTGTAAGTAGCTTGAAACAGCATCACTGCATTCAGTTTGATGACAAATAATAGTAATTTGATGGAATGTCTAATGTTAGAGAATTGAATCATACCTAGAGTGGCTTGCGAAAGTATTCGGTTCCCTTTCACTTTTAAACCCTTTGCCACATTTCAGGCTTCAAACGTAAAGATATAACATTTGAATGTTTTGGGAAGAATCAACAAGAATCAATTTCGTTGAAGTGGAACGAAATTCATTGAATATTTTAAACTTTTTTAACAAATAAAAAACTGAAGAGTGGTGCATGCAAAATGAATTGGCCCCTTTACTTTCAGTGCAGCAAACTCTCTCCAGAAGTTCAGTGAGGATCTCTGAAGGACCCAATGTTGACCTTAATAACTGATGATGATAAATAGAATCCACCTGTAGGTACCTGTTAGGCATATGAACTGAGGTAGGAAACTCTGTCCATAGGAAAACAATCAGTCATGTACCGCACAAATCTGGCCTTTATGGAAGAATTTAATTTCTTAAAGATATGCATAAAAGCCTTGCTTAAAGTTTGCCACAAGCCACCTGGGAGGCACAGCAAACATGTGGAAGAAGGTGCTCTGGTCAGATCAAACCACAATTGAACTTTTTGTCAACAATGCAAAACGTTATGTTTGGCATAAAAGCAATGCAGCTCATCACCCTGAACATACCATCTCCACTGTCTAAAAATTTGGGGAAAGCATCATGGTTTTGGCCTGGTTTTATTCAGCAGGAAAGATTGTAAAAAAATTGTTGGGGAAATGGATTAAGTCAAATACAGGAGCATTCTAGTATAAAACCTGTTGGAGCCTGCAAAAGACCTGAGACTGGGACGGAGATTTATCTTCAAACAAGACAATGATTAAAAACGTAAAGCAAAATCTACAATGGAGTGCTTCTCAAATAAACATATCCCGGTGTTAGAATGCTTAGATCAAAGCCCAGACCTGAATCCAATCGAGAATCTGTGGGAAGAACTGAAAACTGATGTTAACAAATGCTCTTCATCCCACATTACTGAGCTCGGGCATTTTTTGCAAGAAAGAATAGGCAAAAATTTCAGTTTCTCAATTTGCAAAACTGAGAGAGATCTACCCCAAGTGACTTGCAGCTGTAATCGCAGCTGATTTTCTTTTGTAATTAAATATTTTATTTCAGTATAAACATGTTTTACAAGTTGTAAATTTCTGCATATATCTTCATGTTCAATCAGCAAATCAGATAATAATAATATATATAAAAAAAGAAGCTGGGTAGCCATGCTTACATAGTCTCTAGGTTCAGAAGTGATATTGTTTAATTAAGATGAAAAACTGATGATTGAAAATTTGTTATACCATTTGTTACTGTTTACAGCTTTAATGTTTATTTATTTATTTTTTTTACTAATGTCTTATTTTCTGGGCTAAAAAAAGGAGTTTTTAGTCATGTATTAAACATTACTGTAAGCCACTAGTGTAACCCTTGTAACATTAGATTTTGTGTCATTTCAGGTATTAGGGTTCCCGATTATGTGTCTCCTCCCTCACCATCCACTCCAGCTAAAATTTCTGAGAGCACCGCATCATCCACATCTCCAGGCACAAGTCACACAGGAAAAGCTCTTAGCAGCACTATTTCTAGTAGTACTTCACCAAGCAAGTACACTACCTTATCCAAAGCACCACCCACACCTGTTGAGCTAACTTCATCTCCAACCTTTTCTCTATATCCAACTCCTAAACATTCAAAAACTCCATCAGGGCCAATAACGCCTCCTGCTGTGAGGCCAGAGGTGGTGGAGCCACCATCCACAGTCAGAATAACTGAAACTCTGCCAATAACTTTAACAGCTGCAGCAAGATGGACAACCAGGCCAGTGAACACTACAGTCAGCTTACTCAGCACCACCATGTCCACGACAACCAGAGCTACTTTGGACAGCTCCTCCACCCAACTGACTGTCACGCCGCCCCCCCGCCTCACCAGCACAGCTGTAACAACTTCTGCAGCAAAGACTACTACTGCTGAGAAACCCACAACAATCAGCACTTCTACAATTGTGCATTCACACGAAGACACAGCAAAAAGCACAAGTTCAGAAACTACTGGAACAAAGACATTGAGTCCAGATTCTCCTTTGGTCTCAGAAACCTCTGTTCATCGAGATGGAACCACTGTCTCCAGTACTACTCCTACTTTCTATACAGACACCAGTAAAAAAGCTACACCTTTTGACGGAATGGCAACAGTTCCTATAATCTTGCCAGAAATATCAAGCACAAGCTCCACATCAGCTTCTCCTGTTCCAACCTTACCTCCTCTAGAATCAGAACCAGCATCTTCCACAACATTAATTTCACCAAAGACCACACAGCCATTTAGACTAGTTACATCTTTGACAACCAGTAAAGAAACACAAACTGGAACCACAGGAAAAACCTTAGCTATTATTGAAAGTGACCGTGCAGCTTCTTCAACTGCCCCAGTGTTATCAACCCATATGTATAGTGTTACTCCCTCTACAACTTCAGCATCTGCCTCCATCTCTGTTCCTTTATGGTTGGAAACATCAACTACAAAGAAAGTTACCATCCTGGAATCCTTAGCATCTAGAATCCCAACAGTCGCTACAACAACAGCTTCCCCTTTACCTGGAGAGGTTAGAGGCAGCCCCACTCCTTTGCACTCATCAACAGCCTATTCTGAGAGGACTTCCTGGACAGCGGCTGTCCCAGTTACAGGGAAAACCACCACCAGCAAGCTAACTTCAAGACCTCTTGTGGTTCCAGAAACATCCACAGATGTTCTTTTTACCACTAAACCTAAAACCTCTAGCTATATTAGTACTTTACCACAATCTCCAGCAACAGAGAGCTCTACCCATCCTTCCTATACTGAACGGAGCTCTGAATCTGGGCCGCACTTCCACTGGGAGACCACATCAGCTTCCACAGCTACCTACCAACCCCCAATGGGGACAACATCTGTGTTGCCCTCTGAATCTCCTACCATGTCTTCTAAATCACCTGAAGTTTCACAGTTTCCAGAGACATCTAGGACATCTTCCACAACTACAACCACCACAGGAAAAACAACACCTGAAGAAGGCAGAGTCACAACCATCAGGAAGCTTATTACTCCCCCGGCTCCACATGTGTCTGGCTCTCTTGAGACCCTCCTAACCACAAACCCTACAGGAGCTGTACTGTCTAGTCTTTATACTACTGTTAAACCTGTCATTGTTGCATCGATTACAGAAACTGCAAAACCAGTTACAGCCAGAGTGTCAACTGGAACAACGAACATGTCCCCTCCAACTTTGTATTCAATCCACACAAGTTCTCAAACGGCTCCAGCTGAATCTACAATTCTGGAAAAGGTCACCACCAGATTGGTGTCAATACCAGGAGCTACACCAACTATTGCGAGGACATCTATCCTCACAGCAGCATCCAGAGTTCCTGTAACAACAAGAGTTTCTCCCAGAGCCACACCAACCTCAAAAAGACCAGTCACCTCAAGGGTCACTATTGGAATGAGACCCTCAGCTATCACCACCAGATCAACAATGATTGGCTCACCAACTGTTTCTACTGCTACTACTTCTCCTGTCATTGCAACATCAGCAAGCGAGACTGATCATGTTAGCACATCAGCGGCGAGTCCTCCTACCATAACAGCTACAGCCCTGGCCCCTTCACCAAAACCAGCTGTGCCATTTACAACTGCGTTTGCTGCTGAGTCAACAACAACCAAAGAAGCTAAAATACAGCAAACTCAATCTCAGAGCCCTGATGTCTTTGTGGAAACCAAGGAGCCTGGTATTCCATTTCCAACTACAACTCCCTATGGAGCAACCACCACCATGGAAAAGATTCATACAACTTCAGGTTCAACACTCTCTTCGATCTCTCCTCATTTAGCAATGGAAACAACCAGCTCCTTTGGACAGCGATCAACATTGATGACAGAAACTCCTGTAAGGACGTGCACTGTAAGTCCAATTAGATTCTTTTTACAGATGCATTACTTTCTTATTTGAAGTTTATTACTAGCTTTATTTTAAGACTACAGCTTTTATTTGAAAAAAAA
Organism: Cyprinodon diabolis; assembly: GCA_030533445.1. NCBI lineage: Eukaryota > Metazoa > Chordata > Actinopteri > Cyprinodontiformes > Cyprinodontidae > Cyprinodon > Cyprinodon diabolis. The sequence goes on along the minus strand of CM060065.1, from coordinate 36,413,145 downwards.
AATTACAACTAGATCATAATTTGCTCTTTGAAAAGCTCTTTTCAGGTACCACATACCTTAGGGACACACCATATGCAAAGGCTACAGTCCTCAACAGAGTTGTCCCTTGTTTAATTCTTGTTCCCAGTTCATTTACTAGATGTCCCTCTCTTTCTGTCCATCTTCCTGTCCGTCTTCTTTTGATTCTCAGCCACTAAAAATAAAACTGTGTATTTACCATTCCTGAATAGAATCATCTATTTGCTCCAGATTTGATTTTGTCATCTCTTTAGCCTCCATATGCAGAGATTGTTGATGAATGCACAAAGTACATCTGTATCAACAACCAGCTCATCCTCTTCAACAAATCCCAGAGCTGCCCTTTTACAGCTGAGCCTCCAAACTGTGGTCTGCTTGGTTTTTCTGTTCTGATCAATGGAGACAAATGCTGTCCAAAATGGGATTGCCCATGTAAGGAGAATTATGCTTTTCGTGCTTCTTTAAAGATATCTTAGAAGGCTGCAAAAATAGGCTGAGCTATTTTTTTCTTTTCTGTATGTCTTAGGTCGCTGCTCAATATTTCCTGATCTAAATGTGATCACTTTTGATGGGGACAGCTTTGCTGTTTTTAAAGCTGCATCTTACATTGTTACCCAGCTGCCCAATGAGACCCTCAGTGTCCTGATTCAGGAATGTCCAGCGGATTCTGAGTTACCGGTGGGACTCAACTTCTTATTCATCTAGTTTTTTTTCTTTTTTAAGACAGTCAGGGTCACTAATAAACATTTTCTATTTCTTTTTGAAGGTTTTCTGGAATTTTACCAACTTGTGTCTTGTCTCACTCAACATCACACACAAATCTAACCATGTCGTCATCAACAGACTACAGAGAAGAGTAAGACCCAAATATTATTGATAACTTAAAGTACAATATCCTGCATAAAACCTTTATCTTTTTTTTCCAATTAGCTCTATGTAAACTCACGATACGCCAAGCCCCGTTTTAAAAAGTATGGCTTTGAGATCTATGACACAGGCAACATGTACCTGATCCGCAGCCCAACTGGTCTTAAGGTACAATGGTACCACAGCACTGGCATGATGGTGATTGACACTGATGGCTTGGGAAGGAAACTTCCCACCATGGGCCTCTGCGGTAAGAACGATTTGCATTGATTCTAAAATCCTTTATTACTCTCCTGTTTCTTGTTATCCTCTTGGATCAGTGGATTTCCACAATATCCTGAAGGTCATTTAAAGATTGCAAAACTGTGCATTGCATATTGAAAGCTGATGAAATTGCCAGATTGAAAAGAAGTAAAAAGGCTAAAACAGATTTACTTTGATATATAGCCTGTAGCAGAAGGTTGTGTCTTTAGTATGGATCTCACTTAAATCAAACAGCAACAAGAGAAAACAAAGCCCTCTGTTTAATGACACCCAGCTTTTAAAACGTTAGCCTGTACCATTTCTAATTAAGAAGAATAGATATAACGTTAGCATTTTCTATGGGACGATCACAGCAAGACAGGAAGTTTGCTACCGTAGTCCTTTTTAAGGTCACATGTATCTCATTTAGAGATATTCTGAATTGCATTTCTTTTTTTTCTCTAACTCCCTCAGGATTTTGTGATGGAGACCTGACTAATGACCTTACACTTCCTAATGGTACAGTTTTGGGCGTAAGCAAAGACCCAACTCTGTTTATCGACAGCTGGCAAGTTCCCAACACCACAAGCTACGTCAGCTATAGCCGTCGACGTGAGCACAACTGCTCCACCAGCGATTGCTCACGCTGTCTAGCCATGCTGGAGGATAACACCTTTACCCATTGTCATGAATTTGTATGTTTACTCTTAACTCTATTTTATGCCCCTGTTCTTGCTAAGTTGATTTAGAATGTAAATTAATAGGTCTTCTTGAAACTGTGATAAAGATATTTGAACAAAATGATTTATCTTTGCAAAATTATTCAGTTAAACTATTATTTCTTGTTCTCCAGGTGCCCCCCAGCACATTTTGCGAGGTTTGGGTGAGAGACTCAGAGTATATGAACAACCACTGTGTGGCTCTTGCTGCTTATGTGGCCTCATGCCATAAGTTCAATATCTGCATTGAGTGGAGAAGGCCAGATTACTGCCGTAAGATTACTCTTTTAATTGCACACTGAATTTTATTCACAGCACATATGTATGAGAATGTGGAGAAAAAAAGAAGATAACATAAAATTCAGTTAAACTTACCCATTTGCAATTCTTATCGTTTTACTGTAAATCAAATAATATTTCAAATTTGTTTTAAACTAGAAAAAAAGATGAATCAGAATTAGGAAAATTGATTTAGCTATTCGCTACAGTTAATAAATATAAAAAATAAAATAAATTTTGGAAAAGTATCCATCCATCCATCCATCCATCCATCCATCCATCCATCCATCCATCCATCCATCCATCCATCCATCCATCCATCCATCCATCCATCCATCCATCCATCCATTGTTTTAAAAGTATGACCTCAATAGAAATATAAGCATTGAATTGAATTAGTAAAAACACGTACAGATATCCTGACTGTTGGTATGTTTTTATTTCCCTGCAGCCTTTGTCTGTCCTGGCACTCTAAGCTATCAAGCATGTCTTCCTGCCTGCACTTCTCAATCCTGTCCAAACCATGACTTTGACTCTGATCCAGACCATTGCATGGGACTGACAGAGGGCTGTGTGTGTCCTGAAGGAACTTTACTTCATCGTCCATACTCTGCTCTCTGCATCCCCTTTGAGAAATGTGGTAAGGACCACACTTTATTAGCTCATATGATACCCAGAGGATTATAAGAATATGAAATTGTAAATTTCAGATTTATGGTTGATTAAATTCTTCCTGAAATTTTCTTGGGTCTTGAGTCCTTGTCAGGATTAAGGTATATTCTCTATAATCCAACCACTTCTGTCTGAGGTACGGTGTATGTTTGTGTGCAGCGTGCACCGACAGCTCAGGTGTTCCTCGTGCAAACGGCGAGGTGTGGAAGGCCTCAAAAGACGGCTGCTGCATGTACCGCTGCGATAATGACACCATCGTACCAGTGGAGTATAACTGCTCCAGCATTCCCACTCCAGTTTGCCAGCGAACAGGCGAAATGATCATCAGCATGTCCGATGACACCAGCTGCTGTCCACACAAAGTCTGCTGTGAGCCCACAGGCAGACTTCTTTAGCTTATTTTATTTATTTTTAACAACAGTGAAAGTTAATCTGTGGTTGTTCTCATGTTACTCTGCAGTGTGTAACCAGAGCCTGTGTGATCACTTTCCCCCTGAGTGTAAATATGGGGAAAAGCTGGTGTCTTACTACAGAGCAGACTCCTGCTGTCCAGACTATGTCTGTGGTGAGTTTCCCTTTTACTAATTAAACTCTATGTTCTAGCAAAGCTTGAGTTTTGCATCATCTATATCTACCATTACTGCTTGTTTAATAGGTAATTTCTTCTCCACAAATAGATAATTAAGATAAGCACATGATAAAATAAAAAGTGACACTTAACACTCTTTGCCTTTAAAAGCTCATAGAGAGGTACTTTTTTTTTTACATTCTGTTTTTCAGAGTGTGATCCTGAGCTCTGTGAGTCTGACATCCCGACCTGCAGAGACGACCAGACTCTGATCGCGACCAGAGCTGATGGCAGTTGCTGTTTGGCACACATCTGCAGTTAGTTCATCCTCCCCTTTTTGTGTCCCTTTCATTGAATCCTTGTCTAGTTAAACAGTTTGTTTGATCTACAATATGTTTCCTCCAGTGTGCTCCTCTTGTTCTGAGACGCCACCCTTCTGCCAGGATGGGGAGGTGCTAAGCGTTGACAGCAACAGCACGGATCGATGCTGCCCTTCCTACCAATGTGGTTAGAAAACACACCATCTTATCTCTTTAGTTCACTATATTTTTCCATCACTTTTTAGAGTAGTAGACCAAATTAAGGCTCAAGGAAACCCACCAACATGCATGAATCGTGAGTGGGAATCTGTCAATGTGTTGTAATTGTCTAACTGTCTTAATGGTATTTTGTGTGTGCAGTATGTGAGCCCTACAGATGTCCTCAGCTGAGTTGTCCTTACGGGATGTCAGTTGTGTCTGTTTCCAATTCAAGTCTCTGCTGTCCCAAGCAAACATGTGGTATGATCCTAACATGCTACCTGCTTCTCTTAAGCCGTAACCTCAGCTTCTTTGCTGGAAAACGTAATATTACCTTGTGCTTTGTGTTTACAGAATGCACCTGTGACAAAGTGGCCTCTCCAAAATGTCGCCTGGTACGTTCTGTGGTTAAAAATCCAGGCTGGGGGAAATATCTAGTTATTATTATGACAAGATTGGGGCAAAATAAAGGGTTTTGGTATAGATTTAAATATCTCATATTATGCATAAAATAATAAAAATATTGGATTTTTAATGCATCTCAACATTATACTGCCTTGTTCTTTTCAGGGGGAAGCTGCACAGCTTGATCTGGCCTTTCTGTCTGACCCACAGAACCAGTGTGCCTGCAAGAGGTACAAGTGTGGTGAGTTCTGCTCAGATAAAAGACTGAGTCATTTAGTTCAACTATTATTATTATTATTATGATTATGATTATTATTATGGTTATTATGATTGTTATTATTATGTGTCCTTTTAATTATCAACAACATGATCCTGTTTAATGGTCTGACTTCAGTCTAATTGAATTTAAAGTTTATTCATCCTCACATAATTTAGTCCAATTCATTTCTGTTCAATGACATCACATACTGTAGATGTCACAAACTGCTGCACATATAAAACATTCTAAATATAAAGAAAAGATCAATGTTAAAAGGCAGAAAAAGTAAATAAATAAAACAGTAAAATAAGATTCAAAAGCAAAAAGACGTGCAATGCCAGAGGTCAATAGGAAAAAGTGCATTTTTAGAAGAGTTTAAAAAATGAAGATTGAAGTGACCTCTAATTTCTAAAGAGAGATTATTCTACAGTCTACTGTAGGAGCATTCTTATTTAGCACAAATAAGTCCTTCTAAAGTTAGATTTAAAGTTAAATCAAATAGAAAAAAATACAGGAAATACAGTTTAAATCTATTTTAACCAACCCAGCTCGAATAAAGACAATTTAATTACTGTTATAAATTTCAGTTTAAATAGTTTCAAGCATTTAGGCTGGAAAATAAATATTTTATATAATGTAGATTATACTAATTACAAAGTGTATAGAGCTTTTAATATTCAAAATAGGTATACTTCAGCTTTGAAACACAGAAACTTAATAAAACAAAATCGCATTATATTAAATTTGAACAATCAATTTGAGTTTCATTTGATAAAATAATTAAACCATTATAATACTATTTCATGAAATAACTAATAGATCACCTACCAACTAGCAATAAAGCTGTGAAAGACCTGTTAGTTTTTCTTTTTTTAATAAGCACCTTTATCCTCATTTACACAGACCTCTTCGATGTCTCAGCCAGGCCGACTCAAATAGCATTCTGGTCATAATCCCCACTGGTTCTGTGGAGTCACTGCATGACAGATACTTTAGCTCCTCTGTTAGAAATAGTGTCTGAGCCTAGTTATTTCAGACAACAGAGCAAAAGACATCAATTTCTAAAAAAAACAAAAACAAAAAACAGATAGGCCAGGCAGAAAGTCAGACACAGGAAGAATAAAGTGGATTTGATTAATTATAAAATAATTGACAGTGCATATAGGGATACTACATGCATGAAGTGTGTTTTGCTGCACTGGATACTGTCATATCGGTCTGGATACAGTGGAAAGCTGGGATAATAATTACACTGGTTTGGAGTTATTATGTACGTAAAAGACATAATACATCAATCAGACTACAAGATCAGGCTAAGGTGAGCTACAGGATAGTAGAAAAGCAGCTAGATGAACAGGCAACAGCTGTTGGTTCAGTAATTAGAAAAATCTGAGAAACTAAGAATGACTGTCAATCTCCCTCTGAATGGGGCTCCATTCAAGATTTCATATCATGAAGTAACTGATGATAAGACAGGTGACTAACCAGCCCAGAACTGCACAGGAGGACCTCAAAAGAACTGGAACCACAGTCTAAAAGGTTGCCATGGTAGCACTCTACACATTAATCGAATAACATGTCTTATTGGCCTCCGGTTTGGCTGACCGGGCTTGTCCTGCACATTTTAGATGTGTCTCTGCTTCCAAGTGTGAATCAAATGGCTGAATTATCTCCTCAGTATGCGGTCCCGTGCGATTCCTGCAAATAACCTGATTTTTTGACACAGGTGTCTTGAAGTAGAGATACATCTACAAGGTGCAAGACACCGGCCCCATAAGGACGGTAATTGAGGAAGCCAGATTTAGAGGAGGCTAGGATCTGTGGGGGACGATGGATGAAGGAATATGTTTTGGATGAAGGAATATTTTATGTTCCTCAATAAGAGCATTGAAAATACGTCCTGGCTGACTTTTCTTAAATGCACAGGCAGGGCATCTAATGAGTGGCTCCAAAGGAAATTCTTTAGGGTCCTGGAGTTACAAGATCTGAACCCAAAAGAGAATAAAGGCAGCTAAAACTCCTTGCTCACCAGCAACAGGAGAAACATCGGGAGTAGGTCCAAATCCCTGCTGTAGTGTGTGCAAAACTAAACAAGAATAATAGGAGATGTTTGTAATGTAAAATTTTTTTTTTTTACCCTATATTAAATTTTGTTTTTAAATTTTATCAAACATTTATTTCAAGCAATAAACAGTTATTCAACTATCATGGCCTTTTGATTTTCTTGATTTTATTTGCCTTTAGATTCTGTCTTTCTCAGTTAGAGTGTTCCAGAGATTAGACCTATTGTTCCTCTAGAAAGTGGAAAATTTTTAAAATTGGGGGCATGTTAAATGCTTATTTTACAGCTCTGGTAAATTAAGCTAATACCCACACTAAAAGTTTTATTTGTTTAATTAAAAAAAAAAAAAACTTTAGAAAAAGTACAAATACCCTATATTTTATTATAATCATTATATAAACAATAAAATTTTTTTTTCTAGAATTCTTTGATGCCTGTCTTTAAAATATATAAATACTCCAGTTTAATATTTATATGATCAGTGCTTTTTATATTGCAGATCTACAAATCAAATTTGAACTTTTTGTGTGTGTGTGTGTTTTCAGTGCGTGAGGCTGTGTGTGTGTTTGGTGACCGCGGATTATTACAGCCAGGTCAGACTCTCGTCGAGCACGGAGACAACGGACTGTGTTACAGTCGCCACTGTAGCCAGGTTCTGGATCAGAAGAGTGGATTTTATCTGCTGCGAAACTCGACAGTCAACTGCTCCATCCACTGCCAGCCGGTAAGACAGCTATACATGTTATTTGAAAACTTCCTTTGCAACTTTTTTCAAAAAATCTTGTAGGGTGATTTTTTTTTTTGTCTTGAAAAAATTTAATCTGGATGCACCTACGAATCTTAAGATATAATATTGAAACCCTAATTGTAGTTTCCAAGATAATGCCAACTTAAAACAAAAAAATCAACACCTTGAAACAATTTAAAATTATTTTAGCAACAGAAGTAAAGCATTATATCTGCAATAATAATAATAATAATAGAGATAATACTATAAGAAACAAAGAAGTATCAAATTTAGAAAAAATTTAAATGATTGCATATTGTTTACAAAAGTAATGTACAAAAATGTTTTAACAAATAATACTACTATAAAATTTTAACCCTTTAACACAATCAGTTGTGATATGTGAGTTTTATAAAAACAGAACATCTATAATAAATTGCAGGGAAAGGCCTAATGTACAAATTATGCAAATAAGATAACAAATAACTTATTTGGAACTATTTTTTTTCTTGGTTTCAAAAAGAGAATTATATAATTGTTTAGGCTTAAAAGGAATAATGTTTGCATTACATTTGAAAAAAATACAGGGAATTTGATGATTGAAACAGGTTTGCTGTGTGAGTCCAATAAATTATTTTTTCTGCTTTGCTCTTTATGATAATCAGAACTATTTTAGGTAAACGTTCTACTTCAGTTTTTCAGTTTGTAAAAAGTCATTTAACTGATATGTTTGCTGTAATATTATAACACCACTGTCTGTAAAGCAAATAAAAAATGTACTTACTAAAAGTTCTATACCCATACATTCTACTGTAGTAATTGGGATTAGAAACCCATTTCCCATTTCCATTAGAGTTACCTTTGGCTTTTCAAATTAAAATGTTAACTGAAACATCATTAGTTTTAACTTTTGGTTTATTTTCTTTATCATTTGGCTAAATCTATCATAGGAAACTATTTCTTTTTTACTTTTGGATGTAAAGACTTTCTGGGCCATTCAGATTAGGTATTCAGAAATAGGAACTGTATGATTAGCATGGGTTTGGATCCTCTGTATCTACCTGTTGGAACTATTGATGAAGAAATGTTTTTTTTTTTGCTGTCTAGTAAAGCTGATCAACACTTAATGAAAAACAGACCAGTTACTCATCCCCAGTGTGCATCCAGATCTGAGAAATGACAAAGTGGCTTTACAGTAGTTCTTTTCTTTTGTTTGAGTAAGACTGAATGTTTGTGTTTTAGAATCAGATCTATGTTCCTCCTAAAGACCAGTCAACCTGCTGTGGTGTTTGTAAAAACATTTCCTGCCTCTATCAACATGAGAATGGGACGATGAGCCTCTATAAGGTAGGGGGACAATCTTCCCTTGTTTCCATTGGTTGTTGCTTTGGTATCAAATTAACTTTAGAATTTCTGAGCAGATTTTATTTTTTGCATATATAAAGATAGATCTAAAAAAGTAGAACACCTCAAACAAGTTCTATTTCATTGGAACTGATCTCAAAAAGAGAAAATCATACAATATCAAATATTACAAGTATTTAGTTTTTTATGAATGGGAATTTTGGTATATAGATAATTAAAACCTAAATTTGTTGATTTAGATATTTAGAATATTACTATAAATAAAAACGGATATTTTAAACAGAAGTGCTTTGGAGAAGTCTTTGGTTTGGCCTCCTGCAGGATGAACTACTGCATCAGTCATTGAAATGAGTCGCCTGTGGCTCTGCTGAGATGTATGGAATTTGCTTTTATAGCTGCTTTGGACTATTTGAATTGTTTGCTCTGGTATTTGATACTTGTATGAATTTATTTTATTTAATATTTGATGAAAACAATTTTGGTCTATCGTACTTTGTCGTGTTAACACAAAATCTAATGGCTTGTGGTGTTAGGATAACAGATTGAAGAGTGAATTTGAGCATGTTCATTATCAAATAGCAAATTTTGCACACAAATGCAATAAAGTCACAGCTTCTGTTGAAATTGTAACAGTTATTATTGTTTCCTCGCTTGTATTGTTTGTTAGTTTTCTGGTTTAAACTGTAAAGCACTCATCAACATTTGCTATATTTTTTTGTAATTGAAAGATATCAAGATATTCAGAACTGAATATCTTCAAACTATATTTTGTGTTTTCATTATCTGCATGCATTAATTTATCAGCGTTACAAGAAACAAAGCCTTAAAATGTATTTCATTTTTGCTGCGATATAATTTTACTTTATGGAATGAGTGACAAAAACATTTAGCTTTTATATGATTGATTTTTTTAGATGTAATGGTTTCCCCAATGTGATGCAAACTCATATGTCCAATACACTATTTAAAAAATATTCTACATATTTCACATTTTACTACTTACCAATTTAGTAAAAGAAAAGCTCAGTTTAGCATTTAAAAACATTATTTGACTCCTGTCTTCTAAAACTGTTTGCAGCAGTTCACTGTTATTCCAGCATTTGCAAAGTTTTTCTGCGGTTGAAAAAACAAGTTTTGTATAGATGTTACATTTTCAACGGGTAACGTTGGTATAATGTTGATGTTTTCAGCCTGGACGGTCCTGGGTTTCAAACTGTAAGAAGTTCGACTGCTCCGACACTTCATTCGGGCCAACCCTCATCTCCTACTCCTACAGCTGCCCCCCCTTCAATGAAACAGAGTGTATGAAGGTCAGCATTACACAGAAACCGAGGCACAAATATGTCGTGCATCTTGAGAAAAACTCTTGACTAATCTGTAGAAGTTTACAGCAGGCGATGATGATTTTAAAATATAATTAACTTTTACTTATGTTTAAGAATTCTCATCTTTAGCTGCTAGTTAAACTAAACATGCAAATTAACAACTAAGAAAATAAGTCAACAACTATGTAAATTGCTAAGTAGCTAAATTCATAATTAGCTTCTGTATCTAATAGTCTCAGGTAGAAAGTAAAGTTCTGCATAAAAAAATGGGAACATGATCTCTAAATAAATAAAAACATAAATTAACCAAGAAATTGACCAAAGCAGCAAGGAACAAAGATCAGTGGGTAACTAAGTGTAAAATGGTACAGTAAGTAAATAAATTAGAATAAGTAAAAATTAAGTAAACTAAGTTGATATCAAAGTAAATTAGTTAGAAAGTAATTAAGTAAGTAAGTAACAGAGAAAACCAAAATACATAACTATGGAAGAAAAAAAGTATTATAGCAAGTTTAGTAGATAAATACATAAATGACTAAATGATACGTAACAAGCTACTAAACCAATAAGTAAATAGATAAAGTGAAAAACTAAGTAACAAACTACTAAGTAACTAAGTAAATAATAGTTAATAATTACATACAAAGTAACAAAGCATTTACAAGAATAAATAAAGCAAGAATTTGAGTAAAGAAATGAATAATACCTTGGGAAACAAAAAAGCTACATATGAAGTAAGAGCAATTCAACCATTGGGTAAGTAACTCTGTGATTAAATAATAAGTATGTCATGATTAAAATATGTAAACAACAAAAAAAAAACCCAAACAAATCATTTAAACAAGAACTAAGGAGTAAGTTGATCATATGCTACATAGGGAGTAACTGAGTCACATTGTGACAAAGTAAGCAAGTAACTAAATACCTATCTACCTAAGTTTGTAATTAAGCAAGTTTGCAGCAGAATATGTCAGCATGAAAAGTTATTTGCCTATTTAAAGGCTTTTATATCAGTTTGGAACGTGCCTCAGGAAGATATTACAGTAGGTATTACTCTGCAGTCAAACATTCAATACTTGTGCTGTGATGAACACTGCTTTTAATTGGATTAGGTGTGTGATAACTCCATCTCTGTTGCATTAATGGGTTTGAAGTGTCTCTTAACCTCTTAACATCCATCTCATTTTGGAAAATTCTCACCCATTTTGCATACCGAAATGGAAAAGCAAAAAGCTTAGGAACTGTAAGCCCAAATTACATCTGTTATACATTATTTGAAAGCTAACACCTTCTAGTTTCTGAATATATACATGGGAATTGGGTGAGTAAAACACCCAAGCTGCATCAAGCCCAAGCTGCATCAGTTTAAACAAGACTCAAAGTTGTTTTTTTTTATTATCCAATATAATAGGTCTTTTTTGAACAGCAGTTATAAAGACATGCTTGCTTGTTGTGGCTGCTTTATCATGCTACATTTTGACATGCTGCTATATCTGTGTTAATTGTGCTTTGGTGCTTGCTGTTTCCATAAAATGAACTAGGTGGTTGAATTGAGGAGAATCTAAGCTTTTCAACGATGTCTAACATGCCTATATTGGTAAACATTTTACCATTGTAATTTTCATGCATTCTAAGTTATTATTTGTAAACGCTTTAAAACGGGTCGCTGGCAACCCGGTGGGTTTTGAGAGGATAAAAGTTTTCACGTTTTTTGTAAGTGCAGAAAGGGATGCTCGTAACGTCAAGGTATATTTTATTCTATACACTGAAACTCTAAGACTCTAGATCTGCTGAGTATGATGCAAAATTAACTGATCATCAACATTTGCATTTAGTGTACTCTGTACTAATAATAAATAGAAGAATAGGATAGAAGACAGCTTTAGAAGAATTTTATTAAGTTCTCATTACTGAAAACATTGTTTTTCTGTTTGAGCATCCTAACATCTTTATCCACTCAGATCGGAGGAACCGTTGTAAGTTACATGGATGGATGCTGCAAGACATGTAAGTACCTAATCTGAGCTTAGCAGCAGTTCTGTAGTTAGTGTAGAGCTGTAGGCTGCAGCTGACACTGAAGAGCGCCTTCATCAACTGCCGTTAAATTATGTCTAACATGCACTTCAGTTTGTCCACTTGAAACCCCCAAATCCTGCCTTACATCAACTGAATTGGCTCCCGTCTGGAACCCAGCTGCTCTTTTCAGATATGTTTGTCTGCTGCTTGTTTAGATTTCTACACTTCTCACTGAATTTATAAGATATCTCTCACTGAGAAGCATTTGATGACATGCAAACGGTTTGTGGTTTGTGTGCTTCACCTTACCATTATGTACCAATCCCACCAGGTACTGGATTTCATCTGTTTCCCTTTCCAGTTAGCCAAATGACTCCCACAGTTAACACAAACTGTGAACAAGGTACCACAACAACAAGGCTTCTTGGTGCCATTGTTGATATTCAACAATGTACTCCCTCCAAAAATGTTTGAAAAGATACAGGAGAGACCAAAAAGTGCAACTGCAACCTACATTTCTCTTCAGAAATGTCCTCTCATCTGTCACTTCATTTCATGAAATGTCTGTATTAAGAAATAACCTAATATATACCAGAATTGAATCTATACAAAAACCAGTCAATTGTGAATGTCCTTTTGTAGAATTATAGTTAAATAGAATCTAAAGATGTAGGCTACCTAAAATGAAATCACACTTGAGAGGACAGAAACGTATGTGTAGCTCTTTCTCCTCCAAGTGCATCATGCACGTTCATCGGTCAGCTCCCTCCCCATTAGCACTGTCTGGGCAGTGCATTGTTGATTGCCAACAATGTACTGTAGTGGCCCTGTAGTCGGCCGTAGACATCTGCATGTTTCAGTAGATTAAGTGTTGGTGTTTGGGTCTTTATCTGCAAAACAAAAAAAACATCTTCAGATTTAGGCTTATGCACGACCAGTTTTTCACTGCAGGGGATTCTGCTCTGTTGCTTCTTGTTTCAGGTTTTTATTTTCAGGTTTGTTGTCTTTCAGGTTTGAAGGCTCTTTTTTCATCACACTAATCTGCAGCTTCTTACATTTGTATCTGATTTCAGTCAACGCACTGGTTGGGTTACTCTAAAATGTTAATATCTTTTTTGTTTCTTAAATAAATATATTTCTACATATATGTGTAAACCTACACTCTGCAGGGACCTAAATGATGTTGACTTCAACTGTATGCAAACTTAGTTGCACATAAGTGTTCAATGTGTGTCTTTACATTGTGTGGAATCATAAACGCTTTTAGGAAACAGGAAACCTTCACTCACAAATAAAATAAAATTAGTCTAAAAGGGCGAAGTCAGTTTTATTAATTGCAATTTGTGTGTGTGTGGGGGGTGGGGGGTGGTTGGAGAGATCCACTTGTGTAGTTTCCTCCCTTGTTCAGTTTTCTTTTATTAAACTGACGTTGCATGATCAGCTTTTCCCATTTCCCATTTACTTGCCTGTCATCCCGCCTCCTGTGCTCAATGTTTGTTTCTTCAATCCAGCAGATTTCTCTTTGGTTTTTCTTTATATAGGCAAAGAAGATGGGAAGTCATGTCAAAAGGTTACAGTTAGGATGACAATCAGGAAGAATGACTGCCGCAGCAACCGGCCGGTGGGTATCTAATTGGAGTTACTCAGCTGCTCGCTTGTCTGGTCTAATTGCTCAACATCAGCTATCAATAGACATGACAATATTTAGTCACATAATAACCTCTACAGGGAGTTATTTTCTGTGTTTTTTCCAGAAAAAGAGGTTGCTGCTGTTAGTTTATAACTTGCTACCTGTGTTGGTACTTTTTGCATTCATGCCATTGCCCTTACTCATGATGTCCTTCAGGTAAATATTGTATCCTGTGATGGGAAGTGTCCCTCTGCCAGCATCTATAACTACAACATCAACACATACGCTCGCTTCTGCAAGTGCTGCAGGGAGACAGGGTTGCAGCGGCGCTCTGTGCAGCTTTACTGCAGCAGCAATGCCACCTGGGTCAGCTACACCATCCAGGAGCCAACTGATTGTTCCTGCCAGTGGTCCTAAACACAAACAAAAGGAACTTACACTCAAATTCAGTAAGAGAGGTCTAACTTGGATGAAGATCTGCAAGGTTAACCGACCTCATAAAGGGGACACCTTTACGTTAGGAACGCTGGGATGGATTTAAGTGGAACTGTGGAAAACACCACTGCTGGATGTTGGGAGGGAGCATAAAGCTCTTAATGACTGTTAGTGATCTTCAGTAAGTATTTTTTGTATCTCTGCTGGCATGGGGGTGGAGTTATACAGCAGAAAAGCAGATGTTACAAGGTCCTGCTGCTCTGCCTGTTACACACAGAGATTTCGCTGGAACTCACTTTCACTGCAGATATCTGAAAGAGACAACAAAATTATAAAACAGCATAACAGATGACACTGCAGTTCTACTGTGACCACAGTTAAAATGTTAATCAAAAGAACAAAACTTAAATCTTTTACTCAATAAAGTTTCAAAGATTGTCCAAGAAAAACTTTTTTCTTTCTCAGTTTTAAAGGCAAAAGGTGTCATTTTAAACAGTTACAGAGCCAGACATCTTTCATAGGGGCAAGGACCAATGTCTACTGAGGGGTGGCTGAAGACAGACAGGCACCAGGCATGGTTAATCTACACTAACCACACTGAACCAACAGGAAAATGAATGATGAGAAAATAGACTAGATTTTCCTAAATTACTTTCTCATTCATGTTCATGCATACATATTGTCTGATGCTGGATCATCTTATCTTCTGGTTGTCTTAAATGTAAGTCTTTTCGACATGCTCATTTCATCCTGGTGCACACCTCTAGTGTTTATGTATCCAGTTAGCTTCAGTTTTAGCCATTCATTGTAGCCCTGTATTCTTTAAAAAATGTCTGATTGTCACAGAGATCCAATTGTCCTAAAGTTTATAAGAGGAATATGAAAGCATTTAGAAGAAGGAAATAAAACCAGGTGGTATTTGGGAGATTCTTTCATACGATGCAGTAGAGCAGGTAGAGAAAGGATGGCCTAAAATACTCACGGTAAAAGTAACTTCAACATTTCTTACCCAATTAAAGGTACAGTGGATTATTTTGTAAATAAATTATCAACTGTACCTTTAATAACCCTATTTTTAGAGGGAAAAGCATGTTCTGGGATGGTAAATTACATCCACATGAGGACAACATCCACATAGGGGCAATAAGTCACCTGGTTAGAGGGGTCACAGGGGTGGCTAAGGGTGGGCCATGGCCACCCATAACCCCACATATAGCTCTGACCTTGATGCTCAAATCTCATTTGCTTTTAAATTTGTTTCTCGTTTCTATATAAAAAAGTTTCACCAGCACAAAAAAGAAGCACCTCACTCAGTTAGAATTTTGCAAGAAACGCTCATATTGCCTTTACACATGCTTTTTAAGAAAGTGGTTTAGCATCCTCCCGTTGATTGAAGTGATTTGGAGGTGTTAGGTTTATTTGTTTTCATGTTTCATGAAATAAAACAATAAAAGAGAAAGTGAATGTAATAATTCCAGGAAAACATGTCAGAATTATGTATGGCTTTGATTACAGAAACCACACGTGGGTATCAGTATGCGACACAAAATTAATACCTCAGGACATTTGTAAGTAGGAGACTCTACTATTTAAATTTTATTCATACCATTGAAATTTGGATGAATTTTGATGCAGTGATGGGAAGTAAGTCTGGCAAAAACCTTGGCTGAGAGTGCTATCTTGGAAACTAAATAAAGAAATGTCATTGTCTCTTAGGAAACATTTTTTTATCTGTCATTAACAACATTTGTAAATTACTGTTTGTTCCCATAAGTGAATCATTACAAATTGTTTTCAGGGTAGTTTTCCAACATTTATTCTGGTGTAAATTTGTCCTTCTTTCTCTTCTCACCCTAGGGAAAATTACATCTCTAACTGCCTACTTCTCTGCTGGCAAAAAAACCCGCTAAATCAATTTCACAGATACAAGTTAAATATTTTTGTCTAGGAATAAACATGAGACCAAGTAGCTCTGTGGTTTTATGGATTTCATTGTCCATATATTTTGGTGCCTGTCTGTCTTTGCTTGGCCCTAAAAAGCCATTTTTTTAATCTTTACAATTAGTAAAAGATTTCAAACAGAATGTACAAGCTATTGATAGTTTGCTTGTGTCTCATAAATTGAAGGATTCTGTTTTTGTTTTATTCTGGCTAAAGTATATGTAGCTTTTACAGTATATAAATAAAAGAAGATATAAGTAACACTAAAAACATTCATTAACTTGTTAATATCACCTTTAAAAGTGAAGTAATTACACAAATTTAGAAAACATGCAGTAGAAACATCCTAAATGATAATGATCTATTTATCTTTCAAAATAAAAGATTGGGAAAAAAGGCATTACCTTGCATTGAACACCAGGCCCTACAATGTTTAAACTGGGGAATTATTTCTTAATATATTTTTAAACCAATGTCAAATTCTGACAGGAAACTGTTACTAAAACAGTTTATGTCCTTAAAGTAACTTCATCACTGAAAAAGACAATGTAAAGCATTTTTCTACTCATACAAGTCTATGAATTTTAGAGCAGATTTAAGTGATTACTAATAACTAAACACATTATTTCATAGATAAACTGTGGTTCCTGCTGCTTTGCTGTGTTTCCACCTCTCTCTCCTCCTGTAGAGGGTGTGCCAATATAAAAGCCCATATCATATTTTTTTTAGAAGATAATCCTGCCACTGGTTTCTTATTCACTGTAACACACAAAAAAAACAATCTTTCAAAAAGTGTTGGATGTGGTCCATGGGGAGAAAAGCATTGTTATCTACAGAACACCTCCCGACTCACTTTTGACCATCTTTAAATTTGACCTAAAACCTAGTCTGTGTAAATATTTAAATTCAAGTGCTCTTAAAACTCTTTGCATAATTTAGATTTCTCTCTTAGAAAGGCTCGCCTAAACTTTATATCCTGTGATGTGGATTCAACTCTCTGTAATCAACATTTCTGATTTATTTTTTACTGATCGACATCCAGCTGTTTGTTGAGCACTTTATTTATTTATTGGAGTTTGAAATGACACAGATGTTCTGTTCTATAAGATGCATTCCACCAAAAAGAAGAACAAACACTATGATTGAAAAGTCTTATATGGTTTTTCTCCCCACAATAAAGAAGTGTTTCTCTGTGGATGAAATGTTTGTTACCAACAAATTCCTGGATAGTTAAGTTAAAGGAGACTTGTATAATACAGTTGTACATTTGACTTTTCAATAAATCTTTTGGACACTCATCACTGTAGTTTGCTTTGGTTATTTAGGAACCAGAGATGTTTCTGCTATTTTAACTGAACTTTATTGATCACACATTGGAGAAATTTACCTCTGCATTTAACCCATCCCTTGGTGAGCAATGGGCTGCCATCGTGGGGCGCCCAGGGAGCAGTGTGGGGTTAAGGGTCTTTTTCTCAGAAACCTAGAGTGGCAGTCTGTTGGAGTGGGGCTTGAACTCAGAACCTAAGGATTTCACGCTCTATGCCTTAACCATTAGGCTGAATACAGTACCAGATAAATAAAGGGCTGAGAGAGCAGAAACAGAAGGAACAAAAAGTAGATTGCACAGGGGAGATAAAGCAGCCCTTGTCTGACCTGATTTCAGACTGACTCACTACTCCTGTAAGTCTGAACTGAGGGCAGGAGAAGTGTGCACAGTGATCATCTGATCAGAATGCATTTCACAAAGTTCAGAGTGACACAGCTGCTGCTTTAACTGCTGATACTGAGCCGTTTGGCACGCAGCCAGAAGGACACACTTTTACGTCAGCAGTCATGTAGCTCCTGCTGAGTGACGCCACGGCAGCATCTGCAGCAACAAAACAAATCTGAAGCCCAAGTGGGCAGTTACAGGAATTAAGATTGGAATCAGGTTGGTTCCATTACGACTGGGTTGCCCTTCTTACTGGTGCTGTTGGGATTTCTGGATGAAGTCATGTTCTCTTTTTAATGCTTAGCAATAAACCAGCCATTCCATTGTGGGCATGGACTTCTATTCCCACTGCATGACTTACAGAAGGTAGTCCCCACCATTCATCACATTGGTCCTGCATGATACTTAAAATGATCAGTATGACTTTATCTGTGTCTCTCATCATTGTGAAGGAATTTTGACTCTCTTCTTCATAACAGCGCTTTGGTTCATTCTGTAAAAGTTGAATAAGCAGTTTGTGCACCATTCTTTTAAGGTCCCAGCCCAGGATTTTGATCAGGTTCTGTACTGTGACTGGCCCATTGAAGCCTGCATGATTCTCTCATCCGGCCACCTTGTTGTCAATTTTATGATGTCTTTGAGAGAATTGTCCCTCTGACCAACCAGCTGGTAGCTAACGAGATGTTTTCACAGCTGATTCTTTAAATTGGCGAGAAATTTCTCTGCAAACTAATTATTATATAAAAAGCCTAAAGCATCACCTCTCAGCCACCATAATTTACATTCAGTATTTATGAATCCTCTTCTTTCCACATAACTTTAAACTAATATACTTGGATGCAACAATGTATGTGAACAGCCAGTATTTTCTTTTTATTTTAACTTTTATTTTTATGAATGCCTTTTTGTTGCTTATCCTCATCCCGGAAGGTGTAGATTTAAATTGTTTATCCTCCAAAAAAGCCTTCCCTGTAGGCTGTAGCATGGCCATAACATTATAGTTTTATATTAGAAATATATTTCATTGGCTGTGAAGCTAAAAACAGATATTTATTTGCATTATATCAAAACACATCTTTATCCATCCATGTCTGTTAACCATTTCTGTTTTAACTTCTGTTTGATACTCTGGTTTGGAAACAGAATTATTTCCTTTCATGTAACCTGGTTTAATAGATTATATAGAAAATCCAGAAGTTGAGCCTGACAACAACACAGACAGTGAAAGTTCTATTTCTAATTTTTTGGCTGTCTTTTCTTTATTTTAAGTCTCACAAGGAAGCAGCCTGATTGATTTTTTCCCACAGTTAAAATACATCCAAAGATGTGCATCCCTATAACTCAAACCATGTATCAGAAGCTAACCAAGCCATTGACTCATTTTATGAGTTTGCCCATATATACATACTAGTCTACTTAATGAAATAATCAAACTACTCTTTTACCCCTTTAATATGCTTACATATATTCGCTCTTGTTTGAAACTTTGATTATGATGTGTGCAATAAAAAATATCACATTTCTTGTTTGTGCAACAAAAAACAAAAGACCATAAACCAATTCGACAATTTAATAAAGCCTTATGCATAAATGACACCATGAAAATAACGATGTAACCATGTACAAAAAAAAAAAAAAAAAAAAAAACCATAAAGAGCCTGACACTGGTCTCTGTTTGGATAATTATGAAACCGAAATCCTATAAATATTTTGGGATTTGTGTCTCCAGCACAGAGATTTCCATTAATACCAGTCATATTCCAAAAACTGTTGGTAAATCGAGCCAGTGAGAAATGCCCGGTGGGTTCAGAGTCTCAGTGACTTCAGTGGAAACCAGCTGTCAGTTTGATAAGTGTGAAGCAGCTGCAGACACACACACACACACACCCACCCACACACACACACACACACGCAAACCCGGTCGCTAATGCTTCTCTTATACAATTTTGCTGAACAGGATTTACAGAACCTTTTTTCTAATATTTTCTTTCAAATACTTCAATTTTTTGGTAAATATTTAAAATGATTTGGGTCCATAGCTTTCTATGCTTTCTGGATATTTTTTAAAATCTTTTTTTAGGCTTTTGCTGCTTTAAACAAATTTTCATTTTAGTACCCCAAACTTTTTGGAATGATTTTGCTTAATTAACCCAGTAAAGACCAGCATGTATAATTTTAATTTCATCAGCCAGGTGGTGTGTTATGGCCTGAATTTAGCCAGATTTACTCCCTATTAATCTGGTAAAACTGATGTTTTTGCTTAAGGTTACTTTCACAATACCTTCTACCTCATTAGTCAGAGCCTGATTACCAAACAGAGTTCAGAGGTCATAAGATAGTTCCTTTAAATTTGGATATTTCAATGAATTCATGTTACCAAAAATCACAGAATCTCGCCACAAAGTGCTTTTCCACATAGTCATTCTTTATCTCATTCTTATCTGATTGAAAAACACAACAGAGGAATTACATTTGTGATGGTAGGATAAAAATCTGTTTAGCTTTTTTCAGGTTGGTGCTGTAAAATCAAATTTCCCTCTTACAGCATTCCTGGTCACATTTAGGTGTTTCAGAAGATAAAATAGTTTACTTTTCCAGTTTTTTTCTTAGTTTGTGCAGCAGAGTTCACTGTAGCCCCAAAACATTAGAAACATTTTTTAACACTCTTAAAACTGATAGATGACATGTCTTTTTTGTGATGTGTTCTTTATTTCCCTTTCTCATTGCATAACGTAAAGATATTGTAAGATTTTTTAGCCTGCTTCGTGTCGACAGACAGGTTCTGTTTAAAATTTATTTTATTTCTGCCAACTCCTCAGTATTCAGTCCTTGGTCTAGCTAAATAAACTAAACCAAAAAATTTGATTAATCATACTTGATTCAAGATGAAAGATTGTGGGTGACTTTATTTGCTTTAACAGCCAGTTTGTTTATTTTAAAGGTATAGTGGAGGATGTTCTTTTTTCCGGGTGGATCATCAACATAAGAGGTTCTCCTAATTGTCAGTTATTCTGGTGATGTGTTTATGTAAGGCCATCCAGCATGATTGTCCCCATTTTCACTTACACATGGTGAGTGTGACATTGTGGAAAAGTTTAAGCTTGTGCATGCTCTTGCAAGCGTTTCATAGGCGTTCCCTGTCAAGAGCGGGTACGAGGTTGTGCATGTGCATTTTTTTTTAAGTGGGGAGGACTGGTCTTTTCAAAAATTTGCAAAACAAATCCTCCATTATACCTTTAATAAATGACATCATTGTTTAAAGATGCATTCTATGTTTACTCAGTTAGTATTTGACCAATATTGATATGTGTTTGATTAACTGAATCATGCACTTGTAGCGAAGTGCATGTCGATCTTTTTGAATTAAGGTAGGGTTTGACCAGCATTTTATAGGGTTAGATTACTGTACTGCAGAAAAAGACAAATCTGCTTACAATTTTAAACTGATATTTTTAAGTGCTGCTAAGAAAATTATCTTGTTTAAAATCAAAATGTATCCATGGACAATTTATCAAGACATTTGGAAAAAATTTACAGAAAATGTATTTATATACAAGTGAATTCAAACATGGTTTTATTCATTAATAAACCTCTTGTAGCAATGAGTTTTTTTCCACTTTAAATGGCTCAAGAGAGATAAAGTTGCAGGATGGAAGAGAATAGCTCACACCCTAAACTCCTTGCAGCTTCATCTGGAGACTTTCTGTTAAATTTAGCAGCTCATGAAATCTAAGACACGTGTACCCTTCTAAAGAGCTTGACCAGTGGTATCATTTCAGCATATCTGCAACTCACAAAGCTCATTTAGTCTTTGGTACAACTGCAAACATGATGGCAGGGCAAGAGGCACTCTTTAAATACATACACTAGCTTTACATCATTATATGCTTGTTAGAAAATATAGAGAAGAAAAGTATTTTTTCTTCGATTAACAATACATTTAACTTGTTTAGTTCTTGCTCTTGTGTTGTAGATTTTAAGAGAGTTGTTGCTGATCAGGGTAATTTAAATTTTTAATTTTAAATCTTATTCTCCAGTTGACTAAATGAACAAAAAGATGTCTGCATTTCTCAAACAGCTGTGAAAAAAAAGAAAAATACCTAAATTCATTTTCTTTTATTTAGCAGACATTTCACAGCTAAACATGCTGGTAAACAACTAACAGTACTTAAGCATTATTCTAGTATCACTACAGTAACCACTAAATATGGCATTATTTTTACATAAGGATGCATGTATTCTACCTTTTTGTTTCTATTTTTTTAATGCAAATTTAAAAGCTACAAAACAAAACAGGACTATTTTTGGTGCTTGTACAACCAATCATATCAACATCAACTGGTCTTTCTGCATGGAGTTTGCATGTTCTCCCTGAGCATGCATGGCTTCTCTCCGGGTACTCCGGCTTCCTCCCACAGTCCAAAAACATGACTGTTAGGTTAATTGGCATCTCTAGATTCTCCTTAGGTGTGTGCGTGAATGGTTGTATGTCCTGTTTGTCTCTGTGTTGCCCTGCGATGGACTGGCGAGCTGTCCGGGGTGTACCCCGCCTCTTGCCCTTTGACAGCTGGAGATAGGCACAGCACCCCTCGTGACCCCAGTTGGGATAAGCGTGTCAGATAATGGATGGATGGATAATGTTTTCAAATTAATAATTCTACTTGCTTATTATTAACTGAATCGCAAGAATACGCACCACATGGAGGAAGGGTCTCTGGTTCAGAACTCAAACCCAGGACAGCTCTTGAGGTTCTGTTTTTTTTTAAATTGCACCCCTATTTGACTCCAGCACCAGACCTAAGCTGATAGAAATGTGTTGAAACTGGAGGTGCTGCACTACGCTGTATGTCCAGAAAGGATATTTGATTTCCACTCTTTTGTCTGACATTAGAATTAGGCAAGGTAAAACTCTAAAATTCTAATGTTCCAAATTTCCATCTTTTGAAACTCTTAGGGTAATGCCGAGCTCTGGTCCTTTTTCTTATTTGAATAAGAAATGGGCAAGCCGTGCTACCTAATTACTAGGTTTTTATACAAGCTATGGTGGAGGACTCACCCTCTCCACCTAAAAAAGAATTGCACATGCATAACCCTGCACCCGCTGCCAAGAGGGAATGCCTATTAAACAGAGCGAGAGCATGCACGCTCTGTTTGTCTTGTTCATACAAGTTCACTTTCTAAAGGAAGATTTGCATTTTTTTCACTGGTAAGTGAAAATGTTGACGAGCACGTAGGAAACATATCACCACAATGATTAACAATTAGGAGGACCACTCATTTTCATGATTCACACGGAATAAAACATCCTCCACTATATCTTTAATTATAGCCCATGTTGTATCGTGACTAGACTAACTTGTTATTACCAAATTAAAAATGAGACCTAATTGTTTACATGTTAATTACCTTAAAATTGAACAAAACAAAAAAAACAACAAAAAACTGAACTTGTCCTTATTCAATTTGACAAGTGTATTTTCATTGATTCTAAGTCAACTCCAGTGGCCAGTGATAATAAAAAAAGATCAAGGGCATTTTTATAGCCTGCGTCTTTTTGCTTGTTTGTTACTTTTCTAATGTTAAACATTATAAAGGTATAAATGTAACCTAGTATATTAATTTATTTCACTAAATGAAATCTGCAAAAGAATAAAAAAAGGAAAATAACTTCCAAACAGAAACAAGCTAATTATAGCCTTTGCTAACATTAGCTTTTTGTTTACATAATTTGTCTGTGATTGGTTTAACATAAATAAAATAAAGGATATATCTTTAGATAAGAATATTTGATCTCTTTCTCTAAACCTGGTCATCTTCACACACTGATCAGCATTTCCTCGATGATTCCTTGCTGATTCAAAGGAATGAACAATGTCAACAACTTGTCATCACATTCTCACATCATCAAGCTTTGAGATCACCTGTCGGTTTAAATAAAGTATGTTGAAACTTTTTAAACTTAGAATCAGGCGTCTGAACGATAACTGCATTGGATAATTATATGTGATTAACAATTAAGTATTATTTGTTAATTATCAGTTTTAGTTGTTATTTTATTTACCGTAGGACAAAGCTTATTCTTAGTGGCAAGGATTCTGTATTATGGGAAATTGGACACCTATATTATACAAGTAAATGGAAGATTTTAACAAACTTACAGTAAGGCCTTTTTTATTTAGAAAGCTTAAAATCCTTTTTTTAGGTTATAACCCCATCTGTGAGTCAAAGCTGTTCTTGCTATGTGATTTCTTGTTGCGTCACTGATGATCTCATTCCTCCCTAATTCTTCAAAATCCTAGCATACATACCTTAGTGTGTGATTAATGGGAAAATGACTCCTATCTTGTCATCCTTTATTATCAAATTTGTCTTGAATGGGAGGGATGCAGATGATATACATCCAAGTCAATGTACAGAAGCTGAAAATCATTGCTCACAGTGGCAAAGGATCCCTCCTGAAAAACCTTTTTACTTTTTAAAACATCAAGTTCTTGAAAGATTTAGACTGCTATCTATACATCAGGACTCCCTTTTTAACCAACCGCTGTTTCACCAGAATAGTTTTAGCAAACTTATGGTTCAAAGTGTTACCTCCATTCTTTTTGTGTCTGTTCTCATGTTTTAACTGACTCACAGTAATATGGTGTCAATGCTTATACCAAGGGACCCAATCCCTCATTAAAATCAAACTCTTTTAAAGTCTTTTTCTTGGTTATTTTCTTTCTACAGTAAAACATTTGACCCTTAAATGGTACAATAATGTAGTAGATAGGTAAAAATACAGTTGTAATTTATAATCACACAGTGGCTGCAGCCAAACAAATATTTATGTGGCTCAGACTAAGAAACAAGTTATACAGTGCCTGAACTTTTCAACCTTTTGCCACTTTTCAGGTTTCAAACAATCATGAATCATGAAGTGGAAAAAAAACGAAGAGTGGGGCATGCAAAATGTATCTGTGACTTTAATTTCATTGCAGCAAACTCTCTCCAGAAATGGATCTCGGAATGATCCAATGTTGATCTCAGTTACTGATGATGATAAATAAAATCCACCTTTGTGTAACCAAGTCTCCGTATAAATGCAGCTTCTCTGTGATTGTCTGTTTAAAACAGAGAGAGCCTCATGAAGAACAAGGAACACACCAGTCAGGTCCAAGTTACTGTTGTGAAGAAGTTTAAAGCCGGATTTCGATACAAAAGGATTTCTGAAGCTTTAAACATCCCAAGGAGCGCTGTGCAATTGATAATGTTGAAATGGAAGGAATATCAGGCCACTGGGAATCAACGACGACCCGACTGTCCCTTTAAACTTTCAGCTTAAACAAGGAGAAGCTGATCAGAGATGCAGCCAAGAGGCCCATGATCACTCTGGATGAACTGCAGAGATCTACAGCTGAGGTGGAAGACTCTCTCCATAGGACAACAATCAGCTGTACACCGCACAAACCTGGCCTTTATGGAAGAAAGACATTTCTTAAAGATATGCATAAAAAGTCCTGTTTAAAGTTTGCTACAAGCTACCTTGGAGACACATCAAACATGTGGAAGAAGGTGCTCTGGTCAGACGACACCAAAATTGAACGTTTTGGCAACAATGTAAAACATTATGTTAGGCAACACAGCACATCCCCCTGAACATCCATCCCCACTGTTAAACATGGTGGTGGCAGCATCATGGTCTGGGCTTGCTTTTATTCAGCAGGGGAAATGGTTAAAATGGATGGGAAAATGGATGGAGTCAAATACAGGAGGATTCTAGAAGAAAACCTGTTGGAGTCTGCAGAGGACCTGAGACTGGGATGGAGATTTAGCTTCCAACAAGACAATGATCCCAAAGATAAAACTACAATGGAATTACAATTTTATACTGTTTGAAGCCTGAAATGAGGCAAAAGGTCAAGATGTTCAAGGGGGGTGAATACTTTCGCAAAGAACTAGAGTAGGTAAAACCAACCAGGACAAAAAGTTGAAGAGGACACATAATTATCAAAATGTATGGTGCACTGAAAAGAAAACATGGATACAAGATGTGTGTCTTATTTTAGCTCAAGTAAATTAGAATATTCCAATTTACTTTGTTTTTGTGATGCTTTTGGTACACTCAGGTCTGTTTGGATGGACCTGAATGGAAATTTGAGCTTGATCCCAAACTCCTACTCCCCCTTATCAAGATTTATGCCCATTTAAACAGCCAAAGCAAATTTTGTGTCTTCGGCCCATCAAATGTTCTTGTTTTCTATCCGTTGCATTCTCAGGGTGTAGAAAACCCTAAATGCCCTGGAAGGTATCATATTTTGAATCCATCATACGGGACATACACTCTCTATGGTGTCACATACAAATGTATTGATCTGGCATTAAACTCGGATGCAGTTATCAATATGTTAGTATTGAAAAATATATATTTTATTATTTAATGAATAAAGAGTTGGAAGTTCCAATCAATGACTTTGGAAAATCAGACCTGCCTACTTGTGAAAAATGCATTCATAAGTAGGCTGGACGATTGTTGTGGACTATTATTAAAAATGTGGTTATCTTTTTTTTTATTTAAAAAAAATGGAATATAGTCATTAGTGTTTTCATATTACCTGAAAGCATATTGCACTCATTTTTTTGCGTGAAAGGTGCTGCTTCATGAAAAAAACCTGACTTATTTTCACTTGCATTCTTATACCTTGTATATAAACACTGACTCCCAAAGATCTAAGACATAAAAATCCTACATGAAGATTCACCTGTCCCCTCACTCCCTCACCTGCTCTTACAAATATGAAATAAGCCTACTTCCCCAAACACCCCCCAATCCTAACTAAATTAACATCTCTGTTGGATAATGTTTCCTACCCCATGCATGAAGCTGTTGCAGAAGTGGAGAGCTCCTTCAGACTGCTGCACCCTAAATGCACTAAGGAGCGTTATCACATTTTCTTCCTCCCTGGAGCTGCAAGACTTTATAACCACCACTGTTCCTAACAACCCAAATAAGTTGTTACATTCATGATGATTTTGCACTGTTTCTATCTTAGTCAGTTAAACAACATGCTGCTGTCATTTTGCACATCTCTTTATATTGTTTAACACTTTACATTAAGTATTTTATTGTTTATCTTTTCACGCTTCACTAGTTTGTTATTCTTATAAATTTTTCGAAGGTCCACATTTGTATGACAATTTTTTTCTCTAACCTTTTGCTGCTGCTGCAAATGCCAGAATTTCCCGATTGTGGGACAATAAAGGGTTTTTCTATTCTATTATTCTACAGTTCTACTTTAACACACATTGCTTCATTGGGCAGCAGCTTTGTGCTCAAGTAAAGTTCTCGAAGAACAGACCTGGAACCCAACAGGTGCACAGCTCAGGACCTCCAGTGCTGGTTACTACATCCTGTTGTGCTGATGTGGTAACTGACCTCTGAACTCTACAAAATGACCATGACTGATTGCTGTTGTAACAAACCTGCTTGGACACCTGCTTATCCACACTAATGTCTACAGAACACTATAGTAGGTAAGTAAGCAAATGTTTGTTTTTAAGAGATTATTTTATAAAATAAAAGTTTTGATGTGAAAGAAAGACTTGATGTGACTTTGTTTATTTGTTTTACAATAGTGTCCAAAATGCAGTTTCTTTTATTTTTTCTTACTAAACTTAAGATTTAACACGTTACAAGATACTATATATGTGACGGGAAATCCAGAACTAAAACTAAAGAGAACTACAATAGAGTTTATGAAAATGAATCAAGCTGATTTCCTTTATTAACCAAACAAAAGTTTAAAATAAGCTACAACCTATACAAATTTGGAAGAATCTGTTACAGTAGCAGCCATTCATATTTGCCCTTCCCAGTTAAACGGCAGCCGTATGGCAGCCTACTCCCCTACAACTCCCAGCAAAATCCCCTCCAATTTCCAGCCACTGGCCTTCTCCTGGGCGTGCATTTGTTTTACTTTGACTCCACCCTTTTACTGAATTACAGGGTATGACCCGGAGATGACACTTCTCTTTAGATGTTAATGTCCACAAATCATGAAAGACAGAATATTATAGTACAAAGATAAATGTTTAAAAATAAATTGTAGAGGACCAGCCAAGGGCCCATCAAGAAAAGTGGGGAAATTTTGAATGGCTACTACTGTAGAAGTGTTTTATTCAAGTATATTGAGGTTGTATTGAAAATAATAAAGCCAGATGTGGTTATTAATTTAAAGTGAAGCAGTTGGTATTAAAAAGGTGAAGCTGGCAGAGTGATTTAAAGTCTAATTTTAGCCTTTTTTCAGCTTGTTCAAAATGGTTTACTGTACATCAATTTACAAATTGTTCCTTTTACTTATTTTATATCC
Source organism: Cyprinodon diabolis (assembly GCA_030533445.1). Taxonomy (NCBI): domain Eukaryota; kingdom Metazoa; phylum Chordata; class Actinopteri; order Cyprinodontiformes; family Cyprinodontidae; genus Cyprinodon; species Cyprinodon diabolis. The sequence goes on along the minus strand of CM060065.1, from coordinate 36,385,036 downwards.
ACAAAGGTTTATATAATCATACTAAAAATCTATGCACTTTGAATTTGTGAAGAAAGTTAAGCCTGCTTGTTATGGGAACATAAATGGCAAATATTTTTAATTTAGGATATGTCATTGTATCACTTAAAGGATGTCAAACCTTAGTCTTTAACCTGAATGTAATTCTATACGAAGCATCAAACCTATAAACTGGTGCAAGTGAAACACAGCCTAACTCTGCCCAGAACCCAGTCAACCTGCTGCTGCAGAGCTTCAAATAGCAACCTGAATCTTTTCCTTCTACATTTAAAATTTATTTAGTAAAAGTGTTTCTGTCTTCCTTTTTTCAATTCTTTTAAAAGCTTTTAATGACTGTGCTTTAATATTTAAACTTATGGCTCAGAAATTGTGGGCAACTCCTGTTCTACCTGTGAAACACATTTTTGTTTCAGTTTTGTTTTTTGAAATTTAATTTTAATGTAGCATATATTTTCCAGACATCTTATTCATTTTCTATTATCATTTTTATATTTATGTGTTGGATTTTTTTTTTTTTTTTTAGTTTATTGCCAATCATTCCTTTTTAAGGGAATCAAATACCTGTAATTTGTAAATATGGTTTGTAAAAGTAGAAAATGGTGAGTCTGAAAAACACTTTACATCTTTACCTAATTACTGCATTGAAATAGTTTGCATAATCTATGCAAAACAATTACATGTCACACAGCATTTTGATGAAGGTAAACCTAAAACAAAGTAAAGTCCAGGTACAAAATCCTATTGTGAACAATTCACAGAAAAAGCAGTTACCATTGCCAGTAAGTAAAAAAGATTGCAAGCTGATCCCTAAATAAAAAACAACAACAACAGTGTCATATTAAGGCACTAAAATAACTACACTGAGCAGACAACTTACAGTTGGTTGATTATGCTTTTTATCATTAACTTTATCGCAGTACAAATGTTTGCAGAATCAGCTCCAAGAAAGCATGCAGTCATGCTTAGCCAAATGAGTTGCTCAAGTGGCTTCTTCTTGTAAGTAGCCTCACCCCACTAGAGTTACTGAGGATGTTGTGTAACTAAAAAAAACTCCAAAAGTGACTCATATTGCATTGTTATAAGCACAGAAGATTCAATAAAACTAGGCTGAAAGGTTCAGTTGCTCCATTTTTATTATTTGGGATTTTGCTAGTCTAAATTGTCTGTCATAGTTTCTGAATAATCTTATAGATTTCTGAGATGTTGTCAAATCTGAAGCATAGTCACCAAAATAGAGAGAGAGAGAAAAAAAAACACATCCTGCCTGGGTTAGTTTTACAGAGTCTTGAGAACAGATCAGGTCAAACCTTACATCTGAGGTCAAAGTTTATGTCAGTCCAACCGCCTCCTGCTGTGCCAAATTCATCAGCTCTCTTCCTTGATGGGAACGTGTTCATCTCTGTGTCCCTTTTCTCATCAGCTGATGGTCCAGGTCTGGCTTTGTCATCGGCAGCTTAAGAAGACTTTTCTTTCCTTCGTCTGCTGAATGTTTAATTCAGAGAGAACCTAGTCTGTACAGTAGTTCCAATAGTGCTAGCATGTTTAACAAGCCATCCCAAAGTAAAAGCAATAGTTTCGGTTTTTTGCTGTCATTTTACTCTTGATTACTGCATATAATCATGTTTCTTAATGTCAAAACCAGATAAAAATTATGTTTTAAAAAAACAAAATAAACTTTAAGACAAATTTAATTTTTCATGTTGCTATTTTCTATACGAGATTTTGTTTTTTTTACAAAGTATAAAGAGAGAAGTATAAAAATGTTAAATTTGGTAAAGCAAAACATTTCTTGTTTCAGTTCAGCGAGGATTAGTCTAACATTTGAGACGAGCTCTTTTCTTGTGAGACATCATGGAAAAATCAGGATGTGGGGAATTGGAGAGCATTTCCAAATGCCTAAAGTTGGCTCATTCAGTTGTTCAAACAACTACTCCTAATGTAATATATAATATATAATGATATATATTAGGGCTAAACTTTTGTTTTATACACAGTTTCCATGGATGTTCCGATGTTTAGCTTTAAAGATCATTTCCAACCTATCTACACTCTTCTGGGCCAAATTTTAAAACCTCTCTAACTGAATTTGCCTTTCAAACAGAGTTTATGGCATCCAAACTTTTAGAATAGTTTTATGAATAGTTATTTAGGCCCCCAAAATATTCTCAGGGCCTAAAGAACACAATTTTTTTTATTTTACTTTATTTTTTTTCACATTTAAATCTTTGTCCTTGACCATAATTGGAATGAATGCATTATACATGTAATTATAATAAATGACTATAAAGCTTTTCGGGGCTGGGTTTAAAATGCAAAAGAAATCAAAACTAAATGAAGTAGTGAGTCTCTAATGTAATTTAACCATTATTGATTTAAACCAACAATGCATATTATTTATGCATTTTTGCCTCTGAACTGTAATTTAAATATTACAGTAACGTCTCGCTGCTGCTTGTTTAATGCACTTAGAGATGAGAACTGACTGGTTTTCTCTTGGCTAGATCTTTCCCTTTACTATTTACATATTTACTCCATTTAACCTGTGTAATTCCATATAATTTCTTTAACATTAAAATGATTTCTAAACTTTTATACCACTAGATTTAAAGAAAATGATTCTCAGTCACTGAAAACATACCAAATTGGTCTAAAAGCTTTAAAGAGTTAAAGGTTCTCCCTATTTATGTATTTATTTATTTATTTTGGTATTGTTTCTGTAAAATGTTCTATCAGACTTTCTCACTCATTTAGTCTCTGACCAGCTTTTAGTTTGCAGATGAATGACAGATAATTAAAACCGGGGAACCCTGATGCACAGCACGTAAAACCATATGTTTAGCACCTTCCCCGAAATGCTCTTTCAGATTCATTTCAGTCGCGGATGATGATAGACCCTGTATCCTATTACTGATCTCCATGTGCTCATGCAGCGTTCAGTGTGAGTACTAGTGACAGCAAATAGGAAAAGGGACAAAGAAGCTACTCACAACACGCAGGAACCCAGAGAAGGCAGCAGTTTTACTTTTAAAGTATTCTAATTTATTGGAAAATAAATATTTCTGTTTTATGCAGGCCCCATTGTAATGCAAAACCCTACCACTACTTTCAAACATTTGCTGCATTGTGCTGGACTTAGCAAGCCTCTATGCATAACACACTACAATATTTTGGTTGACCGTAAGGGTTGGCTTTAACTGCTTTAAATGAAGTAATCAGTCATATTAAACCACTTGAAGATCTATTTTATGGTCATCTCTTATACCTCAGCGTAAAGTGGAGGATCATTCTGGATGATTTGTGCACATGAACCTGTCATTTTCATTGCTTCCTCTTTCCATGCGCTGATGACACACAAAGTCACACAGTACACATCTACACACACTGCTGCAGGCCATTGGTCACTTATATCGTTGGTCCGCCTCCACACTGACCCCTTTATAAAGGCAGTCCATGCCAAAGGAAACTCTTTAAACTCCCTTTCACATCAGATTTGTGACATTTTGATTCTTTTCATCGGTCACCTGCTCTAAATAATAGTAAACAAACAGAAAATACTTTTGGGGGAGATTTTTAAAGTTTTTTAAAGTCCTCGTCGTAATTGCCTTTGCTCTGCTCGTCAAGGAGTCATCGGCAGAGGCCAATGGATTTGTCAGACTTTCCCTTCTCTCTCTCGTCAGCTGATGACCTCTACGACCCCTGCTTCAACACCAGCGATCTGAACTTTTTTGATGATTTGGACGCCAGGCTGACACATGGTGGGCTGCTCAAGTCAGAGGACCATCTTCATCACCATGTGCCAACAGCAGAGGAGGAGGACCAGCATGTGAGGGCCCCTGGGGGCCTCCACCAGGGGGGGCATTGCCTGCTGTGGGCCTGCAAGGCCTGCAAGAGGAAGACAACGCATGCAGACAGGAGGAAGGCAGCAACAATGCGAGAGAGACGACGACTCAGTAAAGTCAATGATGCCTTTGAGACGCTGAAGCGCTGCACTGCCTCCAACCCAAACCAGCGGCTGCCCAAAGTGGAGATCCTGAGAAATGCAATCAGTTACATCGAGTCTCTGCAGGCGCTGCTGCGGGCCGGCCAAAACGACAGCTTCTACCCACAGCTCGAGCACTACAGTGGGGAGTCCAACTCCTCCAGCCCCCACTCCAACTTCTCAGACAACACGGTGAGGCCAAGAACAGCTGAACAGTTCATGTGCTGCCCCATGAAATGTGAGGAATGTAACTAGAGATTTATTTTGGGCTCCAGTGATTAGTTTTGATGAATGGTGCCTTTAGAATGGAACCCAGTAGAATTGCATTCAAACCCAGTAAGTGCATACTCAAATAGTGTATTTGTTGAACTTAAAAAAAAAAATAATATTTATAATTTCCATTTAAAAAATAAAATGTTGTCAATAAAAAAAAAAAATCGTAAAATTGTATTTTGAAGAAACTGAATTTGGATGAATTGTGTAACATCCTTTTGTTTTTATAAAGTTATAACATATATCCTTTTCAGATGGATTTCATCTCTCCGTGTTCGACCAGCAGTGAAAACGGCAACTCTTCCTATGGCAAACAAACAGCAGAGGGTGAGTGGTATTGTTTTGTTTTTTTCTTTCATTTATTCACATCTGACATTTTGTCTTCTATTCATATATCCTCAACAAAACCAATTCCTCAACAAAACAATTTTTATATCAATCCAGTTCATTAAAATAATCAAATCGTATACTTATTCAGAACACAGGGAACTCATTATGCTGAAGTTCAAATTTAGCTGCATGTATATTTTTTTCTTCAATTTAAGCTCTATCTCTGTAGGAAATCATGTCATTTCCTAATCATTGTCTCTATTAATTCCTTTTTTACTTAAAGGTTTGTCTTTAGGAGCATATAATTATCCTCAAAGAACCGTGTGGTTTGTGAGTCTAGCGAAGACTTATGTGATCTTTAGGGGAAACCCTTACAAGCTGTATATAAGAGTTATTATGAGTCTGGTTTGCCGAGGATGTTTTATCTGCATAAACCAAAGCATGAGGCGATTCAACATACTTAGCCCAAAGTTGAGCCAGTTACTGTAACAGTCCAGATTGAACTCAAACATGGTTGTCTTAGATTCCCAATCCTTGTGATGGTGTCCAGAGATAAGATCCTGAGGCAGAGTTTTGGAGGAGAAAGGAGTCTGTTTTGGGAAACTCGTGTTCTCATCTTTCCCCTTTTTGCAAATGCAGTTGTCCTCAAAATAATGACTTTCACTCTGCACCAGTGTTTTAAACTTAGATCTGAAATAATTGGGATGAGTGCTGCTATAAGATAGAGGACATTGTCTGCTGAGAAAAACAGAGGTTTGATTCACCAGGTGTGAGGTTTGGTCTCTGCAAACCGAGGAGTTTGTGTCTTTTCTGAATGAGTTTTTGAATGTTTATATTTACCTACTGAGAGCTTGGGATCCCCAGAGTCTTGGTTCCCCTTTAATCCCCAGTACCAGGTCGCAAATAAGAAGACAAAGGAATGATAGTTAGAAGGTAGATTAAATTCTGCATGTTGATATTTTACAGCATAAGTTATATAGTTAAAATGACTGATTTGCCACTGAGTGCATAGCAAACTTTTTTTTTTTATCAGCTTCCTGTCATTGTTTCCTGGATCTCCAGCTCTGGGTGACAGTAGCGTAGGATGCAGTAGTTCTTCATCATATTGGAGGGTTGCTGGTTTGAACCCCAGCTCCTTCAGTCTCAGTCGTTGTGTTTTTTTGGGCAAGACACTCACTCCCATTGTCTACTGATGGTGGATATAGGGGCCACAGCAGTTTGCTACCATTGCTGTGTGAATGACTGAAAGCTTTGAAGTCCACTTACTTAAAGAGCCAGAGACTAGATAAGTGGAAGGCATTTATTCTTAGCCAAAACGTTTGTGCTGCTAGGTTACAAGTATATAAACTGAGAAATAATTAAAAAAGCATAAATTTTAGTTTTTGCTACCAACACCTGCATGAAGGAATAGTTCCTCTCCACTGTCCCCCATGCTTGCTTATGAGGGATAACAACCATGTCAACAACTTTTGTTTACAGATCTCTCTAGATAGATTAGCCTTTTATTGTTATATTAGCTACACTTACTAGCTAATATAACATATAATATAATATAGTTACACATAGTTTTATAACTGGATTCAAATCTAAATATTTACCATTACATTAGTACAAAAAACTAAAAGAAAAGAACAGCAGGTGAGCATGTGAAATTACTCAATATTATAAATTTTAAACTTATTCCTTGATTTTAATTATGTGTTTAAATTTTTTTTTTTTAAGGTTGCAAGAGCAGCAAAACATCGCTCATTTCCAGTTTGGACTGCTTGTCTAGCATCGTGGAACGCATTAGCACAGATCAAGCAGCGGCCCCCGTTGGAGACAGCGTTGTCCCCCAAGGCACTGAATCCCCTCACAGCATCTGTGGCATATCTTCTTCATCTGCTGATCCCAGCAGCATCTATGAGCCAATCTCATCCTGATGGAGTCAACAGAACATCCTTTTCGGCATGGACAGAAAGATTGCCTCCATTTTTTAGGAGGAGAACACTAAATTATTCCTGATTTCTGAATTAAGCTACTTAAAAAGACTCCTTTTCTTGTAGATGCAATGGGTCTGCCTGGACTTCTTTAGCTTACAAAGAAATTCTGCTGTTTTCAATAATCCAGGAGTCTTGGTAAAGTTTTTTTCACAAGATTTTTGCTGATTAGAACTGAGGACCATTAATACACCTAAATATTCATGCTACGGTAAAAAACACCATAAAAGTATTGGTGTCAATGTATGTATAAAATCTAAAAGCTGATGAAACCTTGATAAATAGCTACATATTTATACTGTGACTTGTTTTCACAACCATGGCTTTTACCACATTTGATTGTATTCCTGTTTTCTTCATTATTTTTGATTTTTAAAAAGTTCTTAGACTTAAACGAAAAACTGAAGAATATATCTATAATTTCCAGCTCTTTCTAGAGCAACATTATAATTCATTGTGCCCATTCATTTCCAACCAACTTATGAAAAATTATTTACAGTGTTTACTTGTTCTATGGCTGCAGTGTTTTTATAAGCCAGCTGTGTGGTGTTTAAGCTTTTTTTTTTTAACTTAAATAAAATCTCTGTATGACGTAGTGAGGATAGGCTTAATACGGACAACACCAGCTTTGACCATAATGTTTAAGAGTGACCATGGCAGGATCACCTAAAGCTTTTGTAAAGACTTAAATGTAATAAATATTTAAAGACCGAAACAGTTTTATTTTATTTATAATTATTATTTCTGAGTTTTACAATTGTTGAAGGAATAGTATGCATGCATGGGTGTCTTCTCTGTAGCTTTGTCCCAAAATGTAAAAAATGAATGTATTTAGAAAAAGAAATGACAAGCATAAATGATAGAAAACATGTTTCTCTTATTTATATTATTATGTCTTTCATGCCTTTATTAAAGTGACTTTTCAATTCTCACGAACCACATCAGTTAAGGTGAACAAAGAGAATAGTATTTCTTAAACAAAAATATTGACATTATTCTTTTAAAACACTTTATTTATTGAAGCTATTATTATGCTGAAACCACTGCATTTAAGCAGGAACTAAGACATCCAGTTGAAGCTGCACCCCAGAGTCTGAGCTGCTGTCCTTTGGAGAATCGATGCTCACTTCCTGCGGCGTGAGGCGGCTCCCTTCTTGCTGCTGCAGGACGCAAAGAGCAACACAAATTCAGAACTAAATAGAATGGTGGGGACTAGAATACAAAACTGTAGAGAGATGTGGTTGAACCAATTATCCTTAGACGAACAGCGTCCTCTGCTGATAAGTGATGAGATGGTTTGAAACAGAGCATTTCCTAAATAGGCACTAAGGCAAATATGTCAGAGTAAACCATTCATGGATGGATGGATGGATGGATGGATGGACGGATGGATGGATGAATGGATGGATGGATGATGGCTGGATAGATGGATGGATATTTGGATGGATGGATGGATGGATGGATGGATACGACAAGTTAATGGACAGGTAATAAAGTCTTAAAATGTTCCCATATCTTTTTACTTTCTCCAGGTTTATTTCAAACTGTGCAGGAACCCAGTGTTTAGTGTAACTGTATGTCGGGTGAATTATATGTTATACTGCTGCTGTTTTGTCTTTTAGTCTTTGTCTTTGTTACTTACTGTTTCTGCAGCTCATCGATGCGGTTTCTGAGAGAGATGACCTGAAAGAAACAACTACTAGTTAAGCAGTTAAAGAAACCTTTCACCCTGCTTAAGTTAAAATCGTAGCCTTTGGAAGTACAGTAGAAAAAAATAGTCTTGGACATACTTCCTATATTTCTATTCCTCAATTTATAAATTTATTGTTGTTTTGAGATTAAATCTATTCTAATCCTAGTTACCAATGTGGAGAATTGTAGAATAGGCATATATGCCATATTTGTACCTCCACTGCAGCACAATATAACTACTGCAAAAAATTTACCTCATAACTACTTTGAGATTTCCTTAATTTTCAAATCTTAACTTTGACTTGCTATTTTTATTTTTTAAAGCAGAAATAGTTGGTGTTTTTTCATCACTCACCTCATATCTTTGTCTCTTGAGCATCTCACAGTGGTCGTATTTAATTGCCTCCAGGTTAGTAAGCCAGTCGTACAGCTCTTTGGCCTTTTCCCTAAAGGACACAAATACACGGTGTCGTGGATTATTTTCTGTGTTTGGGATCGATCAGCAATTTCTTTAATCAGTGCAGTGACGTTTAGCTCCCCTCGCTATTTTGACTTGGGTTTCTATATTAAAGAATTAGGCTTTATCTTAGCTGCACTTAGCTCTGCACTGCTTACACTTACAGTATTATCAGTTTTGCTAAATGTTGAATCCATGATAATAATCATGTTGAATTATTTTGTTTAAATGTCTGTTTGATGTTTCTTTAACTAATAAATGACATCCATTTTTATATTCTATGTATTTAAACATTTTGTTATTATTATTTTTTTGTTATTATTTATTTTTATATTTAACAATCTTACTAAAATGTTACTTAACTTCATAGGCTAGTAACTTGTTTACCATAACAAAATACTTTTTCTATGAATATTGCTGATGGCTTATATTTTTAACACAACTGCTTATTTATCCTTGTGCGTGTGTGAGAAGTAATTAGCACACTCAGATTTATCTGCTAAAAATGGATTAGCAATTGTGTTTGTTTAAAAAGAAATAAAACAACACAGCAGCAAATGTTAAAGGTTTGATCATTTTACCTCAGCTGGTCGTCTGTGAGGCTGTCAATGCTCAGTGGTTTGATTCTCTCTGCCAAAACCTTCTTCTTCTTTTCCCTTTCAGTCTGTTTCTTGCCTCTCTTTGCATCAATCTTGAAAAGAAATAAGAGTATTAGAATTGGCTTGATGGGATTGAACAAAAATCTGTATCAGTGACAGAGACCAAATGAAATAATTAAATACCCTCTGCAGGTGGCTGCTGAAGCCTGATCCCATATTGGTGAGCGCTATCTTCTTTTTGGCACCATCGTCAGCCTTCCTCTGAGCATCGGCCTCCTCTTTTCTCATCCTCTCAAGCTGGTAAATGGTTAATAAAAGAAGCAAGAAGTATAAATTAAGTAATATTTCCAACAAAAACCTTCTACCCTCCTTGGCTGTTAATACGTTTATTAAATATGTGCAAACATCTCTAGGCCATAAGAGGCCAGCACTGAACCCGATTAGATGGATTCCTTCCAATGAGAACTTCCTTTTTCCTTCCTTATGTAAAATGTTCAAATTTCACATAAATTGTTTTTTGTACCTCACGCCGCGCCTGTCGCTCTTTATCCTTCTCAGCCCGAATCCTTTGCTGCTCAGCTCGCTCTGCACGTCGCTTTTCCTGATAAGATAAACCAACAAACATACCAGCAACACTATGACCTCTAGCAGTAATGGGTCAAATGTAACAGTTTCACTCCAAGTGAACAGCATAACTGCACAACTTGTTTTATTCTTATAGAAATCTCACAATTCTTTCTTTGAGAGCAATGAGTTCCTCCTCCTCTTTCTTCCTGCACTCAAAGTGAGCATCGATCAGTGACTGAAGCTCAACCAGATCCTTGTTCTGACGTTTCTTCTGAATGTCCTGTGAAGAACGCAAAAGATTTGTCAGGAAGGACCTGCAGCTGAACATAAGGCAGGTTGTTGTCTATAATAAATAGATAAAAAGGCAACCAGAAATATAGAAAACAAATACAAGAGATCACTCACAGCAAACCATTTCTGTAATCTTAAAGTCATAGTCCGTAACTTTTGAATAAATACTTTAGGAAACTCTGGTCCAGAAATCTATAATTAGATTTCACTGGTATTTACATTAAATAACAGAGTCAATCTTTACCTAAGATTAGGTAAAATTATTTATTTTTTATTATTATTAAAAATGATAATCATTTTATTCTGTATGAAAACTTTATATACAATGATGAGCAAAAAAACTTTTTTCAAATGTTATTACTTTGTTTGTATTAATAATGATACAGATATTAAAGGTTTAGGACCTTAAAAAGCCTAATTATATAAAAATAATGGACAGAGCAAGAAAACACATATTTCAATCAATATTATGAATAAAAAAACTAATAGCAGTACAAAGGAAAGTAAAAAATAAATAGTTCTTAAGTTGATTAATTTGTCTTATTTTTCTTAAATAAGTATGTCCAGCCCCTCTCAAGGAGACTGGTTCCAGAACCAGAACCATGCGTTGAGGTGAGACCGACTATTTCTAGACGGAACCTCTCAGCCTCACACACTAGCTTCGGCTCTTTCCCCACCAGCGAGGTGACATTCCACGTCCCGAGAGCCAGCTTCTGCAGCCGAGGATCGGACCGCCAGGGTCCCCTCCCCCGGCCGCCACCCAACACACATTGCACCCGACCCCTATGGCCCCTCTCACGGGTGGTGGGCCCATGTAAGGGGGGACCCATGTTTCCTCTTCGGGCTGAGCCCAGCCGGGCCCCATGGGTAAAAGCCCGGCCACCAGGCGCTCGCCATCGTGCCCCCCCTCCAGGCCTGGCTCCAGAGTGGGGCCCCGGTGACCCGCGTCCGGGCGAGGGAACGCTGAATCCAAATATTGTAGTCATCATAAGGGTCTTTGGGTCCAGTGAGACCTGGAGGGGCGTGGTTGGGAGGAATGGCTGCCCTGATCTGAACTCAAGTGGTTTTCTGTTGTTGGACTTCTGTGCTCGTCATGGATTGTCCATAACGAACACCATGTTCAAGCATAAGGGTGTCCATATGTGCACATGGCACCGGGACACCCTAGGCCGCAGTTCGATGATCGACTTTGTCATCGTTTCATCGGACTTGCGGCCGTATGTCTTGGACACTCGGGTGAAGAGAGGTGCTGAGCTTTCCACTGACCACTACCTGGTGGTGAGTTGGCTCCGGTGGTGGGGGAGGATGCCGGTCAGACCTGGCAGGCCCAAACGTGTTGTGAGGGTCTGCTGGGAACATCTGGCGGAGTCCCCTGTTAGGCGGAGCTTTAACTCCCATCTCCGGCAGAACTTCGAACACATCCCGGGGGAGGTGGGGGACATTGAGTACGAGTGGACCATGTTCCGTTCCTCCATTGTCGAGGCGGCTTATCTGAGCTGCGGCTGCAAGGATGTCGGTGCCTGTCGTGGCGGCAACCCTCGAACCCGTTGGTGGACACCTCCGGTGAGGGATGCTGTCAGGTTGAAGAAGGAGGCATATCGGGCCTTTTTGGCCTGTGGGACTCCGGAATCAGCTGATGGGTACCGGCGGGCGAAGCGGCATGCGGCTCGGATGGTTGCTGAGGCAAAAACTCGGGTGTGGGAGGAGTTTGGAGAGGCCATGGAGAAAGACTTCCGCACGGCTCCGAAGCGATTTTGGTCCGCCATCCGGCGTCTCAGGAGGGGGAAGCGGTGCAGCACCAACACTGTTTATAGTTGGGATGGTGTGCTGCTGACCTCGACTCGGGACGTTGTGGGTCGGTGGGCGGAATACTTCGAAGACCTCCTCAATCCCACCAACATGTCTTCCATTGAGGAAGCTGTGCCTGGGGACTCTGGACTGGGCTCTCCAATCTCTGTGGGCGAGGTCGCCGAGGTGGTTAAAAAGCTCCTCGGTGGCAGGGCTCCGGGGGTGGATGAGATCCGCCCGGAGTTCCTCAAGGTCCTGGATGTTGTAGGGTTGTGTTGGCTGACGCAACTCTTCAACATTGCATGGACATCGGGGGCAGTCCCCCTGGATTGGCAGACTGGGGTGGTGGTCCCCCTATTCAAAAAGAGGGACCGGAGGGTGTGCTCCAATTACAGGGGAGTCACACTCTATTCGGGGGTGCTGGAGAGGAGGGTCCGTCGGATAGTCGAACCTCGGAATCAGGAAGAGCAGTGTGGTTTCTGTCCTGGTCGTGTAACGCTGGATCAGCTCTATACCCTCAGCAGGGTCCTGGAGGGTGCATGGGAGTTCGCCCAACCAGTCTACATGTGCTTTGTGGACTTGGAGAAGGCGTTCGACCGTGTCCCTCGGGGGGCCCTGTTGGGGGTTCTCCGGGAGTACAAGGTGCCGGGCCCTTTGATACGGGCTGTCAGGTCCCTGTATGACCGGTGTCAGAGTCTGGTCCGCATTGCCGGCAGTAAGTCGGGCTCGTTTCCGGTGAGAGTTGGACTCCGCCAGGGCTGCCCTTTGTCACCGATTGTGTTCATTACCTTCATGGACAGAATTTCTAGGCGCAGCCAAGGTGTTGAGGGGATCCGTTTTTGTGGCCTTAGGATTGCGTCTCTGCTTTTCGCAGATGATGTGGTCCTGTTGGCTTCATCAGGTCGCGATCTGCAGCTCTCGCTGGATCGGTTCGCAGCCGAGTGGGAAGCGGCCGGGATGGGGATCAGTGCCTCCAAATCCGAGGCCATGGTCTTGAGCCGGAAAAGGGTAGAGTGCCTTCTCCGGGTCAAGGAGGTTGTCCTGCCCCAAGTGGAGGAGTTTAAGTATCTTGGGATCTTGTTCACGAATGAGGGAAGAAGGGAGCGGGAGATCAACAGGCGGATTGGTGCAGCATCTGCCATGAAGCGGGCGCTGTACCGGTCCGTCGTGGTGAAGAGAGAGCTGAGTCAAAAAGCGAAGCTCTCGATTTACCAGTCGATCTACGTTCCTACCCTCATCTATGGTCATGAACTCTGGGTCATGACCGAAAGAACGAGATTGCGGATACAAGCGGCCGAAATGGGTTTCCTCCGTAGGGTGGCTGGGCTCTCCCTTAGAGATAGGGTGAGAAGCTCGGTCATCCGGGAGGGACTCGGAGTAGAGCCGCTGCTCCTCCACGTCGAGAGGAGCCAGTTGAGGTGGCTTGGGCATCTGTTTAGGATGCCTCCTGGACGCCTCCCTGGTGAGGTGTTCTGGACACATCCCACCGGGGGGAGGCCCCGGGGAAGACCCAGGACACGCTGGAGAGACTATGTTTCTCGGCTGGCCTGGGAACGCCTTGGGGTTCCTCCTGAAGAGCTGGAAGAAGTGGCTGGGGAGAGGGAAGTCTGGGCCTCCCTTCTTAAGCTGCTGCCCCCGCGACCCGACCCCGGATAAGTGGAGGAAGATGGATGGATGGATGGATGGATGGATGGTTTCATTAGCTATTTTTTTGTTATTTTAATCAATAGAGATTATGCAAAAAAACAACAACAATCAATAATGATGAATAAGTGCTTCAAAATATTATAATTACCTCTTTTTTATTGTAGAATTATTTACAACATTTACATTCGGATCCATGCAATAAAACATAACAATTCATTCTGACTATAATTTAAGAGTAGTATTACATCCCTGAGATAGTAACTTTTCTTTTTTTTGTATTTCAATAAAACAATTGTGTTCTTGTATTTCATAGTGCAGAATCTAAACATATATCTTTATTCATACTTATTCTTATAGCTACTATCAATATCCTAACTTGCTTTTATAATTTTAGGCGTTATTGCTATGCTAACTGTAGAGCTATTGGAAGATCAGTTCCAAATCTTAAACTATATTTCCAGATAAGACTAAATATTAGCTCAACTTATTTATTTTAATTCTCCAGGATGTTTGGGATGCATTGAAAAGCTGCATGTAGCCGTCTTTTGATTGATCACATCATGACAAAAAATTTGCAGACGTATTGCCCAGAGTAGGACTGAAACTTTAGATGGTATCGCAAGGAAGGATTTTCATTTTTTTTAAATTAGACTTTGATATATCAGTTAAATTATGTTTTTTTCTGCTTGATATTTCATATAAAGATTTATTCCACGGTGTAACGATTTTCCTAAAACCCAGATTTTTTTCACCCACTAATTTGTTTATTTAATATTATTGTAAAGAAGGTATTTATTTTAATTGTACCCCTTTTTTGCAGCAATTAGGTTAAATGCATGGTATTTCCTAGGTGTGATCACTTGGGAAATATTTTATAATAGTGTTTTTATGTAAATGTTTTTTTAATTAATGGAAATTGTGAGTACGCACGTCAAAGTCCACTTTCTCGCCATCAGGGATCTTTGGGGCAGTTGGTCTGTTCAAAGACATGATAAGAAATTAAATATTATAAATAAAAAAATTAAAATAACTCAGAAGATTAACGTACTAGTAACAGGATCACACATACTCACTTGAACTTTGGCTTCTCCTCTAATCAGAAAAAAAGATAATAAAAAAAAAATAAATAAAAAGAAACAAGAGTGAGAAGTTAGAATAGAATAGGTAGATGACTCAGGGATGCAGGTTACACCTCCGGTCGTAATGTGAGAGTGAGTTTTAATTTTAGCTATACTTTCCAACAACAGTGACCTATTTAATTAAATTAAGCATCTGTTTGAAGTTATGTAAACACACAGCAATACTGGCTGAGGTCAAAGAGATAAGGACAAACTTCAGTTAAGATAATTCACATTTTATTACTTGTTTACATTTAGTGCAAGACTACAAAGCCTACAGGACAAATTTATCTCCGTTTCAAACACTATGTAAGAATATAAATTTATATACAATTTGCTACATTAATGTAAGGTTCTTCATATGTTACTTTTCTAAACCAGGATAACTGTTTACAGTTTCTAAACTAAGTCAAAAAAAAAAATCAACACTATGAAGATTAGCTGATTAATACCTTTATATTATTGTTTTTTTTATTTAGTGCACTGATATATATATATATATATATATCATAAAAAATGTAAATATATTTACCTTACTGCAGCAGTATTACTGTGCATTCTCTTTCAATAACCATACAGTGCTGATAGATAGTATTCACCCTCTTACAGATTTCTCCTGCTTTTGCTTTTGCAAAAGACTGTTTGACATATTATATTTTAATACCAGGCAAATATCCAATGAAGATTTCATTTATCAAGGTTTTTTTTCTTCAAACTAGCCTCTGTTTAGAAAAACAACAAACAACGAAAACATGGATTTAACCATGATTAACAACATTTATTTAGAAAGCTATTATAAATTTAAGGTAACAAATCACACCTGACCTGTGCTGGACCCAAAAGTTTTAAAAATCCACCAGTTAAAAGAGTTAGAAGAGCAATAGTAAGGCAATGTTCTTAAACGCAGCCATTCCTGGAGTGACTGGCCAATTAAAAGTGCCTCAACATATAATCCAACAGGTCAGAAAACAATCCAGGATAATATCTAAAGATAATATCTGCTGACCTCCTTTTCTGTGTTCATGATGTTTGGGAATCAGGCATTAAATTAACAAGAAATAGACAATTTATATACATTAAGACAATGTTGTGGTAGTGTGATGGTCTGTGTAAACTTGTTCACTAATTTTTGTTCACTATGTCATGAAAGAGAATGTCCTGAGTTATGTTATTTAAATCCTGACTTAAACCTTTTTAAGACTGTTCATGCTCTAAAACCTTCAACTGGGGCTGAAATCAAAAGAACTTTGCAAAGAAGAGTGGGAAAACTCCTCCAGTGTATTGTAAAATAGTCATTGCCAGTTATTGAAAAATCCTTTATTTATGCAAGGGATAATCATCTTTTCACATAAGTTTGTTTAGAAAGATTTTTAGCTTAATAAAAGTTATTTTCATTGTAAAATTATTTAGCCTTGTTTTCTCTGCTATCAAAAATATGTTTGAGGATGTAAAACATGAAGGGACAAAGAACAAATATGTAAGAGTGTAGATACCTTTAACAACACTGTATACCAATGTATAGCCAGAGTAAAGTTATACCGACTTTTCTTTTTATCTCTGTTAATTTAATTTGAATTAGTATGTAAATCAAACCAATTTCATCAGAAATATTTAAAATGCTAATCAAGATCAGTATGCTGTCATATAAATCACCACATTTAACTATTTAAAAGTTAAGGTTTCCAAGCATACGGTACATCAACTCACACTTTACACAACAGGAAGGACTGGATTTGTAATTACTGTTAATAGTTTTCAGAACCAGGATTGGGAGGTGTGTTTCATTTTAGGTGACCCCTAAACTACGACAACATTAAAAGAAACGGACAAAAGAGGGGTGGGAATCGCAAGCCAAGCAACAATGACTCAGCATGAAATACAAACTACCATCTTGATCTCCATCTTCCCCTGGCAGGACATTCATGCAAAAAAGAGAAGAAGCAGAGATGAGCAGTGGGGCCCATAACTCCGACTCGCCATTTATGAATCCTTCGGCTTTTTCTTTTATATCACCTTGATCTCTTCAACCGTGGACTGTTGCCAACTGATTAAATAAGGTGTAAGGCATCCCTTATTCAACTGGGAAGCATAAAAGGTCGAATCAGAAGAACAGAGAAGAATGCAGATCCACATACCTTCTTCTTCATAGGCCTCTGCATGCAGCAAGCGTCCAAAGCAAGAGCAGAACAAAGATCATTAGTGATCCAACTGAGCAGCCTATACATGTACAATCCAAAAAGCACATAGCTTTTAAAGCACATTTACTTGATTGGGGTGGGCTTCAAGGAGTCATGGCAGAAGTCCCTTGACAGGGCATGCATCAGTCCTGTTTTTACACAGCAGGAAGCTCTGTGTATAACTACTACCAAGCTTTTTTATTTGAGGGGCCCAATACTTATGTCTGCTTAACAGTTAAAGGATACTGCTACAAAAATACCTTTCAGTGTGATAGCTTGATTTGCATCTTGTTTTTTTCCTGATTGGAATGATATTTTGTTAAATGCCTTGATTATGGGCATCTTCACAGGTTATGGGGAGGATACGTAAAACAAATCCACAACTTTCTGACTGCTCAATGACTATTCTTCCAACTAAACCAGTCACCCCTTTGTTTTCAGTTTTTAAATAATCTGAACAAGGTTTCATATGCAAAACATCTTTAGCATTTTGTCATACTTCGTTGTAAAACCTAAGCAAAATGTATTTTTTGTTAAATTTCTAATAAGAGAATATGTTTACCTTGGTCTGAGGACCACTTACAGTATGGTTCTTATCCAACATGGTCCCAGCTCTTAAAAACACAGCATTGCATAGAAAGGTGCAGTTCAGTAAATGGAAACGAGTAATTTAAAACATTAAGTATCTTGCAAATTACAAATTAGTTCTTGAGAAAGTCAATTTCCTAACAGCAAACAGATCTTTTTCTTATCAAGTTCTTACACAAACTCTTCCAAATGGTTTTGGTCTGCCTAAGAACTAAACATTATTTTTGCTGGAGCTTTGGGAAACTAACTCCTCAAGACTCAGCAACATAATCCACTCTGCACAATGCAATGCCATAAACAAGTCTTGTTCTTCTGTCAAAGGCTAAAACATGACTTTTGCCCATTGGAGTGAATGGAGTGACGTGGTACTGTAAATGATGGTACATTTTTTTTTACACTACTGCATCAGACCTGTTACATTTCACATAGTGATATGAGACTTAAATTGGGGAGTGGCGTCCTAATGGTTTGGTACATTGCGCTTGGAATCAAGAGGTTCTGACTTCGAGCCCCACGCCCACAGACTGCCACTATGTTTCACTGAACAACACCCTTAACCACTCACTGCTCCCCAAGCACCCCAAAATGGCAGCCCACTGTTCCCTAAGGAGATTAGTTAAATTTCTCCAATGTGAAATCAATAAGGTTAAATTATTATTATTATTATTAAATGCAGCCGCCTAGTAATGGGAATCCATCACATGAGGCCATCTACATAAGGTTGTTGAGTAATCTAAACCCCTTTATAGTTTGGAAGTCAGTAAGTATTGCGTCTGTAGAAATCAGAAACAGCACCTACAGTACTGACTCTTCTCTTGTATTTTATTTGGCCTGCCCTCTCAGGATGAGTTGCACTTCCACTTATAAAAATATCCCTATCCCATATTTTAAAATTAGACTTATTGCACAAGTGGTATTCTATTGTGGTATTTAAGTTTTTGAGCAAAGGACCCTTTTCCAAATGTTAGTACAATTAAGCAGCATAACAAGATGCTGGATTTTACATCTGTGCCAATACAGGTGATTAAAAAAATCAAAAGTTATGATTTGGATAGGTGGATCAATTCTGACTGTTGATTTCAATATGACTCATTTTCTATTATTATCATTTATGATTCATACGCTTATTTTTAACAGTAAATTAAACTAAATTAACTAATTTCTAACAGTAAATTTAACCAAATCACATATTTCAAAAGTTGTCATCTTGATAAAAAAAAATGTTCTCCATGATGGGTACTAAATGAAGCTTGATCTTCAGAAAGATTGCAGATTTATCCGCCAACATTGTTTGAGTGGTTGGATAAAGGAGTTTGAAATTGTTGCTGCTAACGAGATAAAGCATTAGTCAAGCAAGCATAGACATTAAGCCTGGGACTTCTGCCATGATCCCTTTGGTTACAAGGAACTCGAAACACATCTTAATGGGAAATTTAAAATTAAATAGTGAGACGGTTCTTAAACATCATAATACCCCAATGTAAATGTTTTTTTTTTTTTTTTTTGCAAATAGCAAATTTTTATTTTTACTTGCACATGGAAAATAAACTAATAAATAAAAGCTAAACATGGACTAAAGGGAGGTGAAGAATTGACTTTACATGACAAGAAAATACCTATCATCCTTTCTGCTGTGGCCTTTAACTGGGTCACATGAATTTTCCAAAATGCAAATAATGATGATGGTCATTAAAAACGAAATGAGTCATTCAAATGTATAGAAGGCCAAGGATGATGCAAGGCAACTAATTCATGTAAAGGCAACCACCTTCCTTATTCTCCCTTTTTAACATATATGCACAGCTTATATTTAAAACACAAATGACAGTGAACAATGATGCTCGAAACAGGACAAAACAATTTTTGACTGTTTGACTGTGGACAGTGCTTCAACAGGGATGAAGATGATGTGACAGCTGTGGGTGTTTTATAATGAAATGCTTGCCCCAACATCCTCTAGGAGATTTGACAAAAAGTAGAAAGCCTAGTCTTGGAAAATAATTTGATATTTAACTCAATTTAAGCAATGTTTTAATTCAGATTAAGCAATGTTTTAACTCAATTTAAGCAATGTAGGGCATTTTATTTATATGTTGTGGAAAATATTGCTTTGTCCCAAATGTTTATGTAATTTTTTTTCATTTTCATCAGTCCAAATGCCTAAAATTGTATTAATTCTTTAATGATGCTGCCAACCTAGTTTGATTAAGGGAGGCAGTCACAAAGAGGAAGCTAAACACACACTAAAAGCTACTGTGTGTTTAGCTAGTTAGTTAGATTAATGAACTGCAAAACGATCTAGTTCCCAAATCTTGAGATTCACTGTAAAGATATATCAACTAAGTGCTGTTTTGCAGACTTCATTAATACAGTGCATCCTTCTCTCAAAATGACCACTTGAAGTTGTCAAAAATCATCGTTGCCAAGAGCAGTCATTCCATACTACAACAATTTTGCAGGAGTTTCATCAAAATACTATGATCTCAGCATTTTACTTTAGGGCAATAAAAAGAAAAAACTTGCCACATAGAAAATAAAAAACAAGAGTTACTGCCTTAAACATTTCTGATATAAGTTTACTTTGAAATAAATATTGATTTAAATTCTATGATTTTAAACACCTGTTGACAAACAGGACTACCCTGTTAGGCAAAGTGCCGGATGTCCTGCAGCAATATAATAAACGCACTGCCTGTGCCACGTACCTTCCTCCTCACGAACCACTTGCTGCACCACCTCCTGAGGCTCTGGCTCTGGTTCTGGTTCTGGTTCAGGCTCTACTTCTGGCTCTGCCTCTACCTGGGCCTCCGCCTCAGGGGCTACTTCTACTTCTACCTCCTCCTGGGCTAAAGGCACGCAGCATGCACCAAATTGCACAATAGAGGTGCCGGAGAAGGCAATTATTAAAGACAATAGACATGACAGAGCCATTAGAGACCAAAGGTGAAACTGAAATTCACAGAAAAGATGGATGGGTGAGCGAAGGATACTGCTGGAGAATGGAGAGAAAAACAGATGATGGAGGCAGAAACTCTATGGTCTTTCATACAGAAAAGTCATATTGAACTGTTAATGTGTGCGACTACTGCAGGAACAGAATATTGGGGCTAAAGTATATAATTATTCTCTAACTTTTCTGGGGTCTTGGTTTGAAAAAGAGGAAGATTAATAAATGCAATTTAAAAAAAACCCTCAAAACTGAGGCTGCAAAGAATGAGTAAGCATAAAAAACATAATGAGTTTTTATGTGTTACACAATTAATTTCCATTTATTATTAAGGTGCTTCTCAACATTTAAGCATCATAAATATCGAAAGATATTACAAAATATGTTGTTTATAAAAGTAAGAATCTTTTGCATTTTGATGTACATACAACAATCATCAGTTGATTGGCCAAACCTGCATTAAAAAATAAAACAAAACATTTACTCTTATTTTAGTCTCCATTAAGCAAACTGATTATGAACTATTTCATTGATACCAATCTTCTAAAGTATATT
The DNA here is from genome assembly GCA_030533445.1 of Cyprinodon diabolis. Lineage (NCBI taxonomy): Eukaryota > Metazoa > Chordata > Actinopteri > Cyprinodontiformes > Cyprinodontidae > Cyprinodon > Cyprinodon diabolis. The sequence goes on along the minus strand of CM060065.1, from coordinate 36,364,031 downwards.
AACAACTCTAAGTGTGTTTATAGTGTTATCAATAATGCTAGGATCTATGTGCAGCCACAAATTAACTAAATTATCTTCAATTAAGTTAAAGGATTTGGATTCAAATAACAAATGTTAATAGTTTTTTTTTAAATACAACACAATTCAGGGCTGCTCAGTGGCGCAGTGGGTAGCACTGCTGCCTTGCAGCAAGAAGGTTCTGGGTTTGATTCCTGGCCTGGGGTCTTTCTGCATGGAGTTTGCATGTTCTCCCTGAGCATGCGTGGGTTCTCTTTGGATACTCTGGCTTCCTCCCACAGTCCAAAAACATGACTGCTAGGTTCATTGGCTTCTCTAAATTCTCCTTAGGTGTGAGTGTGCATGAATGGTTGTATGTCCTGTTTCTCTCTGTGTTGCCCTGGGATGGACTGACAACCTCTCCAGGGTGTACCCCACCTCTCCCATTGACAGCTGGAGATAGGCACCAGCACCCCTCGCAACCCCAATTGGGACAAGTGTGTCAGATAATGGATGGATGGATGGACAATACAATTCATACAAAGTATTCTTTTTGTTTAACGTCAACAATTCTAAGAATAACTCTTTTCCTCTGCATTGTCTGAGAAATATGAAGTGTGTTAAAATAGTAAAAACCATGAAAGTTTCTCAGGAATTTTGCGCTTAAGTTCTATGAAGAATGAGTTTTCCTTACTGGTCCTTCTTCTTGCAGCATTGGTTAACATCCTAAGTTGCTCTTGTGGCATACTTACAGGACTTTAGCTTCCAATAAGCAATTATGTACTTTTTTATGTTCCTCAAGACACTTTAGGGGAAGGGAGAACAGCTTCCGTTACATACAGATACTTTTTTAACAACCTCATGTAGAGAGACATTAGGCTAACATTGTTAGCAATTCCTAAGTCTTTAATCCCCAATGTCTTTTGCTAAAGGCTTTTTTGTCCAGCTATTATCCTGTGAACAATGTCCACAGCAGTTTATATCTTTTAAGTCTTTAATTTAGGTATTCCTGCAACTTAGTTTTCCCACATTCACCAATTCAAATATGACCATTGTATGAATCAGACCAATGACAGCAATACTGACAATTAGAAACGGCAATGTGGAAATTTCACATGTTAAGAAAAAAGGTTTTAAGGAGCTGTTTTTTTTTTTTTTTTTCTTAACCATGTGAGTCAAATCATCACTCAGAAGACAAAAGTCACCATTAACTTGTAAGTGTTTGGTTGACAGCCAAAATAGCTAATTAACAGTAGACCAAATCTATTACAGTAAATGAAGCACAACCCTGGCAATGAGCAACAGTGTGGCGGGTAAGGAAGCAGTCCATTCAAATCCTCTAAAAAATCTTGAAATAAGAAGATGAAAGCTTTACAATTTTATTCCTTAAACACCACATATCTATCATTGGCTGTCTTTATAAATCTTTAGAAGCAATAGGTAACCGTTGGTTAAAATAATATGTGTCAATGTCAAATACTTCAAGTTAAGGGTGAAAGATAGTTGACTTATTAGTGTGAATGAGAAAAATAGTAATGGATGTAAAGTTGATTCTTCCATCTTTACCTTCCTCCTCTTCAGTTTTGCAAAATTCAAATTAAAGCATATGTGGGAACAAAAAAAGCAAAATTAAATGAACACACATTAGAACTTAGGCTTATTCTAGCTCAACGAATGTGCTAATCATCAGGGCTCTTATTGCCAATGTAAGAAAAAAAAAGATAAACAAAATCTATTGAAAAAAGAGCAAATAATGTCAGCAGCTTTCCAACCTTTATCTACATTTTTAAACTATGTAAAGGTTTAAAGGTAACAAATATTAGTTAAACTACACTCGGTGGTTATCAAAAACATCATAACATGTCTACTCTGTAGCTACACAGCAAGATAATCTGTAGGGTTAACCAAGTAGTTGTCACACTTACCGTCGTACCTGCAAAGATAAGAAATGCAAAATATTAATCCAATTAATTTTAAAATGTATTGCATATTGTATCACTAACTGTAGTGAGATTTACTTACACTTCTTCAGTGTCAGACATGATGACAGCAGATTTAAAACCTAAGGAGAAAGGCAAAGAAAAGTTACCATACTGTCTACTGTCATATCTCTACCAGCATAAAGACATTTAAGTTATTTTGGTGACTTTGTCAATAACTTAAAGGGCTAAATCACTTTCTACTTTCAATTTAGAGCAACCGTAGACCTAATGTGAAGTCTAACAACCTGGAAAAATAAATATTTCTACTGCCAGGTTTTATTAAAACAATAGTTTGACTAATATGTAATGTTTTGGCAGATCATAACTGTTATTTTATAAGAAAGTTCCTCTGTAATATACATTATACTGGAACCTTTTCAGGAGCAGTATTGCATCATACATCCAGAAATGTATGCTTTGTTGCAGTGGAAAAATCCCAAGTTGAATAAAAAAAATGTAAACACATGTTTTAAACATTCTTGTTCCACAGTTTCTCTAAATAAGAAAAAGATAAGTAAGATAAATTAAAAGATAAAATTAAAAACAAAGATTAGGCATTGCAATACAAGTAAATAGATGATAGATATTCATATTATTAGTAGAGGTAATTGTGCTACAATGAGATTGATTTCAGTAACGGTTATGATAAACTTTATAAGCCAGAAGAAGGACTTCATAAGCAAACAATATAGCAGGAAACAATCCTGCCAGGATGAAGGTGAAAATGAAAATTATTGTTTTCTTTCTCTCCAGGGAAAGATGGTGATGTTGGGGTAGCTTTCAAGGAGGGAGAGGGAGGTAAGTGATAATGTTTGATTGTGGAAGTGTCCAGACAGCGGATCCAAGGAAGTGGCTAGAGCAGCGGCCAGAATGGGTGATAAGGAAGTTTGTGAAGGGAATTCCAAGGTGACCTCACCAATTCTGAATTGTTCCCTTATAGAGGAGGAACTAATAATGGTTTCCTGGAAAGGAGAAACAATAACGTAACCTGGAACAAGAACAATCTAGGATCTCCTTCAGGGGATCTGTTCCTAAGCTCCTTCTGATTGTGTGAATCCCTGGCCACAAAGACACACATGCCCAAACCCTTCAATAACAGAGGGTAAGGGAGGACCTGTGAGATGGGACAGACAGATGGAAGAGTATAGTCAGCACAGGAGGGTGGGTGGAGGCTTTAAATGGTGGAAATTATGTATTACACATTATGCCAGGTTTGATGAGTACATTCATTGGAGAATGTTTTCCAATTCTCTGTGCATGCACTCAACTGATCTGTCTGAATAAACCTAAGGAAACTCAGAATTTGCCACCTAATGCAGAGCAGTCCTTTCAAACACGAGAGATTAACTAACAGGGCTAAAAAACAACCTTTCCAAGTATCTGGACTGTTCCCTAAGTATTTCATAGTTACATATGAAAAAACAAATTATGTGAAAACAAAAAGATGGAGCTTATTATCAGAAAGAGCCCTTTGGAATAATAATCCCTTCCCACAACTGTCAAACGTGTCTGCTAGAATTGGGTTACTGGCTACAGACAGCAGATCCAGAGCAGGATGGATCCAGCAGAGAATAAGTAGTTCAGAAAATGCTTTTTCTGATTGTAGGAGACTAAAATAAGGTGTATGTGGTGGAGCTGAGATAATGACAAGTGTAGCAACTAGACAGAGATCGCTGATAAAGCATTTATAAAAAGACTGCAAAACCCTAAGAACCATTTTATCTGTTTTCTAGTGTTGGGCAAACTTGAGCTGCTTCAATTGTCTCCAGATCTGTCTTCATCTATCAGCCCTTTGACATCTAACCAAGAAAGATTGAGGATGTTTTATGAAGCTAAATTTTTTCTGATTTTACAAAGAGGTGCTTTTCCAGAAGGTGTGGATGGACATTAAGCTATGTTAGTCTAGGTTCTTTGAACCGTTTAGGAGCTCATCATGTAAGACAAATACCGAAATAATCAGAGAATCTTTGAGAACATCAGTCTTGGTAGACTGGCTGGTGCATTTGCATCCTTAGGGAAATAACGAGGTATCGTAATGAGAGAATGCCTGCTTCAAGTGACGCAGTTTTATGCGTTTCAATGGCTTTGTGTTTCAAGTATGAGAGAAGCTACCCAGAGAAAGATGATGCTAGGGATGGTCAGGTGGAAGAGTGAGAACTGGGTTTTTGCTAAATACCAGAGAATGAGCGAGTGAGTGGACTAGGGAGCTTTGGAGAGAGCTGGAGTGACAGCTAAGATGAGGAGGTTGGATAGACAATGGGAACTCCAGAATATGATCCAGGAATAAGACCAGTTAATATTGTGCTATGTTTTTAAGCCAGGGAAGACCTACAATAGTAGCCATTCAAAATATCCCAACTTTCCTTGATGGGCATTGGCTGGTCCTTGGCTGGTCCCCCTACAATTCCTTTTCAAATATCAATCTTGGCACTCAAATATTATTTTTGGACATTAAAATCTAAAAAGCAGCATCATCTCCTGGTCATACCCTGTAATTCAGTGAAATGGTGTAGTCAGATAAAAAAATAGGCACACCCAGAAGATGGAGGGGGTCACTCCAGTGGCTGGAAGTTGCAAGGGGATTTTGCTGGGAGATAGAGGGAAGTGGGCTGCCATTCTGCAGGCATTTGAATGGGAAGGGCCATTTTGAATGGCTGCTGCTATAATATTATTAAAGATCTGTGATGGGGAAAGTGAGGAAGAGTAAACCAGAAAATAGTACAATTTAAGCGGGAGATATAATAGAATACATATATTCTGTATTAAACTATGTGATATTTGTTATAAATAAAGTGCCTTTGGATGACTCCTTCGCGTTTCGTGGTAGGCACAGCTGCAGAGCACCCTGTGGATTAGCTCTGGATCACATGTCTACCCATCAGCTGAGGAACAGTGTTCAAATAGCTGCCTAATCCCTCTTCTTGGTCCAGCAGGAGGATCTTCTGCATCCAAACAGCCAATCAGAGGCCACCCCCAACAAACAAGCTCTTTGATCGACTCACAGCTGACAGCGTTCTCGCCTCTGTGTGCACAGGGTTCGCTCTGTACATACCGACATTTCAGCATGCTGTATATTTAGTGAGCGCTCACTTCATTTCTTAAGCATGTGGACCCCAAAGGCTGCTAAGTCTGTCCTGAGTCTTTCTGAAACCAAAACTTGGTGCTGAAACTGAGGCAACAGGTGATACATCAGCTTATAAGCCTAATGGGAGAGCAGATTTAGACACTCACTAAAATCCTTCTAGATGTTGCCTCAGAGAGGAAAGGAGATAATGGAGATAGCAAAAATCTTGGACATCACAAAACACTATGCCTTCAAGGTGTCAATCTTATTAACAGTTAAACACCTGACTGGGATTCAGTTTAAACTCTGAAGCACTGGCCAACAACTGTGAAGTGGATACCTTACTAAAAAAAAGTAAATGAATATTGATCAATATCCAAATAGTAAATGATTTGCTATTCTTTACATAATTTTTGTTATTCATTTTTTTTATTAAAGTGAATCAAGAAATGTATTACAGATTGATTCGTTTCTTAATGGTATAATATCTTGAGGCTTTAGAATAACAGAACAAAAGACCTCAGATATAGTACTCCTGTCAACTGCCTTCCAGGGAGCGTTGTCCAGAACATTGTCAGCAGGATTTACATTCACTCACGTTCCAATATATATCTACCGTACCTCTGTTCCCCTTTAAAGACTTTTTTAATAGTATGGATAATTTTGATGACAAATTAAACTTTTCATATCCTTATTTATTTTTATGATCAAGAAATGTTATTTTTCTCTTTGTTTTGCGAATGGAGACTTTTTCTTTAGCCAGAAACAGACACGTCTTATCTCTGATAAAGCCACTTTCATTATCTCTTTTAAAGATATATTTCTACGTGTCTTCCAAAAGCATTGTCATATATCGTATTGTTTAAGCAATAGTTTCAGATTTTTTTTTTCACAGAAAATGAGAATCTAAATTAGAAGAAAAGTGCTATTAGGATGTGATAAGTGAGTTTTGGGCTGCAAGCAACTTACCCTGAAGAGGTAGAGCAGCTCCTCCAGCAATGAAGATGAAGGTCTGTAAGAATCAGAATGCTTCGCTCAAAGAATAAGTCCTGGTCCTATAGTGATACTTGAGATCATCAGCCCCTTATTGGCTAGGATCAAAATGAAGTGTGTGCTTTTGTGTGCGAGTGTGTGTGGTGAGAGAATGTTTATGTGCGGAAAAGGTGGAGAGGCTGGGGGAAGTGCATCCCCGACCCTGGAGAAGGAGGAGGTTAGAATACTGTGGATGGAAGAGGAGGGCTCAAATTTTGGAAAGGAGCAGCTGAGAAGCCTCTGTTGCTAAATTTACAGTGAGAGAAGGGTGAGAGCAGGGCTTACACATTGGTTTGGCATCCAGACAATGGAAGAAAAGTCTGTGTGCATGTGTGTGTGCCTGTTGACCGATTCATCAACAAGTAGGTCCATCAGTCATTGGCTGAGTGCAGAAAGGCAAAATGCTGAATTTAGAATAAGAATAGGGCCAAGGTAAAAACACCCAATAAGGGTCTACATATAGTGCTAAAAACAGTATAACCGTCGGAACTGAAGGCTTGTTTTTTCACAATTATATGTCTGACATGATCAGATAAACTTTGATATCAAACAAGCAAGAAAATGTCCATTCATAGTCCAACATTGTGAGGATTTTTCCTAATGAGTTTAAGCCATTACAAATAAAGAAAAGATGAAACAAGGATAATCTTTTCAGGATGTGTTAATCTATCAAAACGTACTAAAAGGGATTTTCTCTCTCTGGTCAGTGTTCATTTCAATCTGAAAAACTCACAAAAAGGAATACAATTAGAAGAGTTTTATTGATACATTTACTTAAGTCTTTGGTGCTCAGGCTTTGGCAAACAATTAGGGTTGAATTATTTTGCTTTGATATGCATGAACAGAAGTAGGAGTAGGGATGTTTCCTTCCAGGCCTGAAACTGGTGTTGGAGTAGAGATGGATGAGTTGGTCAGTTCATGACTGCTGTATAAAGAGAGATGCAGTGCCCTGCATGAGCTGGTACTAGAGCTTCACTCTGGGACCTGGAAGACGAGAATCCAGCTTGGATAACATAGGTTGCCATAACCTGTCCATGATGAGCAAGCATGGAGCGACAGTGGAGAGGAAAAACTCCCCGTTGGGAAGCAAGCTCTGGCAGAACCAGGCTCAACATGGCGGTCTTCTGCCAGACCAGTTGGGATGAGTAAGGGAATGCAACAAGAGTCCGGGGAAGAAGGGCCCTCTGATGAAGCTTGGCTACGATGGTGGAGAAGGGGCTGGAGGTGGGTGAAATGGATCATCTGAGTCAAGGTCCAACATGGCGAAACCACTGCCAAGGCTTGGGTAGCAGACTGAGATGTGGATTTGGCGACCTTTTAAGATGAGCGCAGGATGTTGATTGGCTTTCGTGGAGGCGTGGTTCAGAACCGATTGGCTGTGATGGAGGCAGGCATCGGTAAGTAATAATTTATTCAGTTTACCTTCCGCCTAGGCTCCATTAATCGGAGATGTTCACAAGTATCTTTTTCAAGACAAAAACATACTTGAGGGCGAAGTCCGAGATCATTGTCAACTGTTTGAGAGGCAAGAACAGGTAAAATATTATAAGTCTTTTACTTTAAAGGAATAGTACACCCAAAACATGATTAGCCTTCATTTTCTACTCACCCCCATGCTGAACAACACTCTGGAGTACTTTTTTGATATCTCAAATGCATCTGGAGATCTGGGAGGCTTCTTGCTGTCTGCTGACATTCAAATAATGGAGGTCTATGGTGACACAAAAAACGTGACAATATTCCTCCATACTGCTCGTCCAATGTATTCTAAGTGTTCTGAGTGGGTAGGGTCCATAATTTACTCGAAACGAAGTCATTTAGAATGTTTTTAGAGCATAAACAGTAGTGTATAGGATTTCCTAAAAGCGCGCCTGCAAGTTCACGAGCCTACGGAAACCGCGGCAGACCAATCCAGATGAAAGTGCGCATTCAGCTCGGTAAAGAACTCATGCTCTTCCTCAACACTGAAGTCCTCAGACATTTTTCTTTCGTTGTTTCTTTCTTTGCACAGGTAAACAGCGCATTTCTTCTTCTACGCTTGCATTATCGGCAGAGCAGACGCTAAATGCGCACTTTCATCTGGTTTGGTCTGCCGCGGTTTCCGTAGACTCGTGATCGCGCTTTTAGGAAATCCTATACACTACTGTTTATGCTCTAAAAACAATCTAAATGACTTCGTTCCGTGTAAATTATGGACGCTACCCACTCAGGACACTTGGAATACATTGGACGAGCAGTATGGAGGAATATTGACACGTTTTTTGTGGACTTTTATGGACCTTTCTGCCTCGGGCACCATATACCTCCATTATTTGAATGTCAGCAGACAGCAAGAAGCCTCCCAGATCTCCAGATGCATTTGAGATATCAAAAAAGTACTCCAGAGTGTTATTCAGCATGGGGGTGAGTAGAAAATGAAGGCTAATCATGTTTTGGGTGTACCATTCCTTTAAGTCCTCATTAGCTTTTAACTCTGTAATGACAGAAATTGCTCAACAGATTAAACAAATTTCATCTCCTCTAGCATCACTGGAGATTAGAAACCCAAACCAGTTTGCTGTTAGACCTATAACATTACAGAAAATATATCTAAACACCTTTATCTTAATCTTTTTTTAAATTGAAAATACATGAAAAAGCTACATTTTATAACAGCAAGCTATTAAACCTCATTATATAAAATGATTAAACCAAAGCACTTTCAAGTCTTTTAAATGACTAAGTTAAAACCTTCTTATCCATTCCTCAACACTGTCTGCTCATAACATTGAGCCATTGTTACCTGTACATTGGCTAAAATAACAGTTAAACACAGATTCTGGTTTTGTAGATTGGTTTATTTTTGTTGTTTTGGGTGCAGTGGATTTGTTTGGAATGTGGTTCCTTTGGTAGGCCACATATTGTTTTCATTTTTGCAAAAAGGTAAATTGATTTCACTTCAGAATATTTTATTTCTGTTTACCTCTTCCTAAAAGAGAAACGCATGAATTGTAGAGTTAAAATATCAAATACTCATTGTATAATACTCACCTCTTCTTCCTCTTCTTCTTCTTCTTCTTCTTCTTCTTCTTCTTCTTCTTCTTCTTCTTCTTCTTCTTCTTCTTCTTCTTCTTCTTCTTCTTCTTCTTCTTCTTCTTCTTCTTCTTCTTCTTCTTCTTCTTCTTCTTCTTCCTCTTCTTCTTCTTCTTCTTCTTCTTATGAGATTTTATGGCAGTTGGCAAACTTGTGAAATGTGCATTACCGCCACCAACTGATATGGAGTAAAGCAAGGAAACAGGAAACGATTCACCCCCCCCCCCCAAAAAAAAACAAAAAAAACCCCCCAAAAAACCTGTGTAACTTAAACCATACTCACCTCTGCTGTTTCACTCTCCAAACAGGTGTACTCAGGACTGCACCATTGGAGAATTAAAGGGGAGAGGTTGATCTCCTGTATGGTGTTTTCTATATTAAGAGTATTTGTTTGGATTGAATTGAAATATTTATTTTTTGTATTCATTGGTAAAAGTATTTCTTAATTAGCTGTTCATTTAAAACAATTTTTCTTTTTTTTCTTGTTATTTTGCAGCTGCACATCCTTTCAAAAAATGGTTTCTTCCAATTTAGTTCCACCTCTATATAGGAAACATGTCTGCCATTGTTCCTGTGGTTTATGTGGTTTGGTTGATGTCCTGCACCTGAAAAAAATTGAAGATTTGTTAGTTGAAAACTCTTTGGAGCATGCTCTTCTGTCACTGGTTTGGGTCCCACTTCCAAGACCTCTTGGCCTCCTGACAAGCATGTGACATTGCTCCTATATATATATATATATATATATATATATATATATATATATATATATATATATATATATATAGTGAGTTCATTTAATCCAAATGTGCATCTGAACTCAGTTCTGTACAGTTTAGTCTAATCCAGATTTAGATTAAAGGAAAAGTTATGTTAACTAAACAACACCTTCCAACCCTTGTTACTGAAACATAAACTGTTTTTTCAGAATGTTTAAAACAAATATTTTCTATTTATGAGATAATTTCCCTTGTTTAAAAAAAACTCATAGAAATTTGTCAGTTTTTTGTGATGCTTACTGTGAGTAACATTTGATCTTACATCTTCTAATCTAATCTCCTCATATAGTATACTTTCAGTGGAACAAGGTAATCTTTCTGACATTTATAGATCTTTAGAAAACCCAGCCAACCCTTTGAGATGAAGTGAAATCATAGAGCCCTCTAGTGGCTGTTTTGGTACATTTATCAAAAGCTAGGAGGAAAAAGAGGCTTTAAGATAAACACATATTTACATTCTTCCTGTAATTTATTGTTCTGCCCATGGAAATACTAAAGAAGTACTTAATCATTTGATATTTCTATTTTTTTCTTCAGGAAAAAACTTAGTGTGACATTATTCCATAACTTACAATAAGGTTGGCAAAAGAAAGTATTTTGTGTGTCTATTAAAGTAATGAAGAAAGCGGCAGTACATTGTGAAAAGGCAGAGTGTGTCCCATCAATGCTCCATTAAAGCAGCTGTGCAGGGTTAAATAGTCAACCTTGGGCTTTTTGCTGCATTCACACCCCCATTTAACTCAGCCACATTTGAAAATTGAAGAGATGCTTTTTTGTCATGTCAATAGCTGTCTTAATTTCATAGTAAAATACTTTTTTAACAGAAGTTTAGGGAAATAATAAAATATTAAAGTTCTTACTTTTAAAAGATTCAGAACAACAACCTGCATACAGTATGTTTACAGGGTAACTGTTTCTATGCGTTTTTCCCCCCAAATCCCCTGTCTAAATATTTTCTAGATAACTCTCTCTTTTTGAGATGTTTAGAATAAAATTCTAAATCCTTTCTTAGTTCAGGGTCAGTTTGTTGAGAAGAATCAGAAGTCCCTTTATTTTGCTGAAACTTCGGTGCTACTACACTTCTAACCACCTTCCTCCAGGTGGAGGTGGCCTTCGCTTGCCTGTAGGGGCTGCACCTTCACCGTCTCAGGTGGTCTGGAAACCCCCAGCAACACACACTGAAGGCAACAGCTTTATTTTTGGAGTGTCTGCAGGCACCACTGCCTGCTCCCCAAGGTTCCAGTTGACTTCAGGCTGAGGCGGCCCTGTGGCACTTTGAGCCGGGATTAACAAGCAAAGAACAGTTTTTTGTCTCCGTCACTGAAGGTAATCCAATCAAACTAGGAGTCTGCTGGTGCTTCTGCTGAAAGAACCTGACATACATAGACCAGGTGCTGACCTGCAAACACGATGGAGAGTTTGATACTAGCTTGAGCATGATTTGTAATTTCAAATGCTTGATGAAAAGCAAACAGTATGATGCCATCCTCAGAAGGGTGGGCTTGCAAAAAGGCGCCTAACATGTTGCATGCCTTGCACACACTTGTGCTTTGAGAGGTAAATGTAGGCATGAATATGATATTACCTTAATCTGTACATAAGTCATGTATATTGACTTTTTAGTCTCAAATTTAATCAATGAAATCTTGGTAGATCTTCTCTAACATTAGACTTGTTTCCTTTACAGCAAATCAAACAAAGCACAACTAACACAACTGTACAAAAAAGGTAAGACTTTAGTTCCATATATAACTATTCATTTCATCAAATTAATTGGTTTAAAAGTAGATGGATTTAGGTCATGGCCCACATTTAACAGAAAGCTAATTTTATACTTTCCTCTTTTGAGCTCCTGGATTCAAAACGTCCCAGATGTCCCAACCCAGAGCCTTAAATAGGGCCCGTCTCATGTTGCAGCTGCAGCTTTTTGTCTCTGTGATGACAGGAGTCACTTTGACAGCAGAGATTCATTTTAACTTAAAAAAAAAAAAAAAAAAAAAAAAAAAAACAGGAGTATGTTTTGAATTTTTTTTAAAGAATTTAATTTAAATTAACACAGTTTTAAAGCTTCACCTTGCAGGACAAGAAAAATATTATCCTGAAGTTACATTCTGCTCCTTAAAAGAGAGTAGGGAGATTATGACCCAAGTTAAAATTTAACAGACATTCTCACACGGATACATGAGGCTCAGCGAGCAGTCAGAGCAGCCCTGAGAGGATTTGAGGCTGAGATTGATTACAGGAGAACTGAAGCGGCTCCACTGAGTACAGGACAGCAGGGAGCAGGTGCTGTTCTTATTTCCATCACACTAAAATTAGAACGCGATTCTCTTCTGGAGTCCCTCGCAAACACTCTAATGGCTTGCCTGCATTACTTATTCAGAATTCTTTTACTTACTTTTTTCCCCCTTTCTGAAATAGCATAGTCATTACTGAAAAACTAGTTTTACAATTGCCTGGAGGGTAATGGAAAAAAAGACTGCGTCCAATTCATTGACTGATTTGAAATGCTTGTTTTTTTCCCCTTTTCGAGGGTTTTTCTTTTACACAATGTACATTTTTAGTTGGAAAGTTTTTTTTTTTTTCATTTTTGTTTGTCTAAAACAAACAAACAAAAACAAAAATAAAACGTTTTTTTGGTTTAGTTTACATTTTCCTTGCAGTACTAAAACCAGAAACAGATCCTTTAACTAGGATTTCTTTATATTGTGTTATATCTACTTATCATTCTATGAAAATGCACACAAATAGATAATTTTGTTTCAAGTTTTAACTATGGGAAAACAAATTTTATGGATAAAGGGGTTTGCATCGACTACTTTTCTGTCCTGGCCCCTGCAGGTTTGGTCTGGGGCCGCCCACACCTGCTATTAAGCATGCTCTCCTCCTGAAGAAGACTTTTGAATCATTTCTACATTAGTATTCTCATGCATTTTTCCCAGGTGTTCCAGGATACACACTAATACTAAATACTAAGGTGCAGCTACAGATATATACCACCCTGATTAACATTGCGTAATCACCGCAGGCTCTGACTCTGACACAGATGAAAAGGATACCCGCTACTCTTTTTTTTTCCCCTAAAGTTTACTTTGGTTGTGTGTTGTCTTCTTTTTGCTGTCCTATGTTTTTTGTTCCTCTTATCTCATACGGGTATGGAAACAGACTTCTTCTGTAGGATTAGATAGTTACTGTATATCTTCTGTGTTATCTATTTTTGCTGATTTTCTGTTTGCATGCACTTGTTCCTTTCTCCATCTCCCTCCCTCTCTCCTCTTAGTTCTTTTTCCCCCTTTCTTTATAACCTCCCTTTCCGTATCCTTTGTATACGATTTTACTCCCCAAATAATATTCTGTAAAGTTTAGTATACAAATATCAAGCAGAAACTTACGGCAATAGTCATACTGGACTGCTTGTGAAAGCATAGCTGTTGGGCTATCAGCTAGCTGTGGGAAATTAATTTCCAGAGCTATATTAGCTAAAAAGGACACATACACACACACACACACACACACACACACACACACACACACACACACACACACACACACACACACACACACACACACACACACACACACAAAAGCAATATATGATCCTTCCTTTACCTTTCTGGAATTTTGAGGTTTCAATGCAAGGAATCTGCGGGTCACCTTTTGTAACTTGCCTAAGTCATAAGGTTACTCTTTTGATATAACAAATTACTTTCTTGATTCTGTAGGCCAGTTTAAATACCCATAACTATCAAGATAGTTTAATAGAGTTTCCTCATAGAGAATATCGATGGTTCTAACACTGCACAGCTTGCTCTTATTTATTTGGTTGTAGTTTATAGTGAATCCATCAAAATACTAATGGATAGAACTAAGGGCTGAGGTCCCAGCTACATATAAACTGTTTTTGTAGTATGATTTGATGTGAACCTATCTAACGTGAGATAAGTTAAAATATGAACATTGAAATAAATATTCATTGTACTGTGCCAGATGTTGATGCAATTTTACAGATTTTTCTTGCAGGAACTTAGGGGTTAATTTCCAGAACTTACAGGCTACTTTCCTGGAACACATCCATAGCAAACTTTTACTGTTTTTAATTTCTTTATAGAAAGAGAAGTAAAAGCGAGTCAAAACCAGTCATTACAAAACTTTGCAAAAGCAATTTATTTCTTGGTCAGTTGTAGTCCTTTTCGGGAGTACCAATTATAACTACTTAAAGTTGATGTTTTGTTCTCATCAGTTGAAAAAATGGTATACAGTTCTGTTATTTACATTTTTTTTTTATTTTCTAGTCAATACATCTGAGATGTATCCGAAATAGTTTAACAGAAGATATTTTAAAGTTCAGATAGGCTTTTATGTTTTACAGAAAATGTGCTTGACCCTTGTTTAAGTTTACTTTGGCTAAGTACAGGCAGCTAGGTAAAGCAAACTCCTGGTAGCTATGTTGAATCAAGTTTAGATTACAGTCACACCACAACTGAACCACTCTAGAGTTCCTTTGGAACTGTAACAATAGAGTTTGAAGGAGGTTGTCTTGGTATGGTCATTGAGGTTCACACCCTTGTGAGATTAATATCTAAGCTCACAGATAGCAACAGAGATGGGAAGTAACTAAGTACAAATACTTCGTTACTGTACTCAAGTAGATTTTTCTGATATTTTTACTTTACTTTACTACTTATTTTTATGGCGACTTTTTACTTCTACTCCTTACATTTTTACACAAATATCTGTACTTTCTATTCCTTACATTTTAAAAAATTGACTTGTTTTACTTTAGTTTTGAATAATTTCAATGGAGTTACTGTTATTATTTTTCACGTCATCAATACCAAATTAAATCTAATTGGATGGGAATCTACGTTGCATTTGACGCACCACTACAAGATGAATCGACAGATTCAGCGGTATTCATTCGCGGCAAATCATTGAAGCTTGGTGGCGGTGGCATTAGCATAGTAGTATGGACAACGAGATGATTGAAAATGAACACAACGGAGATTTAGTCCTATTGGCAGACATCCATTTAAAATGTAGGCAACGGCATGAAAAATGTGGTTTCTACTTTTACTTTTATACTTTAAGTAAATTTACAAGCCTGTACTTTGTTACTTTTACTTGAGTAAAGAAGTTTAATCAGTACTTCCACTTTTACCAGAGTATTTTTTAACACAAGTATCTGTACTTTTACTCAAGTACGGAAAGTGAGTACTTTTGCCATCTCTGGATAGCAACAGCTACAAACTGGATGTGGGATGTAACCTGAACATATCATATCTGTCCTGTGTTTGTGTTACTTACTGTATATTCACTTCTGTCCATGTAGTTTCCTTTCATCTCTGTTGTATTTAAGCTTTGTTTTCTGTCCCTTCGTTGTCCAGTGTCCCTTTGTTGTCCAGTGTCCGTTGTCCAGTGATCTGTTGCTGTTACCCTGGTTTCCGCCTGCTTGTGAACTGTATCCATGCACCTGCTGATGTCCTTCTACCCCTTCTTTCCTTTGCCATAGCACAATATAAGGATTGTGTTTTTATAGGGCTAGAATACAGCACGAACTACAATATAATTGCTTATGAGCTTTAAAAAACATTTTAAAGGATTAAAATAAAAATTTAGTCTTTCCTTAAACATTTTGTTTGCAGGCCAATGGTGCAGTTAGAGTAGAAAAGCTTAACTTTGTAGAGAGCCCGTGTTGGTGTGAAGAGGCCTTTAATCTTGGATGGGAGTTATTCAGCCTTTGCGCCTCTTGAGATAAAAGAGCAAGTCCACTAAAGTATCTCACAGTTATATGGTTTAAAGATTGAGAATCAACAAATTACAACTTCTCTGTCAATATAATGACAGTGAAATGTCAGTTATCACGATTTGTCTAATTTCAGGCTTTAATCACTCTCACACACCATCCTTCCTGCACAAAACCAGTCACTTTGTTATGGTCTACTTCTATTTATTGCAGATCAGTTTTAAACAGGTTTGCTGTTTTGCTTAACTATCTTAATACATTGTCATCATTTTAAAGCTGACCTAGTATAAGAAACATTTAAATGTCATCCTATTTCCAATTCAAGTGCCTCTTATAGCCGAGAAGTACTCTTAGGACCTACTTAAGATCTTTGAGCTCTGTAAGTTAATCTGGTGTTAAAAGAGCTCATACATTTCAATGGCCAACTTGTCTTAAAGCCATTTTTAACAGTTATAACAGTATATTCAGGAAGCAACATAAAAATGTCAAGAAGATAACTTATAAAGAAACACTAGAATCTAGAATCTTTTTTTTTCATTTGGTTTATTTGATTGCATTTAAAGATACAATAAGTACAGATACTGGATAGTGGATCAGACAGAAACAAAGCATAATAATAATGATTTAGCTAATTATCCAGGCTATAGCTCAACAAAGACAGAATGGTCAAGAGATTGTGGCTTGTAGTTCAGTTTTCAACAACACCTGCTTCACAACTCTTCATTGAACTGTCCAGCTGTGAAAGAAGAAAAAAAATGGTAAAAATATAGTTACTGGTTAGTTTGTTTCAACAACAGTCAAAACAATTATGTTGTATTTCTGGGTAGAATAACCATTTAAAGTAACTTTGACAGTTGCTTCTTCATTGTTTATCACCTTTCTAGTGATCAAATAATCTCTTGTTTTTTTATGTTTCTGGCAGGTGCTAGCAATGCTGATGGAGGTTTGTTACAGTCACGGGTTGCAACCTGACATTTTGGAGCAGTATCCACCCCCTTTATTGCCAAAACCTGGCAAAGATAATGCGAGGCTTCAGAAGCTTAAAAAGAAGAGAGCCAAGAAAAAGGGCAGCCTTTCTCAGACGCCTATTCCCTTCCGTTCCTGTTTGTCGCCTGTCAATGAAGCAAGCACAGACCTAGAGCACAGTGACATGTGCAGCCCACCAAGGACACCGGATTCCATCTATATTGCTGACTCCTGTGTCTCAGGTTTACCCTTTGGCTCTGTCTACGATCACTCGGTCCCTGGATTTTCTCATCATCAAAGCAGTCCCAATGGACAAACTAGGAGCTTAAACCCTCCGTCAAACCCACTTGGAATGAAAAACTCTCAACCTCAAGTTGCACCTTTGTATGAATGCTCTTCTTTCCTGTTTGATGATGCCTCCACATTCATAGTTCCACCTTTGACATATTCAGCACTAAATGAGCAAATTTCTGCACCAAGTCTTCCTCCTGCTTTCAGTGTGACATCAAATTCCCATGGGTCAGTCACAACAGTCTCTCCAGTTGCTATGTCACAGTGCAGCACAAAAATATCAACCCACAGCCTGACCCTTTCCAATGCCACAAACTGCGCCCCAGACCTAGCACATTCTCATATTGCAGCTCTATCTCCTGTTCCAGTGCCCCTATCACTTTCAAACACTCATACACAACCATTTATCCCAAGCCAGAGGGAGACAAACACTAATGTAAAGGATGACTTTCAGAGACAGGAATCGACCAGAACTAATGCACGCAGCATCGCTGCCAACGGTGCTCTTCGACAGATATCTTCTGAAGTAACTGCCTCAAAAATATCCCTTGTGGATACAGTGAAAGAGCCAATGATTGAAGCCATGCAAGCTAAGACGTATACATCTAAGGCAACAGTTTATGAGATCTCCAAACCTTCCTCCATCCAGGAACTTACAGTTATGAAACCAACCAATCAAGGAGCCCCAACATCTACAGGGTTTAGTCAAAAAGCCCCTGTGCCATCAGTAAATGTGGATAAGGAACTGTCGTCACCTTGGATCCAGAGTGTGAGACCTCCTCCTTCAGCTTACACACCAGCTCCAATATCAACTCCTCTTTTTGAACTATTAAAGCCCAACCCACTCATATCCACTGTGAACCCTGCTTTCAGTTCCTTCCAAGATTTGCAAGCACCGGTTATTCAGAAAGAAGGGCTTAAAGACAATTCAACAGTTTCTTACCAGCATTTAGGTAAACCTCCACCTCTGACAGAAGAACACAAGCAAACTAATGATGACAATACCACAACCCTCATCAAACAACAAAATATATATAGGGAGATAGAGATTCCCAATACACAGAAAAGTACAATGAATCTAGGTTTTGTCAGTTGTGAGCCATACCACAGAGATAATATAAGTACCACTACAATAGCACCTTTTGTCAACCTCAAAACACACCAGGTTTTAGAAAACAAAGCTTTATCGCTGCCCCAGGTGCCATCATTTTTTTCTATGCCAAAAAATTCTAGCCCTTCCCCGATGCAAGGATCACAAAGTCCAGGCTTGGTTTTATCTACATATCGGCCTCCCGTAGTGGAGGCACGCAAGTCTTTGACATCCCTTTTAGAGACACAAATGTCATTAGCAGGCTCAAAACCCAAATCACGTTCGACATATTATGGACTAACTCCAGTTGAGTATGTTGCATATGGTGGAATAAGGACAAATGTGTCACATCCTAGTGATGTACTTCCTCTCATTGATGAAAGCTCCAACATAACACATTTGGGCAAACCTTTAGAAGACTCAGATGTCTCAAAACAAGAAATACATTTCAATGGACTCGAGGAACTAACTTCTCTGGGTCATAGAGAACAATCATTTCAATCAGAGATTCCAGATCAATGGGTTTCCACAGACTGTAATGATGATATCACAGGAGAAGGTCTGAATGGAACTCAGAATGTCGGAATAGAATCAGCAAAAACATCTGCAGTGGAAACAATAAAACCCAACCCTCTCTTTGGATTGACAGAGAAAACAATACTACAATCTACAAGTGATGCATCCGCATTAAAAGCCTCATACTCAGAGGCTCCAATACCAGTACCTAAAGCAGGTGAGGTACACACAACAGGTCTGGTGCAGTTTTCAGTAGAGGCAGGGCAAAAACCAGCTTTAAATCCTACTGATAGCATGTGCTCAAGTATTTACCCCTCACCTTTCGTAAGAGATTTACACACACAATCACAACCTAAACCAAAAGGTGTAAATATTACCCTAAAATCAAATCTGGATCAAACTAATGTTGTATCTGATAAAAAGGGCAATGCACTGTCCAACATTAAAAAAATAGGTGAAAACTCTGGATTACTGGACAAAGATAATGTTAAAGTCAGTCAATCATTACTTCATGGTGGCTATATTCAACATTCTGCCAACTCTATTACAAAATCAGCAGACTGTGAAGCAAACAATTTTCCAGTAACTATAGCCCAGGTAAAGGGTACATTCCCAGAAAAACAAATTTTGAATAGTACAGGCATTCTGGAAAAAGAGTCTACTAAGCAGGAGTCAGAAATTCCCCTGCCAAGTAAAATGAACAAAGGTATTCCAGACAGACATGCTGATAAGACTGAATGCCAAATTAAGGAAAGCAAAAGTATTAATCTACCAAATAAAACAAATATGGTCCATATTGTGTCTTCTGTGCCTCTGAATACACAACAAACTTGTGATGTTACAAGCAGAAACCTACATTTCCCAGAAAAAATGACAGAAGAGCAATGTATCCCTACCAGTGGGTTGATGTTCCCACATGAGCCTGTCACAGCGTCACTCTGCTCTGGGCAATACACCATCTGTAAAGTTAGCTCACCAAAGATAAGCACAAAAATCAATCATCCAAACATCAAAGATATGCAAGTTTTCACAAAAAATCAAGCTCTGAACAACTTTGCTTTGCTGCCAACAAATGTATCAAATATACCTACTGGAAATGTTTTACCTGGTAAACCTACCACAGAAACTAAAACCCATGCCCAACTTGAAACTGCAACAAAGATTAATCTTCCATTAAAGACAAATAAATCACATGAGCTAATAAAAGAAGTAGAAAGTAAAAAAATGATGCCTGTAAATGTATTGGGAACAAAACAACAAAACATCGAATGGAAATTTCAAAGTCAATCCGTGCAAGAAGAAAATATGTGTGTAACGTCATACAAAACGATAGAAGCCCCTACACAACCAATAAGAAATTGTCTAAACACTCAAGTAGATCCACTTTGTTTCACAGCAAATACTGCAACAAAAAGCTCTGAGCCAAAACAAAGAGAAAATCCCAATATAACAATAAGTGAAACTAGATTATCTGATAAGCTATCTGCAGACAAACCAAAACTTTTAGCACACACAACTTCATCCAAACAGGCTCAGCACTTTACAACCCAAGAAAAATTAACAGGCTCAGCAGTGACACTTAAACCATATATTCTAACACCCACTAAAAGTATGATGTCTTCTAGCCCAACAATGAGGCAAGCTCCACCAAATAGCCCAAAGATAAAATCGGATAGACCAGAAAGTCAATCTGCAGAAAAGCTTCCGTTGAATGAAGTATCCAATATTTGGACTTTTGGTAGTAAACTCACTCCAGATCTTCAGCATGGGAATAGATCAGTAGACTTGTCGATGCAACAAATTTATAATTCTACAGCAAAAGATGACTTCTCTGGTTTTGGGAAAATCGTGGATAGCAATGATCTAGACAGTCCATCAATAAAAAAGAGAAATCATATAACTTCAAAAATGAAAGCTCAAACATTAGTTGAATCTGGTCAGAGTGATATAAAAACATTTGGTGCAAGTTTTGAAGATGGAAACAGACAACCAATAAATACCAATCAAATAGCTTTGATTGGAAACACATCTCACCAGAGTTGCATTGCCAATGAACCTCTAACAACATCACAAACCAATGCCTTTAATGAGAATATTCAGTCAGTCCCACATGCTGCCATAAACGATCACTCTACTAAAATTATCCAGCCTCTAGAAGAAACTCCAAGCGATTTCAAAGATCCAAATAGTCCACCAATTACAAATAAACCATGGCCAGCAATGAAAGCCTCCCCATTACTTAAACCGAGAATGTGTTTTACACCAAAACAAATAGATAGTCCTGCTTTAACCCAGTCCAATCAGAGCCCTGGATCTTTGGCCAATTCTATGGAAACAAACCCACAACTTGTTAATACAACACAACCTAGGAACTCACTAGATACACCTTTCCAAAATAGTACTCCAAACAATGCAGCTCAGCAGGATGAGAAGTTATTTGAAGAAAATATCTTAAAACTAGAAACTAAAATATCTTCAGCTGATGGCTCTTCAGTTTCTGAGATAAAATTACATTCCCCAGTGGAAATCTCAAAAACAAACAAATTGTCCAACATATATAAAGAGGAAAATTTATCCTCACCAGTTACCAAAAGAAGTATGGCCAGCCAATATACTGACTTAGTTTTGAATAGTGCACCTACTGTAAAAGCGAAATCTTCTGTTCAGCAAGTAGAATCAACAATTACATCTGTTGTTGCGGAAATCAAATCTCCAAAAATAAAACCAGAGTCTTCAGATTCTCCATCTAATCCAATTCAGGCTAGCTCATATTTGACTAATGGGGAAACTTTAAACAATGATTCCCTTGAAAAGCCAATAACAGACACTGTCATGAAATCATCCACAGTAAAAGATGCTTTGATTGATTCTGCCACTCCTGCCTCTCTGCCTCAGGCCTCAGTCTCAGTAAAAGCTCCATCTCCAAACAGAGGAACATCACCGTCATCTCAGCGAAAAACTGGATTCAAAGGCAAGGATATTCTGAAAGCAATAAGCACACAAAAGGAAACTCCAGCAGTCGAATCCTCCATGAAGTCAATGATATCAACTGCATCTTCAGTTTCTAAAAAACAGTTGGAACCTGAAGGAACATCAATCTCAACCACTGAACAAAAAACAGCCCAGAAATCAAAAGGTCTTAAGGGCAAGCTTAGTGGATGGACACGGCTGAAAAAGCACATGGTCGTCGAGCCTGAGGAACCCAAATTTCCTGATCCAGAGGTCATACATCAGGTCACTTCTAGTATGAATGAAGAAATAACTGATAAGGTCAATATGCCTTCTGCTGATCAGGATATGAACCAAGATGTTGTTAAGAACAAAGAAGGGCCCAAGGCACTAAAGATGTGGGATGCACTCCTCTTTCAAATGTTCTCTACCAAAGAAAAAGTCATGCACCAGATCAATTCCAACAAAAAAGACACAGACAAGAAAACATCTCTCAAAGATCATCAGGCAGAGCCTCCATCATTTGTCAACCGGCTTCCAGTATTACTGTACAGCCCACGCTTTAATGCCAGGAAGTTGAAGGAAGCTGCAGAAAAGCCACTGACTAAAATAGCAGCAGCTTTTGAAATAGGGCTGATAAAGCGAAAATCTCAGGAAGAGGAACGCAAGGATTTCAATCGAACAGCCAAAGGATTTGGTCCCACTAAAAATGAAGATGTGACTGATGCGGCTCATGGATGATGTGATTGGTGGTTAACCACAAACTAAAATCCTGAATAATTTTAGATAAAGTCATATAGGAAGGACTATCTGGAAAAGGTGAGCTTATATAATTGGACTTTTGAAGCACAATATTGAAAGATAATTTCACTAAATCAAAACTGTTGTACTTAGTAAGTACAGTAAGATAAAAAAACTATAAAAAGGAAAAATGAATATTAAAAATAATGATAATATTAAAAACTGTTTGATAATCACTTTTCAAAATACGTTTCATTTCTGTTGCTTTCATTAATTCTGAGAAAGTCTAGAAAGTCATAAAGAAAATGTGAATGTTAAACTACTTATGAAATAGTTTTAAACAGAAACCTGAAAGTTAAATTTTGCAGAACTTAATAAAAAAAGAAGTTATTGGTTATCTGAACTACAAAACATTTTAAAGTGTTAATACAAAATAATCATAAAATTTGTTAAAAACGAAAAAAAAAAAAAAGAATATAAGGAAAGTTACCCTGCAGTTGATTGCTAAGTTCTGTTGTCTGTTAATGAAGCCTTTGATATGATTTGGAACACATGTGCTGAAGACAAAATGTACTGTTCCACTTTTCCTTTTGTCCAAAATAAATAAGCTTTATGGTTTTTGTAGACAGGCAGATATTGTTGTCTATGATAAAAAAAAGGCATTTACCTTCCTGAATTAACAGGACAAAAGGGTTTGAGAAAGATGAAAACATGGAAGAAATGTAATTTACTAGTAACAATTATCACAGGTTTCTAAATGTTAAAGCAAATAAAATGGTGGTGCTTCTCAAAATGAGGGCATGAAATAGGAAAAAAAGCTACCCTAAGTGTCTAACAACTTAATCAAAAAGACCTAAATGTAAAGGAATAGTCTTTTAAGTCTAGAGATTACATTTTGAGAATAAAATCAAATGTTTAACAGACTTCCAAAAGCTGTTGGAAGACCATAGCTCCATCTTGAAGCTGAGTGAAGAGGAGAACTATATTTTTATTTTATTTCTATTCAGTGTAATTTATTTAGTACCTATTTGGTATATATTGACCTACAGTCTGCTAACACATCATTAGATTATGGCTACAAAGTTAATTGAAGGCTAATATGCTTTTTTTATGTTAGCACTGGTTTCCTTTACCATCACTAGTAAGCACAGGTTGTATTTGGCTAGAAATTTAGTTTAGTAATATGCTTTTACCCCAAGACAAATATGATCAATATCATTTAAATGGTAAACAAAATAAATAAAGACATGTAAAGAAGAAGAAAGACGAAAGAGACGAGCGCTGCTCTAAGAAAGCTAAAGAAGATTTAATAAGGGGTTGAGGAAGAGGTGTAAATAGAAGTGTAAAGGATCGGGGAATGATACCCTGTTATAGAATGTTGAAGCAAGTTATTTTTTACCGTATGGACCTTTTTTCCTAAAAATTGGGTTTTTCATTTAAGAAGAAGATCAATTTTCAGTTTCCTTGATGATGGATAAGAAAAATCTATAAAATTAGCAAAACCCTGTTTATTAAATCATTGTTAATGTAACCTTGTTCACTGTCTATTTTTGAAATTACAAAGTGCAAACCTATTTGTCCGTTTGTCTTTTTTAAAATGTTATATCTAAAATAAAAAAAGAAGTACAGTAAATTGAGTGATTTTCCTTTACTTCTGTGAACATTATATTTCTATTTGCTTCATCCCAGGATAATGTGGCTGAGTTTATTTTTAGATTTACACACAGACCAACTATTTTGTTGCTGTTGAATTAGCTACAGTGAGGGCGACAGTGGGGCGACAATGGCGTTGGATGTAGGAGTTTGCCCTGAAATCGAAGGGTTGATGTTCAAGCCCCGGCTCTGACTCATTGTCGTTGTGTCCTTGGGCAAGACACTTCACCTGCATTGTCTACTTATGGTGGTCAGAGGGCCCGGTGGCGCCAGTGTACGGCAGCCCCGCTTCTGTCAGTGAGCCCCAGAGCAGCTGTGGCTACAATGTAGCTTGCCACCATCAGTGTGTGAATTGGTGAATGAATGTAGTGTAAAGCGCTTTGGTCAAGTTACCTGACTTGAAAAAAGGCGCTTTATAAGTACATGCCATTTACCATTTCATTTTAGCTACACTTGCTATCAGTATGAACAGATTTTGAAGAATCATAAAAGTATAAAATACAGATAAACCTTTGACCAGTAAACATTTAAAGTCAATATATGATTTCCTATCAAACATGGTTGGTATTTAAGAACCTGTCTTACCTGCCTGGCAGTTTAGATCTTCATTGCAGCCGTGACCTGGAACTTTCGCATATTTGCCGTGACCCGTCACCACATATTTATATCTTTTGGTGGAGTTTTCCTAAATTAAGAGGAAAAAAAAGTGACAAGCTAAATTTTCATACACATCTATACTATATTTTAATATTTCCTCTAAAGGTTTAAATAAAAGACATTAAGAATACAAACCAGATTACTTAAGTGCATTTTGGAACCAAGGGTTTGTTATGTTAATTGCAAATAGTACTATGTTTGTATATTTAATATATTGATGCACTGACTTGACTTTTTGTGCTGCTGTAAATTTTTATGTTAATATATTTTGTATGTGCAAATAAATCTAAATCAAATAAATTTAAGTTGTGTAAGCTGCAAATGTTTGCAAATATAACACTATACTCTTAACAATGCTTTACTGAAGAAATGTAAAACAGTGCCTTACCAGGAGTTAAAAACATGTGCTTTGTATGTTTTGTTCAGCTGAAAAAATAGCTAAACTGTCTTTGTATATGACTGAATTGTATAGTTAACAGCCAAAATTTTTGGCTTACACAGATTCCTCAAATGAAGTATGTTCTGTACTTATCATAACATTTCCAGATTAAATGTCTTGGATTTGAATTATCGTAGAGGCAGAGTTAAACTTTAGGGGAGAAAAACAATTATAAATCATCATTCATATTAGTCATTCATATAAGCCAGTAGAAAATGGAATATGAATAATATAATGAAGAGATATATCAAACTAAACCTTTTTTCGTAACACTGTGGCTGTAGATTTGGTAACACAAAGTAAATAATCTTGTTTTTATAGAAATTAAGTATTGGAGATTTGATTGTACCTTTCCATCTTTTGTTGAAGTTAAAGCGTCACTGAGGCCTTCCCATAAATTCTTCTTGTTTAAAACCCCACCAGGTCTTATTTCCTAAAAATAAAGGAGAATAAAAGGCTGAGGTTTGGTCCTCCTTGCCTAAATAAACTGAATGTTAACTAAACTGCTCAACTGAATGTGAACTTTCTGCCATTGGAAGATAAGCTTCCTCCAACAGTTCTGTTCTGGGACTGATTTACGCCGGATGTGGAGGAACGAGGCAGTGAGTAACACAGCAATGATGGCTTAGAGCAACCTCCAGATAAATCAATATGACATGAGGGTTTAAAGATGGAGCTGTTTCAATTTTTTATTTTTTATTTTTTTGGCAAAAGAGGCTACATGCTTCCAGTCTAGTTACTTTGAGTAAGATAAACAACCTCCTGTGCCTCAAGTTACTGCAGATGCTGAACATCTGAAGCAGAGTGTTGTCAGTGTGTTTATGGTTGACAAAGGGCACATTAAAATGAATTCCTCATATTGAAACTATAAACTTAGAAAACTTGAGCTCAAGCAGGGAAATGCCCATAAACTTGTTATGCTTATGCTTGTAGCAAGTTGGAAACTGTGCTGTTTTTTCCAATGATTATGCGCACCTATCCACTTGAAAGGGAATTTAATTATTTGAAATTCCTCTAATGTTTAGACTATGATGAGCAACGTTTCAGGAAATGGCTTCACCTCGACGTTACATCATCCAGCTGTCATCATTTTTAAACATGAAAGCAGCAGGCTAAGAGAGAAAGAGCTCTTATCCCCCGACATTAAAGAAAAACCCTACAAGAACAGATCATAATGTGTAGTTTGATCAAGACCAGATTGCCATAACAGATGACATTTCGAAAAATACACTGCATTTAATAATCTGAAAAAATTTCATAAGGTTTTGCTGACATTAGAGCAAAACCCAGGCTTCCTCATTTCTCCATAGCTCAGAAAAACCATTCAAAGTTTATTGGGAAAATGATGTTTTCAGACAGCATTGATATTTTCGTATCTTTGCAAACTTGCAGTAAAACCTTTTGATTTATGTTAGATGTTATGTACAGCTTTCTTAATGATGACCTCAAAAATCTAGATTTTCTTTTCTAAGTATTGATTTTTGCCCACTTCCACTCTTGTATCTTTTGCTGTAGGACTTTTTGTTGAAAGACACTCTTACTCTAAATATTTCAGTTCAAAGTTTTTCATTCAAATGTTTGTGTAGCTACAGTACATTTCCTTACTTGAGGGTTTATATCCTACCTTCTGTTAAATTGTAGAATAAAAAGGGTGATGCTTCTTACAGTAGTTCCCTTTCTTGAAAACGAATGCAGCAACTAATGAAAAAGTATTTTTTTCATTGAAAAGGGTTTTCTTTCCAATATCAATCCATCATCAGGCCCCAACTTTCTTATTGATAATACAGAGGGAAACTCTTTCCCTTTTCTTTCTGGTCTTTAAATATTAACTTCTGTTTTTTATTAATTGTGAGAAAAATTATGGCAAAAAAAAAACTGACTTTATGGTTAAAATAAATGGAAGTTCTAGCTTACTGCTGGCTTTGACGGTGAGCTGCTCCTGCTACCATCTTCGCCTCCTTTTACCCACTGGTTGATAAGATCTGCCACACCAACCTTTAAACCATCTGCATCCTAGAATATAAATGAGGAGTTAGTTTTCTGCATAATCAACTTCATGTAAAAAGATTAAGCTGCAAACAGTAAATCTCTAGAAAACTTGTCCACCATGTCTTTCTTTATTTTACAGACATATGTAAAAACGATTTTAAGCAGCTTGGGATTAAAACTATGTAATAAATGTTCATCATCACATTGTTTTCATCCTGACCTTGCACGGTGTGACTGAGATGATGTTTTGGTTCCAGGCTTCCCCAGCTTCAAACAGGTTCTTCTTTGATGCTACTGGTTCAGAGGGGCTTGTAAGGTCTGCTAGAACCTGGAAACTTGATCTTCCTTCCTTTGAAGCGACCTTCAAAAATGCAAGAAAACATTGAAGATGTAGAGATATCCATGCAATGTGGAATGTTCTCAGGAGATCTATAGGGATTTCAGAAAAGACATTGAACCTAGACTCTGACAACTTCATATTTGTAAAGCTCTACAAAAATACTGGAAATGATGTGTATGGGAGCCTGATTACCTTTTCTTTTATATTATTGTTTTGATTCCACTTACTTAGAAGGCCATTGTGGAAGGTGTTTTGTAAACACATAAAGCTCCCTTTAGCAGGGTGTTAGAAGTGGCCAATCTTCATTTTCAGAAGCAAAAGGTATTGGGCCTTTGTGAGTAATTTTCAATCTCCAGTGTTATGCAGAAAATTGATGTACCAACTGTGGAGTAGCGAAGTACAAAGCTGGTCAAATCTTTTAAATCGGGAAATAGTACCTCTAAACCTTCCCGAGGATGGTTCCACAGAATCTCTCTGTGGTGTTTTATTGACAGGATTTAAAGAGGTAGCTGGAAAAGGAGACAATTTGGTGTAGAGCTTTACAATATCACTCTTGCTTTTTGCTGAAGTTTGTGTTCTGTTAAAATTTTCAGAACATGAGCTTCAGATTGACTCAGTTATATCTAAAACCACCAGGATGAGGCAATGCTTGGTACTCCCAGGCCAAGGTTTTCAGCCATTGAGTGGTATACTGTTACCTTAAGGTTAGGGGTCATCTTGTTTTTGAGTCATTTTTTGTTTTCTGTTCAAACTTGGTAGGTTGTAGTTTTGGAACAATAGACTGAGATTTATTAAAGGATTAGGACATTTTTTAAAGGTTATTCAGACTCTACTCCAGTCTGTTGTGGTGAAGAAAGCGGTCAGTCAAGAAGACAATCTTACAGGTTAAAAGTCTGACTGTGTTGTTTCCCCTTATTTATAAAGCCACAAGATGGACCATGTTGTTGGGGCTCACTCAATATAATTAGAGGAGCATTATCACCTGGAACAATTTACATTGGTCCGCTGTTGGTTTGGCCTCTGATATGCAGAAGACAAAGAATGGAGGGTTTACTTGTTGAACAACACATAGATATGGTCAAATTAGAAACTGAGCATAGTGGTGATGAGATTATGATCCTGGTGTCTTACAACCATAGGTGATACCATTCAATGGGTTAACCACAAACTCATCTGAATCCCAAACTGGAATTTGAGGCAAATTTATGGAGGTGTTGAGAAGGCCAGTTCAAAGTCTATATCTAAACCTGATTAGAATCAAGGGATGAGACCAAAGGAGATATAGGCAGACACACATGAACCAAACCACACTTATGGAGGCCAAATATCTTTCAACAACAATGTGAAAATATAGACAAAAGCCCTTCCTCAGAGTTGGTGCTACAAGGTGTTAATAAGTTCTTAAGTTTCCTATCACTATATGGATAAAAATACATTTCAGGCTTGTAGTTATGGTTTCTAAATTCATATTAATTTAAAACTAGTTCATTTGAATCAAAAACGCATGTGTTGTTCCCCAGAATTTTAATTTACCTCGAGAGCATGTGTGTATTCTTCCAGTCTTTTATCGATTTTAGAAACAGATATAGGTGGCAATGTCTTCTTTATGGTGCTGGTGCTTTACAGGGAAGAATGTTAAAAAAATTAATTAATAAACAACAACAAACAAACAACACATGTAAGGATTGGTAATCATCTGTAAACTACCACAAAACCAGTTGAAGCATTTAAAACATTTGCTCTCTCAAGAAATGAATTGGTAATTCATATACAGTATAGCACTTAGAATAGTCTTTGTAGTACTGTAAATTGTGCTATATAGACTTTCCTTCCCTTGCCCTGGTAATTCTAACAGCACTTGAAAAGACAACTAAAATTAATCTATGCTTGACTTTTTTGTCTAATATTCAGTATTTTCAAAGTTTAACTTACCTTCTCCTGAGAGACTCTGTCCTTTCTGTTATCTAAGGAGAAATAAAGAAGAGATAATACTCTAGGGTTTATCTAAAATGTACTGCTATTCAGATTTCTAGAAGCCTAAAACTGCAGCTGGCAGAAAAAAAAATACCACTTAGGTAGAGATCTTGACAATCTACATTTAGTAAATGTTTTAATTACGGTAGTTGCTCAGAGACTCAAGAGTTGTTTTTTTCTATCAGTTCAGAATAACATCAACCAAGCAGCACTCACCTTACATTTTCCATCTGGTGAAACTCGACTGTTCACCTCATCCTGTTAAGAGACACAAAGAGCTGAGATGCATCAGTAATGCTGCATGTTCTCTAAAGCTTCCCCATAAAGAACTCCCTGTCTGGCATTGTCCCCAATTGATTTAGTTTTTTGTTCTTCAGAAACTCAGATGGTTTTGTAGTTTTTCTTTAATTCAGACTTTTATTCTTTCTTTTTTTTAGTTCATTACCAGTCCATCTTTATAGGGATTTCTTTTTTATGTCATTCTGATTTGCTCTTTGACATATTGCATAACCTTGCAGTGATATAATCTTCCACTATTTTGTTCATTGAACCTCTCAAACAAATCTCTTTAATTTATAGTATAGATGAGGGATTGATGTACAAGTATGTCCCAGGTCTCGTGTCTAGTCTTTCATGGGTCTTTTTGGATTGTGAGATACAAATTTTCAATTGCGGATCAAACCTGTGTTCGAACACACATTGTTTCGCATGGATTTCATTGTTTTGCTTATGTTTTTAAGAGTTAAAGGACACAGGCAAATATGCAAAATACAGACGAATCCTTGAAAGGAAAAACAAACCAAAACTTCTTTTACCATTTTGATTTAAAGTTGATTTCTATATGGCCTTACAGACACATGTACATATATATATAGATCTCTCTCTCTCTTTCTCTCTCTATATATATATATATAGGGATAGATAGATAGATAGATAGATAGATAGATAGATAGATAGATAGATAGATAGATAGATAGATAGATAGATAGATAGATAGATAGATAGATAGATAGATAGATAGATAGATAGATAGATAGATAGATAGATATACTTTAGTCAGAGCAACATTTATTTGCAGATTTGTGTTTTATTTACACTGAATTGGTACTTACTGGGTAGAACTGTACGAGGAGTTTCTGCAGAATAAACAGGGCAACAATGTATAAAATAAAGAAAAGACGTTTAAGCTCTTTTGAACAAATCAATTTGTCTCAGATCAGTTTCTGTTCAGGTGATGTTGCAATAATCAACCTTTGGTTTAACTGGTTACCTTGAATGTGGGACTCATGGGGCCGTAGCAGTTTAATGGCTCCTCGCCATCATTGAACCCTGCCAGCCCACTGCACATCTCCTCACTCCATCTTCTTTGGCTCTCCTCACATCTCTGAAACAAAGAGTTGATTCTTAACTGTTGGTATTTCGTAGTTTTTTTAGTTTTATTTGAAACCAAATTCAAATCTCATGAAAGCCAGAGTATGGCATAAAACAAGCAGCTTTGCAGATGTGTTCATTTGGCTTATGTGCACTGTTGGGTGTAGGGGCACAAGACTAATGAATAACAGGAAGCAAGCTGGTGGTTAAGAAAAAATACTGGAATTTGCTCCAGGATCTTACATCATTGTTGAGTTTGTCAGGTAACATTTCATTATCCATAGCTTTCCGTGAGCCAAAGCGGCATTCTTTCGATTTTATTACTTTCAACTTTGAAGCCAGACTTGGGCATGTTACAACAGGTCCACATGTGTTTGAGTCATTTATGAAACACAGGAGAGAAAAGAGGGTAGCTCATTAAACGTTTCACTTGACTTCTAAAGTATATATTTCTACACAAGTGAAGTTCAAACAGAAACCTATTTTCTTACATATTAAAATTTTCTTTTAACTATATACGTTGTAGGAATGGGGATCTCTTGATAGTTGTAATTTAAAATTATTCACAAATCATCTTTTCCAAGCGATTTAAAAATATATTTTTGTAAAAGTAAACCTGCAGATGCCATCTAATTGCAATTTCTTATCTTCTCTCTTTTCATTGATCTCATATTCAGTTTTAGGTTAAAATAATTTTTAGGGTTAAACCAAACCAAAAAAACAGCTTTTAGTAGACAGAATGAGTTTAAGCACATCACTGCAGAGCAGGTGGCAGTTATGAGAAATACATGATTGTTTTATGATTACACTTAGGAAAGGGACACTTTTAGCTGCTTCCTTCACTGCTGCTTTGTGACTGCGTGGCTTCATGAGAGACAAGATCAGTACTCTAAGTTGGTTCATAACAGTTTTGTTAAG
The DNA here is from genome assembly GCA_030533445.1 of Cyprinodon diabolis. Taxonomy (NCBI): domain Eukaryota; kingdom Metazoa; phylum Chordata; class Actinopteri; order Cyprinodontiformes; family Cyprinodontidae; genus Cyprinodon; species Cyprinodon diabolis. The sequence goes on along the minus strand of CM060065.1, from coordinate 36,332,471 downwards.
GTTAAACCTGTAATGGGAATTCTGTTTTAGCATAAACGGAATCCTTTTTTTATAGTTAACTATTTTAGAGGCTACTCTAAAGTACCTGTAAAGGTCATATTTAAAAAAAATAAAAACATGTGAAAAATGTACGGAATGGGTAAAAAAACCCAATAATTGCAACACCTTTTTGGTGTTGGTTGTTGAACATTGACATTGAATATCTATACATTGAGTATCTATACATTCCTGCCTTAAGATATTTGAGTAACATAAATCTACTGTAGGAAAATGCATATGCAATGCATGATATGCCAATGGTCTTTGCATCTGGAGAAACTAATATAATCAGGATTAGTTCAGACGTAGGTATTGGAAACCTTGTTTTTCAGTGCATAATATTCCTCCTGCTCCTTCTCTGCTGCCAAGTGCGCCTGTTCTGTTCTGATGTCTTCCTTTTCTTCAACTGTGCAGATCAGTTCTTTTTGCTCCTGCACTTTTTCTTTTGAGCTCTGTCGCTCCATCTGCAGTGTCAGCTTTACATTCTCTTCATTATCCTCATCCTTCCTCATCTGCTCCTCTTCCAGCCTGCTGGGTCCACCGCCTTGGTCCAAGTTCCTGAGATAGAAATTAAATTAAAAATAACAAAAAAAATATTATATGCACTTTTACTAAGTGGTTTGAAAAGGATTTGAGTTCCTTATGTTATTTCACCAAACTTAGATGGAGCTGTCGTACTTTAGTCAGTTGATTAAATGTTTAAACACAACATTAATTTTCATGTCTCTAAGTCTACCTACCACATTTGAAATACACAGTCTGCAGCAGTTACTTCAGGTTATTATCTGCTTTCATGTACAGAGTATGTTAACAATTATAATGAGAAGCCCCAGAAGAAAAGTTACAGACATTTAACAAGAGGTTAGACTGTGATTAGTCCTGACCGTGTCTTCATCGTCCCTGCTGCCAGGTATGACGTCCTGTCTGCAGAGTGTCCTGCAGCAAGGTGTTGCCTTGTATCCTGTGACAGGAAGACAGAGGAGCTGTATGATGTCCTGGCTGGAGTTTTAGAGCTGAATATCTGGAATACACCAAAGAGGCAATGAAGATAATTTTGTAATTTGGTAATTCATAAACTAAAATTCAATAATGTACAAAAAAAAGTTTTGAGAGGACTGCTGAGTTTTGACAGACTCAGTGATTTGTTGGCTTTTCTTGGAAACTAATGGTGAACATATTAAGCTAAATTTCTTTGTGATCAAACTCAGCTTTAATTAGTTCTGCACTAACTGATCTTATCTCAGCTGCATTTATTCTTAGAGGTGCTTTTTAAAATGTATATCTCAAAAAAATGTTAAATTTGCATTCATCCAACTGTAAGGGGATCATTTAATAAGGCCAACATGAAGAAAAGGTAAACCGTTTCTGAACGTTGTGTTGAAGCGTCCTCAGTTTCCCTTCCTCCATGCTCCCCTTTGCCCTCCTCTTCATTATGTTCATGCTTATAGTCCCCAGGAACTGATGCTGCAGTGGGTTTCACTTTCTTCGTCCTGAAGTTATCTAGCGCATCCTGCTCATTACGGTTTTCCAACCTCTGGCTCCAGTCGCTGAAACCTTCGTCCTCCTCCAGGACAAAATAGGAGGGTTTTAGCTCCTCATCAGACCTAAAAATTGAGCAAAAGTGTTTGGAGGTTAGGTTCTGTTTTCCCTTCAGGTAAAAGCAAATAACTGCAGAAAACCCAATGAGCCCATTACCTTCAGGATTCCCTGAGGATTTATAATGTAAATAGGCATGCCAGAATTACCGCTGCACACTAAGTTTATGAATATGTTATGGTTCTTTCTCTTGAACAGTACCACCAGAAAATAAGTTCAGATTAACCTAAAATCTAAAAAAATAAATAAAAGTATTTGATCTTAATTAATCTGGTACAGTTTAAAAAAGTAATTTCTCAGTGATGTTAGCTCCATCCCTGGAAACAAAACTGCTATCATGCATTTCTAATAAGGTTATGAAGGATTTTACCCCGATTCTCTTTGCAAAATCGTTAATTATCACCCGCAAGGCAAGGGTATTTTCAGGTATGGGCCGTAACTTTAATGAATAATTAATTAATAATAATTAATTTAATAATCAATTAAGAACATAGATTGATGTTGCATGATTTACTTATGACCATCTTGTTTTTTCCATCAGCTTAATGTGATTAATGATTGCTACCACAAGGTGGTGATGATGCACCTAATGCTCATCAATTCCATCTACTTACCTGCTTGTTCTTAGAGGTAAAAGCTGGGGCCTCTCTCCAGCTCTTATTAAGAGAGAGTATAGCCTTGACAGAAATTCTGTCAGTAGAATAATACCTAAGGGCAATTCAGAGAGTCCAGTTAACCCTACAGCCATGTTTTTGGTATGTAGTATGAAGCCAGATTATTGAAAGATAATCACATGCACAGCAGCGTGCACCCAAAAAGGAGCTAAGATGCTACTAAAAACTAAACAGTGATGTTTTCTAACAAAATTGAAATCATCCTTGAGGAACCAAACTGCCTTATCACCTGCAGGTTTAATTACTGCAAACCTCAGGGATTGGGTTCAATTACATCAGCCATTGGATTACAATTACTCAAGACTCTGATAAAATAAACACGCACTGAAAAGCTACTGTTTCAACTAAATAAAAACACAAAGATGTAGGCTAAAGCTACTTAGACAATAGGCTTAAATTTGTGCTTTAAACTCTACCCAGAGAGCAGATTGGAGGAGGAAGTGTGTTTTTATGAGTGACATTTTTTATTTTCATTTGCTCCATTTTTATTATTTCCATTTGTATTGAATAGCGTTTATTAAAGACATTTGAAATAAAATGGTAACATCTTTTTCTTTAATTCTATATCCACTATTCTCTTTCCTGTTTCTGAAGAATTTCATGTTAAAGCTGAACAAATAATGACAGTAATTTCAACTGTCTAAATGTTTACTTGCTCCTGCCATTGCTTAATGTCTTAATAACAGATCCAAGGCTTTCTAATGTTGCACAAAGGTTGTGAAGGAGCTGAAAGAGGAAATGCAGATGGTAGACAGGGCCTGTGCGATCAACAGAGACAGTAACCACGGAAACATGAAAAAGAGAAGCAAACAGTTGGCAGTTTAAAGTTTCGATATCAGACGGCAATTTGGAAATGTATCTTACCTCCTTTCAGAACAGTTAATCCCTTAGATTCACATATATTGACAGATATTCTTTTTTTTGGCACTTTAACGACAGTTTCTATTTCTATGTTGCATTGTGGCCCAGTGTGAACGCCCTTCATTTTGTTGTGCCTCTACTGATAATGATAATGAAAACTGGTATTTGGTTTAATTCAACTTGGCTGAATCTTTTTAATTCTCTTTGTCTGTAACTGACCCATATATTAGTAAATAAATGTAGAAACATTTGATTTTTTTACTAACATCTTAAAGCATATTAGTAACAGTAGTGATTATATTAGGGAAGAATAGTTATTATAGTTAAGATGAAAAAAAAACTCACATGGCAATGTGTAAAAAAGTGACTTTTAATTTATCACATCTGAGTTCATTTTCACAATCAGCAAACCCCAAATAAGATCTGCCTTACAATGGGAAGTACACTAAAAGATCCTCAAAAAACTAAACATAATTGTAGTGATACAAAGAAATTCAGGAACAAGTAAAAAATGCAAGTAAATTAGATCTATCAATATGGAAAGGGTTACAATGCCATTTCTAAAGCTTTGGGACTCCATCAAACCACTGAAAGGTCATTATTAATTAATGACGACAACAGTGAACGTGGTGAAGCTTCCCAGGAGTGGTCAGGTTACTAAATTTACAACAAGAGAGCAGTGAAAACTCATCTGAGCAGTCATGGTTCATGAAAATAGGGGTGGTTAGGTAGGGGCTAAGGTGCACTAAATGGTGGCAGAAAACTGATAGGCACCAAAAACCTCTTACAGTCAATATATACTGATTAAGGGCATTTTCTAAATAAATAACTGAAGACAGACCAGAATTTAATTAGGTCCCTGCTTATAAATTATTTGCACATTGGTGCCATTTAAATTAATTTATGATTGTACATAATATATACTTTAAATGGTTTGAGTAATGTTTTTCATTTTTAAAGAAGACTTCTACAGTAGGAGACAAACTCTACCCTATAAAAGCTAAAAACTAATTCATAAAAGGGCAAATGTTCTGTGTTAGTCCTCTTTAATTGTTGTCATAGTGAATTATTTTTTGCTACATTTTTTTGTATTCAGTTTTTGGTTAATATACCAGCGTTAAAATGTTAAAAAAGGAAATTCTTTATGATGGTATCACTGCTGCCACCATCAGGCTTATACGAGACCTGCCTGTTCCAGGATTATCTTATTACATCCCAGGGGGAACAACAACAATGTAAGATGGCTATGCCCACCCTGGACACCCCTCTAGAACCACCCCTGCCTCTAAGAGGTATTTAAAGAACCTACAGTCCTCAGTTATGGTCTGTGTTCTTGACTTTGCCATAAGAAAGAGACCAATGTTGAGCATTAAGCCTCATCTCAGAACCCATACCAGAACACATCTAGATAAAAAAAAGAATAATAATAAGTACAAAGTAAGCTTTATAAGGCCTTACTATCATGTGTTTAGGTACCGAGTCCATTTGAGCCAGCTAGCTTTTGTCAAATATCAATGTGCCTTAATCACACCAGAATAATTCAACCCTGCCACCTGCTGGGAGATGTCATTTATACAACTGTTAGTATGAATTTAACATTTTCTTAAGATCGAGACATTGTCTAGATGCAAATTGATGCATGGTCGCTATGAAATGTCCTGCAGCAGATGACTAAAAAAGCACAAAGGCAGAAGACTGCAAAGGAATTAAATGACCTGATCATAAAACAAACAAACAAAGTAAAGGACCCCCAAATCTCTAATAACCATAAAGGTGTCAGGAAAAAAAGCTTGTGGAGTAAAAGGCAAAGAATCTCAACAAATATCCTTATTTCTATCTAGTGAGGAAATTAAAAAGGTAAAAAAGCTCCCCTGACCCCTTAAAAAAGGGAAATGAACAAGCGTTCAATTGGTTTATTTGAATAATAATAATAATAATAATAATAAGAAGAAAGTAATGTTTTCTATCTTAAAATATGGCTTTTAGTAGCATATCTTAAGACACAGAGGCTTAGATTTGTAACGCTTTCTTTGTAAAATGTTTCTGAAATGATAGAAATGTCTTTGAATTTTCTGTCACAATCTTTTGCTTATGAATCTATGACAGTTGGAGGACTCAAACAAGTACAGTTCTGTTATACTCACTCTGTGTTGTGAGTAATATTTTCATGTTGCTGGGGCTCTGGGAAACAGAGGATCCCTTCTTCTCTCTGCTTCTCCCTGGCTTTCCTTCTTCGCTCTCGTTCAATCTCCTCTGCATCCTCCTGGCTTCGCTGCGCTGTCACCCTACAGCCAGCAAGGACAAAAGCAACCACCAACAGACATGTACTGCTCAGTTTTATGGTAAAAACTGTACTTTTATAAATTAAAGACTTCTCTCTAACAAAAAACTATTGCACATGTCAAGTCTGACAACATCTCATGTTTGAGGAAAACAGGTCATCATAGGGTCAAATTGGACCCATGCAACTAGTGGTGCTGTTATCCAGTAAGGATAATGAGTGAGGATATGGCGATTCTGAATAAGCTAGAAAGTTACATAGAGCCCCACAGCAGGAAGCTGTATACCAGACTGATTAAGAGTAGTCAGAACTAAAATCAACAGAAATTTAGGATTTGTTTAGGTGATGTAATTTGATTAGAGGCAGATTTATATTGACCCAAAGCTGCAATTAAATGAATATAAATAATGAAAGCCAAAACTAACTCGCTTACTTTTGGATAGAGCTAAAGACTATGCAAAAAAAGTCTGATTCTCAAGTACTCACACTCAGAAACTATTTATAAATTAAGATATAAAAAAAAACGATATCCTAAAAAATATCTGTTTTCTATTCTGTTGGGTAACAAACGCATTAGTGGAAAAGTTTTTGTTTGAAAATCTTTTCCATTAGTTAAAAGGTGAGAAGACGACATTTTGTTTTAAGAGAAAAATCATCACATTTCTTTTTGTGTTGGTTTCCACTGGGAGAAATTAAACAACAATAACAGCCTTCATTGTTCAGGCACATCTGGATAAACTTGATTCAGCTGCTTAGCAGTTTCACTTAATCTGAACCTTGTGAGAAAGCAATGCAGGAACTGGACAAGGAGTGGTACCTTAGGTAATGGTGTAGAAGCAGGATGGTGTTGGGCTCTATTACACTTTGGTGTGGAAAACAAGTATTATGAAAAGCATCTTAAATTACTTGAAACATAATTAAGAAAATCTCTGTAGCTTAGCACCACGTGAGACCTGCTAGCTTACATGGTCACTGATGAGGAGATTTCATGGGACAAAATAGGTAAAACATTTAACTTGTGGTTTGGCTGTTATGTTATGTTATTATGGCACTAATACCGTACTAAATTTATCTGACGTAAGAGGGCTGCATTGCCCATTTTGTGGGAGTTAGTGGGTCAACTGGGGATAAAGTTTGGTCTGTTTCTCTTCACAGCTGACAGAAATAATCTCCAAGGGATGGAAGCATGAAGCACATATTGATTGGTTTCACATTTTAACCCAGTCACTACGATTTATAGCCACTTATAAGGCATAAACCATGTCTGCAAAGCATTACAAGGGTTCTTAGGGATCAAATTCATGTATTTCAAAGTCCTTTAGAAAACGTTATGAGTATTTGCAAAGAAAGTCATTTTAGTAGTAATACTTAGTTTTCTTAACAATCTCTCTTTAGAATGCATTCTTTCCTATGACTATGAAAAAACACGAATGGATTTTTATAATGATTTCTCCCTACTGGTTTATTTCAGTCTAGAGAAGTCTGGAGCAAGTTGTAGACATGAAAAGGGTAACAGTCTTTGGGGATAATGCCTCATTTTCCTGAATAACAGCGGTTCTGTTTTTCTATTGATTGGAACCACCTCTGTGATTTCCTTTCTTTGCTGCTGTATCTACTTCAGTTTTGTAACTCTTAAATGACTAGTTGCATATTGTTGCACTGTGTCTAGAAATACAGCCTTTAGTTTATTTAAATATACTCTTTAATAATGTGGCTAATCAGATCCAATAGAAACCATTGGTTTTATCACCAGATATTCAATTAGTTTTAATAATGACAGAAACAGACCATATGTCATGAAATGTCTTATTCAAAATTTGTATGGAAATTGCTTTGTTTTCATTGTGTGATTGCTTTATACTAGTTTCATCTTTTTAATTTAAAGGCAAAGCTATGGTATGAGAAATCCCGCAGTACTTGTCTGACCTGCTACCTTCAGACTACCAGCTGTGTTTACTGCCTGTGTCAGATCTAACTTATCATTTGGCTCTTCTCTCCCTTAACTTATTCATTTCTGTCTCAATACTTGTTCTTAGGTTACTAGCTGTGTCTCCAAATCTGTTCACAACATCACTTCACAATAAACCTTCCCCAGGAAAACATTTTAATGGCACCTGAATCTGTGCTTTAGTTTTTCACATTATCAAATTACATACTGAGCAAATAATGATTAAAAACTTCTGAACAACATAGTCTTTGGTCAGGTGTCATTTAAAAGATATGGATATGGTCTATGGAAAATATGGTGAGACACTGTTTAAAGTTCTATATTTGTAGTAATTTTTTGAAATACGATGAATTCTTGTTAGTTTTGTGTTTTAGTTATTCATCAGCTTTTCACAGCAATGGAAATTCAAATTTGTTTTTACATAACAGTTCCTTAATAATTAGTATAGCATTCAAATTCATAACATTTGAACATAAAATAATTTTCAATGATGTAGTGGCGGTTACAGCAAGCACAGATGCTGCCAAATGTATTCATTTCCTTGAAAGAAGCTGATGGAAAATAAAGAATAGCAGAAGCCTATTTAACAAATAAGGAGAAATCAAGACTAAGTCATATTAAACTTTAAAATAATCTCAAATAGGACATCTTCTTGTGGCAAAGATTTGTTGTTGATAACACTTTACCTGTAAACAAGCTACATACTTAATGTGACACCAACCTACTTGTTTGCACCTTGTAAATTGCCTGCACACTGTATGGGCTAATGTATAATAAAACATCTGTTCTATAAAACTGGCAGTTTGTGCTCAGTTTATTGTCTCTTTTATTTAATGTTGTCATTTATAAAAAATGCAGGGCTGCAGGGCACATGTAGCAACAATCACAGTGCATGGCAGTCTGGCCTGCCAGTTGTCCCTAAGGTATTCTGGGACATTTAAAATGATGATGTGGAGCTGTTATGTGCAGAAAGCAAATTATAGAGGAGATCTGTTCGACAAACATCACATTTTCCACCACCTCAACAATGAGGCAATGAAGTCTTTGGGAACGGCCTTCTCTTTGTGTGTGTGTTAGCAGAAGGGGGTTCTGGACCCAGCCAGATGATGTCATGGCTGTTAAGGAGGACGCAATTACAAAGGAAACCATTGAATGGAGAGTTCTGTGTTATTTTCATTATAGTTATCTAGTAATAGTTCTCAACAGCTAGATAAGTAACAATAATGAGGGTTGGTTGGAAGTAGCAATACACAGAGAACAGTTAAAGTAAAACTAGATTAATACTTTAGTCAAAAGTTACGGACTGTCACTTTAAAGTCTCCTTGAATAAAATTGATACAATAATGCTTTCTCAATGTGCACCGAATGACAGTTTTTGACAGTTGAATTATCTTTTTAATGCTAAAACATTTTACAGTTAAAAAGGCAAGTAAAAGTTTTATTAAAGCTGTTTTGATAACATTGGACCAATTATCTCCAACAAATCTAAATGGTTTCCTTAATAGAGTTTAAGATCTTTAAATCTTGTCAACAGCTTGTTTGTCTGTTTTGGAACAGGAAGTGACCATATTTGGATTAGAGTAGACACCCTGATAATAACACCTAAAACGTTTCTATACAAAGATTTTGTTTTGATTTTCTATTCAATTTCTGTATAAATTCAGTAGAATTCCTTTAAAAACTGGTCTTCCACTGTTAAAAGGTTAAATCACTGAGAATATAATCAAAAGCTCAGATTCAAAATGTTTATTTGAGTAATCCTAAACGATCATTTCTGATTTTCTTTTTTATTCTTTTATTATTCTACTCTCACAGCCAATAGAAAAACCAAATTACTAGTTCTCAAACACTTTCACAGCAGAATAAAGCAAAATGCTACAACTTTTTTGTTACGAAAGTTAATAATCATGGAAAATCCTCCCTGACCTGCAGCTGGCAATATTTCAACATAAAGTCATAGAAATTAGGATAAGTCATAACGAGTCTCTGATAAAAAAGCTTGATGTTTACAGTATTCTGTCCGGAATACTGATAGAGAGTTTGGAGTAAGGAAATATGCTGTGTGAAAAGTTGCAACAAGGATAGAGGTGTTAAAGTATTAAAAGTTAGAGAAAAAGTGTATCTAAGAGTTTTGGGGTGATTCACTACAGCTGAACTTAGAGCTTCAAAAGCAAATTTACACAGATGTTTTCAGAAAATGTCAAAACATCAGAACAGTGTTGAGATGTTGGGGAAAATGGATTGGAATGATCTGCTTGGATTCTGTGAGTATGTTTTGTCATAATCAAAATGAACACAGCCATCTACATTGGAACTATAAAGTTGCACCCAGTCCACACTGCCAAAGGTGTTCAGTTATGGTTGGCTGAGAACGCTGTGTGGAAATTCACTCCATCATGTAAGCTGGAAAAACGATCTAGAAATAAGTAAAAAAAAATCTTAAATTAAGTGTATTTACCCTTGATTTGAGTGGGTAAATGAGATAGTTTGTCAATGGAATGAGTATTTCTACTCTTAAAATAAGATAAATAGATGATATGCACTTGAAATACAACAATGTGATTGTTTTTTCTTATTTTAAGTGCAAATTGCCTTGTTCAACTGGCAAAATGTTATTGTAACTTGGAAATTTTAGTTTAAATCATAACCAACGTTCATGATTAATTCTCAGCAGATGTGTTTGTGTGCAATCTGTATTGTGTATATCTGGGGAGGGGTGTGTATGGGGGTGTGTCTGTGTAAAAATGAAGTGGGATATGAGTGTCTCAGTGCAGCTTTAGGATCCAACTTTTCTTTAAGCCTTTTTATTTTCTAATTTTTCTACATGTATGTCTATCTTCTAATAATTTCAGTATATCTGACCTACCATAGATGGAACAATCTATAGAAATATAACAAGGAAAATAGTAAAATTTTCCTTTTTTGTATTTCTTTGAAAATGTTTCTCATTAGATTTAATTTGATACATTCTATTCATACCAGCACCCGAATACATAAAGATTTATTTAGTTGTTCTGGGACCTTAAAAAATACATTTGTTTTTAAAGTCTAAAAGCAAACTCTCAGGGTTTGGTTTTCTATGTATATTATAAGTTGTTTAGTTTTATACACAGAGGGCTACAAAAATAATTCGGAAAAACCATGCTCTTATGACCATGTCCTTTTTTTCTCTCTTAGCTGGTTAAACAAGCACACTTTTTTTTCTGATTGTTGATGTTTTCCTGGAGTACCTTTTAAAAATCCCAAATGCCTATTTTATTAAGTTATTGCTTAATCCTGTAGGTGATGACCCATAGTTATCAGGCATGGTGTCTCACCTGATGAGGTTTTGCAGTAGCTGCTTACTCGAGCTTCTCCTCTTGATTGACTCTGACATGTTGGCAGGGGTTGCAACTGGTCCGTGGCTCCAATTCTGATCTTGGTCCTGGTACCTCACTCTAGTGCTTCCTTGCTCCTGTTCTCCTTTCCCCAGTTTTCTGCTCTATTGCTCATGTTGGGTTCTCCCTCTCCACTTAGTCACAGCTCTCCCCTCCCTACATGTGGTTTTCATTGAAACACTTTGACCCTCCACCCCCCATCTTAACAGAAGTCACGTGACTCTCCCAAGGGGATAGTAAGATGATATCATAACATTGGATATGTGCACACTGTTGTGCATGTGTATATTGTAATTCCAGAGGGAAGAATAATTATGGAGGAAAACGTGGCTCTTCAGCTGAAGCTGCTTTCTTTCTACATTTTGATGTCTTGTGACTTTTTGAAGATTCGGTTTGAAAGCAAAAATAAAAAAGACCTTTTTCTGAATTTAAAATGGGGAACTCCAAAAGTTTCCCAATCAAATAACTTCAAGGTTTGTGCTCAAAAAATATTTTTTTTTTCAGCAAGTTTTGAAGTTCAAGTTGACCCTTGGTGTTTTTGCTGCAGAAGCAATGAATGCCATAAACACCATGCTGGATCACCTGTTAATGAGGCAACTACAAATATTTATGTTTATATTTATGTTTTTAATCTTAATGAAGGAAATGTTTTGTTAGAATTATTTTGATCAATTACATGTGAGTCTGTTTAACCCTAATAATACCTGCATGTTATGTGTCTAAACTAATGTATTCAAAAGTTATATATCTAGTTAGGACAGTTGCTCTTTCAGGATATACAGTTATCATGTTCATAACAGCGATTTGGAAATTGAATGAGAGTGGAAAGACAGAGTGGAAGACTCTTCACACCAAGCTATTTCTCACAGGGCATTCAGAATAGCCTTGATCTAAAAACACTTTTATTTTGATATGGCTGGAGCCAGGAATGTCTCCTATTTACAAACATGTATGATGTTATGATGTAATGATGTGACCATGTGGCATACTGGAGTTGTATAAAATGCTTCTTTAAATGTGATTCAGGGGCCAACTGTTTGGAAAAGTGAACCCAGTTGGCAGAGATGGCAAAAGTACTCACTTTCCGTACTTGAGTAAAAGTACAGATACTTTTACTCAAGTAAAAGTAACAAAGTACAGGCTTGTAATTTTACTTAAAGTATAAAAGTAAAAGTAGAAACCACTTTTTTTATGCCGTTGCCTACATTTTAAATGGACGTCTGCCAATAGGACGCCAAGCCACCAAGCTGCAATGATTTGCCGCCAATGAATACCGCCGAATCTGTCGATTCATCTTGTAGTGGTGCGTCAAATGCAACGTAGATTCCCATCCAATTAGATTGAATTTGGTATTGATGACGTAAAAAATAATAACGGCAACTCCATTGAAATGATTCAAAACTAAAGTAACGAGCCAATTTTTTAAAATGTAAGGAGTAGAAAGTACAGATATTTATGTAAAAATGTAAGGAGTAGAAGTAAAAAGTCGCCATAAAAATAAGTAGTAAAGTAAAGTAAAAATATCAGAAAAATCTACTTGAGTACAGTAACAAAGTATTTGTACTTCGTTACTTCCCATCTCTGCCAGTTGGTAAGTGGTGCCTCCTGCAACCCTAAGCAATTTCTCTGGTCTGAGATAGATTACAATTTCTGTCAAAATCTGTTGTCATGTCTCATGATTATTTAACACATATACATTATGAGATGTTGTTTAAAGAGTTTGTCCTGAGTGATCTCTTCTCAGGAAAGAATTGAAGAGAGAAAATTTAAAGGGGTAAACACAGAGGTTTTTTTTTTTTACAGTTTCATACATGATCTTCAAATTGAATTGACACTTTCATAAAAAGGCTTTCTATTCTTCCTTTTACTTTACATGAACAAGGCTTTTCATGAATCGTGAAGAGATAATAAAAAAAAACGCGTAAAATCAACCATGCTGGTGAATCTAACAACATATTTTACATAGCTATAAAGATGAAAAAAGGGCACATATTTTGTAAAACACTGGGTGCTTCAGTGTCTAGGATTTATGTGTTTCGTTTATGATAATTTTGTATGGTGTGTCTATATTGGGGTGATAGACACGAAAGGTACATTTTTTTACTATGTCTGAGTAAAATTTTTTTGCTGCATGATTAATGCTATGTTCACACTGCAGGCCTTAATCCTCAATTTCAATTTTTTTTGAGAAATCCAATCCAGACATAAACATAGATGGTAGTGCAGTAGCGCATCATGCAATCTTTCATTTCTTTCCCAACCTCAGCCAGTACATTAACAACACAATATTTCTAAGAATGTTGAAAAACAGACTGCTCTCCAGAGCACATCACCAAGTGACCTGGGACACATCGGAAAAATTCTGATCTATGTTGTCCAGAATGGCATGAAAAGATCAGATACAGGTCACATATGGGCTTACAGCAGCCTGAAGTGACCCAAATCTGATACAAATGTGATCTTTCATAATCCAACATGTGTCCGAAGGGCCAGGTTGCATTAATCTGATCTGAATGTAATTAATACTCAAGAAAGGTCTCTATTATGCGTATTGCAATGTAGGAGAAGGGGGCAAACAGCCATGGAGGATGATATTGTGGAGATGGTATTTCTTTTTGATCTTCTTTAATTAGTTAATGCTGGTTGGAAGATGAATAAAAGACCGCTAGATGTGTTCTGGTACTACAATCAATGTTTACTTTCATAAACACAGAACAAGCTCGCTACTTATGACACCTTAAGTTGTAGAATGAATGCAGCTCATCACATACTGTACAAGTCGCATATATTTGGAAATGTAAACAACAGCGCAAATGAATCAGATTTCACAAAAACTCATTAGAATTTTCTGTATATAGTCCTATTGGAATAAATAGATCCTTAACTTTTCCTTGTTTGATTGTTGTAAATTTGTGAGACATTGGTTTCTGAAGTATTTATAAATAAACATAAAGCTTGAGAAAGCTGTATGCATTAAAACCAAAATAATTTTTTACAGCTAACAGATAGAGGTTTAAAAATATTTTCTCTGACAAAATCTTTCCTTGATACAACACTAACTTTGGCACTTAAAAGGGGCCCTGCAGGAGACCAAACTTGTATATGATAAGCTGTTGAGGCAGCTACAAATTAAAGTGATTGAAAGATTGCCTTTCACCCTGAAAGACCTGAAGTTCACTAAAAAGGAAAGCACCAGTGGGAAAATAGCAGCGATAGGAAAGGTTTAACAGATCTAAAAAATAAAGAGTTTCCAGTGATGATGCAGGAGAGAAAAAATATGTTTAGAAATACAATAAAAATAAACACAAACATGCATATTTATAAACTTTTTTCATTGTTAGTCAGAAATTGTCTTGCTTTCCTTTAGGAATGAACTTTTTGGCGGATTAAAAATTATTATACCTCTGCAAGTTCTAAACATTCACGAAGTATAAATACCTCTATTACCCATAAGAGGTGCTTTTGAACTATTTTGCTTAATCTGTGCAAAAATATACTTTTTATGTATTTCTTCACACATGCATTTGATTATCTAAGTAAGGCTGGATGATATTCTTAACATGTTATATTTTTGTATGCCCCCTAGGAGATGTAAGCATTCTTTAACATGCTTGCTTGATATGTTCTGCATAAGTTTTTACACACAGCGATGAAATGTCTAGTAGTTATATGAACTCATCGCCTTTAATGGATGTCATAAAACTGTTTCTACTCTCAAATAAATATGTAGAAATAAAAACATTCAGAAGGAAACCAATGGAAGGGCTAGGTTTCTTTGCACAATAGATGTGCTATTGAGTTACTGACTCTGGAAAAAATAAAAACCTGTAAAAAAGGAATGATGAAAATAAGGAAATTAGAGAATTTTCCAATAAAAGTTTTGGGCTTTTTGTGGAGCCTACTTTTGAGATATAAAGAATTTCATGGTATTTTGCATCAGAGCTTTTAAATGATACAAATCTTGCACAGACTTCCAGAAGGAATAAACACCATGATAAGTTAAAAGCAAAGACTGATCAAATTGAAATCTATGTATTTTAAATTCTGTATCATTGGACAACCTTTACTATGCATTCTGGTATCTACCTTTTAAGCTTTATATTTTAATTATTAGTTTAAAATAATATACTAAAATTATAGCATGCTAACATTTGTTAACCAAATATGTTAATAGTCTAGCTATTTTTAGTTATTACAGATATTTAGTCGCCACTCAACCTCTGTTTCATGGCACCAAGGTGATAGCTGATCAGTAAAACGTTTGAGTTTTTATAAAAGCAGACCTGCTAAGCTCTTACACTGATGATCTGTAAATTACACTTCAAATAAAAACCCAATCCAGACTCAAAACAAATTGTATTGACAGTTTCAAAAGACTTTTTGAAAGCTTTTTAAACTATGCTTTGATATTTCCTGTTTGCATTATTTGTATCACTCTGTTGATTTTTTTTATAGTTTCATTTTCTGTTGTACTTTGGGTTGGGTTTTAAAAGTGTGATAGAAATGATGCTTCACTTACTTAAAGTAATATTTGATTCTTCACAAGTATAATAATAGCCACAAGTATCTCTGAGTAATTCAGCAGAACTCATGAACAAACTCACATATGAGTGGCAGCCGAGAAACAACAGTGGCAGTCAAATGAGTTTGTTGGATCTAGTTACTGTTCTGCAGATTATGAATAAGATATGGCAACTAGGAACAGGAGCAGCTGCTGGAGTCAGCAAGCTGATCCCAGTCAAACAATTGATGACATTTAAGACTCTTGTTTTATAATTCTCTTTTTTTTTAACCATTTTCAGCTTAAAATCTTTAAAAGCTTAATAGTCTGTTCCAGCATGTGATATAAGAGGAACTTTTTCCCAGTAAAAAGTCTGTGCTGATTAGTGGAGCACACACAGATGTGCATGAGGTCACCCAGGCACTTCCAGCCAACACTGATTTCCACACTAAGGCACATACATACACAAGCTGCTTTTTGCATTCCCTCCCCAAAATCTCGAAGGAGCCTAAAACACTTCACAAAATGGTTACCATGGCAGCACTCCCACAGCTCTCAACACAGAGCTTGTGTTGAAACAGTGAAGTAGACTGTGGTGGACCGATCACCAAGTTCAACAATCTAGCCAGAAACATCAGTCAGAGGTTCAAAATCCATCCAAACTTTAGAGTGAATAGAGACATGGAAATACCAGGTAGACCCTGAGAATTTACAGCTTACATAACCCCTGCAACAGACAAACATTGAATACGTTTTTTTGTTGTTGTTGCTGGTTACATTGTTTTTTTTAATGTTTGTCATATAAAAACATTTAATGTCATTTAAATGTCTTAAGTGTTTCCCACAGCAAAAAAAAAAAAAATCTTGAAAATAACAGAGAGCAAAAGTTGTAAAAATGGCTTTTAGTGTATTAATACACAAGTGTATGTCTCAGGGGAACAAATGACCAGCAAACAAATAATTAATTGAAGCAATCATGGTGCATACGCAGTTACAAACATTTTATGCTTTTGATTTGCAGCTCCAATCCTATGAAGGCATTAAAGGTGTACTTTTCTTTTGTTATCATGGAAATTTTCTTAAGATAAATAGACAGACAGAGAGACAGACGGACACACAGACAGACAGAAAGACACACAGACAGACAGGCAGGCATATGAAGACCAGATGTTATAACTCAAAATCCCCTTTGGTGTCATGTGCAGTGACTTCAGTTGAAAGGTTTTTAATGTATGCAGGTGAATGATTTCAGCTCAACTGAACCTCATTCAACTTTTGTTGACTTTTCTTACTTCTTTCTTTGTAATCAGGCTAGTTTAATATGTAATTATCTGCTCAATGGTTTTTTTCTGTTTTCACAAGGACACCTTGCTTTTATAACCTCTTTAAACTTCAATTTAAACTGAGATCCATAAAACTTTACCAAACAGGTTAAAACAAATCCATCTGAGTTTGTCTTGATGGTTCAGCTCAGTTCCTGGCTCTAGGTCTCGGCAGAGAGACTCCAAACCCATTAAGTGCTGCCAGCTGTGCCATAAAGACAGCGTCTCATGCAAGATATCAGTCTCTGTGGATTTGATCCAGAAAGATGAGGGAATGGATTCATGATGAGTGATGTCAAGATGAGGCACAGGGAAGCCATTCCAACTGAATTTGAAAAGTCTGAGCCTTTTGGAGGAAAAAGAAAACTGTCTTTCCGGGATAAGTCCTTGTTTCAGAACACAGGT
The DNA here is from genome assembly GCA_030533445.1 of Cyprinodon diabolis. Taxonomy (NCBI): domain Eukaryota; kingdom Metazoa; phylum Chordata; class Actinopteri; order Cyprinodontiformes; family Cyprinodontidae; genus Cyprinodon; species Cyprinodon diabolis. Next base: position 36,315,467 of record CM060065.1, on the reverse strand, counting down.
TGATTTATAGAATGATGTTAAAGAAAGCACACTGATTTGGGGTGTGTAAAGCTTTAAAGTTATTTAAAAAGCGGAAAAAATGTTGGTGTTTAATTTTACAAGAATTGCAGTGGCATTAGTAAAAGGCTGTCTGCCCCTGCCAAAGTAATTTAAAAATAATTTCATTTTATTGAACGACCTGATGAGTGACTGTTTTTCCATTTTCTCATTCACTACAGTGATACAGTTGAAGAAACACAAGTTCATTTGGTCAAGCTTCCCACATAGTAGTTGTACACAGAACTCCCAGACTAATATATTCAACATGACCTCACACTGACTGTGAGGCAAATGGAAAGGTTAAGGTTGAGATTTCATGGTTCATAGGTTTGCTGTTTATGCATGGCCAAGAGCCAAATAGAAAGAAAAAGATTCAACCATATATGAGATTTAGTCGATGGGATAAAAGTAGTTCAAAAGGATGACTCAGTTTCCCTGACTGGAACACCCGGCCTGCTTTTTGGTTGGTAAAACAGTAGGTAAATCATGGCTTTATTTTCCTTCAGGCAAATATTTCTGGGAGAGGCTTTCAACAAAAGGATGTGAAGATTGGCCTATCGTTGGTGTTGGCTATGCAAATTACATTAAAGGCGGTTTTGTGGTGGAATATGTGTCACATTTACAGCATAAGACAGAGTATGCTACCTAATAAACGCAGCCATAAAAAAACAGGAGACAGTTATAGTTTGTTGAGCCTGAAAAATATTTAAAAAAAACTGCCAGTGTGCTTTTAAATTGATGTTTTAAAAAAAATAAAAAATTCTGAAAAGGAGAAAAAGCTAAAGGGGGTTTGAAGATGAAGAGAGGCCTCTTTGGACTGTTGATTTTCCTCTTCTTCCCCAGCACAACAGGACTTGGATCAGTGCTGGACAAAACATATGTACTTAGAAAAGATGGTCACACCTGGGAAAATGCACAACTTTACTGCAGAAGGTAATTTTTGTATTAATGGCTTTATTCTGTAATAATTATTATTGATGGAAAAAAAATCAGCCATCATTCAATTAGATTTTTAAAAATCCCTTCAGTCTTCTCAAAATCTTGAACCAGATGTTTTTTGGTTGAGTTTCTAATCATATAGGTCATAGCTTTAATTTAGTTTTAAAAAATATCTTTATTGTCAAGAAAAAAAATCTCTAATGCTGATTAGTTCATCCTTTTTTTTGGTTGATCTCCAAACTTTTCTTATGTCAACAAAATTTTGGTTACCAACTGCAAAGATAACAAATTGTTATTTCTTGAACTGAAATGCAGCCATTTTTTTTATTTTCTGAAATTCATGGCACTATATTTAGTTTCACGCAAGGAATATTCCGTCTGTCTTCTGATTGTAATTTGCAGTAATATAACTTTCTATTCCATTTTAACTGGGTTAACAAATATTTATTCGTTAGAATAGTTTATTCAAAAAGAAATACAAAAAATTGGGAAAACCCCTAAACTAATAAATTTCAGGTATTTGTCAAAAGATAATACAAAAACCACATCTGACACTTTGTGTTTATAGGCATCACAACGACTTGGCCACGATCTACAGCAAGGAAGATGCAAAGAATATAGACTTGAAAAGCTATGTTGCCTGGATCGATCTGCACAGAAAACCAACAAGTAGGGAGTGGGTCTGGACTGATGAAGAAAATGTTGAGTTCCATTTGGAAAATGATGACGATAGAGAATGTGCTGCAATTCACTACGTAAACTACAACGTGAGAAGGTAATGTGACAATATTCTTCAGTTTTGAAAATTAAAAACTTTATCTCTATTTATGAAAACTTTTACTGTATGTGTCTTTGTTTTGTTTAAATTTCTGGCACCCCTTTTTGTCACCATGAACATGTCAATCACTTTAACTTCTCTTTTTGACACCTTTGGAAATAGTGGTGGCGGTAGGCCGCCTTGTCCCAGTTCTGGTGCTCTCTCACAAACATGGACCAAACGTAGGAGAGAGATGCGTTTCCGCTGAAAGAAAAATCTAATCAAAAAACGCAATGACCAGCACTTGAAATAAGTCATCTTCATAATAACCAGCCGGTTGCCAATTGTGACTGATCACTTAAAAATTGGCCAATTCCTGATCATTGCTGAATGACCAGTGCAAGTAGAAAACATTAATGAGTCCAGATCGCCTTGGTGGCAGAGTTTGTTTTATTCTTACGAAAACATTTTTCATTTGTGTGTGTGTGTGTTGGGGTGTTTATTGTTCTTTGTTTCATGGGCAATATGTAAGGTTTTATAACTGTGATAATCCAATTTCCTGTAATCACAGGAATTTTTCAGCAGTGGAGGGTTTGTAATATATATTATCCACAGCTTCTTGGGTTTTATTGCTTTAATATTGACAGCAGTTTTATGAGAATGTTTTATTCTTGTTTCATTAAATCCATACTTTTATTTCATTTTGTTAATTTGTTCAGCTTTATTTCCTGCAGGAACAAAAATAGACTGCAAGCCATAGTAAAAATAAAATTGCTGGTATTAACCTCCCTGCTCTTTACCAGTTCAGAATTCTTAGCAAAGCCCTTTCCATCCTGGGGAATCAGATCCACCCCTAGGATGGTAAATTCCTGCTTCTTCCATTGGGGTATAGGTACATGTGGCCAAAACACAGAAGTGATAGGCTGAAACTACGGTTGTCCTAATCCAATATTTATATTGCATATCAGTCCAGTATTATCCAGAAATCTAATATTGGATTATAGCGGCCTGTAACTTAAATCTCCAATATTGACATGGCAAAAGAAACACCCTGCTTCTGTTACTGCAACCATTGCTCAATTTTAAATGGGTCAAGTGTTCTCATAAGTATTTTTGGTGACCATCACTTGATAAAGCCATTTCTGACATTTTGCACTAGAAAATATTTTATAAAAGCATGTATGAATAATGCTAATGCGATATCGTTTCAATATGAGTATTGGTCAATTATCAAAGCTGTAATACAGAAGCAGCCTTTCAAAATTGCTCTTCCCAGTCAAACGCCAGCCAAATGGCAGCCCACTTCCCCGCACCAGCCACCGGAGTGACCCCATCCTTGTCTTGGGCGTTCATATTTACTTGACTCTGACTCCACCCTTTCAATGGATGACAGGATCTGTCCAGGAGATGGTGCTTCTCTTCAGATCTTAATGCTACAAATCACAGAAAGAATATTTTAGTCTAAGATTGATGTTTAAAAAGGAATTGTTGGGGACCAGCCCAGGGCTACTACTGTATCAGTATTGTATCACAAAATGACAATGTTGTATCTGCACACGTAATGTATAGATGAAACTTAAGATCAACATCCATAATGATGTGCACATTCCGGAGAGAGAAGGTGTTATTTAAAATAACTATAATAGTATACTGTGGCTACCAAATATATTTATCTGACTCACACAAACATAATCATCTGGCTTAAAAAAAAATTTTTTCCACTGACATGGCTGCGGTTACCTTTGTTAACCATTAAATATTCTTAATCATCTTTCTTTCTTATTTAAATACCCAGTGAAATTCATGGACCTTTTATGGTTGAATGTTGGACGGGAAAAGGCCAAAACACGAGTTGGAGGCTTGAACCAAAGCTGCTGTGCTTTATAAATGACATTTGCATGGTTTTGTGTAAACAGATAGTTTTATAAATGGCATTTCTTTCGGGTGTTTAGCTTATGTACACTTTAAGCATGGATTCCACACTATGCTTAAAGCTGCAGTCTGTAACATTGAGAAGAGAGCAGACTTCGACTGAAAATTTGAAGAAAAACAGGTTTCACGCCACTCCCCCACCCTCTCTGCTTCACTCATTCCCCACCTCCAAGCTCCACCCCTCTCACAGCATCTGCGCGGCTACCGCATGCGACCAGAAGCGTCCAAGCAGCGTACGCGGCATGGAGTGTGAACCGGTAAGAGCGATAACACTCACCTCCAAGCAGCTAGATATAAGATGCTGGTTATACCGAAGTTTGCCGTGTAAGCAGTTGTCGGCAGGGGCAGTAAGGGCAGTTTCTCTTTCGCTGGTGGCTGTCGCTCCGCCATGACTTCCAAGCGGATCCTCCTGACTGCAGCAGCCGGGCGGCAGCAGCAGGTTAAGCGGTGAGGGGGGGGGGGCATTCAGCGTGTGTGAGCTGTGATTGACACTCCATCAGACGCTCCTCTGGCTGTGATTAGTTGTTTTGTCTCGTCCCGAATTATTCTTTCCAGATTGAAATACAGGCAGTATGCGGGACCAGTTGAAGCAGTTTTTTTCACAGGTTACATATCACATGTACTGCTCTCTGAGCATAGGGACAGTTTTAGCCAATATGACAAAAAAGTGATTTTTAAAAACTTACAGACTTCAGCTTTAAGTAAATAAGACCCCAGGCCAGGATTCAAACCCTAAATAATGTGGCTACAAGACATTACCAACAGTTACAACCTGCAAATTCTTTTGGGGTGTGTATATTTTATGATTTTACACTCGCTTTTATTTAATAAAACTGTTTAATTTTATTTTCACTTTAAACTTTTAACTACATTGCATTTGTCTGTTACATGATGTCTGACCAATGACCCATGTGATATAAATAATTCCCAAGTAAAATATAAATTGATATTTGCACTTAGCTTTAGATATTAAGCAGTGTTGTAACGCTCAGTTATCCAACCAACAAATAGGATTTAGAAATCTTTCCCATTATTGTAATTGCCTTGATATATTATTAATGTGCTTTCTTTGACAGTAATTTGGTAAAGAAAAATGTTCAAAAATCCAGATTGTCTCTATATAGCTTGAGAATGTGTTGTGGTGTTAGTTTTAGTAGGTTACAATAAACTTTATTTAATTGTGTGATAACTGTGTTAGCTATTGAATTAATAGCTGAGCCCACAGCTAGAAGAAGAATTTAGCACATTTCTGTCTTGAAACAAATTATAAGATCAAACAAAAATATGTAAAAAAAAAAAAAACAGTAGCTCATGAATCAATATCTGTTCCATCCTTCAGACATGATCAAGATAAAATTTATTGCACCGTATAGAGATTCCCTTAGTATTTTTGCATATCATACATACATATGATAGAATGATATCATAATATTTTCAGCTAAAGAGGATTTAGAGCTTGTAAAATGTGTTTAGTTTTTATAGAGCCATCCTAATATGATTTTTCTATCACAGGTAACTACAATGCTTTTGTAAATGTTCACATGATGGTTTACAACATTAACTTTTTTTAATCTTTGATTTATGTTTTCTTTAAGGGTTGAGAGAAAATTTTGTCAAGAAAATCGGTTTGTCGCATGTCAGCCTAAAAACCTCACAGCCTTCCCTATCATACACAAGATGATGAGTAGGGATCAGGCAGAGAATTACTGCAGGAATTATAACTATAATGGTTTGGCACGTTTTACAAAGGAGCAAATGAAATCATTTAATAAGCAGGACTTTCCCATCTGGATCAAGCTTCTAGAAAATGGTAAGAAAAATGCTTCTAGTTGCTGTTTAAAAATGATTGATAGTGAACCAGATTAATCATATTAGTCTATTAGATTTCAGGTTAAAGGTCTTATATTATGCAAAGTTCAACTTTTTTTTCCTAGCTTTCCACATTGCTGTAATACTATTACTTGTTAGAGTCACAAATTCTTTTCCCTGAGCAGCAGTGCTCCTCTGTCCTGGAAAAAAAATAGCAGCCAAGACAAGTCTACGTAGAGCAGGGATTACCTGCTCCCTCTTACCTTGAATGGGGCACATTTGCCCAGTGAACAGCATGTCCACTTTCTAAAATCAGGTACTGGGAAAGTTAGGCAAAGTTCCTTACATCCCAGACAATTTCTGCTCTGCGTTTAAAGGAAAAATGGGTCTTTTAGCACCAGTTGGGCACAGTGATAGCAGTTGTTCTTTTTTTGGCTGTTTCTAAGAATAAATTAACTTTGCAGGCAAATGTGACCCATATACCCAGACAGGCCATAGGGAGAATCGGGATCATTACCGAAGCGCAGGCCTGGGATTGGCCCGCTAGCCTGCATCTTTCTCTCTCTTTTGTTTTTTTTTTTGATTTTTTTAAGACTGCCGGTGCAGTGGCAGCACGCATGTCAGAGAGAGGGACAGACCAGGCTACTTTGGCCTAATTTGAGGAGGGACACAGGCAGCAGAACAGTAACTAATTTATTCAACACCATAAAAATTTTTGTAACATCCTAAACACGCTGCACCTTTGATTTGCACCTGGATACTTGCAGAGGTTTGAAAAATGCTGATCGGACAGAAATTTAACAGATAATGCTGTTAGTTTTAATTTAAAAGTTAGTTAAACTTTTTATTTTTAAGCCCAGTGGTAAGATGGACCACTTTTTCTTTGCTTTCTGCAGGTGGATCATGGAACTTTGATTCAGATCTTGAAGTGGACAATATGCAGAATTTCGATATTCTGAGTAATCCCACCAACTGTGTAACCATCTCTTCTTTGAGTAATAAGCTGGCTGCCAACGATTGCAAGACTGTGCTTCCATTCCTCTGCATAACAGAAAATATAGTCCTGGTAAAGGAAAAAAGGAGCTGGGAGGAGGCCTTTGAACACTGCCGCAGCCTTGGATCATCTTCTGACAGCAATCTTCACTTCAATCTGTTGAGCGTGCAGCCTGGAAATTAACACACCTATATCACAGAGGAAATCACAGAGGCTGAGACTGATGAGGTGGGTGGAATGGAGGGAATGTTGATGTTATGCATTTTTTTGAAGTAGATTATCTTGTCCAGCAAGGTGGCAAATATGAATAATTTCAAAAAGCTAAAGACAGAAATTATACATTTTAGAGCCATTTTGTTGCCATGTAAATGTTATTCACACAGTTTAATTTTTTATCACAATTAGATGTTTTAGGGCATGAAATAAGTTTTGATATTTGAAACATACACTATATTGCCAAAAGTATTTGCTCACCTGCCTTGACTCACATATGAGCTTAAGTGACATCCCGTTCCTAATCCATAGGGTTCAATATGACGTCGGTCCACCCTTTGCAGCTAGAACAGCTTCAACTCTTCTGGGAAGGCTGTCCACAAGGTTTAGGAGTGTGTTTATGGGAATTTTTGACCATTCTTCCAGAAGCGCATTTGTGAGGTCGCACACTGATGTTGGACGAGAAGGCCTGGCTCTCAGTCTCCGCTCTAATTCATCCCAAAGGTGTTCTATCGGGTTGAGGTCAGGACTCTGTGCAGGCCAGTCAAGTTCATCCACACCAGACTCTGTCATCCATGTCTTTATGGACCTTGCTTTGTGCACTGGTGCACAGTCATGTTGGAAGAGGAAGGGGCCAGCTCCAAACTGTTCCCACAAAGTTGGGAGCATGGAATTGTCCAAAATGTCTTGGTATGCTGAAGCATTCAGAGTTCCTTTCACTGGAACTAAGGGGCCAAGCCCAGCTCCTGAAAAACAACCCCACACCATAATCCCCCCTCCACCAAACTTTACACTTGGCACAATGCAGTCAGACAAGTACCGTTCTCCTGGCAACCGCCAAACCCAGACCCGTCCATCAGATTGCCAGATGGAGAAGCGCGATTCGTCACTCCAGAGAACGCGTCTCCACTGCTCTAGAGTCCAGTGGCGGCGTGCTTTACACCACCGCATCCGACGCTTTGCATTGCACTTGGTTATGTATGGCTTGGATGCAGCTGCTCGACCATGGAAACCCATTCCATGAAGCTCTCTGCGCACTGTTCTTGAGCTAATCTGAAGGCCACATGAAGTTTGGAGGTCTGTAGTGATTGACTCTGCAGAAAGTTGGCGACCTCTTCGCACTATGCGCTTCAGCATCCGCTGACCCCGCTCCGTCAGTTTACGTGGCCTACCACTTCGTGGCTGAGTTGCTGTCGTTCCCAAACACTTCCATTTTCTTATAATACAGCTGACAGTTGACTGTGGAATATTTAGGAGCGAGGAAATTTCACGACTGGATTTGTTGCACAGGTGGCATCCTATCACAGTTCCACGCTGGAATTCACTGAGCTCCTGAGAGCGACCCATTCTTTCACAAATGTTTGTAAAAACAGTCTGCATGCCTAGGTGCTTGAATTTATACACCTGTGGCCATGGAAGTGATTGGAACACCTGATTCCAATAATTTGGATGGGTGAGCAAATACTTTTGGCAATATAGTGTAGCTGGTGTTCACTGGCTTATGATGACTAGTAGTAATTTAAAGGTTGTTTTGGGTTCTTTTGGGAATTCCTGTAAGAGTTGTTTGTGTGCTCTTAATAATTTTAATAGACCAGTTACTTCTGAAAAGGTTCATTAGCACTGTTCCATGTTTTCTTAATTTCTGAATAGTGGCCTTCACAGTTGCAATACCGTAGGATTTCTTTTTTTTTTTTACCATTAATAGGTTCATCCACTATGGAAATGTTAATGTCTTTATAAGTAGTAACTTTTGCATAGATTATTGACATTACCTGTGTAGAGTACACAGGAACGAATAAGTTGGGAGTAGGAAATTAAAATGCAAATTTCATAGATAAAGAGTAGAAAAACTTTTTGCAATAAAGAATAAAACATCTCTAAATCACCTTTTATTTCTTTATATTTACATGACAGAAGCAAAAACATTTTTTTTCAATACATGGAAGTAGATTTTTCTTTTCTTAGAATTGCATTTCAATCCATGTAATTTGCCGAATGTTATATCATTTAAAGATAAAAGATATTGAATGCCAAAAGAAAATTCTGTGATATGTTAATATTGCTTTAGAAAGTTATGCTTACATTACAAAGAATCAAGAAATGTGTTTTTTCTCAAATCTCTGAGGTCCATTTTATTTGTTCCTGTAGGTGTGGACTGCCCTGCATTTCCTGGGTGATGAATGGCTGTGGATGAATGGAGCAGATATGCTGTACACTGACCTGCCACAGTGTCCCAGCCGAAGGCAGCACTGTGGGGCCTTATCAAAGAATAATACTGGCACTTTGGAGGCCAGAGACTGTTCAGAGAGAAAAAACCTCCTCTGTTACAGCTACAACCCTTAATTATCATCTAAAGTCTGAGAGGCTCGGCAACAACCACCTATAGCCTGCAGAAAATTGCAAAACCGGCCATTGTTTTGAAGCTGTATATTTTCTTAGAAAAACATTGGGTTTAGCATATGGGTTAATAGTTGCATCGTAGGAACCTACACTGGAGGGAAGAAGCCATCCCATTCCAATTTCACCCCCAAACACCAAGCACCCCAGTGCTACGCAATTAGCGCAGACTTGAAATGTGCTTGGGAGAGGGAACAGTTCAGACCTGAACCTGACAAGTGAAAAAAAAAAAAGTAAGATATATATATAATATATATATATATATATATATAAACAAAGTAGTGCCCCCACTCGTCTCTGTGACGTAAATAAATAAATTGCAGACGCACATTCACACATAACACTCACATCCAATAATCCCAGGACCGAGGACCCGGCGGTGCCGGTGGCTGGTCCCGGGATTACCGGATGACCAAACAGGTGAACATAAAATCCAGATAGAGGGGAGGGGAGTGGTGTCACAGCCACACTAACCCATCTAGTTCATGCTTTGGTCACGGCCCCCTAACCCGCAATCAGCCCTGACGACCCCCAGTTAAAGCCCCCCGGGGACAGGGCCAACATGTCCCGCAGAGACCACCCAACCAGATCCTCCAGAAATAGAGGTATACCTCTATTTTGAATTGATAGCCCCCCCTGGAGAAAACTCCACCAGCCCCAACTGCTAAAGAGTAAAGTAATTACATGTATTTCATTTCTGTGTTCCTAGTTTTCCTCAGGAAGAATATTTTCATCTACTTCATGTAGGTAAATCTTTCAACTGATTTGCCAGGAGTCAAATGTCTTATGGAAAAGCAATGACAAGATGGGCGTGGTTGTTGATCTTGAGTCTATTTCAAAGGCAAATCATTACATTGAAACATAGGACTTAAAATAACCAGCTGTCTACTTGGAGTTTGGCAGACATAAGGAGTTCTTTAAAAACAAATGAAAATTAATCTTTTTGCAGACTTTTTCAAATTATAAAGCTCTTATTTTTTTATGCAAATAAGAAAAGTAAAAAATCCAGCAAATAAGTTTTGATCTTTGTCACACTGACAGAAAATTACAAGTTGAGAAAAATTAAAAAACAAATCATTAATCTTAAAAGGGAAGTTCCTCTTGATTTATTTAAGAGTTGGGCACATATTTGCTTGTCAACCTGTGCCACAGAGCTACAGCCACGCTCATGTGGAGTCACTGTTTTGCCATAACTGCTTTGCTTTTCCACTGGAGGGAGGAAGCCATCCCATTCCAATTCTCGTTTATACCCCACACTTTCAATCGAGGCGCCTTCCACAGCTGTAAGTAAGACTTCCCTGGGAGTCACACTCGATAGTTAAGGGTTAGTACTTAGGGGGTGCTTTGGGATTCAAACATCAATTAATTCTGCTAGTTACAAATCAAATCAACAATGTGATAACGTCCAATTACAGCTTCTCCTGCTGCTGTAATTAGCTAAAAGCTCTACTTATTGGAGGCAGGTGCCACTTGGTTATTTACCCAATCTGCTAGAAGAATTGAAACTCTATATCTTTTGTTTTAACACTTTCCACAGGAGCCTTTCCAGATGATTCTTTGGAGTAAAATTCAACTACATGTATTAGTGTGGCTTATGTCCGTTAGATCTTCATATGAATTGGAAATGTTTCATCAGTTTGGAAGGAAATCCACAATTTTCTTTAATCTATATTTTCTCCTGTATTTATTTGTGTGCTACCCAGAGACACTTGAAAATTAGGACTTAATATAGTTGAAATTCATTCCATAAGTAACATAGAAATTATCTAGTTAGGTTTTAAAGGCTGAAGAAAGAGAGTGGAGCTATGGAAAGATCAATAAAGCTAATAATGTAATGATCTTAGCGCTGATAACTGGCTTGATTATTCATTTCATTTACCTGTCTAGTTCCATCCAGTTTCTCATCACCATTCATCTCTGTCACCTGCCACCATTTCTGTTTAACCTGCCTGCTATCAATCATCAGTTCATAACTATTTGAGCCTTTGGTGAGGATTCTCTAGCGTACCGGATTGTTTTCTGATTGCTTGATCCTGACCTGTTCTGCCTCTGAACCTCTGTGATTCACATGTTCGTGATCATCCTCTATCAGATTTACATGGTCACTAACCTGAGTTTTCCCCCTCCACAGATTCCTGACTGAGACTTCCTTGCAGTCACTGTAGATCCACTGTTTTTCAATAAACACTTTTTTAATAAATCTAACTGCCTGTCTGCCTTAATTACTGTGCCCTCTGTTCTGAGCCCTGACAGAATAATCTGGCCAAACATGGACCCATCAGCAGACAGACAGTGCCATTCGGGTATAGAAGAAAATATATCTCAGCTCAAATTAGGCATGCAGGTTTCTTTTTTGTAGGCAAGAAGGATGGTTCTCTTAGACTTAGACTTATACAGGAACATTTATAATCTATGCAGGGTCTCTCAGACCCTGCATAGATTATAAATGTCTCAATGATATCACGGTTAAGAACTGTTACACTATTCCTCTAATCAACTCTGCTACTGACCAGATTCTGCGAGAAAAGCTTTTTTATTAAAATGGATCTCCATTGCGCACAAAATGTGCTACACTGTAGTCGAAACACACCGGGCACTCAAACCAAGCCGTCAGCTCCGGGGCTGGTCCAAGAACCACCCAAAATCCCTGACAATTTTAAATTTCCCCCTGGACATTTTTTTAGGTATGAAAAGTAGGACATGTCCGGGAAAAAGAAGACCTCTGGTCACCCTAGCTAAAATTAGCCCTGCCTGCGGGTTAGCCTCAGAGGTCCTGCTGGTTGCCGTGGTCCTCTCAACATCAGAAGTTTTTTTTAAATTATCCACTAAATGGGCCATATAGTGACGCTTAAAAGTATAATGTCATTGCCTTAAATTATCTTAAAACTTACTTTTATTGAACAACAGCAACAGAAAAGAGCACTTTCAACCTAATACTCTGAGTTCTGTGAGCGCTGACCTGGGAGCTGCTGCTGCCGCTGTCAGCTGTCAATCTCGAGAATGGACAAGTCTGCTCTAATGAATAGTCTGTAAAGAGGGAGGGGCGAGAACAACATCCAGGGACTTTGTCCATTCTCTGTCTTCTTCTTCTTGTGAATTGGAACAATACTAGGGCTGAGTCGGATTATGTTTTTGAGCAGACGAGCACATGAGAGCGCACAAGAACACATATTGAGAAACATCCTCTGTCTTTTTACAGGACCTGGTTAAGCTACAAGGCTTGGCTTCATATTGGATCATACAAAAAACAAATTTGACTTCAGAAAGCCTCAGAAGGGCAAGATTTATGTACAAAATCTAAACCTGTACATAGAATTATATTTTGTTTTTATAAAGTATTTTTATAATGTTTTTTGTTGTTGGCATTTATATAAATATACTGGTGTGTTTACTATGTATACATTTGAATGGTTTTTGGTATACCTCTATTTATTTATTTATTTATTTATTTTTTAACAGTGACCTGTCTGGCAATGTGGCAATAAAAATAATTGTCTTGATGCCAAAAAGAGAGCCCAACAGATTTTGCTTTCACAAGTGGGGCAGTACGGCTTATTGCCACAGTGTTCCGCTTGATGTATGCAAATAAATAGCTTTATTATAATTAAGGCGGGGAGTATTACATAATTATTGGACACTGCAATGTAAGTAGAACAGGAAAGAAAAAAAAAAGGAGAAACGATGAAAGAAAGAGGAGATAAAAGGGAGATAAAGATAAAACATCTTCAGTCTGCTTCATCACCTGCAAAGAGATGTAAAAAGGACAGCATAACCAACGGCTATAGTATAAGATATACAATAAAGTAACACCTTAATACTATCACTGAAGCACAAGTAGTATTATTTAATCTGACATGTATACTGTGGTAGCTGAAAATAAGAATATGGGCTTTCTGTATGGAAGTGAATCTCTAAATACCTGGAGCCAAGCATATGTAGTTGTCTGTGAGTGTGCACTTGTGCATGTAAAGGATATGGAAAAATGCTCAATAGTGGTGGGGCCAACCCAGGAAATCCGACCCCCCCACCAAGGGAGGAGCAGAGACGGCCCCGAGGAAAACCCCCAGCCACTGCAATGCTGGATCCCCCAGAAGCTGCGTGAGCGAGTCCGCCCGGGCATCCACCCCCAAACAGCAAGCACTCCAGTGCACCGATGAGCCCAGGCGCCAGCCTTGAGGCTGTGACTTGAGATATTCTTGGGAGAGGGAGCAGTTAGGGTTAGGGAACCTTACAAGTAAAAAAAAAAAAAAATGAAAAAAAATGTATATATATATATATATATATATATATATATATATATATATATATATATATATATATATATATATATATATATATATATACACAAAGTCTAAATCACGCCTTCCCACCCTAGTTGGAATCCGGATAGGTGGGAGGGCAGCAGTGTCACCGCCACTCTAACCCATCTAGTTCATGCTTCGGTCCCGGTCCCCCAGTAAAAGCCCCCCGGGGATGGGGCCAACATGTCCCGCAGAGGCCACCCAACCAGATCCTCCAGAAATAGAGGTATACCTCTATTTTGAATTTATAGCCCCCCTGGAGAAAACCCCACCAGCCCCAACTGCCAAAGAGTAAAGTAATTCTTTCATTTCCGTGTTCCTACTGTAGTTTTCCTCAGGAAGAATATTTTTATGTACTTCATAGGTAAATCTTTCAACTGATTTGCAAACACTCAAATGTCTTATGGAAAAGCAATGACGAGATGGACGTGGTTGTTGATCTTGAGTCTATTTCAAAGGCAAATCATTACACTTAAACATAGGACTGAAAATAACCAGCTGTCTACTTGGACTTTGTCAGCTTATCATTGATCCACAATACTTGAGGATTTAAAAAAGCAGTGTTTCAAGACAGGTACTTTAACTGCTTACTCATTTTACCACATAGAATTGAAATAATGTTTAGTGTTTACTTTCTGCTCATGTCAGTTATTTGTGTTTTTGCTCTTTAGCAAAAGAAACCTGAAAGCACATAAATAACCTAAATTACTTTGCCCACAAGATCTAAAATACTATTTTGATTATAAAAAGAAAAACAAAAAAAAAGCTCTTTAAATATGAAGAACAGCCTCCTTGGACAACTTATTCTACTCGCCTTCATAAGCATAATGGCATCTGGGTCGAGACAATACATTCTCTTCAACCATGGGTTGAAATGGCAAGAGGCAGAACACTTCTGCCAGAGGTAAGATGTTTAACCTTGTTTGGTGAAAGTATGGATTGATTAAGTATGAATATGTACATTTGGTTAAAAATTGTAAAGAAAAAAAGAAAAAGAGGAAAGATAGCTTAATTTTGCTTTGTTAAAAAAAACCCTGATATTTTGGTCTGACTGTAGCTACTTGTCGTCATAAGCAACTAAATAGTGATGTTTCAGTAAACTGAAAAAAAACAGCTCATTACTGTAGATTTAATTAAAAAATATATTGTAAGTATTTGCATGCAAAGGATTTGAGTCAAATTTAATGCTGCAATGTCAAGTAACACTCACTTGCCAGTATCAAGTGAATTTTACTTCACTTTCAATAAGTCAAAACAGTTGTGAAGATATTAAATAGCATTTACTTAATTACATCGAAGATTTAAGTTAGATTTATTTAAACAAATGAAGTAAAATGAACTGTTTTTCATAGGCACAAACAGCATTTTACTCAAAATCTTAAATCAACACAAAAACAAACAACCATTCACACACACACTCACACCTAAGGAGAAATAAGGGAAGCCATTTAACCAAGCAATCATGTTTTTGGACTGTGGGAGGAAGATGGAATAGAGAACCCATGTATGCAGAGGGAGAACATGCAAACTCCATGCAGAAAGACCCAGGGAATCAAACACAGAACCTTCTTGCTGCAAAGCGGGAGTGCTACAAACTGCGCAGCCCTCTAACTGGAATCGTACTTTTTAAATACACAATAAAAAATTTACAACCCTCTGAAACTGAGAGTTTCAGAAATATACTCATATGTCAGATCAAGAATATTAAACTTACACAAGCATGCTCAAAACAACTTCTAGGTGAGGGTCAGTACAGAAACAGCCACTTAAACTTTGAACAGTGGTGTAAATATTATGTATTCCTCTATTTAAATGAAAAAAAGCATGTACAAATATAGTATTATTAGTAAAAATGCATTATGTTGTACTACATCATAATTTCTATTGGAAAAAAGATAAGGTTGGTATGACTTATAAACAACAAATACACAGTATTTTATATACACCACATCCAACATAGATCTTGTAATACAGTCACTACTCACATATGCAATGCAAATCTTACAAACCTACACACTGAAACAGTGCAATTTCTACATTTAAACCAGTTGCCCAGACTAGTTCACTGCAATTACAACATTAATGAAAAAAAATCCACACAATTAAAAATCAACAGCTCTGTCTAACATTTCTCAATGAAGAATAAAATCTCTACTAAATATTTAATCAAGGTATCTGTAATTTTTTGTGAAATAACATATACCTAATGTGTATATAAAAAAGAAAAAATATTAATGACAGGCAACCTTCCACTAAGATTAATAGGAACCCACTGCTAATTCTTGGCATTTGATGCCACATTTTCCTACCCTAAGATGACAAAGTCGCAAATGAATTTAGGTAAGAAGCTTCAACTTCAGGGTGTTTACTTTTGTGGACAGGTTTTGAAAGTCTTCAAAAGTGGGAGGGTATGCCAAGTTCAGGGCATCAGTCCCATGCGCACTGAGCAAGCTTTTGCAGTGTTGTTGCACCCTGCCAAAATGACCGTTGTCGGGACCGCCTCTTGCTCTGTGTGTGTTCCGGTAATGTCAGAATCAGTTCTGCTGTGAGCTAAAGTGTCTTTGCTCTGTGCGTGCATTTCAACACGCTATGTTATTAGAGTAAAGTTTATGTAGTACTTTTAGGTTTATGTGCATACTGCTATTAATCCTCTGACATGGGAGCTGGCTCGGCGCTCGTCTGCCTGGCTGTGTGTTTCCTGGACGGGGCCGGCTTTTACAGTAGCCGTTTGTATCTCTGCTTCTGTCTCCTTGAACCCCAGTCGGCTTCAGCAGATGGCCGCTCACACTGAGCCTGGTTCTGCTGGAAGATTCTTGCTATTAAAAGGGAGTTTTTTCTCTTCACTGTCGCTACAAGCATGCTTAGTGTGAGGGATTGCATTTGAGTCCATGAGTCGATGCAATCAACTGGGTTTCTTTAGATAGAAAACTTTGAATTTAACTGTATGATCTGGTGAACTGTAAAGTGCCTTCAGATGACATGTGTTGTGAATTGGCACTATATAAATAAACTGAATTGAATTGAAATACACGTTTGAATACTATAAGGAAATCTAAGTAAACGTTACTCTTTCCCCAAAATTCATATATTACATTGCATACAAGAGTTTACTGCACCAAAAAGTAATTTTTTTGAGTGTACAAGAGTAGATAAGTTGCCCCCCCTTTTACCAATGTACTGCAAATTCTACCAATTTAAACTTGTTTTCTATTCTTAAAAGCCATTACACCGAGCTGGCCACCTTTATCACCAAGTCAGATGTGGACAGTATTGACTTGAAGCCATATCTGGTGTGGATCGGCCTTTACAGAGACCGGAGCTGGTGGCATTGGACTGACGGAGTCTATCGTTCCATAAACTGGGACTGGAGCAATCGAAATTGGTGGGGAGGTTGTGCTGCCGTCCAGTTTAATAACAAAAAGTAATGTGAGAGCTTTTTTCAGACAATATGAGCTTTGATTAACTTAGATTTAAGTTAAAATGCTGTTATTTAGGTTGCCATGTATCAATCTCCAGTTATGCTTACTGGGTTTTAATTTTTCTATATATCTCTTTTTTTATTGTTGCAGGAAAGATCATTACAATCTAAGAATAAAAACCAGTATTTCTTTTTATGTAATTGTTATTATCCAACTTTAGGAAGACTATGAAGACTCTATGAAATGTGCATTAATTTGACATTTAAGATTTAACACAAAACTTGTTTCTGATAAAATCTTACTTCAATTTTTTTGGAAAAGAATGATTCAATTTACTTTCAGATTAGGTACATCAGAAATGTAAAACTCTTCTCGGATGCATTTAAATTCTCCATCCAATGTATTATCATGTAATATAATGTCATTAGTGGTTTAGCTGTAATATGGTTGTTTCTTTTCAATCTAAAAAAGGATACAGATGTCGATAAATTGTAGATGATTTAAACCATCCACCAAACTTTTACCAAAGGAAAAAGCCACATTTGTAATGCCAATGTGTGAAATCCAATTGATTACCGTATATATTTTTTTGTACATTGGTAATCTACTTTGGTGCATAAAGATTAGTGTTATATTAATTTTTTTCTTTGTTTTCTCTAAAGAGTTTATCCCCTAAGTTGTAAAACTTATCTGATGTCTGTGTGTCGGAATACAACTACCAACACTCTTGTAAAGGAAGGAAAGACTTGGGATCAGGCATCAGACTACTGCCACGATCACTATGATGATTTGGCCACTTTCACAAAGGGCGAAATGAATGACATTTTCACAGAGTTCGACTTTCCCATCTGGATTGGAATGCAAAATCAAGGTAATGACCATAGTTACAACCCATAGTGATTAAAGTGATTATTGCTAATATGATACAAATACTTCGTTACTGTACTCAAGTAGATTTTTCTGATATTTTTACTTTACTTTACTACTTATTTTTATGGCGACTTTTTACTTCTACTCCTTACATTTTTTACACAAATATCTGTACTTTCTACTTCTTACATTTTAAAAAATTGGCTGGTTACTTTAGTTTTGAATCATTTCAATGGAGTTACCGTTATTATTTTTCACGTCATCAATACCAAATTCAATCTAATTGGATGGGAATCTACGTTGCATTTGACGCACCGCTACAAGATGAATCGCAGATTCGGCGGTATTCATTCGCGGCAAATCATTGCAGCTTGGTGGCGGTGGCGTTAGCATAGTAGAATGGATGACGAGATGATTGAAAATGAACACAACGGAGATCTAGTCCTATTGGCAGACATCCATTTAAAATGTAGACAACGGCATGAAAAAAGTGGTTTCTACTTTTACTTTTATACTTTAAGTAAATTTACAAGCCTGCACTTTGTTACTTTTACTTGAGTAAAGAAGTTTAATCAGTACTTCCACTTTTACCAGAGTATTTTTTAACACAAGTATCTGTACTTTTACTCAAGTACGGAAGTGAGTACTTTTGCCATCTCTGAACCACATATGGCTAAACATATTTACCTAAAGACCTAATACTAATCTGTCAAAACTTTGAACCATGCGTGAGCAGAATACTTGACAGTGTTTCCGTGGGTCACTAACAATCATTAAATTATAATTTTTAAAATAAGGCCTTAATTGTAGCATTAAATTAGAGTTCCTCATTTCTATAAACCCTGCTTAAGTTTGAACTGTGGGCAAGAGACCCTCTTTGTCACCCTCCTGGTCCCCCTGCCAGTACATGTTTCATGCTCTTGTACATTGTATAAGAAATAAGAAATTGGTAATAGCAGCACTTCACACATCTAAATGTCACAGATAAACTGTTATGAAAGCATAAATTAAAACACAGGAATGAATAAATAACAATTTTAAGGTCACTTTTTTAGCAGATCTACAACTGGTTTTGAGTCCCGATCTAGTCCAAGGTGGTCCTGCAAAGGACTGTACTAGAATAAGATGTTCTAAGATTTATACAGGATTAGCTAAATTCACTAATTAATTCATACATGCACATTTTCATAAACTGACAGTGGTAAGCTTCGTTTTAGCCCCCGACTGACCTCGGGCAGACTGACATTTGATGTGTCCTGCCCAAGGATACAACTGAGAGGGTACAGGGTTAAAGTCTTCAGCTCATAATAGGTCTGACTTTAGACAATTGTTTTATCTGAGAAAGACTTTGGTTGTTAACTTCTGTATAGGTTTTAAATGGAAAATTATCCAAATTTGTTGTTTATTTGCAACTTTCTGTGGGAAATTTACCTATTTTAAGTGATGTTAATGTATTTGTCACTCACGTGGGACTAGAAAAACCTAACACAGGGTTAAGATGGGTCATTGATTTGCATCTTGCATCTCCAAGTGCTTAAAGCCATCCTCTTCCAACCACGGATTGTGCCAAGATAATTGACAAATAGTCTTGAATAGGTTTGACAGGTGTTTAGAAAAAAACAAAACAAAAACAAGCAGAGGTCTGGTTGCCTCACTTTTAAACATATTTTGTGCTTTAATGATCTGGCACACATATAGAATGGACATGTGACTCTCCTACAGACTAAAAGAAGATAACCAGCTCTTCAATGGGCAAAAGATTGTATATCAGGTAACATAGAGGGGGACTAGATTAGAAGTCGATAACTTAAATGAAGACTTTAAAGCTAAGACTCAACAACCGTTGTCCAGAATGTGCCGGTGTACCTTGTGCTGACATTTGGCGAAAGTCCTGAAGAAATAATAAAGAGATAAAAGTATTAGCACTCAGTGCTCCATTTGATACAGTCAATCACAATATGCCTTAAGAAAGGCTTAAAAATACTATAGGAATTAAGGGAACAGCACTAGGTTGGTTTAAATCTTATTTGTCAAGAAATTCCGATGAAGCTGACCTATTAAATAGAATACAGGCATGTTTTAAAGATATAAAAAACCTTGATTGCTATAAATGTTTTGCTTTTTTAAATAACTCAACACAGATATATTGTGTTTAGTTTTTTTTAATAAGGAGCTGCTCTGTCAGTCACTAAGTCTTAATGGCATTAAATTGGCCTCTAGACTTGTCATTAACATCCCATATTAACCAGGTTAAATTAATTTCCAGAATATTGAAAAAATATGAAATATTTTGTGCGAGGTTTATGCTGAGATATTTTGAACGGCAAAAACTAGCATAATAAAGATTAAATTCAGAAACAAATTAATGCCTCATATTGTTTTAATTGCATTTTTTTATTTAATCACTTATTTATTAATTTGTATATTTTTCTATTTGTTTACTCGTTTATTTATCATTTATCACCACAGAGTCCACCTTGTCACCCCAATACAATATTGAAATGAGAAAAAATGAATTTAGTTTATTTCCCTTATTCTCTAATAACCTGCTGCACCAGGGAAGATTCAGGTATGGTACCTGCAATGTGTGTCACACAAAAGTGTCACATATTCGGAATTACAATCAAAATATCTCAAATTTAATTCTAACTCGTCAATATTACTATTTAGATATCCAAATTATGAAATGGCCACCTAGTGCTGTCACTAAGCTGTCAAAACATGTGCCTTCAGAATTCTGGGCATTGGCTCTTCTCGAAAAAGTTGCTTTAAAATGCCGCACAATATAGAAAGAACTTAACACTATGGGATGTGCGGAGAGCACGAACTTTGTGAACTCGAAGACTGCTTCAAAAATCTGTGGTCAACTGCTGTGGGAAAGTTAGTTTGAACCGGAAATTCAAGCTCTGCTGAGTAAGCAGCACCTATCTCACCGTCAATGCGATTCCGGAGCTCAGACTTTGGCCAGCTGCACTCTGTTGCTTCCTCTTCTCACCGTTGGTGGTTCTATTATAGAACCGTCAACAAATTTACGAACCAAACACTCATAAGAAATAAAAATAAATATATTTCTTATCTTATGAACAATCAAAACAAATCTAAATGTAATTTATTTGTCAAAATTCAGATTTCTTTCCTCAATAGCTCTATGTTATGTGAACCACTGACCCAAAATCTGTTGGAAATGGCTCTACTACGTTGGACATATAAGGCACACTCGTTTTTTCTTTCATTTTAAGCCTTCTCATATTGTTTTTAGGAATTTTTAAAATAGCAAAATTACTGTTTTCTTCATTAGCTTTAGGTCATGTGAACCAAAACCACCCACTATAAATCTATTTAAAACTACTCTACTAGATGAGACAGATGAGTCTAGCCCCTAATGCTATTCAGAGAAAGTACAAAAAACATAAAGTTAATTTTTAACATGCTTAGCAGTATTGTAAAAGATACATTCTCTTCTCCTTTCACCCAGTAATGTGCACTTACTTGCCTGTAAGATAGATAGATAGATAGATAGATAATAATAATAATAATAATAATAATAATAATAATAATAATAATAATAATAATAATAATAATAATAATAATAATAATAATAATAATAATACATTTTATTTGTATTGCACTTTACATTTCAACAAAATCTCAAAGTGCTACAAAATTCATAGTTAAAACAAAACCGTAAAATAAAAACAGCTAACATAGTTAAAACGAGACATTACAATAAAATAACATACGTAGTAAAAACAAAACAGTAAAATAACCATAAAACCACACAGATAAAGTACTAACTAATGTTCAAAGGCCATTTTAAATAAAAATGCCTTGAGGCCTTTCTTGAACGCCTCCACACTCTGTGGGGCCCTAAGGGACTCTGGGAGGCCATTCCAGAGTTGTGGGAGGGAGGGAGAGAGAGAGAGAGAGAGAGAGAAAGAGAGAGAGATAGAAGCTCTAATAGGCTGGAGATGTGAGGCACACTCATTTTTCCTTCAATTTTAAGCCATTTTTAAGAATTTTTAAAGTAGCAAAGTTAAAGTTTTTCTTCAACAACTTTAGGTGATGTGGACCAAAACCACTCACTCAAAATCTGTTTATAACTATTCTACCAGATGAGACAGATGATGCTCACCCTTAATGCTATTGACAGTCACACCATATTCATCCGATGTACTGCCCAATAATATGCATCTGTGGAAGGATCCAGAACTCTAAAACTACAGCAAGCTTTGGAATTCATTAGTTTTTTTCTTTTCTTTAAATATTTTCCATTTTATTATTAATCATGAGGCACATAAATAGGATAGCATGGATATATTTCCTTTCATTACATTAGGCACAGACCATTAGCTTCTTAGTGAGCTTAAGTTTTTCTTTCTGTTTTAGATTCGAGCTTAAATGCATACTATGTAAACTGGACGGAAACTGGGCCAAGTGGAGAAGGTGATTGTGTGACCATCTCCTCACTGACCAAGCTGATGGATACAAAGAAATGTGACACTCGTCTTCCCTTCATCTGTTTCTGGAATGGAAATAAAAATGTTCTACTGGTAAAGGAGAAGAAGAGCTGGGAGGAGGCCCTGGAACACTGCCGCAGCCTGAATGATAATGGTCTTCAGTTCGATCTAGTCAGTGTGGAGTCTGAAGACGATTATGCGAACATGATGAGCAAGGTCATGGAAGCTAACACAGATGAAGTGAGTTTAGTAGGGAAAAAATGGGGTGGCCAAGGGGTGCAAACAGGATGTAAATACATGATTTCCCAGCAAGTTTATACTTAGACAACCTTTATTGTCATGTTATATACCAAGGGTGTATACAGAACGAAATTTGAATGCTCATATCTTTTCAACAGTGAATGAGCAACTTACAATAGTGAAATTAACATTATCGTGAAATGAACATTAAACGATCATGCAAACTCATAAATTAGACTAGCAAATAAAAAAAACGAGCAAGCAAATAAATGAGACCAAAATGGTACCACCAAAACACAGGCCAAGGACAAGTGCTGAGCAAAATTGATACATGTAGATTGAATCCTGCATGGTATCAATCTGGGAAGCCTCCTGTAGAACATGTTCACAATATTGACGAAAATTCAGTAAAATTCTTCAAGCAGATTGGGTACCTGCCTCCCATGTCAAGTTTTTAGTCAATCACAGCAGCAGCAGCAGCTGAGACATATCACATTCTTGATTAGTGTCAAGGAGTTAACTGATCAATCATTCTCTTACAAAATCAAGTGTAGTCCTGTTTATCTAATGCTTCATGGGCCCGCCTGTGGACCTGCTTTACAGTTGCCTTTTTATCTCTGCTGCTTTTTCTGTCTATGTCTATGCTTTTTTTTCTTTAAACCCCAGTCGGTCTCTACAGATGGCCACTCACACTGAGCTGGTTTCTTTCTGAGGTTTTTCCTGTTAAAAGGGAGTTTTTCTTCTTCACTGTCGCTTCAAGCTTGGTGCCTTGAGTCAATGAGTCGATGCAATCAACTGGTTTTCCTTAGATATGGATTGATTGACTTTATTGATCTCACAGTGGAGAAATGTACTTGTTACGTCAGCTCAAATTGTCAAAGAAGGATGTGCCAAAGGAAGAAAAAGGTGCATGAGATATAGGAATGGGAATCGAAAACCGGTTCCTGTTCAGAACCGGTTCCGTGCGTTCCAATTCCATGGCAACTTTTGGCAGCTCGCTTAACGATTCTTAACGGTTCTAGGTAGCGCCAGAGCCTAGCGCTGGGCAGCACGACTTACGTCATGTTTGTAACTCAAGTTACCCGCACGGCATTTGGTAAGCAAGTATGATGTGACCAGGTGTAAGTCTAGAAAAGCGAAACCAAAAAAATGTTGTCCCATGGGGTAAAGCAATCGAAAGTTTGGCTTCATTTTAAGGAAGAGAAAGATGGCAACAAGGCTCTTTCCAATAATTGCAAATTGCTTCCGGACAGAAGCTAAAGTTACGACCAGCATGGAAGGCAACTCTGGTAAGTAGTAAGTAGCTAGTTTTATATCACTGGCTGTGCTTAATGTGGTTCCTAGTAAATCATATGCCATTTCTGGAAATAAACCAATTTCCTACCACTCTTTGGGGTTATTAAACATGTTACGAAGTTGCTCCGCAGTTCAGGGAGTGAGAGAAAGGTGACGCTTGTTTATTTAAAACCAATTGGAGATGAGTTTATTTCCCGAAATTGTACAGTAATGCTTTTTTATTAAAAGGATGCCTTCTCCATTAGATTTAGATGACTGTGACGAGACAGGTAGCCTGGCTGGCTCAGAGGCTGGCAGCTCCCGTTCACTGCCTTCTGTTTTCACCGAGGCAGGCAGAAATAGAATGTCCCAGGCGAAAGTAGACGAATGTCACCATGCAGTTACCAAGTTCATTGTTTCACAGAATCGATAAGAGAATCGGAATCGTGAAAATCTTATCAATTCCCAACCCTAATGGGATATATACATATTCGTTTTTTTTTTAACAGTAGGATCATTATACCGCATCATTTCACAGAGTGTTTACGTGGATATTCATATGGATGCATATTAATATTTATATATATAGCTATTGCACTGGGTGTCAAATATAGCGAAGAAAAGATTTAACCATAGCAAATGTCTGTCCAACTTAAAATTAACTTCAACGCAGTGTAAATAGGTTCGTTTCCATAAGCTTTTTGTAATGCGCATTTTAAGTATCCAATCAGAAAATCAAGCAGTGCTACCCATGCGCCACTGTGCTCCTTCAAATCCACAAAAAATATTTATGCTCACCTGGATTGCAGCCTCTACTTGTCAGGAGCTCAGAGGATTGGACCCAGAATTCAGACGAGACAGACAGTGATAACTTCAAAGGCGTTTATTGAAAAAAGCTGTGTGCGGCTGCTCATCAGCTGGGGTGGGAACACTGGATACGCTGTGGGGATGTAGACTCAGATCAGTTCCTTATGAAGCTCAAATGGGAAACAACAATGAGCTGAAAGTCAACAACCTGGCAAAGTTCAGTCTGTGCCCAGAAGAAGTCACGTCCAGAGGAGTGGAAATCCTGAAACTGAGCCTGTAACAGAGAGGAGTAGCGATCAGCAGCAGCCAGAGCACACAGAGAAAACGAAGGATCCAGGATGGATTATCCAAGCCGTGGTCAGAAGACAGGTTCAAGGTCGGCAACAGGTAAAATTCAGAACAAGGGCGTTCAAAACTCAGAAGTCCAGGGGCAGAAACAGGTCAACATCAGGCGGAAAAAACATATACAGAGAAACGCTCAAATTAGTCTAGCTCGAAGCTAGAATATTCTGGCACCATGGGCTGGGAACCAGTGGCATAAATAGCAGAAGAAACAGGTGGATCTGATAAGAGATAATTAGGCCGGGGAGGAGCAAAGCAGACAGAGGAGGAAGAGTAACCCAGCCTATGGTGCCAAGATCATGACACTACTTCCTGTTTATTACAGTCATGTGTGACGACGTCATGTGGAGTAGGGCATATAATGACATCAGACTTTGCAGTGCTGGGTTAATCCCCGTTAAACCTCATGGAAACACATCAAATTAGCTTTTCAATTTTTTCGCTCTTTAAAAAAAGTTGGACACAGCTACAAAAGCTCCAAGCTTTAAGTTATTCCTGTAAACAAGGAGAGAATGTTGCAGACAAAATATTTTGCAGCAACCTGGTTCTACAAGTAGCCATTAGGTCTACTTAACTTTGAAAAGTATTACAAGTTCTTTCCCCAGCCTCCAGGAACAACCCTTGTGAGATCTCCCTAACGTTGCAATCTCTACTTGGTCCATGGAAAGAAGAATTGAAGTGTAGACTGCAAGTCTATACAGCAAGCACAGTAGGAGGTCTCAGGGTGTCCTTTGTTAGGCTCAAACTCCTTCTTTGGCTGAATCCGTCAGGGGGGGTTGCAGCTGTCTGCAATGCAACGTAACCTGCATCTGCATTTTATCATTGTGCAAAATTTAAATCAAGGCTTAGGGAATTACACATATAAAATCAGTAATACATATAAAGTCACATTTAAGTAGTAGTAGTCCACATTTGTACAAAGACCTTAGAGAGGCACCTTTCAAATGCAATTTTAGCTGTAAGACTTTTTTGATATGTCTTCATCAGTTTTGCACACCTAAAGGCAAGGCCAGTCCTAACCAATTTGAAGCCCTAGGCAAGATTTAGTTTGTGCCCTCCCTGCATTACAGTAAGACCAGTTTATATACTAACACACAAAATAATAAATAAATAGGATTGTCTTTGACTTTTTTTTTATATAATGAAGAAAAATGAAAACAGATTGAAATAACATTGAAACCAATTAAATTAGATAATAAAGTCAAAATTAAAAATAAATAATACAAACTTGTAATTTGATGCTGCTTTACCAGGTTGTTCTGAGGTGGACGCAATAGGAGGAGGAGTTTTTGATTTTCATGAAGCTGTGAAGGCTAAAGATGGTCCTGCATTGGTGAGATTTTAAAAAAATGTATCAGCCTGCACCCGTAGAGTTCAGAACCGAGATTCGGCCCATTATCAGCATTATTCTCATTTAAAACCCGGGACCACATAGACCTGTAAATAATAAAGTATGACCCCACCTGTGATCACAAACTGTAAACACAGCAATTTCAGTTCTTTTTATTTTTTCTTTACAGTGTCCTGTTTGGCAATGTGGCAATAAGAATAATTGTCTTGATGCCAAAAAGAGCCCCAGAGGTTTTGCCTTCAAGTGGAGCTGTGGGGCTATCGCCACAGTCTTCCGCTTGATTTATGCATATAAATAGCTTTATTATAATTCATGCAGGAAGTATTACAGATTATATGGACACTACAATGTAAGTAGAACAGGAAAGGAAAAACAAAAAAAATTAAAAAGAAGAGATGAAAGAAAGAGGAGATAAAAGGGGAGATAAAGATAAAACATCTTCAGCCTGCTTCATCACCTGCAAAGAGATATAAAAAGAACAGCACAACCAACGTATATAGTATAAGAGATACTATAAAGTAACACCTTGATACTATCGCTGAAGTATAAGTAGTATTATTGAATCTGACATGTATACTATGGTAGCTGAAGATCAGAATATGGGTGTTCTGCATGCAAGTCAATCTTTAAGTACCTGGAGCCAAAGCACCTGTAGTTGTTTGAGAGAGTGCACTTGTGCATGTAAAGTTTATCCTAAGGAATAATGCGCAATAGTGGTTGTGTAACGATCTTGGTTCTGTTGTTTTTCTTTAAGTTTTCTGTTTCAAGTTTAGCCAGGTTTTTCATTGTTTTCTAGCTCTTTTGGTGTGTCTGGATTCATTTAAATTGCTTAGGTTTTTCTGTCTTTCCTCTGCTGCCTCCTTGTGTTCTTTTCCCTTGGCTTCCTCGTCAGCTCTAATCACACCAGTTCCCTATCAGCTCGTTAACTCTACCTTTGTTCAGTCAGCCATAAATACTCTCCCTCTGCAGTCCCTCTTTGCTGGTTCCTCGTCTTACCTTTCCTCACCCTGGCTCCTTGATGGTTTTCCCCTGATGTCTCCATGGTTCTGGTTAGTGTCTGATTTTTACGTTGGATTTTTGGATTCCTGTTTTTGTTTAACATTTTTAAGTTGGATTTTTGGATACCTGTTTTGTTTGCCTGAACTCTCATTAAACCCTCCAAGAACTCACCTCTGCCTCTCAGCTTCTGCTTTTGGGTCCAATCTAAAACCTTTACACCAAATCGTGACAGGTTGTGAAGAGCTGAAGATGCGCCCCTCCAGAGCACGGAGGCGAGGAACTCAAAGTCCCAGACGCCCCAAGGGACCCCAAGAGCAAAGGTGACCAGGAGGGGTCAAGCCAGGAAATCCGACCCACCACCAAGAGAGGAGGAGAGACGACCCCGAGGAAATCCCCCAGCCACCACAACTCAGGAGCCCCCGGGAGCCGCAGGGATGAGTCCGCGGGCTCCGCCGGCAGCCAGCCACCCCGAAGTGGTCATGGGCCCCAGGGACACGAGGCTCAAGGGGAGCTCCACCCTCCGGCAGGAGGAGGATTAAACAACGGATGGCCATCAAGGTGAAAAAGAGCGGGGATCCAGGTGGAAAAAGTGTCCCAGCGTTCTCGCACACCTTGCTCTTCTGGCTGGTCCATCTTTAAGAGTTGTTTTCCACAATGGTGGTCATACAAACAAACCAAGCCGGTAAGGTACTAAACAGGAAATATGCATAGTGTAGAGCAGAGGTAAATTTGCTGTGGAAGTGTCTGTGGAAGGGGCAGTGGTATATCTGCGACACACACGCAGACGACCTAGTTTCTGTGTGAAAACCAGTCTATACTTATGAAGGGGAGGTTTGAGATGGGCCTTGTGAAGGAACAATTTGTCCAAGCTTCACTTTTTTAACAATAATTTGATGAGTGCTGCTTTTTTAAGGCCTGGGGAAAAAAACAATTGACATAAGGGATAGACTTATTGTTTGAATCAAATCAGACTCTAAAACAGGTAAAACTCTCAATAAAACCTGTGGGTGAAACATTAAGACAACAGGAAGAAGAGCTTAGCTACTGAACAGTTTTGCTATTTTTTTTGGCAACATTGGGGCATTGTAAGAGTTTATTCTAGTCTATTCGGTTTAATCTAACAGTTTGTTCTAATCCCTCACACCAACAGTTTATTCTAACTGGAGATTACTGGTACTGGATTTGGTGTTGATGTGCTGACTGCTTAAAAATCTTTGCAAAACCATTGCAGGCATTTTTGATTGGATTTAATCAGCCAGGGAGATAGGAGGGTTTTTTAACCTGTCGACTGTAGCAAATAAGGCATGAGCATTGTTGATGTTTTTGTTGATAATCTCAGAGAGATTGAAAGAACAAATGTCTCATCATTGGGATTTGCTCCGTGATCAAATCCCTTTATTGTCCCACAATGGGCAAATTTACAGCAGCAGAAAGATTATTGAAAATGGTCACACAAATGAGGACCTTAGAAAAATGTATAAGAATAACATAATAGGGAAGAGTTAAAATATAAAAAATAAAATTTTGTAAAGTGTTTTAACAATATAAAACAGGAGAATTAATAACCAATATGCAGCTATGGACATTTTACAGTAATGGATATTTGAAAATAGCTGCAACATCAGAGATGTGCAAAATGACAGCATGTTATTTAACTGATTAAGGTTTCTATCATTACATTTGATTTTATTTGTTCCTGCTCCCGGTGGTTGGAATCTTTATTCCACTCTGGATTCTTGTGAGTGTAGTCTTTGTTCACTTTAACTATTTAAAACATAAATAAACAAACGGTTTTGAAAACCTCGGTATTCATTCTTTTCCTGCTTTGTGTGTCAACTTTCATGGTTGCTAAGCAACAGAGCATACGGCGGTAAAACCCACCGAAGGGTGGACCTGTTCGAATTTACAGCCAAAACTCTTCCGGTCTCCTTATTTTCAAGGACTTCGAAGGATCCAGTCTAGGTAGACCGCGTCCTTGGAGGATGCAGCCCAGATTTTCGAACAGAGCCTCTGATTAAGAACAGGGCTGCCCGCACTGACGCGGCTCAGGGATTACGTCACACGGAGCGTCGTGCACAGTGAAATCAGGACATTTCCTCACTTTCTAAAAAAAACCCGGGACGCCCGGGACAGGACGTGAAATACGGATATGTCCCGGGAAATACGGACGTTTGGTCACCCTACTTGAACAGGGCCTTGTACTTGGACAGCCAGAATACAGAAGATTCAAAGTCACAGAGGATCACTTTTCTACATTTTAGTGAATCATTAAACAGAGTAATGAGTCATCATACTTTTTTATACAGTCTGCTCTGATGGAGAACATTTTTATTTGGAGATGCGATCTCCAATAAAATTGACATCTAATTATTTTCATCTAGCCATCTACTTTTGGCCTCATCGTGCATCCTGTGTCGTGTAGCATACAGTGGGTAAAGAGGGCCGATTAGACTCTCATGACCACCTCCCGATCGGGAATCGTAAGGTCGGGAGAAAAACAAGCATGTTTGAAATACAGTAAGCCCTTGTGAGGTGTTTATGAGCAAATCCAACTTTTGAAAAAGAGCTACGAGTGTCTATGGGCTGATTTATACCAGAACCTTGCACCCTGTACATGTGCAAACAAGTCTAACCATTGCAATTCCACGCTACTTAGTCTGACATGTGGTTTTTGGACATTCACTGTGAGCAGTTTGATCGCATCAAAGCATCTGGCTTTATAATCACTTAACAAAAAAACCCATCACAATATTCTACTGCATTTTGCACCATATTTATGCATTGCACTAAATCTTTCAATTTCAATGCCTTTTGCACCATGACTTTTAAACCGGTTTCCTTTTCTCCTACACTGTTAACATTCTTTAATCACTGCTGAACTTTATAAATGGCAATGTTCATTTTATTTAACTGTTGTAAGCTGCTTATTCAATGTTGTAAGCAGTATGCATCAAAATTTCATTTTGTTTACACTCTGTGTATATAAAATTACAATAAAGTTTGTCTAGGTCTAAGCATAGCACAGTGTAAGAACACATCTTGAGCTGTGAACTTTTAAACCCTGCGGTTTTCTCGTACAGTTTGAGGTTATGTTGAATGGACAGATTCAGCTTTGTGCTGTGGAGGGCTTGTTGGGGTCCAGTTGGAGGGGAGATACTTCTGTTGGGATTTCAAACCTGTTAGTTGGGATTTTAGGAGTGGTCACTGCTCTCCAAAACACTGATGTCAATAAAATGTGTTTCATAAGTGTTACTGAAACTTGTTGACGTGTATGTTTTGAAAGGGTAAACAAACCAAATGTCAGATCTTCTTTATCTTTTTTTTTTTATCTTAAGATAAAACTCCTAATGATATTATTTGTTCTCGCAGGTGTGGACCGGTCTACATTTCCTGGGTGATGAATGGCTGTGGGTGAATGGGGGAAACACATCAAACATTGAGATGCCTCAATGTCCAACCCAGGAGCAGCACTGTGGTGCATTATCAAAAACCAGCACTGGCAGTGTAGAGGCCAGACACTGTTCAGAGCCTAAAAACTTCCTTTGTTACAGTTTCAAGGCTTAATGTCATTGGTGTCATCACAGCAGAAAGGCTACCTATAGATAGGCTCTCCAGGCAGTCAAATGTTTGCTTCTATTAATATTTTCATCTATGAATAAAGAAACAATAGTTTAATGATAATAATAATACCGGTAGTTTAACTTGATTGATCTAACACTATAGAAATGTAGCTCTTCATTTAACCCCATCCCCTCGGGGAGCATTGGGCTACCATTGTGCAGTGTCATGCTCAGAGACCCAGAGTGGAGGCTGTGCGGAGCGAACCGTGTACTTGCATCTTTCTCAGAGCACAAGCGCACTGCTCTAACCACTAGGCCAATACTCCCCTCAATAGAATTTAATGGATTATTTTCATTTATCTTATTTCAAAATGTATTTTGTATCTTCAAATGAACTTTAGTAAAGATGTAGACAAACTATGTAAGCTTGAAAGGGAACTACACCATCTACATTAAATTAAGTATGGTAACTTAATTTAATGTAATGTTATGGTAACCATGCTGTTTAAAACTTTACTTGATTTTGTAATTAATAGCTGCAGTTGTAAAAGTTCAGCTTTTAGCCATATAAGAATACTATTTTGACTTTACTAAAAACTGTTTGTAAAGCTTTACTGTAACTGTTTTGCTGTAATGCAGCCATTGTTTTTGGATTTATAAGGTTACACATAGATCTGCACTAAGTATCTGTAAACATCATTAAACTCATTAAACTCAACTTTGCTAAGAATGTGTAACTTGTGTAATACCCATTCTGATTTACAAACAGAAAATATATGCTTAGGATTTGTGCCCAAACCACTTAGCATTGATCAATAAAATCATCGTCTGAAATTAACCATTTATATTTTCTCAGTTTTTCCTTTCTCCAATAATAGAGTAGATTTTTTTTACATTGATGTAATTGTGATAAAAAGTAAAGCAAATAATCTGTTTGAGAAAAAACACTGTGTGGGGGAAGGTTTAACTCCCTAAAACCTTGTTTTGGAAGTTTTTGACGTCCCAATGGGAGGAGACTAGGAAGGACGCAGGTCTTCTGGATGGACTATATCCTGTCTGTCCTTGGTGACAGGGGTGTCCACCAATGGTGGGTTGCTGTTTCTGTGGGCCAAGAGATATGGATTTCTCTCTGGTGGTCTACAGCCCCCAAAGGCCAGACTAGCCAAAGTCTATGGACGCCAAAATAAGCATTCCTATTTCTCAGGGGTCAGCTCCCAGCTAGGAATGATAATGTGCCCTACTTATATTAGTCCTTCTGTGTTCTAGGTAGAATAAGTCTGAGGAAATCCCCCAGCCACCACAACTCAGGAGCCCCCGGGAGCCGCAGGGATGAGTCCGCGGGCTCCGCCGGCAGCCAGCCACCCCGAAGTGGTCATGGGCCCCAGGGACCCGAGGCTCAAGGGGAGCTCCACCCTCCGGCAGGAGGAGGATTAAACAACGGATGGCCATTAAGGTGAAAAAGAGCGGGGATCCAGGTGGAAAAAGTGTCCCAGCGTTCTCGCACAC
Source organism: Cyprinodon diabolis (assembly GCA_030533445.1). NCBI lineage: Eukaryota > Metazoa > Chordata > Actinopteri > Cyprinodontiformes > Cyprinodontidae > Cyprinodon > Cyprinodon diabolis. The sequence goes on along the minus strand of CM060065.1, from coordinate 36,283,260 downwards.
CTTGGGGGGGCTGGGGGGGGGGGGGGATTGAAAGAACGAATGTCTCATCATTGGGATTTGCTCCGTGATCAGAGGAAATGTTACTTGTCACAGAACAGTGGTGAAAATTGGAAGTTCGGTTTAATATAATACAACTCTGTGAATAGTTCCGTCTGAAATGAATGAAAATAGTTGTTTTAATGGTTATAGAGTCAGATATGTGGCGGTAATGTTTGATTTATCTAAAGGTTTTAATCTGTTACTGTGTAAATGAGTTTGGCTGTAATTTAAGGACAGATTCTAATATATCTGCAGAGTGGGGACTATAAATCTGATAGGAGTTAAATTTTTTTATTGTTGTTTTGCACAATATGCTTAACTAAGTATTTTTTGTTGTTGAATATTAGAGATTTTGCAGATATATTTTGTAGATACATTGTTTAGATTTACTTATATATTTCTAACCCTTTTATAGAATAGAAAATCCCTTTATTGTCCCACAATGGGCAAATTTACAGCAGCAGAAAGATTATTGAAAATGGTCACACAAATGGGGACCTTAGAAAAATGTATAAGAATAACATAATAGGGAAGAGTTAAAATATAAAAAATAAAATTATGTAAAGTGTTTTAACAATATAAAACTGGAGAATTAATAACCAATATGCAGCTATGGACATTTTTACAGTAATGGATATTTGAAAATAGCTGCAACATCAGAGATGTGCAAAATGACAGCAGCATGTTATTTAACTGATTAAGGTTTCTATCATTACATTTGATTTTATTTGTTCCTGCTCCCGGTGGTTGGAATCTTTATTCTACTCTGGATTCTTGTGAGTATAGTCTTTGTTCACTTTAACTTTAAAAAAAATAAATAAATAAACAAACAGTTTTGAAAACCTCGGTATTCATTCTTTTCCTGCTTTGTGTGTCAACTTTCATGGTTGCTAAGCAACAGAGCATACCGCGGTAAAACCCGCCGAAAGGTGGACCTGTTCGAATTTACAGCCAAAACTCTTCCAGTCTCCTTATTTTCAAGGACTTCGAAGGATCCAGTCTAGGTAGACCGCGTCCTTGGAGGATGCAGCCCAGATTTTCGAACAGAGCCTCTGATTAAGAACAGGGCTGCCCGCACTGACGCGGCACAGGGATTACGTCACACGGAGCGTCGTGCGCAGTGAAATCAGGACATTTCCTCACTTTCTAAAAAAAACCCGGGACACCCGGGACAGGACGTGAAATACGGATATGTCCCGGGAAATACGGACGTTTGGTCACCCTACTTGAAAAGGGCCTTGTACTTGGACAGCCAGAATACAGAAGATTCAAAGACACAGAGGATCACTTTTCTACACTTTAGTGAATCATTAAACAGAGTAATGAGTCATCATCCTTTTTTATACAGTCTGCTCTGATGGAGAAAATTTTTATTTGGAGATGCGATCTCCAATAAAATTGACATCTAATTATTTTCATCTAGCCATCTACTTTTGGCCTCATCGTGCATCCTGTGTCGTGTAGTATACAGTGGGTAAAGAGGGCCGATTAGACTCTCATGACCACCTCCCGATCGGGAATCGTAAGGTCGGGAGAAAAACAAGCATGTTTGAAATACAGTAAGCCCTTGTGAGGTGTTTATGAGCAAATCCAACTTTTGAAAAAGAGCTACGAGTGTCTATGGGCTGATTTATACCTGAACCTTGCACCCTGTACATGTGCAAACAAGTCTAACCATTGCAATTCCACGCTGCTTAGTCTGACATGTGGTTTTTGGACATTCACTGTGAGCAGTTTGATCGCATCAAAGCATCTGGCTTTATAATCACTTAACAAAAAAACCCATCACAATATTCTACTGCATTTTGCACCATATTTATGCATTGCACTAAATCTTTCAATTTCAATGCCTTTTGCACCATGACTTTTAAACCGGTTTCCTTTTCTCCTACACTGTTAACATTCTTTAATCACTGCTGAACTTTATAAATGGCAATGTTCATTTTATTTAACTGTTGTAAGCTGCTTATTCAATGTTGTAAGCAGTATGCATCAAAATTTCATTTTGTTTACACTCTGTGTATATAAAATTACAATAAAGTTTGTCTAGGTCTAAGCATAGCACAGTGTAAGAACACATCTTGAGCTGTGAACTTTTAAACCCTGCGGTTTTCTCGTACAGTTTGAGGTTATGTTGAATGGACAGATTCAGCTTGGTGCTGTGGAGGGCTTGTTGGGGTCCAGTTGGAGGGGAGATACTTCTGTTGGGATTTCAAACCTGTTAGTTGGGATCTTAGGAGTGGTCACTGCTCTCCAAAGCACTGACGGATGTCAATAAAATGTGTTTCATAAGTGTTACTGAAACTTGTTGACGTGTATGTTTTGAAAGGGTAAACAAACCAAATGTCAGATCTTCTTTATCTTTTTTTTTTATCTTAAGATAAAACTCCTAATGATATTATTTGTTCTCGCAGGTGTGGACCGGTCTATGTTTCCTGGGTGATGAATGGCTGTGGGTGAATGGGGGAAACACATCAAACATTGAGATGCCTCAATGTCCAACCCAGGAGCAGCACTGTGGTGCATTATCAAAAACCAGCACTGGCAGTGTAGAGGCCAGACACTGTTCAGAGCCTAAAAACTTCCTTTGTTACAGTTTCAAGGCTTAATGTCATTGTTGTCATCACAGCAGAAAGGCTACCTATAGATAGGCTCTCCAGGCAGTCAAATGTTTGCTTCTATTAATATTTTCATCTATGAATAAAGAAACAATAGTTTAATGATAATAATAATACCGGTAGTTTAACTTGATTGATCTAACACTATAGAAATGTAGCTCTTCATTTAACCCCATCCCCTCGGGGAGCATTGGGCTACCATTGTGCAGTGTCATGCTCAGAGACCCAGAGTGGAGGCTGTGCGGAGCGAACCGTGTACTTGCACCTTTCTCAGAGCACAAGCGCACTGCTCTAACCACTAGGCCAATACTCCCCTCAATAGAATTTAATGGATTATTTTCATTTATCTTATTTCAAAATGTATTTTGTATCTTCAAATGAACTTTAGTAAAGATGTAGACAAACTATGTAAGCTTGAAAGGGAACTACACCATCTACATTAAATTAAGTATGGTAACTTAATTTAATTTAATGTTATGGTAACCATGCTGTTTAAAACTTTACTTGATTTTGTAATTAATAGCTGCAGTTGTAAAAGTTCAGCTTTTAGCCATATAAGAATACTATTTTGACTTTACTAAAAACTGTTTGTAAAGCTTTACTGTAACTGTTTTGCTGTAATGCAGCCATTGTTTTTGGATTTATAAGGTTACACATAGATCTGCACTAAGTATCTGTAAACATCATTAAACTCAACTTTGCTAAGAATGTGTAACTTGTGTAATACCCATTCTGATTTACAAACAGAAAATATATGCTTAGGATTTGTGCCCAAACCACTTAGCATTGATCAATAAAATCATCGTCTGAAATTAACCATTTATATTTTCTCAGTTTTTCCTTTCTCCAATAATAGAGTAGATTTTTTTTACATTGATGTAATTGTGATAAAAAGTAAAGCAAATAATCTGTTTGAGAAAAAACACTGTGTGGGGGAAGGTTTAACTCCCTAAAACCTTGTTTTGGAAGTTTTTGACGTCCCAATGGGAGGAGACTAGGAAGGACGCAGGTCTTCTGGATGGACTATATCCTGTCTGTCCTTGGTGACAGGGGTGTCCACCAATGGTGGGTTGCTGTTTCTGTGGGCCAAGAGATATGGATTTCTCTCTGGTGGTCTACAGCCCCCAAAGGCCAGACTAGCCAAAGTCTATGGACGCCAAAATAAGCATTCCTATTTCTCAGGGGTCAGCTCCCAGCTAGGAATGATAATGTGCCCTACTTATATTAGTCCTTCTGTGTTCTAGGTAGAATAAGTCTGCCTGGTTTTTCAGGGGCTCTAGGGAAAGGTTTTTTTTTTTTTTTTTGCAAACTACCACTGGTGTCAAAAGTACACACATTTGTTACTTAAGTAGAAGTATAGATACTGCAATTTCAAAACACTCAAGTAAAAGTTGAAGTATCAACTTGAACTCTTTACTCAAGTAAAAGTGAAAAAGTATGTGCTCCAAAACTACTTAAAGTATGAAAGCATAAAGTAACCTTAAAAAAAAAACAACCAGATGCCGTTATATGAATTGAAAGGTCCATTTTTTTACTATTTTGAAAAATTATTTGAGATAGGGCCAAGGATGAGGGAGGTCTTGTTGGTCTCAGTCTCCATCTCCTGATACGCTCTCACCTGTGTCCGACCTTTCAGACATTTCAACATCTTTTTTCTGAATCAGACATTGTAGCATGGCATAGACAATTCACGTTTGCAGTTTGAAGAACACCTGCTTACTTCTGATGATTTCCTTTAGCTAACCAATGAGTGTTTGCGTTATATGACTCATCCAATATGACTCATACACTAGCTTTCACTAGATGTGGATGGTGCCAATGATCTGCACTGGATGGTGCACATGACGTTAAATAAATATTTAAAAAAATTAAACCGAAAAAAAGAAACCTCCATTAGACACCTGCTATAAGGGCTGAGCCCATGCACATCCCTGTATCGGCTCCTGAGAGGGAATGCCTATTAAACGTGTGCAAGAGCATGCACAAGCCTATTTCTCCTCATTTTAATAGCAGCGATGTGAAATGGAAATTTCTTGAAATAGAATGCCAAACTTTAACTGTCAAGTAGAAACTTTGCAACTGAGGCATCAGTGGGAGGTCCGATCTGTGCTTTCAGTGTATGCCATTGCTTGAAAGAATTTCCCAAAAATACTCAGGTCTTATTTCGCTCTTCTGAGGCCTTTTTCTTATTTATATACACTTTGTAGACACTTTTTCTTCTACGACCCTCTGCCATTTTCAAAGAACCGCAGTGAGGAAGCCGAGCTTCAATGAATTTCTGAAACCATAGCACACCGCACATAGACACCTGAAGGTGCGCATGCGCAGAAACATATCACCAGAATGACAAACATTAGGAGAACTATTTATTTTGATGACCCACCTGGAAAAAGAACATCCTCCACTATAACTTTAAACAGAATTGATTACTGGAACAGAGTCTATTATAGGCTTGCCTAAAAAGTCCATCAGACAGCTGCAGGTGATTAGTTCATTAGAACTGCCTTTGACTGTTGAAGTTCAATTCTTAATCGACGTATTATTAGTTTCAGGGGTCTATTTCATGAAGCAGGTTTAAGAAACTCCAAATTGATCTGGCCTAAGGTCGGGGACTCTGAGTTTTCGGTTTCACAACAGAGTTGTGAAAATGCTCTCAGACTTGAGCACGGGCGTAACAAGTATGAAAGGTCATTATCAGTGAAGCCCCAATTTGATGAGTCACCAGGACAACAGGCAACAGGAAGTGCCTATTTCACCCCACTGGAACTAGAGATTTGAATGAAGAAATGAATAAAAAAAACTGAGAGTGTGTTTAAAAGACAGAGCAACGGCACTACAGCTGCAAAGGAGAGGAAGAGGGTGTGGTAGAAGAATGCTGCTCGAGTTAATGCGTAACTTTATTTGTGTGAAGTGGCTGTGGCAGGCCGCTTTTGCATTTATTAAAAGTACTCTTTTTCCTTTTGTAAATCAATCAAATAACTTTCAAAACGACTCCTATACTGAACTATAATAATACATTTTCTACAATACATTTTTGCAGCAGAAACTGAATTTCAGACAGCAAACAAACCAAATTATACTAGTAAGAAATAAGTTTTATATACAAAGAAATATGTACACATTTTAAGTGGCCATTATGATATTTATCAGCTTGACTGAAAAGGAATGTTTTGTATCTGGAATGCATTTCTTCATAGTCAAAATAATACCAATGTGACCAGTAACAATAGGAATATGTAGATCAGATATTAATTCCTAGACATCCATAATGATTATTCTAGATGTTAAGACTGCCATTTTCTTAGAAATGGTCATTTTTACATGGAAAAAATGTTTGTTCAGATATGAGGAATATATATTCAGTAAAACTAATTAATATCAAAACGGCTTATTTCTTGAATGGTAGTAAATCTGAACCGGGTTTGAACTGCTTTGATCCAGTTTAGCTTCCAGAGTTAGCAGAACTATTGTCTTCATCTAATCCTTTAACTTGTATGTTAGATCCAGTTCCAGTTCTAAGGAGGTATTCCATTTGATCTCCTCCTCCGTTTTAGATGTGATTAATCTCTCCCTGTTACAGAGATATGTACTAAAGGCTTTTTAGGTTGCTGTAATTAAGCTTTTACTTGAGAAACCATCTATTGACCCAAATGACTTAGTCAAGTCTTGAGAAAGTAGTTGCCAAAAAGGTGTGCGACGACTTACACCATAATGAACTTTTTGCAGAGTTGAATTCTGACTTTTGAGCTCATCATAGCACTGAAACAGCACTGGTTAAAGTCACTAATGACATCTTAGATGATAAAGTAAAAAAATCTTGGTGTTATTTTTTATCTGTGACACCATCTTGGAGAATAATATCAGCTGTGCTGCTGCCATCTACACCTTTCTTATTAGATGTTCAAGATCGGCCTGTTTTTGAGTGTAGCCCTGTTTCTCTGACTGTGACTAACTGGATGTGTTCTCTTTCATCCTCTGAAATGGGAGTGTGCTCGGAGCTCGTCTGCCTGGCTGTGTGTTTTCTGGGCGGGCCCCTTGTGGAGCTGGTTTACGGTTGCCCTTTGTATCTCTGCTTCTTACTGTATCTCTGCTTCTGTCTCCTTGAACCCCAGTTGGCCTTGGCAGATGGCCGCTCACACTGAGCCTGGTTCTGCTGGATGTTTCTTGCCTTCAAGTAAATGAGTCGATGCAATCAACTGGTTTTCCTTAGAAAACCTTGAATTAATTTGACTGTATAATCTGGTTGAATTGTAGAGTGCCTTGAGATGACGTGTTGTGAATTGGTGCTATATAAATAAACTGAATTGAATTAGTATATTTCTGGGAAATCATCTGCCAGCAGGTGATGATGAAGTCTAAAAAAGTTATAGTAAATAGAACACATGCATCATCTCTTGGGTTTCCTCCTCAGTTTGAATCTGTTGTATATCACAAGGTAAATACTAAGTGGCTGCTTCAGATTTTATCATCCCAATGAATGGCTTTTATTAGCAGTTATCAGTCCTATAGAATTCTGACTTTTTTCTCAGAATTCTGACTGAATTCTGACAATAAAAAAAGTCAGAATTTTAAGATTAAAGTCAGAATTCTGAGATTTAAGTCAGAATTCTGAGAAAAAAGTCAGAATTCTGACTTTTTCCCCCATACTAAACTAAAATAAACTTGAAAAATCAGTTAACTTTTTTTTTTTCCCAGTGGCCCTAATCCTCTTCCGTAGAAAAGTAGATAGGTAGCTTAGACAAAAAGCATGGAAGCTGGGGCAGTTTCCTATACATACTTTTTTTAATTAAACAAAAAAGAAAATTATGCAAACTATGACCTTAGAGGCAGATGGGAGATGAGATGCCTGACATAAATAATGAAATACGATTTTTGACTCTTGGTTGAGGAAATACAGGAGTATATACGGGGGATTTACATTCCTATTATTGATATTTTTTCCAGGGTATCTAGGCTCTAGAATTTTTGTTCTTGTAAGATCCATTGAGGAGCAAATTTATCTCTTCAATTTACTGCATCCTCATTTTCCTCAGGATTCATATTTTCATGTATTTAAGTTGTAGGTAAATCTGTCCATTGATTGATTTGCTAGCAGTAAGTGTCCTATGGAAAACAATGACGAGATGGGCGTGATAGTCATCTTAAGTGTATCTCAAAGGCAAATCACTTCACTGACATAAAACGTGCTCCCGACCAGATAACCATATTCCAGTTGGACTTTGTTGGCTTATCAATCAGCTGCAATATTTACAGATAAAAAAAGATAAAAGCATTGTGTGAAGACAGGTAATTTCTTGTTCTTTTTAATACATGAAATTGAAAAGAACGTTTAAGTTTTGTTTTATGCTCATGTCAGTTATTTGTATTTTTGTTCTTTTAATAGCAAAAGAAAACTGGAAGCACAAAAAGGAACTGAATTGTTTTTTAAAATAACCTAAGGCATAGTTTTTATAAAACAATCAAAATATTAGCTCTCTGAATATGAAGAACAGCCTCCTTGGACCACTTGTTCTTCTCATTTTCATAAGCATAAAGGCATCTGCTTCGAGACATTACATTGTCTTCAACCATGGTTTGACTTGGAATGAAGCACACGATTTCTGCAAGAGGTGAGACTTTTATCCCTGTCCAATGACAATATGGATTTATTACATGTACTCTGGTATTTCTTTTAGTAAAAACATGATAAATGTTTTTCGTTCGATAAACAAATATTCATTTGTGAGCTCCCTGTTATATAGGCACAACAGTGAGACAGACAGGGAACAATACCTAGATTAACACAAGTTAAACATTTCAAATACAAATGTAATCTTGTACCTAACCACATTAGCACAAGTAGTTGTGGAAGAAAATATTAGACCAACCTTGTTTTATTAGTTTTGTAAATTGTGTTTCCCTAAGTCACATTCCTTTGGAACAAAGAATTGTAAATGCAAGGGTGGTCTGATGTGTTTTTTTTTTTCCTATGACTGTAGCTACTTATATGGTTCCTAATAATGTATTTCTGAAACTTTTTTTGTGACTGCAAACCTATTTCCACTTTGTGTGAAGCCAAAATATCTTTGCTGCATTCCCAGTTCATAATGCAATTGCTTAAAAAAATATTTTTTGTATTAACCCCCTTTTTAAATCAATGATTTATTTAATTAACTAATTTCCATCCATCCATCCATCCATCCATCCATCCATCCATCCATCCATCCATCCATCCATCCATCCATCCATCCATCCATCCATCCATCCATCCATTTACTTAATTAATGAATTAATTATTTAATTATTTAATATATTATTTTCTAAAATAGTGTCCAGCTAAAATAAATCATAAGGAGGGTTTGAACTTATTTTCATTATTTATATACATAATTGTTGAAAGATACTTAGATCTAAGAGGAATACACTCATATATTGAATGGGGAAGAGTAAAGGAATTGCTTATTGCGAATCGAAAGGAAAATAATACAAAGCTCTAAAAGTCATTCCAAGTTCTGTTCAGGACTCTTTGTTTTTTTTTACTTTTTGAAGATTTCAGTCCATGGCCTCTAATATGGGATTATTGTGTGTTTTATTAAATTCAACAAAATAAGCAATCTTAAATTGGAAAATTTTAAATTTAAAGTTAATATATTGAATAATATATATATATTATATATATATTATATATAATTATATATATATATATATATATAATATATATAGAGAAGAAAAATTACACTGATAGCTAATACTGATGGACATGCAATGTTAGTTTTTAAATCCTAAAGCATATAACGTACCCCGTGAATTATTTACTTTTCATTGCATGCACAAAACTATGATAAAAATCTCCCGACTAAATCAGGAAATAAAACAGCATGATTGGCTGTAAGGAGAGCGGAGACCAAGGACACTCTGGGTAGGATGTTCCTACGGCAACAGAAACAGTGTTTGAGTAAACTCTCTTTGTGAACCGTCTCAAAAAATCTGCTTGTTGAAATGGACCCCTGGAATGTGGACCAGAGTTTACAGGTGTTTTGATGGGTGAGGTTAAAAGTCTATGGTGAAGATGGACAAAACTGTCTGCAACTGAACTTATTGGTGGAAGATAAACATCAAAACACTTACAGACACAATACAGCATACTGCATCAATACTGATCCAAATTCCAGCCAAGGTGCTGTTAAACTTAAACACATCTGCTGGTGGAGCAAGTCACTCAGGGAAAGCAAGTTTCCTCATGCAAACTTTGCACCTAATATCACAACTTAGCTGTCAATTCTGTTGAAACTGCCCAATAGAACTCAGGCCCGCCCACAACACGTTTTTCATATCGAGAGAAAAAAAACTGAATCGAGAGCAAAGACTTAGATTTTGGGAAAGACAAGGAAGTCTAACAGCCAATTGCACAGCTATGCTTCAATACACCCCACAATTGGCTGTTAGACTTCCTCACAAACAGACCTCAGTCAGTCCAGATTGGACCGAACACCTCTGATGTCATCACCCTAAGCACAAGCTCCTCTCAGGGCTGCGTTTTGAGCCCCCTGCTGTTCACCCTGATGACACATGCGTCCCAAGGTTTACCACCAATCACATTGTGAAGTTTGCAGACAACGACCAAGACTATAGAGAGGAGCTGTGTGTAATCTTGTACCTAACCGCATTCATTCATTCACATCATCAATGAACCCTCACACCCCCACCATGGACTGTTCTCCCTGCTGCCCTCTGCGAAGAGGCTACAAAGCATTTGAAGCAGGTTCAGCAGATTCTTCCCCACTGCCAGTAGACTGCTGAACTGTTGAAAAAAACTTTAAATCATGTCTGAACTCTAAATCAATCTGACAACACAAACCAAAACACTGTATAATTGCACCATATTTATAACATTTTCTCCCACACTGTTTACATTTGATCACTGCTGCACTTAGATTTGTCATGAGAGTTGTACAAAACAAAATTTCATTTAGTCTAAGTCTAAGACAAAAGTTTTGAGAGCTAAATCTATTTTTTAGAGAAAATGTTTTTTTTTTACTCTGATTGAAAAAACTATATTTTAAAGTTAAAATATATTTTTGAGAGTGCTTTTTTTTAATGTAAAATAGTCTTGTATTTATCCTAGGACAAAATATTTTCTCTCAAATACCTTCCGTTTTTGCTGTCAGTGAGAGCATTTTTTCTCTAAAATATTTATTTTACTTTTAAAATGATTTCCCCCTTTCGGATTGCTCTTTTCCCTTGAGTTAATAAAATCTCAAAAATAACTCCATAGTTAGGTACCTACACATAAACCAGGTGCATTTAAAAGTAAGGCTTTGTTTGTGGTGCCATGTATAGTAACTTTGACAAAAAAACTTCTCCAAGTTTGGAAAAGGACCTAAACTTATTCTCCAAAAATACTTATAATGGTTAACAAATAATTTTGTAAACCATGTTGTGAAGTATTTCGACCAATTGTAAACAACCATGAGACCTTAATAGTATTAGTTAAAATTTGATTAACTTTTTTTTTCTGTTAATCTAACACAAACTTACTTTATCCTTACTACAAAGCATCCTTTTCATTTACAAAAAAAATATTTGAGTACTCAATGGTGATGGAAAAAGGAAGTGGATTACAATTACAATTGATTACATACAACAAGTGATTACAATTATTATTTGCCAATTTTAACCTGTGTGTTTTTGTTTTTCTTCTCAAAAGCCATTACACCAATTTGGCCACCTTCCTCACCCAGTCAGAGGTGGAGAGTTTGGACTTGAAAGAATATCTGGTGTGGATCGGCCTATACAAATATCATTCCTACTGGTGGACATGGTCTAGTAAACATACATATTTTTATCATTCTTCAAACTGGAAATGGAAGGATCTACGCATGTGGGGATCTTGTGCTGCTGTTAACTTCAGAGACAAAATGTAATGCGTGAGTTTTTTTTAAGTAACAATCAGGTTAATTGAACCTAGTAATTAGTTAAATTTCTGTCATCTAAGGGGCCATATATCTACACTACCACTTGTGCAATTTTTCTTATTTGAAAAGGATTATCAATAATTATAAGAAGAAATTGTAGTTTATAAATTAATTTTCCTAACAGAGTTAATCCACTGCAAAAAAAATTTTTGGGATCATTTTGATTAATGACTACCGGCCTTTAATGATTATAATTAACAGATTCAGCTATCAGTTAACAATTATCAACTTAACTCACCAGTAAACATGACTATTTAAACAAGCAGTGAACCTGGTTTTGAATTAATCTCAGGTAAAATTTTATAATTTTAATTATTAATGCAATTGGTAAATCTTAAGCATTAACCAAACCACAAAAAATTCCATTATATAAATCAAGCTGTTAATTTGAAAGAGTGTACACCAGTAGTCACGGAGACTGCATATCAATAATGCAAATTAACAACAACCACACTTTTATGGCTCAAAGCAATTATGTTCAAATATACAACTAGAACACATCAAATCACAGAAAAGCAGGAGTTCTTCAGTTAAATAAAGAACTTATTAAGCCGTACTTAATCTCACCGTTGAAAAACTTAAAAGACCACTTATAACCTCCAGTGTCAAATTGTGAAGCTAAAAGAATGCTCACATCAGAAATGGAACTAGAACAGACCTAACTTTATAAACTGGATGGACTATCAGTTTATGGACTTAGCCATGGAGAATAATATGCCATGTGGTAGACCGTGCTCCAGTCTTGAGTTTTAAAAGACCATAACATAGTCAATGAGCAGCTTAGTAGGTGCAGCAGGATCATGAACACCATCAGCCTTGTAGGGGGAAATGTCAGTCTGTGTGCCTATACTGTAACAGCTCCAGTGGGGAGTGGTTGGAAAACTTAGGTAAGATAGCTGGCATATTTGCATGAGATATCAGTGAGAAAAAAAAAATTGATGGCCCCAACTGTTCAACAACTGTCTTTGGTGCAGACGAGAATGAGAGTGCTTGTTAGACCAAGATTGTCTGACACCCTTCTTGGATGGGACTGGAGAGCAGATTTACTACGACATTCACCCTGCCTTATGTTAGCTGTGTGGTTAAATTGTTTGCCTGCAACTACCCCAATGGCCGACCCCTAGAATCATAGACAGGTTCAGATATTACAGGCTAACGATGGAACTAAACGACCCATTCATCGGTTACCATTTGAATGTTTCCTAGCAATACAAGGCCTTGTCCATATAAGACTCAAACTCACTGCGGATCCAGACATTTGAATTGAGAAAGCTTCCTGGAGAGGTGGCGAAACGTCTTCAAATCTTGAAAACCAAGTCCAGTGGATATTTTTTGAATTTTTACGGAATCCGTGTATATCTGCACAACATACTCTAGGTGGTTTTATTTAATCAGAAATTCTTTTCTGAATGAATAGGGATCCGGAAACAATAATTTCCCCTTTATTAAAAGCAAACAGCTATCACACTTTCTTTTTGACTCATTATTGTCCAACTTTTGAGGGAAGCTAAATTTAGCTTCTTTTTATTTGCTTATATGTTTTCTTTTCTTATTTAGTTATCAATTATGTAATAATATTAAATTTTACAGAAAAACTTGTTTTGATCCTATAAAAGCTATATCAAAGTGTGAACAACATTCATTTACTTCTTCAGTTAAGGTACATCAGAAATATAAAAGTCATTAAAGGTTTGTTCAAATTATTCACTAAATTGTTTTAGAAAAAAATTGTAACCAAGTGTAAAAATTATGCCAATGATGCTCGTTCAAGTATTCTGTTCTAGCAATTAGAAATACTGCTCTGATGTGGTTGTATGGTTGGTATTTTTTTCAATAGTCACATGTAAATAAGTTGCAGGACTATCAAACCATCCACTTAACTGAAAACCTGGGGGGGGGGGCAACATTTTAATGGCCTGCTGTGTTGGCATGCTGAAACCTGACAGTTTTCTTTTGGATTTTTGGTAATTTACTCTGCTGGATTAAGATTGCATTGAATCAATTGTGTTTTTCTTTTTTTCTCCAAAGATTCCACATACAAAATTGTCAAACTCGTCTGATGTTTGTCTGTCAGCGTGATGATGAATACACATTTGTAACAGAAGCAAACACTTGGCTTGAGGCGCGTGAGTACTGTAGGCTTCAGCATGGTGATTTAGCCCGCTTCCTAACTTCCAGTATGAACGACATATTCACTGAGTTGGACTTTCCTCGCTGGACTGGACTGCAGAGAGCAGGTAATGACCAGAGTTAAAATCTGTAATGACTGATGTTATAATTGGGATTCCACTGATACACTGAATGATATCACCACATATGACCCAACATATTTAAACTTTGAAATTAAAATTTTGACAATGCAAACACTAAAGTTACAAACATTTAAAATGTAAACAATCATGAGGCACATAAATAGGATAGGATGGATATCTTGCTTTCCCTTACAATAAACAGACCATAGGCTTCTTATTGAGTTTAAGCTTTGCTTTCTGTTTTAGAATTGAGCTCGCATGCATACTATGTAAACTGGACGGAAACTGGGCTAAGTGGAGAAGGTGACTGTGTGAGCATCTTCTCACTGACCAAGCTGATGGAGACAAAGTTATGTGATGCTCGTCTTCCCTTCATCTGTTTCTGGGATGGAAATATTAATTTGGTACTGGTAAAGGAGAACAAGAGCTGGGAGGAGGCCCTGGAACACTGCCGAAGCCTGAATGATATTGGCCTTCGCTTTGATCTAGTCAGTGTGGAGTCTGAAGACGATTATGTGAAAATGATGAGCAAGGTCATGGAAGCCAACACAGATGAGGTGAGTTCAGTAGGGAAAGAAATGTGGTTGCCAAGGGGTGCAACCATGATGTAAATGCATGATTTCAGAGCAACTTTAGACTTAGACAAACTTTATTGTCATTTTGTAAACAGAGTGTATACAAAACACAATTTGGATGCATACAGCTTTTCAACAGTGAATAAACCACTTACAGCAGTAAAATGCACATTACCTTGAAATGAACAGTAAAAGGTCTTGCAAACTCATAAATTAGACTAGCAAATAAAAAAGACTATCAAACACAAAAATGAGACCAACACAGAACAACCAAAACACAGACAAGGAAAAATGCTGCAGGTAGTAAGAACAAGTGCATGTTAAGTGTTGGGGATAATGTTGGGGATAATGAGTGCAATGGCTTCCATTGCAATCTTTGTCTCTGTTCGAAATCCTGGGCTGCATCCTCCAAGGATGCGGTCTACCTAGACAGGATCCTATCAGATTTATAGTCCCCACACTGCAGATATATTAGAATCTTTCCTTAAATTACAGCCAAACCCATTTACACAGTAACCGATAAAGACCTTTAGATAAATCAAACATTACCGACGCTTATCTGACTGAATAATCATTAAAACAACTATTTTCATTCATTTCAGACCGAACTATTCACAGACTTGTATCATATTAAAATGCGTCCTTCTTTTTGCCCGATTTGAAGGACGGGTCCGATGTATCCTCGGTATCCTTACCCAGGATTCATTGCAAGATTCATTGCGAGACCAAGAAAGCTGTGATCAGAGGAAAGGTTACTTGGCGCAGAACAGTGGTGAAAATTGGAAGTTAAGTTTAAGGCCGCATAAAGAGAACTCTTGGAATGCGACCAGACCTTGGTGCCGTGCTATGACATCATCGTCCTTCGAATCTGGCCTTCTAAGGACGCAGCCCAGGATTTTGAAAAGAGCATATGTGTCCGATACTGGATATTTCTCAGCAGGTGTTGTGATGATAGGAACTGTCTATGGTGCTGAAACTGGTACAGCAGCTGTGATTAGTGCTTTTGGACATTGTACTTTGACATGCGGCTGGGTACATTGCTGCTCTGTGGTAGATGGTTGAATAATTTGTTTAACAGGTTGAAATTCAGGGGCTGTGGCTCTGAGTTCAGGCTCTGATTGAGGTTGAGATCTTGCGCTTAGATCATACACAGGTACACTTTTCCAGTGATATGTGTATTCCTCCTCTTCCTCAGATTGTTCTGACTCTTGTGCGACACCTTCCTGAGGTTTCCTTAGTTCTTTGTTGTGATTTTGTCTTTTCCGGTTTACATCTTGACTTTGTCCTTGTTCAATGGGATAAATCATTGACTGGTAATATTAGATTTCTGTGCAAGACTCGAATACTGTGGTCTCCTGTTTCAGCTTGGACGTGAAATACAGGTCCATCTCCTATTCTTTCATGAATGTATTTTTCTCAATAAGATCTTAGTTTACGTGACCTCCCCGTTCTGAAAGATGTCTTACTAGTATTCTATCTCCTGGTTGTAAAGGGTGCCTTTTATGTGTTGGTCATAATATTTTTTTGCTGAGCTTTTGCCGCTATTTTCAGCCGCTATTTTGTATGCCTCTTGCATACGAGATGCCAATTTCTCTGCATACTCTTGTCTTGTTTTGCACTCACCACTACTAAGTCTACAGGCAATCTAGGTGCTCTACCATAAAGCAGAAAAAATCGTGAGTAAGCGGTTGCTTCATGTCTGGTACAATTGTACACATGAAGAATGTGTGTGTCCACTCTGCTTTCTTTTCTTCATGTAGAGTGCGTAACATTTGTACAGTTGTAGTGATCGAACCCAGTCGTGCTTCATCTGGAACACATGGTTGTTTTGGTTTAATGCATGTGCACTGCATGAAAGGCGGAAAAAAAGTTCTCACACTAAGTTAATTACTTTGTCAGCGCCTACATGTCCCATGTCATCGTGCAAATGTTTAAGAACTGTTTTTTTTTTTTTGTTTAGGAGGGAGCACTAACTGTTTTCTCTGTCCTGTACATTTGTAAAGCAGTCTTTTGTCAAGTTTCAGTTTGTTCCATTCATGTACTAGTCTCTTTGTTTCACGTGTCATCTGTTTCTTGTCTTTTTAATTGGGATGGCTCATTTACTTCTGAGCTTCAGCTTTTGAAGAAGAGCTACAAGTGTCTATGAGCTGATTTATACCTGAACCTTGCACCCTGCGCATGTGCAAACAAGTCTAACCATTGCAATTCCACGGTGCTTAGTCTGACATGTGGTTTTTGGACGTTCACTGTGTGTTTGATCGCATCAGAGCATCTGGCTGTATAATCACTTTAAAAACAACACAACTCAACATTCTACTGCATTTTGCATCATATTTATTTATTTTGCACTGCACTGAATCTTTCAATATCAATGCCTTTTGCTAAATGACTTTTAAACTGGTTTCCTTTTCTCCTACACTGTTAACATTCTTTGATCACTGGTGAACTTACTAAATGGTAATGTTCATTTCATTTCACAGTTGTAAGCTCCTTAATCAATGTTGTAAGCAGTATGCATCAAATTTTGATTTTGTATACACTGTGTATATAAAATTACAATAAAGTTTGTCAAAGGCTAGGTCTAAGTCTACTGAACTTTTAAACCCTGCGGTTATGTCGTACAGTTTCAAGTTATGTTGAATGGACAGATTCAGCTTGGTGCTATGGAGGGCTTGTTGAGTGTTCACTGCTCTCCAAAGCACTGATGGATGTCAACAAAATTTGTTTCATAAGTGTTACTGAAACTTGCTGATGTGTATGTTTTGAAAGGGTAAACAAACCAAATGTCTGAACTTATTTTTCTTTTTTTTTGTAGTTGATCTTAAGAAAAAAGTCCTAATTATATTATTTGTTCTCGCAGGTGTGGACCGGTCTGGGTTTCCTGGGTGATGAATGGCTGTGGGTGAATGGGGGAAATACATCAAACATTGAGCTGCCTCAGTGTCCAACCCAGGAGCAGCGCTGTGGTGCATTATCAAAAAACAGAACTGGCAGTGTAGAGGCCAGAGACTGTTCAGAGCAGAAAAACTTCCTCTGTTACAGTTTCGACGCTTAATGTCATTGTTGTCATCACAGCAGAATGGCTGCCTCTCCAGGCAGTCAAATGTTTGATTCTATTAATATTTTCTTCTATGAATAGAATATCTGCACACTGGAAAAAAAATCGAAATCTAGAGGAATGATTATTTTCTTAAAATAAGTGCATTTGTTCTTGGATTAAACACACAGACATTTTGCCAATGAAACAAGACAATTTACACTTAAAATAAGAAAACACACTTGTATTGTCTTATTTCAAGTACATATTATCTATTTATCCTAATTTAAGAGTAAAAATACCCATTCAATTGTCAAACTATCTAATTTTCCAACTCAAATTAAGGGTAAATGCACTTAATTTAAGACATTTTTACTTATTTTAGATCATTTTTCCAGTGCACTCTCTAGAATTAAGTAACAATTGTTTAATGATAATAATAATAGTTTAACTTGATTGATCCAACACTGTAGAAATGTAGCTCTACATTTAACCCCATCCCCTCGGGGAGCATTGGGCTACCATTGTGCAGTGTCTTGCTCAGAGACCCAGAGTGGAGGCTGAGAGGATCAAACCGTGTACTTGCAACTTTCTCAGAGCACAAGCGCACTGCTCTAACCACTAGGCCAAAACTCCCCTCAATAGAGTTTAACGGATTATTTTCATTGAAAATGTATTTTTTTTCTTTAGTTGAACTTTAGTAAAGATGTAGAAAACCCATGTAAGCTTAAAAGGGAACTACAACATCTGTGGATTAAATTAAGCATAACATTCATACGTCCTAACTGTTATGGTAACCATGCTGTTTAAAACTTTACTTGATTTTGTAATTAATAGCTGCAGTTGTAAAAGTTCAGCTTTTAGCCATATAAGAATACTATTTGGATTTTACTAAAAAACTGCTTGTAAAGCTTTACTGTTACTATTTTGCTGTAATGCTGTCATTATTTTTGGGATTTATAAGGTTACACATAGATCTGCACTATGTATCTGTAAAAATAATTAAACTAATTAAACTAAATTCTGCAAAGAATGTGTAACGTGTGTAATACCCATTCTGATTTACAAACAGAAAAATATATATGACTAGGATTTTGTCATGATGGGTCAGAGATGCAAGCCCATATGCAGAACACACACGGAGGAGGCAGGGAAAAAGTTCAAAGGTTTATTGAGGTTTCACAAAAACACACGATAATGAACTGGATCTGAAACTGGTTAGGGCTGGTTCACTGAAGTCTTGACTGGACCAGAGACTGTTGGTTAGCAGAGTTCATGAGGAGCTAAGTGTCTAGCTTCAGACTTAGCATGACAGACCTTGATCTGAGCTTCCAGCTCAACACAGAGAACAGCAGGGGATATCCACATAGGAAATCTTCAGGTTGACTCCACTTAGGAATCTTCAGGTAGACTCCACTTAGGAATCTTCAGGTAAACTCCACATAGGAGTCTTCAGGTTAATTCCACATAGGAATCTTCAGGTTGGCTCACCAGGGCTGATTAGCAGGTTAAGCTCACCCAGAGCTTCAGGCTAGAGACAGGTTTCCTGTGAGGCAGCTCTTCCAGAGCTTCAGGCCAGAGACAGGTTTCCTGTGAGGCAGCTCTCCCAGAGCTTCAGGCCAGAGACAGGTTTCCAGTGAGGCAGCTCACCCAGAGCTTCAGACTAGCGACAGATTTCCTGTGAGGCACAAACAAAGGAGAGTTAGAATCTGATCTCTCACTAGAGACAACTAAGATTCTTTCAGTAACAGAGGCTCAGATTGCTAACCAAACTAAGATCAACACTGCAGCGTAGAAGCAAGGTCTGGCAGGTGTTTATAAAGGGAAGGTCTCCTGATGAGTAGATGTGTCTCAGGTGTGCTGGAAGACTCCAGCACCAGGAGACCCATGGCGCACTCTGCTGGAGGAAGGTGGTAAAGCTCCAGATCCCAACAGTAACTCCAGTCCTAACAGAAAAACAACAAAGAGCAGAAGAGGATCCTCGGCGCCCTCTGGTGGGCAAGCCTGAGGATCCCAACAGTGCCCCCCCCTCAAGGGCGGATTTCAGACGCCCTCTGAAAAGGTCCAAAAAATAAACAAAAAACAACCCACCCAGGGCGGGCGGAGGGGGCACTAGGGCAAGGAGGGCCAGGAACAACAAAAAACAGAGTCCAGAAAACAAAAAACAACCCACCCAGGGTGGGCGAAGGGGAAAACAGGCCAGGAGGGCAAAAACAAAAACAAAAAACGATCCACTTACGGTGGATGAAGACAAAAGAAATCCCAGACGATTTCTTGGGCAACGTCTCAGGTGGCCGGCCGTGGGACCGGCAGCGGGACAGAGTTTCAGGTGGCTGGCCAAGGGATCGGCAGCGGGACAGAGTCTCAGGTGGCCGGCCGAGGGACCGGCAGCGGGACAGAGTCTCAGGTGGCCGGCCGAGGGACCGGCAGCGGGACAGTCTCAGGTGGCTGGCCGAGGAACCGGCAACGGGACAGAGTCTCAGGTGGCCGACCGAGGGACCGGCAGCGGGGCCGGAGGCATAGCAGATGTTCTGAAGGTCGGTCGTTGGGACGAAGGCGAGGCCGATTCTCAGGGGGCCTGCCGCTGGGCCGGAGGCGAGACAGATGCTCAAGAGGCCGACCACGGGGCAGAAGGCGAGGCTGACGCTCCGGAGGCCTACCGCAGGGCTGGAGACGAAGCAACGTCTTAGGGGGACCACTGCCGGGCCGGAGGCATGGCAGAGGTTCTGGAGGCCGGCCGAGGGTCCGGTAACAGAGCAGAGTCTCAGGTGGCCGGCTGCGGGGCCGAAGACGTGGCTGACGCTCTGGAGGCCGGCCGCGGGGCCGGAGGCGAAGCTGACGCTCTGGAGGCCGGCCGAGGGTTCGGTAGCAGAACAGAGTCTTAGATGGCCGGCTGCGGGGTCGGAGGCGAAGCTGACGCTCTGGGGGCCGGCCGCGGGGCCGGAGGCGAAGCAGCTTCTCAGGAGGATGACGCCCCAATTTCAGTAAGTATCCCCATGGGGTACCCCGTCCCCTCTTCAGCGGCTCTGGAACAGGCTCTGTAGCGACCGCCGACTGCGGCTCTGGAACAGACTCGGAAGGAGCCGTCGACTGCGACTCAAGAACAGGCTCGGAAGGGGCCGCCCAATGCGGCTCAGGAACAGGTTCTGACGAGGCCGGGGCCGCCCACTGCGGCTCAGGAACAGGTTCAGACGAGGCCGGGGCCGCCCACTGCGGCTCAGGAACAGGTTCAGACGAGGCCGGAGCCGCCCACTGCGGCTCAGGAACAGGTTCAGACAAGGCCGGGGCCGCCCACTGCGGCTCAGGAACAGGTTCAGACGAGGCCGGGGCCGCCCACTGTGGCTCAGGAACTGATTCAGACGAGGCCGGGGCCGCCCACTGCGGCTCCGGGTCAGGAACGGAGGAGCCCGCCGATTGCGGCTCCTGGTCAGGAACAGGGGAGCCCGCCGATTGCGGCTCCTGGTCAGGGACAGGGGAGCCCGCCGCTTGCGGCTCCGGATCAGGAACAGGGGAGCCCGCCGATTGCGGCTCCACCTTAGGAACAAGGGAGACCACCGACTGTGGCTCCCAATCAGGAACAGGGGAGACCACCGACTGTGGCTCCCAATCAGGAACAAAGGGAACCACCGACTGTGGCTCCCAATCAGGAACAAAGGGGACCACCGACTGTGGCTCCACATCAGGAACAAAGGGGACCACCGACTGTGGCTCCACCTCTGGAACAGGGAGGACCACCGACTGTGGCTCCACATCTGGATCAGGGGAGACCACCGACTGTGGCTCCACCTCAGGAACAGGGGAAACCACCGACTGTGGCTCCATCTCAGGAACAGGGGAGACCACCCATGGAGGCACAAGTTCAGTCTCTGAAGTGGCTTGAAGCGACTGTAGAGGGCTCTTGGCGTTTTGTGGCCCCTGTTGAGAGGCTCCTGGAGGCATATTTCCACCAACTCCGAACTCTGAAGCCCTCTTCAGTGTATGCTCAGGGGTCTCTGGACGGCACAGGGCAGACTCAGGGGTCTCTAGACGGCACAGAGCTGACCCAGGGGTCTCTAGACGGCACAGAGCAGACTTAAGGCGACGCCGTTTCTTACGCCGAGGGGTCTTTGGAGCTAAGCTAACAGGTTTAATGACTGATTCTGGCAACAAGTTAATGGGTTGAAAAATTAGAGTTCCAGAACGGATTACTGGTCCAGTGGCTAGAGAATCAGGCATGGGAACAGGTTCAGGAACGAAGGTGACGGGTTCAGGTGTCTGATCAGGCTGGCGGGGAACTCTAACTGTTTGAGATTTAACTTGTGGGCCTATTTTGAGTCCTTTGACAGATGGAGCTAAGTGAAGATCGAGTATATGTGAGCAGAGACTGACCTGGCGCAGAAGGGAACTGGAATCCTGAGTCTGAAGCTGGACGGGTCTGGATCTGGTTTGCAATTCTATATCTAATCCAATAGCTAGCTCTATGAGGTCCTCAAGGTTAGCTGGCTCGTCGTAAAATGCTAGTTCGTTCCTGACTGGTTCATTCAGAGCTAGGAGATAAGCGGTCTTGAGCGCAGACTCATTCCACCCGGAAACGGCTGCTTTAACCCGGAAGTCTACAGAAAACTCGGCGACGGATCTATCTCCCTGTTTAATTTCGAATAGTCCACTTGAAACGATGGACTTATTAGAGACTTGGTTAAAAGTCCTTTCAAAATCCTGGATGAATCTCTCATAAGTACAATTAACTCTAGTTTTAAACGGAAATCTGGTCTCCGCCCATTCAAGGGCTTCTCCGGACAGGAAAGACACGACAAAAGCTATCCTACTCATATCATAAAGAAAACTCGACTCATAAAATTCAAAAAATAGCTGACACTGGAACAGAAATCTCCTGAGCTTACTTGGGTTGCCGGAAAATCTCTCAGGCAGTGAAGGGCTGAATGCAGAAAACGACGGGCTGGGTTCTGACCAGAAAGGAAGATTAATATCTTGAACTGGAAGTGACGTCACTGCCGGCGACCTAGGAAGCGGAAGTGAATTCGGAACAGGACGTGCCGCTGACGTGGCGTTAGAATTACCCATGTAGCTGGCATATGTTTGATGCGTTTGATTCTGGTGAAACTCACGGAGGGTTTGCGCATGTCCATGGATCTGAGCGTCCCGTTCCTCAAACCACCGACGGAGGTGAACTGCTGGGCTTTGTGTATGGCCGCAGTGTTCTGTCATGATGGGTCAGAGATGCAAGCCCATATGCAGAACACACACGGAGGAGGCAGGGAAAAAGTTCAAAGGTTTATTGAGGTTTCACAAAAACACACGATTATGAACTGGATCTGAAACTGGTTAGGGCTGGTTCACTGAAGTCTTGACTGGACCAGAGACTGTTGGTTAGCAGAGTTCATGAGGAGCTAAGTGTCTAGCTTCAGACTTAGCATGACAGACCTTGATCTGAGCTTCCAGCTCATTACAGAGGACAGCAGGGGATATCCACATAGGAAATCTTCAGGTTGACTCCACTTAGGAATCTTCAGGTAAACTCCACATAGGAGTCTTCAGGTTAATTCCACATAGGAATCTTCAGGTTGGCTCACCAGGGCTGATTAGCAGGTTAAGCTCACCCAGAGCTTCAGGCTAGAGACAGGTTTCCTGTGAGGCAGCTCTTCCAGAGCTTCAGGCCAGATACAGGTTTCCAGTGAGGCAGCTCTCCCAGAGCTTCAGGCCAGAGACAGGTTTCCAGTGAGGCAGCTCACCCAGAGCTTCAGACTAGCAACAGATTTCCTGTGAGGCACAAACAAAGGAGAGTTAGAATCTGATCTCTCACCAGAGACAACTAAGATTCTTTCAGTAACAGAGGCTCAGGTTGCTAACCAAACTAAGATCAACACTGCGGCGTAGAAGCAAGGTCTGGCAGGTGTTTAGAAAGGGAAGGTCTCCTGATGAGTAGATGCATCTCAGGTGTGCTGGAAGACTCCAGCACCAGGAGACCCATGGCGCACTCTGCTGGAGGAAGGTGGTAAAGCTCCAGATCCCAACAGTAACTCCAGTCCTAACAGAAAAACAACAAAGAGCAGAAGAGGATCCTCGGCGCCCTCTGGTGGGCAAGCCTGAGGATCCCAACAGATTTGATTAAAATCATAGTCTGAAATGACCCATTCATATTTTCTCAGTTTTTCTTTTCTCTGATATTAGAGTAATTTTTTTTTTATAAATTGATATAATTGTGATAAAAAGTAAAGCAAATAATCTGTTTGAAAAAAAAAAACACTGTAAGGGAGAATGTTTAACTTCCTAAAACCTAGTTTTGGAAGTTTTTGATGTCCCATTGGGAGGAGACTAGGGGGGACAGAGGTCTTCTGGATGGACTATATCCTGTCTGTCCTTGGTGACAAGGGGGTCCATCAATGTTGGGTTGCTGTTTCTGTGGACCATGAGGTATACAGTAGGTTTCTCTCTGGTGGTCTACAGCCCCCAAAGGCCAGACTAGCCAAAGACTATGGAGGCCAAAATAAGCGTTCCTATTTCTCAGGGGTCAGCTCCTAGCTAGGAATGATAATGTGCCCTACTTATATCGGTCCTTCTGTGTTCTGGGTGGAATAAGTCTGCCTGGTGTGTCAGGGGCTCTAGGGAAAGGTTTTTTTTTTTTTTTTTTTTGCTAAATTCCCTACAACCAATACCTTCACTTTTACTATTGAGCACTCTCAGGTGAAAAACTCAACCATACTTATTCACATCAAAGATTTTTTTATACGAAAATTATTTTGCGTATTTTGTGTCCCAGTATGCTGGTGAAGATTTTCTCAGTCATCCAGGCCATAGTCATTTGAAAAAAGTTAAAAAAAACAATCCACTGGATTTTGTTTCCAAGTCTGAAGACGATTTAATTCCCATCTAGTAAGCTTTTTCAATTCAAAATGTCAGAATTAGCATTGTGTTTGAGGCTTTATAGAGTGAAACAAAAAACAGAAAAAAAGATATAACATTGTTATAAATTGTTAATTTGCAATTAGCATAATTTATTTATTGATGCACTTACTACAAAGATTTATTTTGGAAGAGATTTTGTTCTTGAATATGTGATATTATCTTTCTTCTCTAATCTTTTATTTAAATTGTATTAGTATCAAAGCATACTGTAGTTCAGAAAAGGTGTCTGAAAAGTCAGAAACTTCTATGTAAAATTAGTTTGTTTCTCCATGGACACACAAACTGTGAACATTAACTACCATGCTTTATCACCAGTACTGCTCCTAGAAAGCTGATTGGGCTGGTATTTTTCACTGCTGCTGATCACCATAGATTAACCATCAGTAGCAGTGGCTAACTCTGACACTGCCCTTTTCTCGAAGAAGCTTTCAATACCCTTGTAAATGACAACAATTGGTCATATACAGTAGCAATGACATCAGCAACTAAAATGTTTAGCTAATAAAGCCACCATTGAATTATAACCCATGCTCTTTTGTAATATTTTGTACAGTGGACAATTCATCACTCAGGCTGGATTTACCCTTTTTTTCAGTAGCATCCGAATGATCAGAGACACATTTATTTGGTTGGTGATTATAACTTTGATGATAGCCATAGTCTAAATTACTAAATTGGTGAAGAGCAACTTAATTTTTAACAGCCAATCCAGGAGTCAATTCTTTTGTGAGAGACTAAGAACCCTGGTCAGTAAGCAAGTTACAGTTGTAATCTTCCAACTGATAATTAGTTTCACCCTGGATTTAAATGACCAATTAATTAACCATAACTTCCAGTTCTAGTTATTTAAAATATTCATAATCAGAAATGTTTTTCTGCAACTATTTAATGTTGCTATGCCTGCTTGGTTGAACATAGCAGCTGCTTTCATTGCTTTATGTTAGACATGGCCATGCAGAGATGACAGTCAACTCTTAGGAGTCATGATCTGGCTTTTTTTCTTTTATGTCAGCACAGAAAAGGTCTTCTGAGACAGATATGCAGATGCGAATGGAACCGTAGATCAGTTGCAGTTTTTGAAAGTGCTGCATATTCTTTTGCTTCTGACAATCAGAACTCTTCCGGCATATTTGCAGAGAAAACTGTCTAATTTTGCATCATAAGCCAAATTGAGCAAGGCATCCTGAAGCTCTGATCAGAGCTGGTGGTCAGTGAAGGGGGTGAAAGGCCTCTCCAATCGTTCTTTTCTGGCAAGTCATCCTTCTGGAAGTACTTATTGAAACTTTCAAGCAGACTCCTGAACTTGGATGCAATAATTTATTTCATAGTTTGAATGGTTATGTCATAACGCTCCATAAAGCCCTCAACCACCAGTAACATTTCAGCACTTCCCGGACCTACTCATACAGCCCACCACTCTAGCTGTCTTAAATATTTTGCCACCTTAGTTGACAGGTTGTTATTTTTTTGGTGAAGCCTACTTATGGCCAACATTAGCTGATTTTGAGTGATAAAATGCCTAAAACATCCGCCTGAGACAACTGCTAACCTTCCTGTTAATGTCCGATCATAAGCTACATCAAAGGTATTGTATATAGTGCCGTCGTTGGTGCTTGTCCCGTTAGCTATGTTTTTCTGCGCATGTGCACTTTTAGGCAAATATGTGTGGTGAGCTACAGTTTCAGACAGTCATCAGAGCTCACCTTTTTCACTGTGGTCTTTGAAAATGGCAGAGGGTCTTAAGAGAAAAAGTTTCTACGAAGTGTATGAGAAGAAAAGAAAGGCCTCAGAAAAGGAAATATATATATATCAGAAGAGGGGATAAGTCCTCCCAAGCTGCTCGCACCCAGACTGTGGAAGGCACTACCACTTTACCTGCGCTTGGTGAAGCAGTGATCATCTGCCAAAACAGTAAGTTAACTGAGTTTGCTATAAAGTCCACTATATAGTCCCCACTGTCTACAGTCATTGAGGGATTTAGGGGTTAGGGCGGATATTCGGACTCAGTAAGCTTGTATGATTTATGAAACAGCAACTTTTAAACAGAGCGTGCACGAAGAGAAATGGTCTTCTACATGCTCTTGCATGCATTTGATAGGCGTTCCCTCTCGGGAACGTGTACAGGGTTGGGCATGTGCATTTTTTTTTTTTAAGTTTAGTTTTAAAAATTCTCCACAATGCCTTTAATTTTGTGAATTATATTTTTCCAAAATGATTTGGTGACCCCCAGAAATCATCTTGCACACTCAATTATTGCCTGGACCCCAAGGTTTAGAATGGCTTGCTTAGAAAACTGTACAAATTGGGTGCTTGCAACCCAGAAGCCCACCACAGCAATTATGATGCATCTAAAATACACCAGACTAAAATACATTAGATCAGCTTTGTATAAATTTTGTCCATAGTCCAACCCTGGTGCTATCCCTAAAACTGAAAAAAAAATCACCCCTGCTGCCCCCATTTTTTTTAGAAATAATTGGTGCCAACTCATGCTTTTTAACCTTACCTTTTTTGTAAGTTCCCATAAAATATCAAGACCAAAACATGTGTATATAAGTTTTTATTTTTTCATCGTTTTGCTTACAGAGCTTCATACATCTTAAACTAATTTTTTTCTGTAAAATAATAAGTGCTATTACTATTAAGCATGCACATTTATTAGCTATACAATTAGTGCTACAAAGACCCAAATAATTCAGAATATTTAATTTAAAAATTCTTCACCACTAGTTAACCATAGTATCTTAATAGAGCAATCCATACCTAGATGTGTTAGCTTAGGGCTATCTCTTGCTAAATTTCTGAAGCAAATCTTTGGTTGCTTCTTTTCATGAATAAGTATAGATTATTTATTTTTTACTGCAGAGTTGATCCTTAATGCCACTAATGTTGACCTCCTCAATGAGACTAATGGGTGGATGCATAACTGTAACAGAGAAAGTTTTTCTTCTGTAAACAGTCCCTTGTCTTCATTTTGCCAGCATCCTTCTTAGATAGGGCTCCACAATTCTGCTGTTGAGTAGGGCAGTAGGGCAGGTCAGTGTGCAGCATATCTGCCCCATTCACCCACAGCCATTCACCAGCTAGGAAACAAAGGCCAGTCCAAACCTGGAGAAACAAAATATTCATCTTGCATTATTTCAAGACTATAAGAACTGCTAGGGAGATATATTGATGACTATCTTTATGCTCTTTGGCATTGCCTGTCGATTGATTTTGGTTAACACTTTGGAAGGAAAGTGATTCTACTCGCCTCTACAGCTCTGACAATTACACACACAAAATGAAGAATGTCTAAGAAAAGGAATAATAACATGAATTATAGTTTATTTGAAAAAATTAAGTTTTGTAATTTGTTTCTCTCAGAATGTCTGCTGATATGAACAAACAGAAGAGGTTCATCTGTTCAGTCTCTGAAAATTAAGTGAATCACCTAATGGGTATGAGCATTGACACCTCTGCATTTGTTGCCGAGTACCAGAGAGGATCTGTGCAAACCCCCTCACTTATGTGTAACCAAGTCTTAAAATCACAAGTAAAAAAAATGTACAGATGTTGATTTAATCTCTTCTTCTACAACAAGATTAAAAAGTATAGATTTCATGTCTTATTCTACAATAACAGTTAAAAAGTAATAAAGTTAAAAATAAGTTGATAAATATGTTCATAAATATAGATAAAAAGTGCTGCAAGTCTTCACTTTCAGTGACAGAATAAACAACCAATCGCTGGCTTAGGCTGATTTCACATAGCCAATAAGGTTGATTGTCCTGCCCCTTTAGCTGCTCTCCTGAGATTTTGCTCCGATTACATCAGACATGCTTAAGAGCTCACAGATGATGGTTATTTCCACTAATAGCCTGGAAGATCTTGTGAAATTTATTGAGGAATCTTGGAAATCGGTAAAGAAACAATGTTAAAATAGTTGTCCAAAATACCAGTGGTGTCAAAAGTACACACATTTGTTACTTAAGAAGTATAGATACTGCAAGGAATAGAACGTACAGATACTTGTATGAAAATGTAATGAGTAGAAGACAGAAGTAGGAGGAAAAATAAGTAATGGGTGAAAGTATAGATACCTAAAAAGTGTACTTAAGTACAGTAACGAAATATTTGTACTTCGTTATTTGACACCTCTGCAAAATACATAATTCACACTAGTAAATCCGTTTTTATAAAGTCTCAGAAAGCTTTTCTGATGATAGACTGATGCCTGAAAAATCCCAGTGTAGCGTTATGTAGCATCAGAGCATTGGTAACTGATCGCACACGCTTGGCAATTGGCTCAGTAAATTTGCTGAAATTTGGCTATGGTATTATTTTTGTGTATGTTGCATTTCTTCCTATGTAGAAGGACTTCTTTTTCTATTAGGACATGTTCTAATAATTCAACGGTCCTAATGCATGGTTCATGGTGCTGTAATGTACCTCTCTGTTTGCATTGCTTGGGAACTTTCTGTTCTGAGTTGGTCAGAGCTAATGTGAGCTTCTAATCCACATTCTGACCCGTCCGGTCACTAGCCCTGAGGCATGTGTGCTCTCCTCTGTTGTTGCCCACACGTAGGCTCCCGTGAATTTGAAATGTTCTGATCAGGCCCAACTTTCTTTATACTTGTGTAGTGTTGGTATTAGTCATTGAAGTGAATTAAGATACCTACCATCTATTATTATCAGATGTATTTGGAGTAAGCCTTCTTGTGCTTTACAAATGGAATGAAAGAAAATGTATACTCTGTTATGATGAATGTATAAGAAAGAATATCAAATGTAACCTATAAATGTAACTTTAATGTTAATCAAAATAAGATAGTTACTAAGAAGGAACAGGTTTGGAACTTTAGCAAATCACATACCCAAGCATGTAGAAACTTTGGCCATAGGGGGCAAGCAACAGGACTTTTTCTTTTTAGGAAACCTGCAGAAGAACGCCCTGACTCCTTCATAGAGCTCGCTGCGATCATGAAGGAGAAAGAAATACCATGAACTACTGTGTCTCTGTGAACCAGGCGATCCAACCTGCTTAAAGTGTGAGCTGATGCTGAAACATCACATCAAGTCATAAGTGTGACACTGCGCTAGACATTGGTGCACTGCTATTCAAACCCCTAACCCAGGAAATTCAGAGTCATCTTCTCCTTTGACTATTTAAGCTGATGTAATGAGTAAATTTCTCTACTGTGAGATCAATAAAGACAATCAGCCAATCAATCAATCTGCGAAGATTGATTCCATCTGTGGTATGAGTCTTTCTGCTCCCCAAAAGATCCAAAGCGTCTCCTACAGACTATAGTGATCAGCCTTAGAAAGAGTTAGCTGTGATCTTTGGTCTTTAAAATTGCTTAATTTTCCTATTGCTAATTCCCCGCTAAAAGCATACTAATTAAAGAAGCATGTGTGTGGACACTGGATTTACATATGAGTTATCTTCCTAAGATCTATAAAGATCATTAAACAGACTTGGTTAATGGTTCATAAATGTAATGGGAGGTCTTTAAAGATTGCTTGTACTGCAGCAACAACTAAGGGATAAACAACACCCTTCGGCCATTTTAACCGTTAAAATATTATCTGAATGAAATAACAAGTCTGGAGAGGAGCCACCGTTAAACACACATTATGTAAGAGTGCTACTGTTTTGGCCGCAGGTGGTAGAATCATTATACAAATCGGTAATGCCTATTTTAGTATGCCTGGTTGGCAGCTGATAGACAGCTCTGGGCTACTTGGTCTGACTTGCCAACTTAAAAAGGGTTTGGTGCTAGAATATGGGAGGTCAGCAAGGATCAGGTAAATGCTGTCTGTCAAAATAAATTGTAGCTCTAAGTAATACTCGGTTAAGAGATTTTAAATCGTCGGTTTGAAATACTACTTTTTTCCCCCCAGCTTTTTATTGTCATTACATTTTCAATAGTACAGAGCAACGAATTGAACTCTCTTCATTTAACCCATCCCCTTGGGGATGGGGCTTGGAAGCAGTTTGTAGTTAAGGGTGTTTGCTCAGGGACCCAGAGAGGCAGTCTGTGGGAGTCGGGCTTGAACTCAGAACCCCTGGATTCCAAGCACAATGTCCTGACTACTAGGCCACAACTCCCCAAAGTGTTTAGGGATTAAAGGTTTTTGCTCAGAAACCCAGAATGGAGGTAGTGGGGATCGAACCGGGTACTTGCAACCTTCTCAGAGCACAAGCCCACTGCTCTAACCGCTACGCCAGTGGTCTATAACCCTGGTCCTCAAGATCTACTGTCCTGCAGGTACATATCTACATATATACTCAATTGTTTGTTAGTGTGTGTATGTGGCCATGTATTTGTTAGCTTGTGTTGTAGAAATTAATACCAATTTCCCAGGTCAACTTCCTCACACGGACCAACTGACTGGTTCTCATAAAGAAAGGTTCTTTTCTTCGGTTGGGGGGATTAAGTTAAGGACTAAGTTTTTAATCTAATTTAGGTTAGAGTTAGGGTGAGCAATAGAATGGTAATGGTAAGGCTTAGGGTAAAAGTTTGGGTTAGGCCATACAAATGAATGAAGATTGAATGGAAGTTAATAAGGAGACCCCCGTCATACTCAAACCTACAAGCACAAGAGGGTGGAGGATTTACAGGCATGGGACTGTAATAATACAGATATTGCTCACTGTTACATCAACATGGGCTGCCTACTTAAATTCTGGTTTGTTTGGTAGTTAAGTGACAGGCAAACTCCTCTAGAACCTCTGGAGATTATTTCTCAAAGAATAATTCTTCATAAAGCAAAGAACATTAAGGACAACTGTGAGCATCCTCTTCAAAAGATTTTCAAAGAAAAGAGTGTCTTCAGTAAGAATATTTTCCAGATCCGGTGCAACACAGACCAATACAGAAGATCCTTCCTGCCGGCCTACAGCTATCAGCACCTACAACACCTGCTTAAAAAATAGTTATTGCAACATTTAATTTCTTTTTTGGATTAAAAAAGAATTTTTGATTTTGAATTGAATTAGAAGTGAATATGAAGGCCGTCTATTTCTGTAAAGGTATGCCTCAAGTGCGGCAGCCTGACATCTAAAATGTAAGATTAGTTTAAGAATTTAGGAGTTTTAGCTTCTAGATTTTAAATAACTGCCCTGATATGTTAACCCACCTCCTCAGTGTCTGCATCCATGACCTTTGCCATCATGTACAGAGACTCCTCCTCAGGCTGCAGGCTGAGCAGATCGAATCGAAGGTTTGTGTGGTCGGATGACTTGAGTCCTCTGCAGTGTTTCAATGCCTCCTCCCAGCTCTTTTCCTCCTTCACCAGGATCACATTGTCAGAGATACAGAGGAATGGAAAAGAGGCATTGCAGTTTTGGGCAGACATATTATTTGTCTCAGAGGAGATGGATACACAGTCTCCTATGGCACTTGGCTCATTTAATGCCCATCTATGGTATTCTGAGGAGCCTGCATTCCAGTTCCATGATCCACCTGCAGAACAGATACAGAAAACTCACACACCTTTGTATTAAAGAGAACATTGAAATTATGTTGTCTTGTGTTTCTTTTCTGTTCCAATTTCTGTGACCATAAAGTGTGATGGGCAGATGGACAGACAGAAAGACAAATAGAGCATTTACCATCTTTATGGAGTCCAATCCAGATGGGAAAGTCCTGCTTCTGGACAGTGGTGGATAGACCCACGGTGGGGATATTTGCCAGCTTTTCATGGTTTTGGCTACAGTAATGCTGAGCCTCAGACCAGTTCTTTGCTTCAGGTATGAAGATATAATCAGTTTGTCCATTTTGATTGTCCTGACAGATGAAGAAGTAGTGACTTCCACAATTCAGGCCATAGACTCTTTGAAGAAAAACATAAACCAGGGAACATAAAAAAAAAAAAACATTAAATTTATTAAATAGCACATTTTTAACCACACATAGCTGAGGTTTTACCTAGAATGTGGCTTTTATAAGAATTTGATGAATAAAATATACAACTTTTCACCCTTTTGATTTATAATAATGATGCTTAAAAGTAATTTATGAATAACTATCTTTTCAGTCTTGAGAAACCCACTGGTAATATACTTGTGTCATACCTGTTAATTATTGGGTTCCTGCCAGTAGTACAAAGTACCAGCCCCCCAAAGCAATGTAGGAGAGAAAGATAACAAGAAATCATTAGTGCTGCTTATAAATGCGAACAAGTTATGCTGAAAACTAAGGTCACTCAGAAGTTTCTATACACGTATCATGATCCATGGTTGCTTGTGTTTTTAAGTCCTCCTTTGTATTTATTCATAATTATTTGGTGTTGGTATTGTCAAAAAGTATTTCCACAGCTTATTCATTTTCACAAATGTTTCACATTAAATAAAATATATATATATTATGAACTATTCACTAGTAATTGCAATTTACTTAAAAATCTAGTCTGCATATAAAAAAAAAATGCCTATCCATAAACAAATACTTCAGCCTAGCACTACCTTTCGTGAAAGAAGTTATGGTGGCTGACTGCAACACATTCAGGAATGTAAGGTGGGTTCCTATCTTCCCAAAGATGAAGTAACTGAAAGTTGTGACCCGACACGAGAATGTCACTCCATTTATTCTGATCTCTCTGCAGGCCAATCCAGGCATAGTATTGTTGAAAGTACAGGTCTTCCACATCTGCCTCTGAGTAGATGGTGGCCAGGTCACTGTAGTAGCTTTGGATAGGAAAAAGACAAAATGTACTCTTATCCATTTATACTTTCACTGATGATAAATGCAGAGGTAAAACCATGTAGGTAGGTTTATTAAACGTAACATCAAGATAAACGAACATCATCACAGCAAACAGCAGGCTGTGATTGAAATGTAGATTAAACATGTGAGAACCTGGCACTTAGAAAGCTTCTCACACAGCAAACAGCCAAAGCTTAATTCTTCAGAGGGTCATTTAATGCTATTACTTTGCTTTTTATTATTCTACATCGGAGCACCTTTTATAGAGAATATTTTCAATGGAATATATTTAACATTAACATTTAAATTTTACATTCCACTTCTTCAATTAACATTATCAAATTAAATTCAAACATTACTGTTCATCAATTCTTCAACCGACATGATAATGATATTGGATCTCTCAGCAGGTATACTGGCCCTCTTGTCTTGAGCAAACTCCTCCAGTTGTCTGAGGTTCGAAGGGTGTTTCAGCTCCTTCTAAAGATGCTTAATAGGATTTAGGTCGGAACTCATAGAAGGTCACCCCAGAATAGTCCAATGTTTTCCTCATAACCTTTCTTGGGTGTTTTTAGCTTTATGTTTTGGGTCAGTGTTCTTTTCTTGATATCCTTCATTTTTCCATTTCTGAACATATAACTGATGTGCCTCAGAGTTGTGGTTTTATTCATTTGAGACATTTTTTTTTTATCTAAAATGACATTATTCTTTTTATCTGTGATCATCTCTGACAGAAATAGACATGATTCTGCCAATTAATAACAATTAAGCTTCTAGTTAGGTTGATTGGTAAAGTCAGTTTAAAAATAGTACATCAGAGTCTAGTTGTCTACTTTAACATATTTCTCAATGCTTATCTAAACTTGCATTTACTGACAAAGCTAGCCATCACAATGGCTTCTAAATGAAAAGTTTAACTCGTTAACAAGACTGAGAAGAATGCTCACCTTTTGCATGTGTGTCGTGCATTCTCCCAGCTGGCTGGATATTTGATGTATTTATGATCTCTCACCAACACTGAATTAAGGCCAGATACATTGCCGCTGCTGAGGAGGAGGAGAATCCACACTCCGGAAAGGGCTTTCATCCTCTCAAAAATTAGAATATGGACAGATTATAGGACTATACTGTATTATGATAGGGGATATGTAGATGTGACATCAATCAATCATTAATATCAAATACAAATTGATTCACGTACGGCATAAAAAAAAAAAACAAAAAAAAAAAACACTGAACCAAAAATTAGCTCGATAGATAATTGTAGCAAATTAAAAAAACAAACATAAATAAAAGTCATGTACAATTACATAAAATATTTAGGCTCAAAATAGTATTGTTTAAGAGAGGGTGATTTTAAAAAAATGTACAAAGCATGTATGTACATGTTTTCATAAAACAAAAACCTAAAGATTATTATTTAGGAATGGAAAAACTGTACAAAGCAGCGGGAACAGAAACACGTCTTTTGAATTAAGTTATTTTCAAACAGAGCTTAAACGTGCAGAGGAAAAAAATACTGACATTTTTTTTAAGTACAAAATTGTGTTATTGGTGTAATTACCCGTCTTGATAATTTATCCCTTTAGTAAAGTGTTTTCTTGTCAGCTGCCAGATGAGCCGCCAAGCTCAGACTAGAGGTCTTGTTGCTTCGAGTTCCTTTTTTGGAAGGGATTATTTGCTTAGATGAGTTGCCATTTGAACAGGGTGAAAAGGTGAAATCGTTTTCCCAGAGAAAACAATATGCAAACTAAGGTGTTGTAATGATCCAGACAGAAGATCAAAATTTTCAGCCAGGAAACAGGATAAGGACTTTAAACAGTTTATTCAAAACTCAGGACTTCAGGAGCACATCCACCCAGGACCAGGGAATACTGAGAAGGGAGATTTAGGTTAGTGGCTTGAAGGAGTTCAAATAATGAAAAGCATGAAACCAACAAAACCACTGATCTTATGAGTCCTCCCTTCAGCAAGATCAGCAGATTGAACAGAGCAGACTGCTACTTTAAACTGTTGTTTGGTGGCCAATAGTTGGGTGGCTTGGAGCAATAGGCAGAATCTAGGTCCTGGAAGCCAGACTCAGGCTTAGTGATCAGGGGGCTTGGCAGGAGGCAGAAGTCAAGGGGCAGAAACAGGGTCGTTGTCCAGAAGGCAGAGAAATCCGATGAGGGCTATAGGCAAAAGGGAAAATCTGTGAAGCGAAGACTTGGTCAGGTAACATGAAGTAGTGGATACTGCTTGCTTGTTGGCTTGCAATTATCTGGCTCTGTCTGCCTGCCCCAGGCTGCCTTATAACTTATAACACAGCTGAGAGACATGCTGCTGATTGCTCAGCAGGCAGCAGCTGGAGTTGATTGCTCACAGGGAGAGCAGAGCAGGCAAACAGGCCAGAATCATAACAGGTTTACCTACAGTAAGTAATTTTTTTAGGCTAAGAAAACTGAACTTGGCCTTTTTTCCAGGCCAGCTCCCATTACAAGATAAGTTGTTATGGGTCCCACCAAGGATATTTATACTTACTTCATACTTAGGATTTACAACTTTTCTTGTTAGTAGCAATTTCTAATTTAACTTCCAGAAATTCTGAATCAAATGAAAAAATATGCATAAAACTATATATTTGAAAAACTTCCGGTTTTAAAGTACATCATAATATATTTATTTTTTTATTAAGAATATACTGGATTACTTTTAGTCTGTGGACCCTTATGAACAATTGGAGTATAAACAATTGAAGTTTTGATTTATAAAACGGCTTCTGGACGCCTTCAAAGTTATGTAGTTGTGGCTGCTTTGTCATTTTTACATTTTTACATGTTGCTATATCTGTGTTAATTGTGCTTTTGTGCTCGCTGTGTCCATAAAATGAACTTGATGGTTGAATTGTGCAGAATCTAAGCTTTCCAACAATGTTTAACATGTCTATATTCAACTTGTATGTTAGATCCAGTTCCAACCAGGTTATTTAAGGAGGTATTCCCTTTGATCTCCTCCTCCATTTTAGATGTGATTAATCTATCTCTGTTACAGGGATATGTACCTAAAGCTTTTAAGGTTGCTGTAATTAAACCTCTGCTTAAGAAACCGTCTCTTGACCCAGATGACTTGGTTAATTATAGACCTATATCCAATCTTCCTTTCTTATCCAAAATTCTTGAGAAAGTAGTTGCCAAACAAGTTTGCGACCACTTACACCATAATGAACTTTTTGAAGAGTTTCAGTCTGGCTTTAGAGCTCATCATAGCACTGAAACAGCTCTGGTGAAAGTCACTAATGATATTCTCATGGCCTCAGATAATGGACTTGTATCTGTGCTCGTCCTGTTGGATCTTAGTGCTGCGTTTGATACAGTTGACCATAATAATAATAATAATAATAATAATAAATCCCATTTGTACCGCACTTTTTATTAACAAAAATCTCAAAGTGCTACACAGTGCAAATAAAATCAAAGATAAAAATCAACATCATAAAAATCATGTGGTCCTTAACAAAAATCTCAAAGTGCTACACAGTGCAGTTTTTACACGTCTTTCGATAGCACGTCCAACGGCTTTCATGTTCCGCAGCTCATCTGTGTACCAAGGAGCTGAGCGGCAGAATGACACCAGCCTCGACTTCAGTGGAGCATGGAGCTCCAGAAGCTCCTGGAGAGATTGATTGTAGTAATCCATAATATTCTTTTAGAAAGACTTGAATATTTTGTTGGAATTAAAGGAACAGCACTAGACTGGTTTAAATCCTATCTATCTGATCGAATTCAGTTTGTTTATGTTAATGATAGATCTTCAACACACTCAAAGAAAAAAATCTTGGTGTTATTTTTGATCAGGACCTGTCATTTAAATCCCAGATCAAAGAGGTTTCTAGAATTTCCTTCTTTCATCTGAGGAACATTGCAAAAATTAGAAATATCCTGTCCAGGGGTGATGCTGAGAAACTAGTCCATGCATTTGTTACTTCAAGGCTGGACTATTGTAATTCTTTACTATCAGGAAGTCCACAAACTGTAGTTAAAAGCCTTCAGCTGATCCAAAATGCTGCAGCCAGAGTTCTGATGAAAATTAAAAAGAGAGATCATATCTCTCCTATCCTGGCTTCTCTTCATTGGCTTCCTGTTAAATCAAGAATTGAATTTAAAATCCTCCTTCTCACATATAAAGCCTTAAATGGCCAAGCTCCATCTTATATCAGAGATCTGATTGTTCCTTATGTTCCTAACAGAGCACTTCGCTCTCAATCTGCAGGTTTACTAGTGGTTCCTAGAATTTCTAAAAGTAGAATGGGAGGCAGATCTTTTAGTTATCAGGCTCCTCTCCTGTGGAACCAACTACCAGTTTTAGTTCGTGAGGCAGACACTCTGTCTACTTTTAAGACTAGGTTTAAAACTTTCCTTTTTGATAAAGCTTATAGTTAGGGTGGCTCAGGTTATCCTGAGCTCTCTCTCTATAGTTATGCTGCTATAGGCTTAGACTTTTGGAGGACATAGGGACCCCCATTTCATCCTTCTGCTTCATTCTCTCTCTGTTCTCCTATTCTGCAGAATCTGTTTGTTCAATCTCTAACCTTCTGCTCTCTCTGCTTTTCCTCAGAGTAGCTTTGCCTCGTCTGTTCCTGTTTGGCTGTGACGTCATCCAGGAAAGAAACATCAGCTGTGCTGCTTCCATCAACACCCTTGTTTGTAGATGTTGGAGATCGGCCTGTCTTCCAGTGTGGTCCTGTTTCTCTGGCCGTGGCTGAGTGGATGTGCTCTCTTCATCCTCTGGCATGGGAGCTGCCTTGGAGCTCGTCTGCCTGGCTGTGTGTTTCCTGGACGGGGCCGCCTTTACAGCTGCTTTTTGTATCTCTGCTTCTGTCTCCTTGAACCCCAGTTGGCCTTGGCAGATGGCCGCTCACACTGAGCCTGGTTCTGCTGGAGGTTTCTTCCTGTTAAAAGGGAGTTTTTCCTCTCCACTGTCGCTACAAGCATGCTTAGTGTGAGGGATTGTATTTGAGTCAATGAGTCAATGCAATCAACTGGTTTTCCTTAGATAGAAAACTTTGTATCAATTTGACTGTATGATCTGGTTGAACTGTAAAGTGCCTTGAGATGACATGTGTTGTGAATTTGGCGCTATATAAATAAACTGAATTGAATTGAATTGAATTATATTGGTAAAAATGTTACCATTATAATTTTCGCCAGCGGTCCGGCGGGTTCGGAGAGAATAAATTAGATTCATGAAGTCCTCAAAAATTGCTGTGGAGTATAAATACTTATGCCCAAATCATTTGAAGAAATGGTAAATGTTTTTATTTTATTAAGGATAAAAGAAGGTTGCTTAATTTGATGCGTGAGCAAGTGCATTTAATTTCACAGTGAAATTAAAATGTATCCTATTCAAGTTTTTAAGGTTTTAGACATTACATAACAGCTCAAGCTGTTTAACGTTGAAATCAGTTTAATGTGAATTGTGTTAGATGCTTATTAAGCAAAAACACAATCTCTTAGTCTGTTAACACTTAAGAATACTGTTGTGGTTTGGTTGTATTGACTTAAAACTTCAGTATGATACAGTTTTTCTCATTTATTGTATTAATAGTAGTCATAAGTTTGTTGAGTTTATTTATCCCCTAAGTACGTTGGAATGATCTCATGTTCAGTAATCTGTTTCTGCATAGAAATAAAGGACAAATAAATCAGATACTCCCCTATTCCGTAAAAATTCAAAAAATATCCACTGGACTTGGTTTTCTTGGTTGCATTTTTATTGGTTGCATGTTTCCAAGCAATACAAGGCCTTGTCCATATAAGACTCAAACTCACTGCGGATCCAGACAACCAGAAAACCAAGTCCAGTGGATATTTTTTGAATTTTTACGGAATGACTATGACCTGGATGACTGAGAACCTTCATCAGGATACTCCCCTAAAAACAAAATAAACAAAACACAAGCAACCAAAACCAAACATACATATCATTCAACAGCCTTTTTGTCTGGATTTCCATGTTTTCAAATAGATCAATTTTATCTATGCCTCAAGGAAACTAACACTGTGAGAAAAAAAAACTGTTTAAAATACAAAAAAGTTATTATCCAAGTATTAGTTTTGGGGTTTTGGAAACCTGGATTAGAGTTCAACCATAAATATGAACACTTTTTAATTTATTTTTAGGATGATAAAGAACAGTGGATAATTCTTTATCACTACCTCTATCTCTTCACCCCTTAAGAATAGATGGTCTTAGGAGCAAATTCAGCCTGATATTACATATGAGTTTTTAAGCAAGTACAGCTCCCAAACTATACATTGGAAATACAGTTGTTTGTACTTGTATGACAGAAAGGCATTGAGGAATATTTTTCAGCTGGAACCACTATTTTAAATGTCACCATGTCTGATTTGTAGGAGATTAAACGAAGAAAAAAGAAAAGATATTTAGCTTCGCCAACATTTTTTCCAAAATAAAAACTGTAAAAAACCTTGAAACCCCATTTGAAACTCTGGATGAACCCTCAAACTCTATATATCCACATCTTGACTTTAACTAAAGCAAATTTAGACTGAATAAGTTGAAGCATGTTTGTTCCACAAAGGTTTTAGTAGGCAGTGTGCTAATCTCAGAATCTGGTCTTCAATGAAAAGAAACTATAGTGTTCCCAAACCAGCCACTAATTTAACAACCTGTTCCCATTCATGCTGACTTTTGCGCAGTTTCTATCTCCGTCAGTTAAATAACATGCTGCTTTCATTTTGCATATCTCTGATAGTTGCTGCAATTTATCACATATCCATTACTGTAAAAATGTCCACAGCTGTTATTGATTATTTACTCTCCGGAGCAGATCATTTATATTGTTAAAAAAAAAAACTATACAATACAGTACCTCTTTGTATATTTTCTTAAATCTGTTAGTTATTCTGGTATTTTATAAACTTCTAAGGTCCACATTGTGTGACCACTTCTGCTTTAACCTTGTGCTGCTTTAACACCACAATTTCCCCTTTGGAAGACAATCAAGGGATTTTCAATTTTATTCTGTTCTATTCTATTCTATTCTATTCTATACATTGGTGAAAAGGCTTTTTCTGCTAAATGTTTAAACAAGTAGAAAACAAAAAGATATTTCCATATACAAAAATGGGTTTCATTATTTTATTTATTAAGAAACAAATAATCCAAACCAAATTACCTCTTTATACAGCTATTTTCAGGACATTGACAGTGTTACAGTTTTTAAGGCACAAAGCAGAAAATCTCATTAACAGCATCTTGTTGACTGTCAGTAAAGTGTTCTTTTGCTACGCTCGGTTAGTTTGCACTATATTCAAATGCAATACACTTTTAAAGAGTCCAATCTTTCCATCATCTGTACAAACAACCTCATCCCCAAACTCTACGGATTGTCAAGATGGTTTTTTTGGGAACAAATTTTAAACCGGGCTTTTTTCTCTTCTGGACAGTTATTTTTCACTTTGAGCTTTCCAATTTCAGTCCAGCTTATTTCTTATTGTT
Source organism: Cyprinodon diabolis (assembly GCA_030533445.1). Classification (NCBI taxonomy): domain Eukaryota; kingdom Metazoa; phylum Chordata; class Actinopteri; order Cyprinodontiformes; family Cyprinodontidae; genus Cyprinodon; species Cyprinodon diabolis. The sequence goes on along the minus strand of CM060065.1, from coordinate 36,242,689 downwards.
AAATCTTGAAATTGACATTATCCAAAGCCAATGAGGGCTGCAGAACATTAGTATTGATTTTTTTACTTTTTTCCATTTCCATAATGAGCTGATACAATTTTGGAAATCCTTTCAGTAGATTGCCATCGCTGGGAAAGGTTTACCACTGTTCCATTTCTTTTTCATAAGTGAATAATGTTTCTCCCAAAGCCTTCACAATGACTTTGTAATTCTTCCCAGATTGACGTTAAACACATTGTTTCTCATCTTTTCTGATGTTGCTTTAGATCAGGGTATAATGTCTTCTCTTTGAGATCTTTCAATCTACTTCATCTTCTTTATGGACAAATCTTTGATCCATTACTTCGTATTGTAATTCTTCCTAGGGATTGCTTTAAAAATGTATCCAAAAATTTGGTGATTCATAGTCAAATAATCACTGAACAACACATTTTACAAACAGAGGAAACTATAATTTGAGCAACATCCAAATAACAGGAAAAAGTTGACTAAAAAAGATTTTTTTCAAGTGTAAATTGATAGCATTTATCTCTATAAACTATAACAGAACAATAATGTAGTGATTCTAGATATTAGAAAATTCATATTTCAGATTTTCTAAACGTTTATTTTGGTGTAAGATAACTTTTTAAATATGACATATATGTAGATGTACTGTAGTGTCATATGTTGCAATATTCAATTCTTTTGATGGTAGCCTCATTACGGTGTATAACTGTAGCAAAGAAAGTTTTTTCTTTCTGAACAGTCTCTGGCCTCCATGCTGCCAGCACTGCTCTTGGATAAGATCCCACAGTGTTGCCAACGGGTGGGGCAGCGGGGCAGGTCTGTGTACAACATATCTGCTCCGTTCACCCACATCCATTCACCAGCCAGGAAACGCAGACCAGCCCAAACCTGTGGGGGGGGGGGGGGGGGAACCTCCAATGATAAGCCTCAGCTGCATCAACTTCTACATTCTTAGCATGCATGTAACTACAATGAAAAGGAAAGTAATTTCTATAAAGATGGATTGAGAACTCTTGTATTTTTAGCAAATCCTGCCAATGTGCCTTTTTCATCTTTCTAAACATAAAATTCAGGAATTTATTAAATATGTAGATACAAATAAACCCAGAGTAAAAATCCTAAAGCTGATATTGTCAGGTATTAATGCAGGCTAAAATAATGTTCAGTGATTTAACAAAATGTTGCCTTTCTAATTAGAAAATACTGTACTGTGAATAAAGGCCAGAACACACCATTTGCATACGACATTTTGATCCCCGATCAGATTTTTTTCCCATGTCACTCTGACTGTGTATAGAGGGGCTACGACTTGGCAGGGTGGGCAGATCTCTGCAGATTTTTTCACTTCTCCCTCTGTGCTATATGCATATTAAAACAATTTCCCACATTGGACTTGGACAGATTATGAAAAGTCATTAAAAAACAATAATATATTATATAAAGCAAAGACAGTCTGTGCAGCATCTCAAACAAGATCTGATAGAGATTGTTTATATGTCTACATTAAAACATATAATGTGATCTACGTCTAAAGAAAAGAAAAACACAGCAATAAATGCCATGGGTTGGTTTATATGCTGGCTGAGGCAGTAAGAGGTGATTCTCAGAGAGAGATCAGGGAAGTCTAAAGTTTTTCTTTCTTCTTTCATAAAGAGATTAGAGAGATGCAACTTACCCTCTCTGTCGGCCCCTCTTTATTTTTTATTTTTTTTTTAGGCTTAGTAAAATCACCATTTTACTTTATTCATTTTTTTCAACACCTGAAATAATTTTTTTTCCTGAGGAGAGTGATAAACAGCTGTTTCCGTCCCTCGTTGTTATTGCAAGGCTCAAACTACTTTATCCATTTTCTGTCCTCCTGAAACCCTAATTATCATGTATAAAGTATTCTTTTCCACTTACTATAGCCTATACACGCTGTGCAAATTCAAAAAGTGACTGTTTCCCCATGCAATTTACAGATTTTATTTGGTATTTTCCCCCAAAGTGGATGTGTTTAATCTCTCTTCCTGGCAAACCCATGAAATTGCAACCAAATTGCTGCATTGTCCGACTGAAATAGACCTGGGGTCTATCTCAGTCAGACCTACGCAGCCCCCTTGAGTAAAATCGTATCGGGTGTGGTCACCTGACTTTCAATGAGTGCTAAATGCCACAACATGTCGGATCGGACGCAAAATCAGATTCTGTGTGTTCTGGGCCTAACTGTTTAATTATTTAGTAGATAAATAAGGGAAAATAGGTTTCATTGGATATATTGAGTTTATCCTTCTGTTACTTTGATGTCATTAACATATTTCCCTGCCATTTGATGCATTTTTGGCATTGTCTTTTAAGTTACAGCTCAAACCCTTACCTGCATCCTTGGTCCTTATGTAAATAAGGGTAATTCTAATGTAAGAGTCTGTAATAAACCAGTGCTCTACGTATTGGCTGCACATGGCAAATTCAAATCAGAAAAACAATCATCTTAGTAACTGATTTCAGATTTAAACCTCCCTCTTCGGCTTAGCCCATGTATAAAACGTATCTATTATCAATGAACCCACCTCCTCAGTATCAGCCTGCATGACCTTGTTCAAAACAAAGTCATGTGGGTCATTGGGCTGCAGGCTGAGGAAATCATAGCGGAAATCTTTGTTTGTGGTTGAACGGAGGCCTCTGCAGTGTTCCAGTGCCTCCTCCCAGCTCTTTTTTTCTTTCACCAGAACCACACTGTCTAGGATGCAGAGGAAGGGAAAACGAGCAGTACAGTTTTTGGGGGCCATCATCTTTGTCACCGAGGAGATAGACCCACAGTCACCCTCAGTACTCGGCTCTCCTGTTGTCCAGCTATCATATTCAGAGACTCCTGAGGTCCAGCTCCATGATTGTTCTGCCAAAAAAAATTATAATTTATTGCATACAAGAGTTTAGCAATCATAAAACAACACTGCATTACCTTTGACCAAATTTTTGCCTAATTTCAGGCATATGAAATGGTTTTCATGTCAGCATACAGCATTTGGTGGATATCGATGCTCTCTGTAGGGTGCCCTCCTCAAAACTGACCAATGTAACTTACCCGTTCTTTACCCGAGTGGATCATCAAAATAAGTGGTCCTAATGGTCAATCATTCTGGTGACCTGTTTACGTAAGACTGTCCTAAGTGCTCGTGCACATTTTCACTTACCGGTGGTGAGTCTTAGATAGTGGCAAAAATTGCAAATCTTCTTTTGGAAAGTAAGCTTGTATGAGCAATGCAGACAGCAACTTTTAAACAGAGTCTACACAAGAAGAAATGGGCTTGTGCATGCTCTTGTGCGCGTTTAATAGGCGTCACCTCTCTTGGGGAACAGTCTTGTGCATGTTTTTTTTTTTTTAACATTAAAAAAAGCTTGTTTTTAAATATCATGCAATTCTTTAAAATGCGTCATGAAAAGGAAAGATGTATGTATAAGTAAATGGTTTTAATGTGAGATGCAAAACACAAAACAAAAACTAATAGAGTTGATCATACCTTTGCAAAGGACATTAGTGAATTAGTTTAACATGTGATTGTTAAAGCACTTGTCTGGTTTCAACAGTAATCATTTACCATCTTTGTGCATTCCAATCCAGATAGGAAATTCCTGCTCAGTTAGAATGTAGTTGAGAAAGGAGCTTGTAAAGCTGGCCAGATCATAATATTTAGTTGTGCAGTACTTCCGGGCTTCTTCCCAAGTCTTTGCCTCTGGTATGAACTGATAGTCATTGCTCAACCGGTTGGACTTTTGACACATGAAGAACCGGTGATCATTGCAATTTCAGATATAGATCCTTTAAAGAGACAGAAGACTTCGATTAATTGAAACATATATTCTTCCTCTCATGAAGTATACTGCTGGTCAAAGTATACATGTTTTCAAGAAAACATAATAGATTTCCATTTTCAGTTAACCAAAGATTTAACGTTTTTTTTTTTAAATAACTCCTAACTTAAAAAAAAAAAAAAAAAAAACACCAGTGAACTTTGAAATGAAAGATGAACAGTTTTGTCCTTAAGAAGTTTCCTTGCACTCTTACAATACTCATAAAACCCTAATATGAAATACTTTAATAGGGATAATAGGGAGGGATATTGAGAGCTAATGCTTTTCTATGCTGTGTTTTTGGCATCTTAAACACAACAATGGGAAACTCCATTCCTCTTACAGATCCTCTTTACAGAACAGTCTGTGCTTTTTGACCACTTTGATAAAGATTTGTTGTGAGTATTAATTTTTTTCCAGCAACAAATTATGTTGCTGGACAAAAATCTGAACGTTCAAAACAAACATGCCTTTACATCAAGTGGATTTAGGACCTAATAACTGAAAAAGCCAACAAGAGCATAATTAACCTAAATGAGTCTATACCAACAGTCCAAGCGAAAAAAAAAACAAAAGAAAAGTTTTAAACTGGAATTTTGGTTTACAATGTTGAACATTGACCAAAGCACTGAGAAAGATGAGAAATTATGTTAAAAAAACAAAAACTTATATATATATATATATATATATATATACATACATACATACATACATACATACATACATATATACATACGTGTGTGTGTGTGGGGAGGGTGTGGGTGTGTGTGTGCGTGTGTGTGTGTTTGCAACTGCACCAAGTAAATAAATTGTTTAAAAAAAAATCATACATCAGGAGTTCTGATTTTGTTTTTCAGATTATGACTCTCACATGCACCTACGATGCTGTGACATGTCAATCTTCTGGAGGGGCAGTTGGGGGTCAGAGTTCTGTCAGACCATCTACATAACAAAAAAAGATCGAAATCACAGCTCTATTTTCAAATAAACTTGCTAGATGCTTAAGCATAACCTACTAATAACCTCAGGTAGAGAACTTTGTTGTGCCTCTGGCTGACATGGTAGCATTCAGATTCTATGCAGTCTAAACCAACAAATAGGCTGAAGCTGTGCCCGTAAGACAAGCTCCTCATTGTGTTAGGTAAGGAACAGGCAGAAATTAATAGGGTGGAGGAAATGGAGTAAAAAAAAGGAAGGACAATATAAAGGTGATAAAACTATTCAAGTGTACAAAAAAACACTAAAAAGTCAAAATAAAAGAAAAGTTTATTACAAAAAGGTGATAAAAAGAAGCTAATTAAGATTTACTCTAGATTCATTTCCCATTTTGAATACTCTAATTGTTGTTTACATTTATTTATTTGTTCTTTTTTGTTCATTTAATGTATATCTTTGTGTGGAAGCTCATTACATTTATCAAACAAAATAAAACTAGACAAAGGTATCTCATTGTTACGAGTTTAGGATCTTATGATTTAAGATCTCATAATCATTTGATAGGATGCCATAATTATGAGAACAGGATCGTTTAACTGAAGTCAAGTTTGGTTCCACTTCCAGAGCGTCCGTAAAGCCACTTCTCGCTAGGTTTTTATACAGTAAGTCACGCATACACCGTGATACTTTAATGTAAAAGTCAATCCACCTGTGTATAAGCCATCCTGATTGTACATATGACACCTCAAATCTCTGTGTTACTCCCTTGTATTTTTTTTTTATTTTTTTTATTTTGTTTTTCATTGTGTGTGGTACATGTACACTTGCACCTTAATTCTAAACATGTACACTTGCACCTTAATCCTTATTTATCTTGATATACTGTATATATATATATATATATATTGTTTATTCTTAATGCACCTTTTTCCTCCTTGTTTGCACCTTCTTTAGTTACTATGCCAATATGTGACCAGTGAATTTCTCTGCTGTGAGATCAATAAAGCTCATCTGATCTAATCTAAAAAGGGTAGCAATGGTGGCTCTGACTTTTCACAATTAAAACAACAAGTTTAAATTTTATAAATTGAGGTCATTCATCGTTTATATCCCTCTGGGCTAATAATGATTTCTTATTTCATTAAGTGATTATGGATATATGGGAAAGTTATTATTTGGGTTTTTATTATTTAAGTTACCATGTTCTCTATATTTGGTCACTTTTGTCTGATTTTTATAATTCTAAGAAACTCTCTTTTTCCAGTCACTTATTTCACTTCAGGGTTATAGTAGGACAACCCAAGTTGCCGGTCACCAAAGGTCATCATGTCCGATATGTAGTAACAGTAACCCCTGGCTCACACCGACTCCGGTCTTACCGTTGCGTGCGGTGGGTGCGGCGCCGCAGTGATTCCAAGTCATTAAAAAGACGTAAACCTCTCTCACCGGCTGCTGAGCTGTCCGGCTGCGGTTACCGAGACACTCCGGCGCTGCGGAAAATTCAGCAAGAAAGCTATCCTTGCGGCGTGCCGGAGCCCTCCGCAACAAGCTCTCGCAAATATCCTTATTTGGGCCGTGTTATCGCGTGAAGTTATGTGAACTCAAGTGAACTTCTGTTAAATCTCCGGACCTGTTGCCGGAGCCGCAGAGCCGCACCGCACCGTAGTCAAAAGGGCGGTGTGAGAGGGGGTGTGCGGGAGTTGCGGTCTCCGTCGGCTCGGTAACCGCACCGGAGCCAGTGTGAGCAAGGGGTTAGACATCATCTTAGACATTTCTGAAGCCTTAGCCACACTCCTTGAGGATCTAGGATTTGGAGCAGTTACCAGAGAGTTTTTAGAAACATCATCAAGTCAGCCTTTGTGTGGCCATGTAGTATCATGCGCTGTTTTACTTGCTTCTGAAGGAAGAGAGCAACTACCAGTAGATCAGAGTGAGTTTTTTACCAAAACAACCCCAAGGACTTAAGACACCTGTGAAATGCTGACATAACCACATGGAGTAAACTCAGTATTTCCCAGTGCCTCAAACCTAAGAGGAAATAAAAACATATTAAATCCAATAGGGCACTCGCTTTCGTTATATGATGTCTGTTTCTCAATCTGACATCTCATTATTTGAGCTCTTGACTCATAATTATGAAATTCTGATCTCATGATTATGACATTTTATCTTGATGATTAAGAGATCATAAGTCATAATTACAAGATCTGGGTCTTGTAACGAGTCTAATTTCCTTTTGTTTCTGAGAATGCAACAAACTTTCATATCTAGAACCCAGAACCCATCTAAGCAGTGCACAGCAGAATGGTCAAAGATTCCACTCTCTTTCTGCTCAAGTCTTTTGATTTGTTTTTTGATAAATAATGCAGCATTCTAATCAAAATTCACTAGTAGAGGGATTTGGTTTTTTAATATACAGTATGACGAGTAAAAACATTGATGTAAAGAGTGATGCTGCATTACCTATTTTGGTCCTTGTATATGACCATGGCACAGTCTCCAGTCGCATTTTCCATGTTATGTAGCAAGTTATTAACATTGTTTTCCAGACCATCAGACCAGACCCATTCATTTCTTTGTGGGCCATTTCTGTTTAGACCAATCCAGGAGTTATAATGGACGTTCAGATTGTTCACATCCGAGTGTGTATAGATGGTGGCCAGGTCCGTGAATTTTCTGTTAGGACAGAAAAAAGAAATAAAAACACAACAAACATTCAATAGTATTTAGAAAGTAAAATACCAGAATATGTGCATGTTGATGCATTTAGTTAGTAAAATTAAGTGCATACCAAAATTTTTAATTATGTGTGGCTATGTTTTTATATGTTTTTTGGAGCAGATGGTTTTAAAGTTAGGGTTGGAGCAACACAGGATTTAAAACTGACAACTGGAGGAATATGTTGAATTCAAGAGAAATACACTATATTGCCAAAAGTATTTGCTCACCCATCCAAATTATTGGAATCAGGTGTTCCAATCACTTCCATGGCCACAGGTGTATAAATTCAAGCACCTAGGCATGCAGACTGTTTTTACAAACATTTGTGAAAGAATGGGTCGCTCTCAGGAGCTCAGTGAATTCCAGCGTGGAACTGTGATAGGATGCCACCTGTGCAACAAATCCAGTCGTGAAATTTCCTCGCTCCTAAATATTCCACAGTCAACTGTCAGCTGTATTATAAGAAAATGGAAGTGTTTGGGAACGACAGCAACTCAGCCACGAAGTGGTAGGCCACGTAAACTGACGGAGCGGGGTCAGCGGATGCTGAAGCGCATAGTGCGAAGAGGTCGCCAACTTTCTGCAGAGTCAATCACTACAGACCTCCAAACTTCATGTGGCCTTCAGATTAGCTCAAGAACAGTGCGCAGAGAGCTTCATGGAATGGGTTTCCATGGTCGAGCAGCTGCATCCAAGCCATACATAACCAAGTGCAATGCAAAGCGTCGGATGCGGTGGTGTAAAGCACGCCGCCACTGGACTCTAGAGCAGTGGAGACGCGTTCTCTGGAGTGACGAATCGCGCTTCTCCATCTGGCAATCTGATGGACGGGTCTGGGTTTGGCGGTTGCCAGGAGAACGGTACTTGTCTGACTGCATTGTGCCAAGTGTAAAGTTTGGTGGAGGGGGGATTATGGTGTGGGGTTGTTTTTCAGGAGCTGGGCTTGGCCCCTTAGTTCCAGTGAAAGGAACTCTGAATGCTTCAGCATACCAAGACATTTTGGACAATTCCATGCTCCCAACTTTGTGGGAACAGTTTGGAGCTGGCCCCTTCCTCTTCCAACATGACTGTGCACCAGTGCACAAAGCAAGGTCCATAAAGACATGGATGACAGAGTCTGGTGTGGATGAACTTGACTGGCCTGCACAGAGTCCTGACCTCAACCCGATAGAACACCTTTGGGATGAATTAGAGCGGAGACTGAGAGCCAGGCCTTCTCGTCCAACATCAGTGTGCGACCTCACAAATGCGCTTCTGGAAGAATGGTCAAAAATTCCCATAAACACACTCCTAAACCTTGTGGACAGCCTTCCCAGAAGAGTTGAAGCTGTTCTAGCTGCAAAGGGTGGACCGACGTCATATTGAACCCTATGGATTAGGAACGGGATGTCACTTAAGCTCATATGTGAGTCAAGGCAGGTGAGCAAATACTTTTGGCAATATAGTGTATTTTAATTGAATCACATTTTAATATGTGGTTGGTGTCCAGAGATGGGAAGTAACGAAGTACAAATACTTTGTTACTGTACTCAAGTAGATTTTTCTGATATTTTTACTTTACTTTACTACTTATTTTTATGGCGACTTTTTACTTCTACTCCTTACATTTTTACACAAATATCTGTACTTTCTACTCCTTACATTTTAAAAAATTGGCTCGTTACTTTAGTTTTGAATCATTTCAATGGAGTTACCGTTATTATTTTTCACGTCACTGTGAAAACGGAGCCGTTTTCCCCCTCTGTTCCCAAAGTTTAGCCGCCGTCTATCACGCACAGCGTCACATCCTTCACTACATTTCCCAGCATGCACCACAGACCGGCCGTCATGGCGGTGGCAGTTCCAAACAATTTACCCGGTAATTTACACTAGTTCCGAAATTACAACGTCACCTTTCATTCAACACTTTACTTACTCACCAGCGTAGCAAACTCTGAAGGTACCCACTGCGACAGCTTTAATATACATTCCGTAGTCAGCAATAAAACTCACATTCTCTTCCCTTAGTCCGTCAGCATACTGGTCCGTGTGGAAACACGTACCGCATCGGAGCCAGTCTCTTATCCATTGTCCAAGGGTGTTAAGTGGGATTTCAATGTATGTAATAATTGTTTGCATGGTAGTAAGTAGGTGAAATGGTAATGTTACTATGGTTAAATTATTTCATAAATATGTATGTTTTTGTATGAATGATGCTATTGTCTGTATTTATTTTTCTACAATGTTAACTGTGCTTTATTGGGGATTTGCCTTCCTGTTTAGTTGGGCTGTCCCAATTGGCTGATTATTGGTGGGTCTATTTAAGGGGCACACATACAATGGCTTAGGGGGGCTAATCATGTTGGCATTATACTGGATAGAGGAAATCAAACCCCTGAGAATATTAATATGTTCAGATTCAAATGCAGCATTGACTAGTCTTAAAAATACGTTATCTAAATGTAGGGAGGATATTATGTTAGAAAATTTGTTATCATTATACCGAGTACGTAATCTGGGGATTGATGTTCAGTTTTTATGGATTCCAGCACATAGTGGCATTAAAGGGAATGTGATGGCAGATTCGTTAGCTAAGAAGGGGTTGACGATAAATGAGAAATCAAATCAAATCGTACATACCAAGCAAAATTAAGGTACCGTTGCAAAAATTATGGGATAATGGAAATAAAGGAAGACATTTATATAAGATACAGCAAAAAGTGGGAGAAGAAGAGCCTCGGAGGAAGAGCAGGAGAGAACAGGGGATGTTTAGTAGAATTAGGCTTGGCCACACAAGGCTAAATGCGTCACTGCATGTTATTGGGAAGCATCCAACAGGAAAATGTAACATGTGTAGTCAACCAGAAACAGTAGAACATGTGCTGTTTGAGTGTATTAAATATGCAAGTCAAAGAATAGATTTAAGGAAAGGACTGGAACTTGAAGGAATCAAACAACTGGACATTAAAAATATCTTCTCAAATAAATCCAGAAAGACAGTACTTAAAATCCTGTCATCTTATCTTCAACAAACTGGACTAAACCTAAGGATTTAAGGAAACATAAATAAGATCAAGTAGGTGGCGATATTGCTCCATTTGGTTGCAAGACGCCAGTAAAACAACAAGAAGAAGAAGAAGGCTTAGGGGGGCTGCTTGGAGAGACTGGTTGGAGAAACTGCTTTTGAAGGTCTGCTTAGAGAGATTATATTTAAAGTCAGCTTGCTGTGAGGCTGTCAGTGTTTTGTATTGCCTGCAATGGCCGGTTTTGTTTTCTTTATTTGACAGTATTTTTTTTTTTGTTTTTTTTTTTTTGTCTTCACCGTTGCACCAGTAAATAAACCGCTACACGCTTTTGAAGTGGAATTTTGTTGTCCGCTGGTTCTTACCACCTTTTTGCAAGTAATCTGCTTACTCCTCCTCTGACGTGAGATGGGAGCTGGTGAGCCGTTTTCTCACAAATACCAAATTCAATCTAATTGGATGGGAATCTACATTGCATTTGACGCACCACTACAAGATGAATCGACAGATTCGGCGGTATTCATTCGGGGCAAACCATTGCAGCTTGGTGGCGGTGGCGTTAGCATAGTAGTATGTACGACGAGATGATTGAAAATGAACACAACGGAGATCTAGTCCTATTGGCAGACACCCATTTAAAATGTAGGCAACGGCATGAAAAAAGTGGTTTCTACTTTTACTTTTATACTTTAAGTAAATTTACAAGCCTGTACTTTGTTACTTTTACTTGAGTAAAGAAGTTTAATCAGTACTTCCACTTTTACCAGAGTATTTTTTAACACAAGTATCTGTACTTTTACTCAAGTACGGAAAGTGAGTACTTTTGCCATCTCTGTTGGTGTCTCTCAATGACTTTTTCAAAATCGCATATTTAAGATGTGATATATAATTAATGAAATACTTTCCAAACAATTAAACCCCAAAGTATTAATTTAGAGGATCATTTCACAAAGGGAGTTTCCTCAACCTCTGTTACCCTAGTAACTTTCTCTCTAAAGCTAATCTGGTTTGGAGAAGGTTTTCCTCCTTAAATTCAAAGTATTCTCTCTCTACCCTCCTTAAAAGTTTATTACACAATTGTATAACCTGATTTAATTAGGAGGGTGCTAATGTAGTTTTGTAGGGGGTCCATTTCAACAAGCAAGTCTTATGAAAACTGTTTTCTAAACCTGAATTACGGAAACTCTGAGCTTCCCATTTCACAAAGAGAGTTAGCTCAACCTCTGTTTCAGTCACCATAGTAACGTTCACCAAAGAGCTAACCTGGTGGGCCGTTTTTACATTTATCAAAAGCACTCTCCTCTCTGTTGTTCCATTTGTAGATCACTTAAATAAGGATCTTACTGTTGAAAATAACACTCCCAAACCGAACTTTAATAATATATTATCTTAACTACATTTTTGCAACAGAAACTGAACTTCAGAAAACAAAAAATTATACAAGTAAGAATTACGTTTTTATATATTGTGTTTACACATTTTAAGTGGCCACTTTAACATTTATCAGCTTGACTGAATATGTATTTATGATAGTGGGTTAGAGCAGTGTGCTTAGGCTCTGAGAAGGTTGCAAGTACCTGGTTCAGCCTCCACTATGGGTTCCTGAGCACGGCCCTTAACCCCACACTGCTCCCTGGGTGCTGCACAATGACAGCCCACTGCTCCCCAAGGGGATCGGTTAAATGCAGAGATACATTTCTCCAGTGTACGATCAATAAAGTTACGTTTCTTTCTTTTTTTATTTTTTGGAATATTGAGATAGGAAGTTAATTTCTTGACATCCAGAGTGTTTATTCTAGATCTGAAAAATGTAATTTTGGTTGAAATGGTCATTTTGACAAGGAAAAAGTTTCTTTAGACATCAGGAATACATATTCAGTAAAACTAATAGCCTACATATCTAGATGGCTTGCGATAGCCTGTTGTGACCATGTTAACATTATGAGTTTAATTTATCTGTCTATTTTTTAGGTGAAATAATCTGTGGGGGGGTGAAGATGAAGTCTAAAAACATTATTCTAATACATGGAACCTGTTCATCGTTTTATAGGGTTCTTCCTCATGTTGATTCAGTGTTCTTTTTCACAGTAAATACTAAGTGGCTGTTTGCAGCCCCTTTTGGATGTTATCGTCCCAATAAATGGTGGTAATTAATAGTTATCACTCCTACTGAATGGCTTCAGATTGTGTCAGTAGGCTCAGTAGGTAATTATCACAGAGTGAATCCTAATCCTACGATACATATGCATGAGTTTTTTTTCAACACTTTTAGTAAACATATACTAGAGTAAATTTTTAAGTTAGAACTTCTCATGCCTGTTAACAGCTACTCGAAGTTCAGGGGATAAAAAGTTAAATGTGTCCAATCTGGCAAACTATTGAAGCGTTATATTCAACATGGATTTATTATTGGATGCTAAGAAGTAACCGGAATCCATCACATCTGAGACACCAATGAAAACTCCAGGTAAGGTGAAAAAAGTAAAAAAAGAACCTTCTTAGGTAAGAGCATGTGCTATGAGAACGAACAGAAGAGTGCTGCAGTGTAGTGTTTTGGCCACAGGTGGCAGTATCAGAAACCTCTGAAATGCCTTGTTAAGGAGTAAAGGAAAAATAACAGCTCAAGCTTGTGGTTGGCAAGGTGGGAGGGGATGCTACCCATCAAGGTTTGGTGGCTTTTTGGCATGGTTTTCAAAACTACACCAGTACATTTTTCATTTGGTTCCA